>FWPY01000040.1:679508-1333743 GCA_900174645.1 Sonneratia alba
AGAATTTTCTCTCGGGTATAATCATATATAAGTAATGCACGGGAGCATCATCCATTCCGCACGTCGGGGTGGATTTCCCTGAAACAGCCGGCGAGACGCATGATAGACATTGGAAGCGGCCACTCGAAAGGGAATAATATATTTCCCACTAAACTGCCGATTTCGGGGATTCCACCTATTGCCGAATGACCCTGTCGCGCCGGTCAGGTCCCATGGAAAGTGTGTCGCGGGGGGCTCCATGAACGATTCCCTTTCGCTTCCTGCTATGTCCACGTAACCGGCTACGGTATGCGTCACCTTCGAGAATAACCCTCATCTCCACACATCTTTATACTTAGAGAAATGAGTTTTATTCGTTTTGCATGTATCATTAAATGAATAAAAATTATGTCATAATATCAATATGAGTTATGCTCGACCAATCTAAAAATTTGGCAAGCGACGTGATGCACCAAGCCATACTTTCCTCATGCATTTACTTTCCTTTATGATGACGAAGAAATAAAACCAAAAGGAAGGGAAAATAAAATATAAAATAAATAAAAGGTTCCCTCTGATGCCGATATCAGTCTGGATCGACCATAACACTCGGCAGTCCAATCATAAGCCGCCCATCACGACGTGAGGCTAAGATAAGATTGGGGAAAAAATTGAACGAATACTTCTATTCATTCATTTCTTCCTTCCCAGAAAAAAAAAAAGCCTCCGAACAATTTTGGGTGAAAAACATAAAAAAGAAATATCTGCATTTGGGATTTCATGTCGATTCATTCCATGAAATTTGTCCCTCATTTTGGGTCTTTTAAGGAGTCTGATATGGCCACGCACAGGTCAGGAACGAAGGTCAGTACCGGTGGCAAAGACATCCCTCTTGTCGCTAGTTTTCCACTCCCTCACGCTCCTCGAAACAAAAGCACCTGTTTTCACTTCTCCAGCCACCGCGGACTGCCGACAAGGCCCCCGAAAGCATCCACTGTCGACTCCTTCATCTCGCATCCACAGGTCACCGTCCCTCTCCGGCGGATACTCGAAGAGGGTTACGTGACGTTCCTGGCGGGCAGCGGCCGATTACGTTAAGGGGGTGGTTGGATTGGCCAAGGGCTCAGGAAGGCCAAGAGCGCTTACCCCTCGTGGTGGCGGTGCTGCCGGACGTGCCGAGGAGCACCGCCAGATACTGCAGGCTCAGCGGTTGCAATGGTCCGCGAGATTGAGCCGTTTACCCGCCTGAAGAACCAAGTTCAGTTCGCCATGAGCCTACATGTCATCAACTACTCCAAGCTTCGCCCTGTGGAAATGCTAAGTAACACCGAGAGCCTCACATTTTCTTTCCTTTTAACCATCGTGTAACTCGGTAATGACCGTTTGTGTATTCTGCAGTGAAGAATATCAGGCAAGATGGTGTACTTGGACGCAGACATCAGGTTCGACAACATAGACCATCTGTTCGACACCACTCTCTGATGGCCACTTCTATGGCTGTGGATGGACTGCTCTGCAGAAGACCATGGAGCCACTCCAGCAGTACTACATCGGATACTGCCAGCAAGTGCCCCGAGAAGGTGGCCTGGCCTGCGAGATGGGCTCACCCCTCCTCTCACCTCATGCTCGCATTTCGTTCACCCCATGTGTCTTCTTCTCACTACTGTCAAGAACATCCTAATGTCCTGAAGAAACAACTCCTCGGGCCGCTTTAGCCGAGCTTGAAAGCGTAGACACCTCTTTCCCGAGCAGTTATTTTCACCAAAGACCGCCACCATAGTCACAACCTGCAGTATTCCCTGATTTTTTTATTCTTCGGTTTCCTCTCTTATCAGTAATAAGAGTCCGCAGAAGTTCTCTAATATAGATAAAACCACTGCCGCGATACGATTCTGTCTTTTTTTTTCCTTGACATATATGAAAAGACTTCTTGAACATGTTCTTCCAACAAGTCTACAAACCGATTCCTCTGGTCTACAACCTGGTGCTTGCTATGCTGTGGCGCCACCCTGAAAATGTCCAGCTCGACGAAGTTAAAGTCGTCCACTACTGTGCTGCTGTAAGCAAATCAATCCCACCTTTCACTTTTCCGAACTTTCACGGTCAAAAAAGATATCGGTAATGTAGGATCTGATCAGAGGTTTCTTAATTTGTTATTATCAGGGGTCGAAGCCGTGGAGATACACCGGGAAGGAGGCTAACATGGACAGGGAGGACATCAAGATGCTGGTGAGCAAATGGTGGGACATCTACAACGACGAGTCTCTCGACCTGAAACCCGAGGACTCCTCGCAAGAAGAAGATCAGGGCACGATCTCGAGGCCGTCGATCATGGGATCCATACAGGAGCCAGCTATGTCCTACATTCCTGCTCCCTCTGCAGCTTGATAAAGACGAAAAAGGATTAGGAATAAGGTCCGCATTATTAGAGTGCCTTTAAAGTTTGGTGCTTTCGACAAAAATGGCAGTTTCTTGTGGAAGCTACCAAACCACTTACTATGTCATTATTAGGTACAAGGATACCAAACAAACGTCGTATGACTGATGCGCCTGATTCCTATATATGTGTATGGCGCTGCCTATGTATATGTTATCTACATCAATACATAGAAGACCCAAAACAGTAGTTTTTGGCGTTTATTTAAGCATGTCATGTCGTGATGTCAACTCATGGACGAAACCAAAAAAACTGAATGAGATATGATAATCTGGCCAAAAAACTCTCCAAGCCGTGAACTCCCCCCCCCCCATTCATGAGGTTAGCTCATTCAATTTTGTACGAGTACATTAATATTTCAAAGAGGAGAAATGATTTGGGCCGAGATGCCCATGATTTTCTATGGGCCGGTGGGTCCAATAGAATCTCCAACACCTAACCTCGTATAGCTTGCTTTTCTGTTCACCTGGGTCATGGCCTCTGGCCCTTCGTTGGACTTGTAAGTTGGTAGAATGAGCACGAGAATAAAGGTTGAAAGATGAGATTTTGAACAAAGGTGTCTTAATTGAATATGCAATAATGATAATATATTATATAAAATGCATTGATTTAATTAATTACTGTCTTAATCAAACCAGGGATGGGTGTACCACGGGAGACCCCCCACTAGCCCAAGTGGACAGCGATTGACCTGCACGCGCCCCTGTCGCGTCACAGTAGCACAAGTCAAATGTCGGATGTTCGGATCGGACTAATTGTCCTCTTAGAAATTCACGCGCTTCCGTCTTTGCATGTTTCGCATGCTCTCTCTCTCTCTCTCTCTCTCTCTAGCGCTCTCTCGTGTATAGTCTCTGTGACTGCGAGGCGATTGAGATCATAAAAGTCTCTCCTTTTTTCATTCTTCCCCTCGAAATTTCTCACATGGCCAGCTATGAATGCTTGTTAGTCCAGCCGTTGGGCGGGTATTTGGTGGAAGGGAGGAAAGTTGTGAGCTTTTATTCCGTTCAAGGCAACGGAGGAGCTTCAAGAAGAAGAGCCCACAATTTCTTGAAATGGATGTCAAGGCTGAGGCTGCTGTCGCCACTAATTACAGCGACAACGTTAATCAGGGCAGTCTGAGTCGAGGAAATTCCATTCCTATGTTGCAGAACAAATCCCACAGTCAAATATCTCATTTGGCCATTGACATCGGAGGTAATTCCTGCATGCTCCCCACTCTCCCCCTCTGTCGATCGAGAAATATGAACATTTCAATGAGACACTGTTTGGGGACTTTCGATTCATTTGCTTCATGTGGGCGGTGTTGATCATCTTGCTGCTGCTAGGAATCTCAATTCGTTCGCCTTACGTAAAAACTTGTATCTCCTTATCTTTCTGGAAATAGAATATTATTCAATTTATTTGCTCTCTCTATCATTTGAAGTGTTCTCTTAGAAGAAGAGTTTTTTGCCGGGGGGGTGGGGGTGGTGTTTTGATGAACTTTTGTATGACAATATTCGAGCAGCCTGGGATAGATGGAAGAATTGTAGTGAAATTTTGGCTCTTAGGCCGGTCATTCTCAAAGCAGAGCTTGTACATTGAAGTTTAAACAGCAATCGGCGACCATAGCTTTGTAACACACAATTTCGGTTCATTGACAGGTTCTCTGATCAAGTTGGTGTACTTTTCAAGAGACACTGATGGATACGCTGAGGGTGATCATGATACTTGCTCACCATCAAAAGAAAGAATCATTATTTCAAAAGGAGGTAGCAATAATCCTCTGTTTGAAGGAAGGCTTCGATTTGCAAGGTTTGAAACCAGCAAGATTGATGATTGCATAGAGTTTATCCAGTCAAAACAACTGCACCTGGATGGTATGGATGCCTTCTGCAATTCAGATCATTTCTTGCTTCTCTGTTAGTCCAGAAGCGCTTTAGCTCTTTGGTCCTTAGAGCTTTTCTATGGTCTCTTATTGCCAGAGCTCCAATTGGCTTAGCTTTCCAGGCCCTTTCCATGTTCTTCTTTTATTTGCCATTTTGTGGCTGTGCAAAAATGTGATATTCTATTGAACCTTATGCACGGCAGATTTTAGCTGATTGTGGAGTTGTTTTCAGCTGCTATTTTTCTTTCCAGATGCATCTTGACACAGTTTATAAGTTATGATGGTAATTTTGATTCAGGGTGCTGGCATCATGAGTCTCCAACTAGGGAGAAGACTATTTTCAAGGTATGAGAATATAGAAATAACTGTCTTGATTGAATTATTATAAAGGGAAAAGTCATTCAAGTTGTGACTCTTCTGATTACTTTTTGGAGCACCTGTATACCAAGAGGATCTAGTTCCTTAATATGAGCTCTCATGCATCTTAGTATTCTATGAAATTTATGTATAAAACGAGCTTATGAATAACTACTTGCAAAGGCCACAGGAGGTGGGGCATTCAAATTCACTGATCTCTTCTATGAGAAGCTCGGTATTTCACTTGACAAGGAAGATGAAATGGAATGCCTTGTGGCTGGAGCTAATTTCCTTCTTAAGGTGAGTGTTCTGAAAACATTGGTTGATTTCTCCATTCATTTGGGAATTAGTTAGTGTTTCTGGATTCATTTCATTGTTTGAGAAAATTTTAGAGGGTGAGAGTGTTTTCTGATTTTGTCTCTTCCCATTGAGTAGACAGTCCAGCAAGAAGCTTTTACATACACAAATGGTCGGAAAGAATTTGTGCAGATCGATCATAATGACTTGTTCCCTTATCTTCTTGTAAATATTGGATCTGGTGTTAGCATGATCAAGGTACATTAAATTACTTCTGCTGCTTAATTTCTAGTTTAAGATTTACATACCCTAATCACTGAAAATCTTAGTTTTGTGTCCTCCATAGGTGGATGGAGATGGGAAGTTTGAGAGAGTTAGCGGTACAAGTGTTGGTGGTGGAACTTTTTGGGGCTTGGGAAGACTTTTAACGAAATGCAAGAGGTTGTTCTTTTATCCTTCTCATTGGAGCCAAATCTATGTTGCTGGTTAGTCTGAGTGGAAAGACTGTATATTCCATTGCAGCTTCGATGAACTACTCGAGTTGAGTCATCAGGGGAACAACAGAGTCATAGACATGCTTGTTGGGGACATCTATGGAGGACTGGATTATTCAAAGGTAGGCTTATGAAATGATTTGCTAGCCAATCTTGCTCTATATATGCTGGTATCATTTTGACTTTTCTTTGCTGATTACAGATAGGGCTTGCTTCAACAGCCATTGCTTCAAGCTTTGGTAAAGCCATTTCAGAAGATAGAGAGCTCCAAGAGTACAAGCCTGAAGATATTGCCCGCTCCCTGTTGAGAATGATCTCAAATAATGTTGGCCAGGTACATACAGTCAGCATGATCATGTTGCGAAGTATGACCAATCCTCAACATTTTTTTATAACTTTAATGTCGGATTTTGCCTTTGCAGATCTCTTACTTGAATGCGCTTCGATATGGCCTCAAGCGGATTTTTTTTGGAGGATTTTTCATTTGTGGTCACACATACACAATGGATACCATATCTGTTGCAGTAAATTTCTGGTAGGCTCAGTGAACTAAACTTAGCCCACTGATGCACGGTTTGAGTTACTATATCATAAATTGTGCTTCTTTCACAGGTCAAAAGGAGAGGCCCAAGCCATGTTTTTACGGCATGAAGGTTTCCTTGGAGCATTGGGTGCATTCACTGCATATGGGAAACACGATCATGAACCAGATCAATCAGTCCAGAGATGCTATATTAAGGCCTCCTGTATAGACAGTACACCTTATGGGGGCGATACGGAGTCATCTGAGAGAAGATGAGAACATGGAGTGCAGAGTCTTCACTTCTTAGCATTTGTAAATAATTTCTTTGCTTGTAACTTTATTTGTAACATGCGATCCCCCAAGATCTGTGAAATAAATCTTAGGAGTTCAAAGTTAGTAATGAAAAGCGTATATTTTCTCATGATTGTTTCTGTTAAGCCTCTGGCTTTATCCTGCAAGCTTCCCGCATCATATAACCTTCATATTTATGTAATAGATTTGACTATCAGCTCCACTTGGCCAAAGTGACCAATTCCATCGGTTGTGGCAGTTCTCGCTGGCTCTCAATTTAGGATTGAAGAACAGTAAGCAAAGGCAGCTCGATCTATTTATGTCAAGTTTATCATTTTGGTTTACATTGCAGTCCTCGCGGAAAGCAGATTATCGGTGGGAACCATTACATTTTTCATGGTAGTACTAATAAAATCCAAAGGCTTTACTGGCACTTGGACGACACCATCAAGCTTCACGACAGGCATCCAACAAACGTCCATCCCACTTTACCTGACTCATCTTTACCTTATACGTTTAATCCTTCATCTATCTTCAAGCAGCATTTTGGGTGGAGATCAAAATCACAGACCTTGCAGAGAAAAGACCATCCAGCTCCCATGTTGTTACAACCATCACAAACATAGCTATCTCGACGGGTCTTCATGAGGTCGTGTGGTGGGTGAAGCTCATGCTTTACCTTCTCAGGCCAACCTTTTGCCATTTCCTCTAGTTGCTCCTCCAACTTCTTAAGGTGCTCGTCAGTGAAAGGATAGGCCTCTGCTCCATGAAGAGTTATCATGCTCCGAGCTTGTGCAGTGACAGTTCTTCCACTCGGGCCAAGGGCTATGAGGGCAGGAATGCCTCTGATTTTGAACCTCTGCTGCAGGAGGGTCTTCCTCTGATCGCCAAAAGGGAGGGCCAACCATGGCATCTCCAAGAAGTAATTATCGAATGAAGGCTGGTCGTGGTCGCTGGAGATGAAGATAACTTCAAATGCTTTGTCCTTCGCCTTGATCTCGTGGTAGGCACTTATGAGCTTTGGACTGAAATCTTGGCAAGGTGGCCACCAGTGAGCTGAAAAGTAGAGCAACATGGTTTTTCCAACAAGTTCTGAGACTGGAATCTGAGGAAAGAAAATCCAACCAGATCATTGGGAAGGATCTCTACAAATGAGAGAATTTAACCACTTCATATTTCTTGAAAAACATAAGTTAACCTAATATCTGCTGACTGCACTTCTAAGTATGTGTTCTCCAAGGAAATCATGAAAACTTGTCCTTATATTCTGCAAAAAGAAATTGAAGTAAGAAGGAAATATCGGCTAATTTTCACTCAGGGAAACAGAAGTTGATCCTTTCGAGCAAAACGGTGCAGAACCATGTGAAGACTTAGATCCCAGGGTTGTTTTTACCTTGAAGCCACTTTTGTCAATCACAAAATCTTGTTCCTCCAAGACGAGGACTGACTCAAGAGTCTGAGCCTCGAGCTTTGCCTTCCCAATCTCAGCCAATTCAGCAACTTTCTCTGGCGAGAATGGGAAAGCCTTGAGCCCATGCTCTTCTATTAGCTCGGCCGCGTTGTTGTGTAAGGTCTTCCCATCGGTTCCAATTATTGGTAGATTCGGAATGGATCTGAGCTCAAAGTATCGGATGAGCTTCTGACAGGTCTGGTCCCTGAAAGGCAGGGCTAGAAAGGGCGTGGCTTCAAGTCCCTGCCTGAAGTCCTCTTCCCCATGATCCAGAGATACCAAGACAACCTCAAAGTTGTTGTCTCCTCTCTCCTTTAATTTCTTGCAAACCTCAACTAGTTTCTTAGTAAATTCCGCACATGGCTTGTGAGAATGAATCGAGAAGTACAATCCGACAAGTTTTCCTTCAAGATCAGAGACGGGAACCTCCAGAAAGAAAACACAATTTCAATGAAGAAACTGAATCACGTAAAGCCCGAAATTTTAGGGCGCAAATGAGAGTTACCTTGTCTCCATTGCCCGAAATCAAATAATCACGGGACTTAGAAACTAGGATAGAACTCAAGGTCTGATTCTTCTTAGCTGCCTCCTCCTCCTCCTCTTTCAGGAAATTCATCTTTTCAGGCGTAAAAGGGTAAGCTTCAGCACCGTACTCCCGAATGAATCTGACTCCCCGATCGCTTAAAACCTTTCCCGTCCCATCTAGGATCACGAGGGTGGGAATGCCTCGAACTTTGAAAAGATCCTTGAGGCCTTTGATAGCTGCAGAATCGGAAAAAGGGATGGCAAGCCATGGCATCTTGGAGAAATAGCCCTTGAACGATTCTTCATCTCGGTCGGAGGATATGAAAACCACTTCAAAGCAGGATTCGGACAAAAGATTCTCGTAAACTTCGACTAGGGTCGGAGTGAACTGGCGGCAAGGACCGCACCAGGACCCAGAGAAATACAGCCCCACAGACTTCCCCAGTAGATCGCTGATCTTAACCTTAACAATTTTATGAGCAAGAATAAGTTCATGAGCTGTGTCCGATTAAATAGTATGAAAATCGTGTTCACTTGGAATTGGGTTTTTTTAGGGGGAAAAAAATCAGGTTATTGATCACCATCGTTCATTAGAGGATATCACACAAGTCAGTCCCAGATTCAGTTACAGAATGGAGCTAAACCTTTGCGATCATTCTAACTGCAACAAAGAAGAAGAGAAGGGGAAGGGCAAGACTGGAATGCATACCTGATCACCATTGTTACGGACGAGGAAGTCCCGATCCGCTGAAGAGAGGAGAGTCAACACATCATGAGAAGCAGCATCAGAGGCCATTTTTCTTCCTTGTTCTTCACCGTGCTCCTGAGTGTCGAAATACTAAGTTTCTCGATTGGTCTCTGGAGTGTTGCCCGGGTTAACCATCCGCTGATCAGTCTTGTTGACGAAACGAAGAAAAGGTGAGGAAGCAGATGAATACCTCCAAGGGAAGAAATGGAATGAGACGACGACTTCAACCTTCAAGTCGGTCAACGGTATCCCCAATGGGATCAAAGCACGTACGACGCTGGAATGAGATACGTGGCGGAGACCATTTAAGTGTCCCCGCAAAGAAAGTTATGCTCTTGAGAAGAATTTCAGTTTGGCCCTTAAATGTCTCCTCCTTGCATCAACTGTGTTCCTCTTCTGGTTCATATCTCCGTTTGGCTGCAGTAATTCATGATCATGCTCGTTGCTCCGTATAGCTCCATATCATCTCGATTCGTCCCATTTTGGCTCAGGGCACCTGGAAGTATCAGGGTTGCGTAGGTTGGATGGAATGCACACTCTGAGTTGCTGTAGAGCGTGGTCATTATTACAGTACGGCGAGGAATCCAAGCAAGAATTGAACATGTTTCCAGTTTGAGCATTTTCCGTCAGGCCCGTTGTTTCAACACTAAATCGGATAATTGACGGCACGGGTATGTTCTGAACAGATCCCTGAACTATGAGAAGCAAAAATGAGATAATTAGAAGTTGAAGTTCAATCTATGAGACATGAGCCATACTTCAGGAGGACCAAGCTGCATTTAGAGGAAGTTTCCCCAAGGACCGATTGGCAGAAGGACAAACCTCTCCCGATCCTACTTGGAGATAAACAAATTATACTATTTTATCAGCGAGAGCTTCACACTTAAAAGAGGATTTGAACCCACAGCCCTGCTGTGAGCCCACGGGCTTGGGCCCGAGGAGAGCCCGCCCATTTAGCTGGCCCGTCTGTCCCCCGGCCCTATTTTCCTCCTCCCTCCTTCCTTCCTCCCTCAGTCGCGTTTTCCTTTTCCCCCCGACCTCCCCCAGCGAGAGAGAGAGAAGAGCGATTTAGGGCTAATTAGGGTTCCAGCCTTCTCAATCCGTCTCCACTCCATCTGCCGCTGTGGGAGCAAATCGAGCTCGGAAGAGAGGGCCTGCTGCAGACCAGAACGTGATTCTAGGCTCCATTGTCCTGCTGTCGACTTCGGGCATTGAGGTAAGGCTCTCGGATACCCGAACCCTCCTTGGGTTATTGCTGATTTGGTGTCCGGGAATCGCTATGGCTGAGATCTAGGTGTTATTGCTGCTGGGAGTTACGTTTTTATAACTGTTAGGGTTCGAGTTGAGGCCGGCTGAGAAGTGCAGTGTGTGCTGCTAGTGTGGTCGTTCGGTTCTGCTAAAGGGTTTTCTGTTCCTCTGTGTGGCCGGGAGTAACAGCTGGTGAAGAGAAAAAGGAATAACGGCAGTGAGGGATGCCGAGGAGGGACTCATCTCCTTAAATCAGTCGGTGGAACAGCCCTAAACCCTCTCAAATCCTTAGAAGTTTTCCTTAACTCGCTAGAATACCTTTTGACCTGAATATGGTGGGTGAAGATAGATTACTGACGTGGTTGTATATATTGATCTCCTTGTGAGTGATATGATAGGTGCTGAGGAGAACCGGGATCAACACCTTGAGGACCCTGCTTCGTGAATTTGATCGACTAAGAGAGTTGTGAGTACATTCTTCCATTGTGGAATGATCTGTTCGTGTTTTGGTTTATAGCAATTATGATCGAGAATTGAGTAGCTGATAGATATCTGCGTGATACCGGTAGTGTGAGCCCACGGGCTTGGGCCCGAGGGGAGCCCGCCCATTTAGCTGGCCCGTCTGTCCCCCGGCCCTATTTTCCTCCTCCCTCCTTCCTTCCTCCCTCAGTCGCATTTTTCCTTTCCCCCCCCGACCTCCCCCAGCGCGACAGAGAGGAGAAATTAGGGTTTCGCTAGGGTTCCGATCCGTCCCCGTTTCCATTCCATCCGCCATTGCAGGAGGCAATCAAGCCTAGAGGAGAGGGCCTTCTGCGGACAAGCCTCGGTTTCTAGACTCCATTGCTCTACGAACGACTTCGGGCGTTGAGGTGAGAATCTCGGAGACCCAAAACCCTCCTTAGGTTATTGCTGATTTGGTGTCCGGGAATCACTATGGCTGAGATCTAGGTGTTATTGCTGCTGGGAGTTACGTTTTTATAACTGTTAGGGTTCGAGTTGAGGCCGGCTGAGAAGTGCAGTGTGTGCTGCTAGTGTGGTCGTTCGGTTCTGCTGAAGGGTTTTCTGTTCCTCTGTGTGGCCGGGAGTAACTGCTGGCGAAGAGAAAAAGGGATAACAGCAGTGAGGGATGCCGAGGAGGGACTCATCTCTTTAGATCAGTCGGTGGAACAGCCCTAAACCCTCTCAAATCCTTAGAAGTTTTCCTTAACTCGCTAGAATACCTTTTGACCTGAATATGGTGGGTGAAGATAGATTACTGACGTGGTTGTATATATTGATCTCCTTGTGGGTGATATGATAGGTGCTGAAGAGAACCGGGATCAACACCTAGAGGACCCTGCTTTGTGATTTGGTCGACTAAGGGGTTGTGAGTACATTCTTCCATTATGGAATGATCTGTTCGTGTTTTGGTTTATAGCAGTTATGATCGAGAATTGAGTAGCTGATAGATATCTGCGTGATACCGGTAGTGGGCATGCATTCATTCATTCATCTTGCATATTGCTTGTGCTTGTGTATAACCATGGTGACCGCTAAGCCGGCGGAATAGAAATGGGCCTTACTGATCTGCCGCGGGTTCCCGGCGAGATATAAGCATGGGACATGAGTGACACTGGCTCTGTGACCCCAGTGGAATATGTGAGTTGACTCCCCACAGACCCTGTCGGGAAAAACAAAGACCAGAGAGGAGAGGAAAGAAAAAGAGAAAGACTTGAGGATGACGGGTCCACTCTTACCGCCAGAGGTTAATAGGCGGCCCCCGCGTGCGTGCGAAGGGAAGGGGCACGGGAAGTAGAATGCTAGGACATGATTGAGGTGCGGGGTTGCGGTACTGTTTTGGGGAGAGCTGTAGTAACGGTACCGCCATAACTCTGTCGCAGAGGTAATGCGACCCCATGGTTATTGTTTGACATGCTTGTTACATGCATTGCATTAGGTGGGTCGTGTGAAGTTGGCCTAGTTGCCAACGACCCCACGTCCATGGTATATAATTATGTGAGTTGATACAGTCGTGTGAGAGCATATAGGTGAGCCATATGTTATTCCACTCTGGAATTTTGTATTCACTAAGTTGCAGCTCACACTCTCTGCAAATTGTTTTTCTACAGATAGGGAGGACACTCAGCCGTGTGGAGCCGCCCAAATAGACCCGGGGATCAACTAGGATAAGTTTATTTGATAGGGCATGTATAGAAGTTCTGTATAGTGTGATCTCATATCACGATCTGAATATCTGGCGGTTGAAAACTGTTGTTTTGGAAATGGTTGTGGATGGATGTGGCTGGATATGGTGTGTTGAGCTGAGTTATAACAGGTTTTGCGTTTCTGGTTAGTCCTAAATACAGGGGAAATTTTGCCGGATTTTCGGGTCGTGACAATTTTTGGTATCAGAGCTTAGGTTATGAGATTCTGTAGACTCTAAATAGCTGGTTGATCCCCACATGACTTTTAGGATAGGTTAGGAATCCCACGGCTGAGTTATTACTAACTACTTAGTGATTTATATGCCTAAGTTGCTCATGTTGATAGGATACAAATTAGATATGAGGCCCAGACGCACCCGTCGTGTGCCACGAAGGTATCAGACTGAAAACGTAGTTGGTCAGGAGACACCTCAGGCCCCAGATGAAGGGCAACATTCTCATACAATCCCTCAGGAAATTCCTAGAGAGCATGCTGAGAGGGACACCTATGTCCGAGATACTCTAGATACAGTTGCACGCATGATGGAACAACAGACACGGCTTATGGAGCAACAGGCAATTCTGATGCAGCAACAGATGACGGCACAAGCTCACTCTACAGAGCAGCAACACCATGTGCCATATGAAGCCTTTAAGAAGTTGGGACCTCCATCCTTCTCAGGGACTGTGGACCCTATAGAGGCAGAGAACTAGGTCGCTAACATGGAGAAGATCTTTTCGGTGATGGATGTCACAGACACACAACAAGTTATCCTTGCCACCTTCATGCTGACAGGTGATGCTCGATACTGGTGGGAGGCCACTCACAGGCGACTTGACCCATCTCCAACAACTGATGTTACTTGGCCCCAGTTCACACAAGTGTTCTTTGACAAGTACTTCCCAATCTCATACCGACGGGCAAAGGAGAGGGAATTTCTGAGTCTGAAGCAAGGAGATATGTCCGTTGCTGAGTATGAGATGAGGTTCACTTCCTTGTCGCGGTTTGCCTCAACCTTGGTCAATGATGAAGCCTCTAGATGCAACCGTTTCCTGGAAGGATTGAACACTGATTTGAGATCTCGACTTTCCATCCTTGAACTCTCAAGATTCTCCGAGCTGTACAACAAGGCTCTCATAGCTGAACAAGGCTTGCAGGATGAGGCTATGGAAAGGGGGCAGCACAAGAAGACCCGACATGCTTCTAGTCCGGAAGGATCTTCCAGGACGTTCAAGAGGGGTGGACTTGCTTCCAGTTCGGCTAAGGGCAAGTCTGTCTATCAGTCAAGTTCAACATCAACCGACCGTTCCAGGACAGTGCCTTGCCGGGAATGTGGTCAACCACACATGGGTGAATGCCGAGCGGGATCCATGGGGTGCTTCCATTGTGGCCAAGTGGGTCACATGAAGAGAAATTGTCCCTTGCTAAGTGCGAGAGAAGTGACCTGCTACCGTTGTGGATTGAAGGGGCATGTGCAACGGCAGTGCAGGCAAGGAGACTCGTCGGTTGGGAGCATCACTAGAGGGAGTGGGATTCGAGGGAGACCCTTTGGGAGTAGAGGACGAGGACCGGCCAGTGGGACCAGAAGTTTCCAGGGTTGAGGAACTGAATCGGGTGCAAGCATAGCTGGTCAGCCCAACCCTCGCGTGAGATAAACCGACGGACCTATGACACAAGGGAGAGTCTTCACATTAACGAGACGGGATGCCAATGCCACTCCTGCGGTAGTAACAGGTATTTTAACCTTGTTTGATAGACCAGCACAAGTGCTTATAGATCCAGGGTCTACTCATTCCTTCATATCATTTACATATGCTAGACATGCTATTATGCCTCAAGGATCATTAGTTCACCCAATGTCCATAGCCATACCTACGGGGGAGAGTGTCGCAGTCTATACCGTATATAGAGGGTGCCTTATACAGTTGGGAGATAGAGAGATGATAGCTGACTTGATACCCATGGGTATTCAAGATTTTGATGTGATATTGGGTATGGACTGGCTTTCCTCTTATTTTGCCACAGTCGATTGCCATAGGAAGGAAGTGATATTTAGAATACCGGACGAGCCTGAGTTTAAATGGTGCGGGGACCAGAAGAGTGTTCCATTCAGTTTTATATCATACCTTAAGGCCTCCAAACTGTTGAGGAAGGGATGCGAAGGGTATATGGCCTATGTGGTAGCCACCAGGGTAGAGTCCCCAAGTGTCAATGAAGTTCCAGTGGTTTGCGAATTCCAAGATGTTTTTCCAGGAGATCTGCCCGGGTTGCCACCAGACAGGGAGATTGAGTTTACTATAGAGTTGGAACCTGGCACCGCGCCGATCTCTATTGCACCTTATCGTATGGCTCCACTAGAGCTCAGGGAATTGAAGGACCAGTTACAAGAACTCCTGGAGAAGGGATTCATCAGGCCTAGTGTATCACCTTGGGGTGCTCCAGTGCTATTTGTGAAGAAGAAGGATGGTACTCTACGATTGTGTGTGGACTATCGACAGCTAAATCGGGCCACAGTGCGCAACAAGTATCCATTACCTCGAATAGATGATTTGTTTGATCAGCTCCAGGGTGCTAGTGTGTTTTCAAAGATTGATCTTCGTTCAGGGTATCATCAGCTGAAGATAAGGGAGTCAGACGTGTTGAAGACTGCTTTCCGCACTCGGTATGGGCATTATGAGTTCCTTGTGATGCCTTTCGGATTAACAAACGCCCCTGCAGTCTTTATGGATTTGATGAACCGGGTATTTCAGCCTTATCTTGACAAGTTTGTGGTAGTTTTTATCGATGATATCCTGGTATATTCGAGGGACAGGAGCGAGCATGAACAGCATTTGAGGATAATATTGCAGACATTGAGGGATAAGCAACTCTATGCAAAGTTCAGCAAATGTCGGTTTTGGTTAGACCAAGTAGAATTCCTTGGACATGTGATCACAGGTGAAGGTGTGTCAGTAGACCAGTCGAAGATTGAAGCTGTTTTAAGCTGGGAACAACCGAAGAATGCAACAGAAGTACGAAGTTTCTTGGGCTTAGCAGGTTATTATCGAAGGTTCGTTGCAGAGTTTTCTCTCTCATTGCCGCACCTCTAACCAAGCTGACACGGAAGAACCAGAGGTTTGAATGGACAGACACTTGTGAACAGAGCTTCCAAGAGTTGAAACACCGATTGACTACTGCCCCAGTTCTTGTCATTCCCTCCCCAAATGAAGGGTTCGTGATTTACAGTGATGCATC
Source organism: Sonneratia alba (assembly GCA_900174645.1). Taxonomy (NCBI): domain Eukaryota; kingdom Viridiplantae; phylum Streptophyta; class Magnoliopsida; order Myrtales; family Lythraceae; genus Sonneratia; species Sonneratia alba. Next base: position 695,140 of record FWPY01000040.1, read on the forward strand.
TCACCAGGGGTTAGGCTGCGTGTTAATGCAACTGGGCAAGGTGGTGGCGTATGCTTCTCGTCAACTCCGCACTCATGAGAAAAACTATCCTACCCATGACTTAGAGTTAGCTGCGGTGGTATTTGCTTTGAAGTTATGGAGACACTACTTGTATGGAGTGAAGTGCGAAATCTACACAGACCACAAGAGTTTGAAGTACCTATTTTCGCAGAAGGAGCTTAATCTGAGACAAAAGCGATGGTTAGAGTTTATCAAGGACTATGATTGTACGATCCATTATCATCCAGGGAAGGCGAATGTAGTGGCAGATGCTTTGAGTCGAAAGTCCTCAGCCCCAGCAAGTCTTTACAGTATTCAAGATACATTGTTCAATGAGTTGAGGTCCATGAGAGCCAACCTACAGGTAACCACCACTGGATCGTTAATGGCAATGTATGAGGTGAAACCAATTCTTGTGGACCAGATTCGAGATGCCCAACAAGTGGATTCGTTCTTGACAACGGTAAGACAGGAAGTGATGGAAGGGAAGAGAGCTGAGTTTGAGGTGAACAAGGATGGCATAGTGATGTTTAAGAACCGGACCTGCATTCCAGACAACGATCAACTTAAGAAGGAGATCCTCGCGGAGGCGCATAACTCACCCTATGCCATGCATCCAGGCAGTACGAAGATGTATCACGGCCTGAAAGGGAACTATTGGTGGAATGGTATGAAGAAAGATGTAGCTGAATTTGTGGCTAAATGCCTAACTTGCCAACAGGTGAAGGCCGAGCATCAACGTCCCTCGGGTTTATTGCAACCGTTGCCCATTCCTGAGTGGAAATGGGAAAAGATTACCATGGATTTCGTGTCTGGACTTCCTCGAACTCAGAAGGGGTATGATTCTATTTGGGTGATAGTGGATAGGTTGACAAAGTCTGCCCATTTCTTACCAGCAAAGTCCACATTTGGAGCGGAAAGGTTGGCAAAGTTGTTCATTGACGAGATCGTGAGGTTGCACGGAGTCCCGGTATCCATTGTATCCGATAGAGGTTCCTACTTCACATCCAAACATTGGGACAGTTTCATGAGGACAATGGGTGTGAGATTGAATTTTTCTACTGCATTTCACCCAGAGACTGATGGGCAATCAGAACGGACTATACAGACACTAGAGGACATGTTGAGGGCTTGCGTTATAGACTTTTCAGGTAGCTGGGATGAACACTTACCACTCATAGAGTTTGCCTACAACAATAGTTATCACTCCAGTATTGGAATGGCACCGTATGAATCACTGTATGGAAGGGCCTGTCGAACTCCGGTGTGCTGGAATGAGGTTGGGGAACGAAAATTGATTGGGCCAGAGATTGTGGATGTGACCACAGACAAGGTGAAGGTTATAAGGGAAAGATTAAGGACCGCCCAAGATCGACAGAAGAGTTATGCAGACAAGCGGAGGAAGGATTTAGAATTCCAAGTAGGTGATTTTGTTTTCTTGAAGGTATCTCCTTGGAAAGGTATCATGCGATTTGGTAGGAAAGGCAAGCTCAGCCCCCGGTACATTGGACCATATGAGATCCTAGAGCGAGTGGGCAAGGTGGCATACCGATTGGCACTACCTCCGGACCTATCCCGCATACACAATGTGTTCCATGTCTCCATGCTGCGCAAGTATGTTCACGATCCTTCCCATGTCCTTACTTATCAACCAGTGGGATTGGATGAGCAATTGAAGTATGAGGAAGAACCGATGGAGATCTTAGATCGGAAGGAACAGGTTCTACGGACCAGACGAGTACCGGTAGTGAAGGTCCGGTGGAGGAACTAGTCAAGGGAGACAGCAACTTGGGAGCCGGAGGAAGCCATGAGGAGCAACTATCCCGACCTTTTCCCTGGCATAGGTGACTGAATTTCGGGGACGAAATTCTGAATTAGTGGGGAGGAATTGTGAGCCCACGGGCTTGGGCCCGAGGGGAGCCCGCCCATTTAGCTGGCCCGTCTGTCCCCCGGCCCTATTTTCCTCCTCCCTCCTTCCTTCCTCCCTCAGTCGCGTTTTTCCTTTCCCCCCCCCGACCTCCCCCAGCGCGACAGAGAGGAGAAATTAGGGTTTCGCTAGGGTTCCGATCCGTCCCCGTTTCCATTCCATCCGCCATTGCAGGAGGCAATCAAGCCTAGAGGAGAGGGCCTTCTGCGGACAAGCCTCGGTTTCTAGACTCCATTGCTCTACGAACGACTTCGGGCGTTGAGGTGAGAATCTCGAAGACCCAAAACCCTCCTTAGGTTATTGCTGATTTGGTGTCCGGGAATCGCTATGGCTGAGATCTAGGTGTTATTGCTGCTGGGAGTTACGTTTTTATAACTGTTAGGGTTCGAGTTGAGGCCGGCTGAGAAGTGCAGTGTGTGCTGCTAGTGTGGTCGTTCGGTTCTGCTGAAGGGTTTTCTGTTCCTCTGTGTGGCCGAGAGTAACTGCTGGCGAAGAGAAAAAGGGATAACAGCAGTGAGGGATGCCGAGGAGGGACTCATCTCTTTAGATCAGTCGGTGGAACAGCCCTAAACCCTCTCAAATCCTTAGAAGTTTTCCTTAACTCGCTAGAATACCTTTTGACCTGAATATGGTGGGTGAAGATAGATTACTGACGTGGTTGTATATATTGATCTCCTTGTGGGTGATATGATAGGTGCTGAAGAGAACCGGGATCAACACCTAGAGGACCCTGCTTTGTGATTTGGTCGACTAAGGGGTTGTGAGTACATTCTTCCATTATGGAATGATCTGTTCGTGTTTTGGTTTATAGCAGTTATGATCGAGAATTGAGTAGCTGATAGATATCTGCGTGATACCGGTAGTGGGCATGCATTCATTCATTCATCTTGCATATTGCTTGTGCTTGTGTATAACCATGGTGACCGCTAAGCCGGCGGAATAGAAATGGGCCTTACTGATCTGCCGCGGGTTCCCGGCGGGATATAAGCATGGGACATGAGTGACACTGGCTCTGTGACCCCAGTGGAATATGTGAGTTGACTCCCCACGGACCCTGTCGGGAAAAACAAAGACCAGAGAGGAGAGGAAAGAAAAAGAGAAAGACTTGAGGATGACGGGTCCACTCTTACCGCCAGAGGTTAATAGGCGGCCCCCGCGTGCGTGCGAAGGGAAGGGGCACGGGAAGTAGAATGCTAGGACATGATTGAGGTGCGGGGTTGCGGTACTGTTTTGGGGAGAGCTGTAGTAACGGTACCGCCATAACTCTGTCGCAGAGGTAATGCGACCCCATGGTTATTGTTTGACATGCTTGTTACATGCATTGCATTAGGTGGGTCGTGTGAAGTTGGCCTAGTTGCCAACGACCCCACGTCCATGGTATATAATTATGTGAGTTGATACAGTCGTGTGAGAGCATATAGGTGAGCCATATGTTATTCCACTCTGGAATTTTGTATTCACTAAGTTGCAGCTCACACTCTCTGCAAATTGTTTTTCTACAGATAGGGAGGACACTCAGCCGTGTGGAGCCGCCCAAATAGACCCGGGGATCAACTAGGATAAGTTTATTTGATAGGGCATGTATAGAAGTTCTGTATAGTGTGATCTCATATCACGATCTGAATATCTGGCGGTTGAAAACTGTTGTTTTGGAAATGGTTGTGGATGGATGTGGCTGGATATGGTGTGTTGAGCTGAGTTATAACAGGTTTTGCGTTTCTGGTTAGTCCTAAATACAGGGGAAATTTTGCCGGATTTTCGGGTCGTGACAGGTAGTGGGCATACATTCATTCATTCATTGTGCATCTTGCTTGTGCTTGTGTATAACCATGGTGACCGCTAAGCCGGCGGAATAGAAATGGGCCTTACTGATCTGCCGCAGGTTCCCGGCGGGATATAAGCATGGGACGTGAGTGACACTGGCTCTGTGACCCCAGTGGAAAATGTGAGTTGACTCCCCACGGACCCTGTCGGGAAAAACAAAGACCAGAGAGGAGAGGTAAGAAAAAGAGAAAGACTTGAGTGCGACGGGTCCACTCTTACCGCCAGAGGTTAATAGGCGGCCCCCGCGTGCGTGCGAAGGGAAGGGGCACGGGAAGTAGAATGCTAGGAAATGATTGAGGTGCGGGGTCGCGGTACTGTTTTGGGGAGAGCTGTAGTAACGGTACCGCCATAACTCTGTCGCAGAGGTAATGCGACCCCATGGTTATTGTTTGACATGCTTGTTACATGCATTGCATTAGGTGGGTCGTGTGAAGTTGGCCTAGTTGCCAACGACCCCACGTCCATGGTATATAATTATGTGAGTTGATACGGTCGTGTAAGGATATAGGTGAGCCACATGTTATTCTACTATGGAATTTTGTATTCACTGAGTTGCAGCTCACACTCTCTGCAAATTGTTTTTCTACAGATAGGGAGGACACTCAGCCGTGTGGAGCTGCCCAAATAGACCCCGGGATCAACTAGGATAAGTTTATTTGGTAGGGTATGTATAGAAATCCTGTATAGTGTGGTTTCATATCACGACCTGAATCTCTGGTGGTTGGAAAACTGTTGTTTTGAAATTGGTTGTGGATGGATGTGGCTGGGTTTGGCTGGTTGAGCTGAGTTATAACAGGTTTTGCGTTTTTGGTTAGTCCTAAATACAGGGGAAACTCTGCCGGATTTTCGGGTCGTGACACCTGCAAACTGCTTGGAAGCGTATGAGTGTACTCTGCGGTTGAGCTAACCTTGGGGGTCAGTTCAGCGAATTTATGGACCTGCAGTAGTTTGCATATATCAGGCTTAGTCAGTGTGTTCATTGATACTTCTGAATGTGAACAAAAGTGAACGGCATACGCATAGAACATGGCAAATATCTTTCGCATCATATAATCACCCGTTGCTCATATCTTTATTAGCCAATTGAGTGCTAACATTACTTCAATGATAGTAGAAAAGGTTACAACCATAGTTCCTAATTGAACATTCGATCGAAGAGCCAAGGGCAAACTGCTGAAAAAAACCTGGACCGAATCAAGGAAAGCTTCCATTGTCTATGTACTAGAGGGAATTCCACAAATTTCACCATAACCAGACACGCTTAGTTTCCAAAGTGAATGAAACATCACAGTCGATACATCTATGGGCAATCAACAGTTGTACGACTAACTGAAGCCCTGAGCTAAGAGCAGTGGTGGAATGAGGAAGCATTTTGAGAAATATAGAGATTAACGCTGTTCTTAAGTTCTAGTGCTGCTGGAAGTTATCCGGGCGGACAAGATACAATGATAGTGTCAGAAGTTTGAAATGGACAGCAATATCCTGCGAATGCTGGACTTTTATGATAAGGCTATGGGCTATGCGAAACAGACATCTAGGACCGAAGATATCGTCTATGGGGCATCCAACAACACTTATAAGCCAAAGATTATCTCCTTCATTGGCCGCTGTGGTACATACATTCGTTAACAAAGTAGTCAAAATCATGCTTAAACAAATAATAATCTATGAGGAAAGCAAGAAGCAACAATCAGTTATCTAGCCAAAAGAAAAAAGAAAAAACAGTTGTCTAGCAGAACAAAACACGGCCCTCGACCAACGCACACATTGCTTTTAAGGCAACGGTGGCAGCTCAAGCCTATGCCAAAAAATCAGCAGTCCCAGTCAGACAGTGATGTCGAAGGAGGACCAGTTCTGGTTATTAGGAACCAAGGGATCGAATGTGCAAGCAGCAAGCAAGGCTATTATCTATGTTGGGAAACTTTGGCACTTCGTGTTGCATCTGTTTTTATGCAGAACTGAACAAGTGTAATGCGAGCAACTTCAACTTAATATAGTCTCTATGCAATGCTGGAGAGACAACAGGGATGATGCTATCAGACTGAAACTCCATCTCAGGTACCCATCAGGTCCTAGTAAGTGAAAATTACTAGGCTTTACACATCTAATATCTCATCTCCTGGACCAATGATCGAATTAAATTAATCTCAAATGATCATACTCAACTAAGGCTTGCGTCTGCACTAAATTTCGTCTTCTGCAGCTGAACCCTCTGGTTGCATCCACATCTAGAACATGGCAACACCAATAAACAGGGCATCACTCACATGGTTTGTTTTTTTTTATCCTTCTCCTGCTCATTTTCGAATGATCGTGCAGCTTTGCAAAACCTGATATTCTTCCACGTTAGAAGTGAATATATGCCACCCACACTACGAAATAAAGGCAGTGCACACTACAAACCGGCAATATGATGTATCAGAAAGAAGAAGTCATCATAGGGGCACATAAGATACAAAAGATACAGAGAAATTTGAGGGTTGTAGACATCGAAAGACGGGGGAGCCGACCTAACACGGCGCACTTGAAGCTCTATGCTTGAGAATATTTTTCTTCTTTCTTGTCGTTTGGAAAAGAACGGAATAAAGGCATTCGTCTTGAGGAAATCAAAACCAACATAATGACCCCATCACATTGATTTAGGGCGCCTGCTTTGGGAACTGCATCCACCCTCTGATTCTTACACTAATCCCCAAAAATTCTGTCAGCCCACAACTTAGATTTGGTTGGACCAGCAATGACCTGATTAGGACTCGACCAACAGCAGGTTTTCGTCCTTTGAGTACTTGTATGATGCTTTGGTTCAATTGATTCAATCTCCAAATTTGAGAATATCGACGCTAGAATTGCATTTGTTCGAAAGCAATGAGGATTTTATTGTTTACTAGAAACTGGGTGCAGACTTGCCTAAAAGGTTAAAATGTTCTGATGCAGTCTGTGATGGGTGCATTTGTCACGAGAAGATGAGAATTGGGATCAACATTTCCAGCACATGACTATGAAAGGCTTTTGTGTACATAGCTTGGCAATATGAAAGTGCATGGCTTTGATTCCAACATTGAATCGTAGAATGGATGGGGCAAAGTTTCGGGGAGAGGAAATAAAAGGCTGCTGTTTGTCTTGAGACTATTGTGATGTTGAAAGGCTCCAAAATATCACCTTTCTCTCCCCCCAAAGCAAAGCCTCAATCAAAGAATATCTTTGCCTGTATGTAACAGCCTCTCTTTATTAAAGAAGAACAGATATCCTCTTTCTCAATCCATTTGAATTTAATTTTTTTAAAAAATCTATTTCTAAAGAAATAAAGCTTGATTGTTAGAAGAAATAAGAAGAATAAAGAGTATGAGAGCTAAATCATAATGGGAACCTATACAACAGACCAAAGCCTCTTTCTTGGAATAAAGATTTATATATGGCACGTACACACAGAAACATGGACTCACATTGCTTCTCTTCACAAGCAACTGTGTTGTTCTCCCTCCTCCCTCACCTTAGCCTCCCTTTGCCTTCACTCAAAGGACAACATCCTCACATATAAAGCACTGAAACCTCTCCTGTTATCAATTCCTCTCATCCAACAAAACAATAGAGAGTAGTGGCAACTATGTCATCTCAGTTGCAGCAGCCCTATGTCTCGCAGCAGCCCCTGATGGTCAACCCGAATACAGTCACGGGGCAGCCTCAGCCTCCGTCTCGCTCCCACTCGGATGGCTCCTTTGGGATGGTCTTCGTCGTTCTGGCTGTCATTTTTGTCATATCCGCCATCGCCTGCTGTCTTGGGCAGTTCTGTAACCGGAGAACCAAAGCCAACACCGGCAAGAAGCAGCCAAAGCAGGCACGCTTAACAGCCCAGCATGGTCATCCCAGCAAGGAGCACGATGTTGAGTTTGGGTTCGGCAAGAAAAAGGGTCACGAGAACCCGAAGCAGGCCAAGCAGAGCAGCCGTGTGGGCCAGGGCCCTCATGATAAAGAGAATGAGATTGAATTCTCATTCGACAGGAAGATGAGAGCTCCCAGATCAGGATATAAGCCGTCCGTGGAGGTCGGATTTGGAAGCGGGCCAAATGATATTTGAACCCTGGGAAGGAGCTAGTGTTACAACCATCAGGAGCTTCCTAGGCAAAATCATTATAAGTTTCTTATGGTCATAGGACTTAGCTTGTTTCCATATTGTCTTTCATCTGTCTTTAATCTCTCTCTAGCATCCCGCTCGACCTTGTAATCCAATCGTATGCACTGTAGCCCACATCAGCAGCGTGTATTAACAAAAGAAATATAGGGAAATGAAAGGGGGGGGGGAATACAATCTCTCAGGCTGCCGATCTGTTTAAGCTCGGATGATTTTCAATCAACAGTTGTCGTTGTCATCAGAACAGTATTAGCATATGTTCTTAGCAGCAAATAATAAGAAAAGCAGAAGACCAGTACATTTAGACCATACCAATTCGTCAAGTTTAATCTGCAGATCAACTGAAAGAAACAGAGCTGATACACCGGTTTCTGATTTTTCTTTTCCATTTTATACATTATATAACTCAAATTGACCCCTCCCAGTGACAAAAATGAAACAGTCACTCACAAATTCGTGTCTTCCTTCGTAAATCTCTTGCCGTGTGCCTTCGCTCTTATATCTCCTGGGGAGAGGAAAATTTTCAGATTAGGACTGCCACAGAGTGGTTTGCCTGTACTGATTTAGCAAACAAACGTGAGGCTCTTATTTCAGCTCACACGTTCCTCAACAACATGTGAGAGGAAGCACAAGAAGATGGCTGATGTTTGAGAGGAGCTCTAAAATGTCTTCCCACTGGTACGAGGTCTCATGGCCCGAGTTTCCGATTCACCGCTGGTGAAATCGTTCGAGCTCTCCCGTGACTTCCACGAGGTTGGGTTCAAGCCGCTGGACTCTCCACTAGTACCATATTCCGTGCTATCTTCACCCCCCAGTGCCATCCTCCTAAACCTCACAATGTCTTCACTATATTGGCTCGAATTATAAGCTGTACTCTGTCCGAATTTGACCCCATTTGTTAGATCAGACATCTCCCCTTCACTGTCCAATGCCCTCACCACCTGAACGGAACCGCAAATATTACTTAATGTTTATTAAAGCTCGAAGCAAAAATAGAAAAAAATATGCAGCACCAAAAAAAATTAGCAGGTGTTCTGATCGATTGGCATGGAGTACCTGAACCATTCGAGGTCTCTTTGGTGCGGAGTGACGAATACAAGCAGCTGCAGCCTCGATCATTCTGAACATTTCGCTCTCCACATAACTCTTTCCCAGCCGCGGATCAACTAATTCACTAAAGTCGCCCGTTTCAAGAGCACGGATTAGAAGAGGACGAGCCTGCAAGACGCCATTTTTATTATGGTTGAACATAAACGGTTCGGTTTTGTTCTTGAAATTACGTATGCGTCAACAGGAAAATGAACATGTGTTGAAAATCACAGAGCACTATAACTTACCCACTCGACTAAACTCTCTTCGCCGAAAGGTTGGCTTGCATCGACAGGTTTACGGCCTGTCACAAGCTCCAGCAGTACGACTCCGAATGAGAACACGTCCGATCTATCTGTCAATTTTCCACTGGATGCATACTCAGGTGCCAGGTACCTGAAATCCCAAAATGTAATTGGTGAGATCAAATATAGAATAAAACATACAACATACATGTAAAGTGTGTTCAAACACAGTCCCTCAGATTTCACCAACTACCCGTGTTTATGCTGGACTATCTATACCTACCCGAATGTCCCCATGACCCGAGTAGATACATGAGTATTTGTGTCATTGTTAAGTTTGGCGAGTCCAAAATCTGCAACCTGAAAATGAAAAGAGTCTACCTGTAATTAGCTTTAGGGATTAATTAGGGTTAGAAACATGCATCTTAAGGCATGCGAATTGCACGCCAACCTGAGCCTCAAAGGCATCATCTAGTAAAATGTTTGCGGATTTGATGTCCCTGTGAATGATTTTTGGATGACCTACAAGGAAACGCATCAGGAATAGTAGTGCAGAGTCAGGAAAGAGTGTAAATGTAGAACAACAGCCTGCAACGGAATAAGACATTAATTAGGGAGATCTTACAATCCTCATGGAGGTAAGCGAGGCCCTTTGCAGATCCTAAAGCAATCTTGACTCGTTTGGTCCACTCCAGCACCGGCATTCCGTTACCTGGCAAAAACATGATATCAGATGGGAGTTCATTAGTCCAACGAGAAAATAACCCCTCCCTGACAAAATTTTAAAGGGGACTGCCAATTATTCAAATTTTCTCACATTGAAAAATGAAAAAAAAAAAATTCAAAACACAATGTCAATTGTCAATTGGCTAACAACATTATCCGCATATGCCCCTGAAACTGCAGTTTGATGCCTTTTCTCTAGTTCTCTTCTTTACCAGAAACTGATGGAACTAAAATCCAGAATATCTGAAGCGGCCAGAAATGTACACTTGAGCCAGACCAGAAGTAAAAATGAAATTCTCCCTACCATGCAAGTGGTGCTCAAGGGTCTTGTTAGGAAGGAATTCATATGTGAGCAACCGCTGCTGCTCCGATATGCAATAGCCCACCAGAGAGACCAAGTGCCTGTGATGAACACGGCTAATAATCTCAACCTCTGCCCTAAATTCCCTGTCTCCCTGCCCACTTCCTGTCTTGAGCTGCTTAACGGCCACAACTCTTCCGTTGGGTAACTGGCCCCTGTAGACACACCCAAATCCACCCTCACCGATTATGTTTTGCCGAGAAAAACCATTTGTTATCTCCATCAACTCTTCATAGCTAAAAACACTCTTTGTGCCTCCTATCATGCCCGATTCATGTACCCCTCCTCCATGATATATGTGGCCGTTGGCACTCCCAGAGCTGTTCCCCATCCCCATGTGTGGGCTCTGCAAGGCATAGTGAGAATGATCTGATTGGCCGGAAAAGCCCATGTTCTGTCCGTTCTGTTCGTAGTGGGCTCCATCTACATGAGTGCAAAATGAATAGTGACATCAAAAGCATTTGATATAGTTTGTTGGAAGTAATAGAATAAACGTTAAAATGGAACGAATTGCAGAATGGCCACGGAGTGAAACATAAATACTATATCAAAGAATTCAATTTGGATACTGCGTTCCTGAACCAGACGGAAATACAGTTTCAGCAATTTTGCATAAAGAACAGGGATACTTCGCAACTCCATCCTCAAGAGATTTCCCTTTTCTTTTCTTTTGAACCGAAATTGGCCAATGATGTTTACCTGCTTGGACAGCGAAGTTGGCGGCTGGAGCATGGGGGGCCTTAGAAGTGCTGTCCTTCTTTCTTCTCCGCACAAGCACAAACACCAGAGCGATTAATGCAATGACTAGTATTCCACCTACAGCTGCACCGACGATGGTCCCTGTTGAAGTACTGGAGGATGAACTTGACTCTCCTGCAGAGCTAGAGCTGCCTGAGGAAGAGGATATTGCGCTTGGGGTTGAATGTGACTTTTGATTTGAGGTGGGAGATGCTACAAGTCCTGTGGTAGCGTTCGGAGAGGGAGCTGTGGTGCTACCGCTTGAGTTGGCAGAGGAGCCAGGAGGTGAAGTGGTTAAAGGTGGTGGTGGAGGAACAAACTCTTCTGAAGAGGTTGAGCCGGCGGGCGGTGGGGAACTGGCAGATGAAGATGAAGAGGAAGGAGAGCTCGTTTCTGAGGGTGGGGTTGAGGGTGATGAACCGGTAGATGGGGGTGAAGGGGATTGAGAGGACGGAATGGAAGGTGATGATGGTGGTGAAGGTGAAGGTGGTGGTGGCAATGATGGTGGCGGTGGTGATGGTGACTGGGCCTTAGGTGGTGTCAATTCGGCAGGAGGTGAAGGAGGAGGGCTAGAGCTGGCGGGTGGTGGTGGACTAGCATTGTCAGGAGGAGGAGGAGGATGCGCAGCATTAGGAGGTGGTGTGCTCGAGGATAGAGATGAAGGGGGTGGGGAATTCTCGCTTGGCGGTAGAGCTTGGTCAGGGTCAGCATTGGCCAGGACGAAGGAGGAGTTTATTGATGGCGAAGGAGCGTTGATGAAGCTCTCAGTCGAAGAACCGGCTGAATCTGAGCTTGTGGAGTTAGAGCTCGAAGAACTGGTCGAATTCGAGCTCGACATTATCTTCTTTTTCCTTTCAAAATATTCTTCCTCTATACTTTTCAATCACCATATGTAAATGTATATACAATACTCGATCCTAAATCCTGGAATGATCCAATATCCGCCTTCCTCCTTTTTCCTAGAATGTGGTAAACAATAGACAAGCAAATCCCATAATCCTAAGCATATCTGGTATCAACCAAGACAAGAATACCAGGCTATTGGTACCACAACCCGATATATGTTGCTGAAAGCCCAGAAGAAGATAAAGCAGTCCCCGCAAACAAATGAAATTCAAGAACTCGGGGGTTGTACAAAGAGAAGGATTTTGTGGCAAGAGGTTGAGGGAGCCCAAGTTTAATGCGGTTGGAGAGAGATCTCTTGGAGAAGAGAGGGGAGAGACCCAACGAAGATGAAAATGAAAATGGTGAAGATATTGGTGGCTCTCCAATTCTGCACCCACCACAATCCCATCAAATTCTCTCCTTTTTTTGGAATAAATTGCTTCATTTCTTGCTTCCAACCTTCATTTTGTTTAATTTAGTTTGTCCCTCTCTCTCTCTCTCTTACTCTGCAGACACAGTTCCGTTAATACAGGCTAACTGCCCCCCCTCTCCTCTCTTCTTGAATCTCTTTTTATGTTCTTTTCTTTATTTAACTAGCTGCTCTCCCCTTGACTCTCTCCTCACCACGCATCAACAACATTGCAATCACAGCAGTTGCATTCTATCTTAAAGCTCTGCCTCTTCAAAATGAAAAATAGCTTGGCAGACACATGCACAAGAATCCGGAAACCACCCCTGTCCTCTAAGGGAAAGTGTGGTTTCCAAATTTTGACCATATAGCAGAGGAGAGCAGCCAATGTTTTCAGCAGATTCCTGTTCCATCACAGCTTTAGAGGAAAGCTGGAGTCTTTTCTTATGCTGATCTTGATCTTATCGCTACCCAGTTCTTCTTGTATTCCTGGAATACTTGAACAAGCTGTAGAGAGGCGAGAAGAGATCTTTAGTGGGATTTTTTCTAGTCTATTTCCCTTCAGATGTTCTTGATTGAAGCCAAATGACTTCAGGGTGGGATATGTTTTCTCTTTTCCAACACGAAATCCTTCTTGAGCATTCTTTATCTCTTGTGAAGAATGACTTTCATCGAACTGCAGAAGGATTTCACACAGAAACACCTCAAGCTGTTCTATCCACCAACAATCTTTACCAGTCACTTCCTTAAACGTATTGTATATTCTCATAGTTCAGGGGAGGTCGTCTTTATGTATAACCTGAACGGGTAAAGATTCATCTGACATTTTCAATTCCTTCTGGAAGGTTTGGACCAAAGAGAAAAAAAAAATCCAGAATAACTTATTGTCTAAGCTATCTTCAGTGCTCTGTGACCCAAGAAACAAGTGAAGCCATTTCTCCTGTAAAAAATGATCAACCCAACATCTATCCGCAGAAACTTCATGTTTTGAAAATTATATATGCAACCTCAGCACTTTCTATTCGCACAATCATCCAATTCGACTATCCCTAGATTGACCTCAATCCAGAGCTGTTAGAAGCCTTCCAATTGACAGGATAACTCTCTAGTTACAGCTTATTGGACTGGCTTGGATCAGAAAATGTCGAGGGAACTTGGCTATCACAAACAACACACCTTATATATCGATCTAAAAATCATTATAAATTGAAGAAATCAATACATCGCCCAAGATTTGTCCCCCTTCGAAATCTGGGCTGTTTTTCCAAAAATAGCATTGTCTCTCTGTGAAATAAAAATTAAAAAAAAATGGAAGAAGACAGCATTTACGAACATATAAACAACGGCGAACAACAATTGACTTTTCAAAAGAGTCAACCTCTCACCTTTGATCATGGTTCAGGGCTTATGCATATGTGCGTGTCGCCCATGTGAACTAAACATTCAAGAGATGGCAACGAAAAAAACAGAACACAACTCCTTCAAGAAACAGAGCAGTTTGACTTTCTCTGTCTTTTTTTTTTTTTTGGTTGCTAGCCACAGTATTCAAGAGGCGTTGGTCACCCCGGATCGCAAACTTGGCATGGAGGGTAAGGTTTTCAAGGAGAATGTTTGCATATGTAAGATCTCGAGTTCGAGACTTCCTTAAACAGCACCGAGCTGCTTACCACTCGGTGCTTGACTTTCTGTATCACCACCACAACTTGTTCGCCCTTTTCCTCCCAAATTCCAACAAATCATACAAATTTCCTGTTTTCTTATTGTTGTCTTGCTGAGCAAGAAAGAAAGGAAATGATTTAATTAAAATAATTAATCAAAATCTTCCATTCCCGACCAGACGAAAATGAAAGCTTGAGTTTCATAATCCTCTTCCACTTTTCCCCTTATATAATTATGATTTTAGCAAAAATCTAACTTCCACCTGAAGACAATATCTCATCTTCATACCCTCCTCCCTCTCTGTCTGAAACTCTGAGCTCTTTTCTCTCTCTCTCTGCTGAATGTATCTGAAACTCACACTCGACTGAACCATTTCAGTATCCCATCGTCTACTTTCTCTGCCGGAGAAAAACAGAAAAAGAAAAAGGACAGAAAGATTGGAAAAGGTTGGGTTTTTTACCTTGGAGGAAGAAATGCAAGCGGCAGAGTCTGTCTCAGTTCATGAGACGGTCGATGGGGTGAGTGAACTGTTACAGGGTAACCTCAACATCGCCGAATTCGGCCCCAAAATTGAACCTTTGGAGCATTTACCTGAGCTCGAGAGGGAGGTGGGCACAGACCAGGAAGAAGAAGGGGAAGAATTTGAGTTCTCGTTCCCTTGCGTGAATCCCGACAGCTCACCGATTGCAGCAGAGGACGCCTTCCAGGACGGCCATATCCGGCCAATCTACCCCTTCTTCGACCAGGGCCTCCTATCTCACGTAGGCGCCAACTCGGAAGAGCTAGCTGCTTCGTCTTCAAGCCTCCATCAACCTCTTAGGAAGCTCTTCGCAGAGGGCAGTGGCATAGTTTTTACTTCAGCGTCGGGGCAATCAGAGGCGGAGTACTGCCCTTGGGAGGGGAGAACCGTGGAGGAGATCAAGTCGTCCGCGGCATGGGCTCTCTGTTGGAAGAGCAACTCAACGGGGTCGTCGAAGCTGTGGAAGTTCAATGACTTGGTCCGCCGGAGCATCAGCGATGGGAAGAACGCTTTTGTGTTCCTGAATCCCGCAGCGGCCCCAAGAGACGGCGAAATAGCCGAGAAGAAAAAGGCTGCAGCAAATGGCGGGGAAAGGAGCGAGGAGAAGGCGCCGGCGGCAAAGGGCAGGGGAAAGGGTAAGAAAGCGGCGGAGGCCGCAGTCCCTCCATGTCACGACCCGAAAATCCGGCAGAGTTTCCCCTATATTTAGGACTAATCAGGAACGCAAAACCTGTTATAACTCAGTTCAACACGCCAAACCCAGCCACATCCATCCACAACCATTTTCAAAACAACAGTTTTCAACCACCAGATATTCAGGTCGTGATATGAAATTACACTATACAAGACTTCTATACATACCCTATCAAAATAAACTTACCCTAGTTGATCCCCGGGTCTATTTGGGCGGCTCCACACGGCTGAGTGTCCTCCCTATTTGTAGAAAAAACAATTTGCAGAGAGTGTGAGCTGCAACTCAGTGAATACAAAATTCCAGAGTGGAATAACATATGGCTCACCTATATACTCTCACACGACTGTATCAACTTACATAATTATATACCATGGACGTGGGGTCGTTGGCAACTAGGCCAACTTCACACGACCCACCTAATGCAATGCATGTAACAAGCATGTCAAACAATAACCATGGGGTCGCATTACCTCTGCGACAGAGTTATGGCGGTACCGTTACTCCAGCTCTCCCCAAAACAGTACCGCGACCCCGCACCTCAATCATTTCCTAGCATTCTACTTCCCGTGCCCCTTCCCTTCGCACGCATGCGGGGGTCGCCTATTAACCTCTGGCGGTAAGAGTGGACCCGTCGCACTCAAGTCTTTCTCTTTTTCTTACATCTTCTCTCTGGTCTTTGTTTTTCCCGACAGGGTTCGTGGGGAGTCAACTCACATTTTCCACTGGGGTCACAGAGCCAGTGTCACTCATGTCCCATGCTTATATCCCGCCGGGAACCCGCGGCAGATCAGTAATGCCCATTTCTATTCCGCCGGCTTAGCGGTCACCATTGTTATACACAAGCACAAGCAATATGCACAATGAATGAATGAATGCATGTCCACTACCGGTATCACATAGCTATCTCACAGCTACTCAATTCTCGATCATATATGCTATAAACCAAATCACGAACAGATCATTCCACAATGGAAGAATGTACTCACAACCCTCTTAGTCGATCAAATTCACGAAGCAGGGTCCTCAAGGTGTTGATCCCGGTTCTCCCTCAGCACCTATTATATCACCCGCAATGAGGTCAATATACACACTTATACACAAATGCATCAATAAATTACCCTCACCTATCATATTCACAGAAAATATCTTCTTGTGAGTTAAGGATCATTTCTAGGGTTTTGAGAGGGTATAGGGCTGTTCTACCGACTGATCTAAAGAGATGAGTCCCTCCTCGGCATCCCTCACTGCTATTATCCCTTTTCTCTTCACCAGCAGTTACTCCCGGCCACACAGAGGAACAGAAAACCCTTCAGCAGAACCGAAACGACCACACTAGCAGCACTCACTACGCTTCTCAGCTGGCAACAACTCGAACCTTAACAGTTATAGAGACTCAAACTCCCAGCAGCAATGACATATAGATCTCAGCCATAGCGATTCCCGGACACCAAATCAGCAATAACCTAAGGAGGGTTTTGGGTATCCGAGATTCTCACCTTAACGCCCGAAGTCGACAGCAGGACAATGGAGCCTAGAACCACGTTCTGATCTGCAGCAGGTCCTTTCTTCCGAGCTCGATTTGCTCCCACAGCGGCAGATGGAGTGGAGACGGATTGGGAAGGCCGGAACCCTAGTTTGCCCTAATTTTTCTCCTCTCTCTCGCGCGGCAGCAGGGGGGAAAGCTGAAAAATGAAGACGACGAGAGGGGGAGGGGAGGGGAAAGAGAAGTGGACGGGCTGATGGGCCAGCTGAATGGGCGGGCTTTCCTCAGGCCCAAGCCCGTGGGCTCACAATTCCTCCCCACTAATTCAGAATTTCGTCCCCGAAATTCAGTGACCTGTGCCAGGGAAGAGGTAGGGGTAGTTGCTCCTTATGGCTTCCTCATACTTCAAATGTTCATCCAACCCCACTGGTTGATAAGTAAGGACATGGGTAGGATCGTGAACATACTTGCGCAGCATGGAGACATGAAACACATTGTGTATGCGAGATAGGTCCGGAGGTAGTGCCAATCGGTATGCCACCTTGCCCACCCGCTCTAGGATCTCGTATGGTCCAATGTACCTGGGGCTGAGCTTGCCTTTCCTACCAAATCGCATGATACCTTTCCAAGGAGATATCTTCAAGAAAACAAAATCACCTACTTGGAATTCTAAATCCTTCCTCCGCTTGTCTGCATAACTCTTCTGTCGATCTTGGGCGGTCCTTAATCTTTGCCTTATAACCTTCACCTTGTCCGTGGTCACATCCACAATCTCTGGCCCAATCAATTTTCGTTCCCCAACCTCATTCCAGCACACCGGAGTTCGACAGGCCCTTCCATACAGTGATTCATACGGTGCCATTCCAATACTGGAGTGATAACTATTGTTGTAGGCAAACTCTATGAGTGGTAAGTGTTCATCCCAGCCACCTGAAAAGTCTATAACGCAAGCCCTCAACATGTCCTCTAGTGTCTGTATGGTCCGTTCTGATTGTCCATCAGTCTCAGGGTGAAATGCAGTCGAAAAATTCAATCTCACACCCATTGTCCTCATGAAACTGTCCCAATATTTAGACGTGAAGTATGAACCTCTATCTGATACAATGGATACCAGGACTCCGTGCAGCCTCACGATCTCGTCAATGAACAACTTTGCCAACCTTTCCGCTCCAAATGTGGACCTTGCAGGTAAGAAATGGGCAGACTTTGTCAACCTATCCACTATCACCCAAATAGAGTCATATCCCTTCTGGGTTCGAGGAAGTCCAGACACGAAATCCATGGTAATCTTTTCCCATTTCCACTCAGGAATGGGCAACGGCTGTAGTAAACCTGAGGGACGTTGATGCTCGGCTTTCACCTGTTGGCAAGTTAGGCATTTAGCCACAAATTCAGCTATATCTTTCTTCATACCATTCCACCAAAAATTCTCCTTCAAGCCGTGATACATCTTCGTACTGCCTGGATGCATGGCATAGGGTGAGTTATGCGCCTCTGTGAGAATCTCCTTCTTGAGCTCATCACTGTCTGGAATGTAGGTTCGGTTCTTAAACATCACTATGCCATCCTTGTTCACCTCAAACTCAGCTCTCTTCCCTTCCATCACTTCCTGTCTCACCGTTGTCAAGAACGAATCCACTTGTTGGGCATCTCGAATCTGATCCATAAGAATTGGTTTCACCTCATACATTGCCATTAACGATCCAGTAGTGGTTACCTGTAGGTTGGCTCTCATGGACCTCAACTCATTGAACAATGTATCTTGAATACTGTAAAGACTTGCTGGGGCTGAGGAGGACTTCCGACTCAAAGCATCTGCCACTACATTCGCCTTCCCTGGATGATAATGGATCGTACAATCATAGTCCTTGATCAACTCTAACCATCGCCTTTGTCTCAGATTGAGCTCCTTCTGCGAGAATAGGTACTTTAAACTCTTGTGGTCTGTGTAGATTTCGCACTTCACTCCATACAAGTAGTGTCTCCATAACTTCAAGGCAAATACCACCGCAGCTAACTCTAAGTCATGTGTGGGATAGTTTTTCTCATGAGTGCGGAGTTGACGAGAAGCATACGCCATCACCTTACCCTGTTGCATTAACACGCAGCCTAACCCCTGGTGAGATGCATCACTGTAAATCACGAACCCTTCATTTGGGGAGGGAATGACAAGGACTAGGGCAGTAGTCAATCGATGTTTCAACTCTTGGAAGCTCTGTTCACAAACATCTGTCCATTCAAACTTCATATTCTTTCGCGTCAGCTTGGTTAAAGGTGCAGCAATGAGAGAAAACTCTGCAACGAACCTTCGATAATAACCTGCTAAGCCCAAGAATCTTCGTACTTCTGTTGCATTCTTCGGTTGTTCCCAGCTTAAAATAGCTTCGATCTTCGACTGGTCTACTGCCACACCTTCACCTGTGATCACATGTCCAAGGAATTCTACTTGGTCTAACCAAAACCGACATTTGCTGAACTTTGCATAGAGTTGCTTATCCCTCAATGTCTGCAATATTATCCTCAAATGCTGTTCATGCTCGCTCCTGTCCCTCGAATATACCAGGATATCATCGATAAAAACTACCACAAACTTGTCAAGATAAGGCTGAAATACCCGGTTCATCAAATCCATAAAAGACTGCAGGGGCGTTTGTTAATCCAAAAGGCATGACAAGGAACTCATAATGTCCATACCGAGTGCGGAAAGCAGTCTTCAACACGTCTGACTCCCTTATCTTCAGCTGATGATACCCTGAACGAAGATCAATCTTTGAAAACACACTAGCACCCTGGAGCTGGTCAAACAAATCATCTATTCGTGGTAATGGGTACTTGTTGCGTACTGTGGCCCGATTCAACTGTCGATAGTCCACACACAATCGTAGAGCACCATCCTTCTTTTTCACAAATAGCACTGGAGCACCCCAAGGTGATACACTAGGCCTGATGAATCCTTTCTCCAGGAGTTCTTGTAACTGGTCCTTCAATTCCCTGAGCTCTAGTGGAGCCATACGATAAGGTGCAATAGAGATCGGCGCGGTGCCAGGTTCCAACTCTATAGTAAACTCAATCTCCCTGTCTGGTGGCAACCCGGGCAGATCTCCTGGAAAAACATCTTGGAATTCGCAAACCACTGGAACTTCATTGACACTTGGGGACTCTACCCTGGTGGCTACCACATAGGCCATATACCCTTCGCATCCCTTCCTCAACAGTTTGGAGGCCTTAAGGTATGATATAAAACTGAATGGAACACTCTTCTGGTCCCCGCACCATTTAAACTCAGGCTCGTCCGGTATTCTAAATATCACTTCCTTCCTATGGCAATCGACTGTGGCAAAATAAGAGGAAAGCCAGTCCATACCCAGTATCACATCAAAATCTTGAATACCCATAGGTATCAAGTCAGCTATCATCTCTCTATCCCCCAACTGTATAAGGCACCCTCTATATACGGTATAGACTGCGACACTCTCCCCCGTAGGTATGGCTATGGACATTGGGTGAACTAAAAATTCTTGGGGCACCGTAGCATGGCTAGCATATGTTATTGATATGAATGAATGAGTAGACCCTGGATCTATAAGCATTTGTGCTGGTCTATCAAACAAGGTTAAAGTACCTGTTACTATCGCAGGAGTGGCATTGGCATCCCATCTCGTTAATGTGAAGACTCTCCCTTGTGTCATAGGTCCGTCGGTCTGTCTCACGCGAGGGTTGGGCTGACCAGCTATGCTTGCACCCGATTCAGTTCCTCGACCTTGGAAACTTCTGGTCCCACTAGCCGGTCCTCGTCCTCTACCCACAAAGGGTCTCCCTCGAATCCCACTCCCTCTAGTGATGCTCCCAACCGACGAGTCTCCTTGCCTGCACTGCCGTTGCACATGCCCCTTCAATCCACAACGGTAGCAGGTCACTTCTCTCGCACTTAGCAAGGGACAATTTCTCTTCATGTGACCCACTTGGCCACAATGGAAGCACCCCATGGATCCCGCTCGGCATTCACCCATGTGTGGTTGACCACATTCCCGGCAAGGAACTGTCCTGGGACGGTCGGTTGATGTTGAACTTGATTGATAGACAGACTTGCCCTTAGCCGAACTTGAAGTAAATCCACCTCTCTTGGATGTCCTGGAAGATCCTTCCGGACTAGAAGCATATCGAGTCTTCTTGTGCTGTCCCCTTTCCATAGCCTCATCTTGCAAGCCTTGTTCAGCGATAAGAGCCTTGTTGTACAGTTCGGAGAATCTTGAGAGTTCAAGGATGGAGAGTCGAGATCTCAAATCAGTGTTCAATCCTTCCAGGAAACGGTTGCATCTAGAGACTTCATCGTTGACCAATGTTGAGGCAAACCGCGACAAGGAAGTGAACCTCATCTCATACTCAGCAACGGACATGTCTCCTTGTTTCAGACTCAAAAATTCCCTCTCCTTTGCCCGTCGGTATGAGATTGGGAAATACTTGTCGAAGAACACTTGTGTGAATTGGGACCAAGTAACGTCAGTGGTTGAAGATGGGTCAAGTCGCCTGTGAGTGGCCTCCCACCAGTATCGAGCATCCCCTGTCAGCATGAAGGTGGCAAAGACAACTTGCTGCGTGTCTGTGACATCCATCACTGAAAAGATCTTCTCCATATCAGCAACCCAGTTCTCTGCCTCTATCGGGTCCACAGTCCCTGAGAATGATGGGGGTCCCAACTTCTTAAAGGCTTCATATGGCACACGGTGTTGTTGCTCTGTAGAGTGAGCTTGTGCCGTCATCTGTTGTTGCACCAGAATTGCCTGCTGCTCCATAAGCCGAGTCTGTTGCTCCATCATGCGTGCCACTGCATCTAGAGTATCTCGGACATAGGTGTCCCTCTCAGCATGCTCTCTAGGAATTTCCTGAGGAATTGTATGAGAATGTTGCCCTTCATCTGGGGCCTGAGGTGTCTCCTGACCAACTACATTTTCAGTCTGATACCTTCGTGGCACACGACGGGTGCGTCTAGGCCTCATATCTAATTGTATCCTATCAACATGAGCAACTTAAGCATATAAATCACTAAATAGTTAGTAATAACTCAGCCGTGGGATTTCTAACCTATCCTAAAAGTCATGTGGGGATCAACCAGCTATTTAGAGTCTACAGAATCTCATAACCTAAGCTCTGATACCAAAAATTGTCACGACCCGAAAATCCGGCAGAGTTTCCCCTGTATTTAGGACTAACCAGGAACGCAAAACCTGTTATAACTCAGCTCAACACACCAAACCCAGCCACATCCATCCACAACCATTTCCAAAACAACAGTTTTCAACCACCGGATATTCAGGTCGTGATATGAAATCACACTATACAAGACTTCTATACATACCCTATCAAAATAAACTTATCCTAGTTGATCCCCGGGTCTATTTGGGCGGCTCCACACGGCTGAGTGTCCTCCCTATTTGTAGAAAAAACAATTTGCAGAGAGTGAGCTGCAACTCAGTGAATACAAAATTCCAGAGTGGAATAACATATGGCTCACCTATATACTCTCACACGACTGTATCAACTCACATAATTATATACCATGGACGTGGGGTCGTTGGCAACTAGGCCAACTTCACACGACCCACCTAATGCAATGCATGTAACAAGCATGTCAAACAATAACCATGGGGTCGCATTACCTCTGCGACAGAGTTATGGCGGTACCGTTACTCCAGCTCTCCCCAAAACAGTACCGCGACCCCGCACCTCAATCATTTCCTAGCATTCTACTTCCCGTGCCCCTTCCCTTCGCAAGCACGCGGGGGCCGCCTATTAACCTCTGGCGGTAAGAGTGGACCCGTCGCACTCAAGTCTTTCTCTTTTTCTTACCTCTCCTCTCTGGTCTTTGTTTTTCCCGACAGGGTCCGTGGGGAGTCAACTCACATTTTCCACTGGGGTCACAGAGCCAGTGTCACTCATGTCCCATGCTTATATCCCGCCGGGAACCCGCGGCAGATCAGTAAGGCCCATTTCTATTCCGCCGGCTTAGCGGTCACCATGGTTATACACAAGCACAAGCAATATGCACAATGAATGAATGAATGCATGTCCACTACCGGTATCACATAGCTATCTCACAGCTACTCAATTCTCGATCATATATGCTATAAACTAAATCACGAACAGATCATTCCACAATGGAAGAATGTACTCACAACCCTCTTAGTCGATCAAATTCACGAAGCAGGGTCCTCAAGGTGTTGATCCCGGTTCTCCTCAGCACCTATTATATCACCCGCAATGAGGTCAATATACACACTTATACACAAATGCATCAATAAATTACCCTCACCTATCATATTCACAGAAAATATCTTCTTGTGAGTTAAGGATCATTTCTAGGGTTTTGAGAGGGTATAGGGCTGTTCTACCGACTGATCTAAAGAGATGAGTCCCTCCTCGGCATCCCTCACTGCTATTATCCCTTTTCTCTTCACCAGTAGTTACTCCCGGCCACACAGAGGAACAGAAAACCCTTCAGCAGAACCGAAACGACCACACTAGCAGCACTCACTACGCTTCTCAGCTGGCAACAACTCGAACCTTAACAGTTATAGAGACTCAAACTCCCAGCAGCAATGACATATAGATCTCAGCCATAGCGATTCCCGGACACCAAATCAGCAATAACCTAAGGAGGGTTTTGGGTATCCGAGATTCTCACCTCAACACCCGAAGTCGACAGCAGGACAATGGAGCCTAGAACCACGTTCTGATCTGCAGCAGGTCCTTTCTTCCGAGCTCGATTTGCTCCCACAGCGGCAGATGGAGTGGAGACGGATTGGGAAGGCCGGAACCCTAGTTTGCCCTAAATTTTCTCCTCTCTCTCGCGCGGCAGCAGGGGGGGAAAGCTGAAAAATGAAGACGACGAGAGGGGGAGGGGAGGGGAAAGAGAAGTGGACGGGCTGATGGGCCAGCTGAATGGGCGGGTTTTCCTCAGGCCCAAGCCCGTGGGCTCACACTCCACCGCTCTACGGGAGGAGAAGGGCGACCGAGAAGCGGCGGTCGTACTTGCCGTACCGGCCCGGCTTGTTCGGGTTCTTCACCAGCGTCAACGGGCTGAGCAAGAATGTTCACCCTTATTAATTTCTTTTTCTTCTTCATTTTTTCTTTTTTATAGATAGATGTCGCTTGTACTATATAGTCAGTAATGATCTATTGATACTTCGGTTTGGATGACTCGATCAAGGTTGCTAGTTTGTGTAAATGGAGAAAAACTCCGATCGAGAGTAAACTTAAGACCTTAAAGCTGCATATATGACACAGTAAGATACAGCTGATCAAGTGATCAATTTACGATACTTGACTTGAGTTCATATATTTCGTGTTTGAACATAATCCAATCCCTTATCCGAGATGAAAACCTCTAGGCTCCTGCTAAAGGAGATCAACTTTTATCGGTTCTCTGCACTGCAAGGAGATGCATGCTGCAAACGTCTTTTGTACCTGAATACATTTTTCCACTGCTGATAAATATGAATGTTAACGTGGCGGTGTGCACTGAGTTAGTTGTCCAGGAGAGTACTCACAGGGCGACTGGGCGACTCAGGGAGGCGTGGGCTAATGGCTACATGAAGAAGTCGATTCAATAAAAAAGAACGTACAACCAATTCACCTTGCCAAACCGTCAACATTGGAAGATGACGAAGCATTCCTCCGCTGCCAGAGTTAGAACTTTGAAGCTCTTCTACCGGTGCGCCAGTGTTTGCGCACACAGCGTCAACAATCCTGCAAGTTCAGCCTTAAAACACAGCCACAAGACAATCCTCCCAAGTTACATGAGGGACTAACATGATGAGACAAAAAAGAAAGAAAAAAGCAATGCATTTCTTGAACTGGTGTCCTGCAACTTTTTTCCTCATGCTGCTGGAGGCATCGAAGGGGGCATCCTTTCCCAACAGATTGCTTCCTAAGGACAGCCATCGTTACACAAATATCGCATGGTGAGCTAACAAATCTAAGGCCGCTGGTCCAGTTAACAGGGAACCATCTGAGGACTGCTCAAATGAACAATCTAATGTGAACTGACTGTTTCCGACATAGGAAGTGCGTGGTATCAACAGACATGCTACCGATGTCTTCAGTCGATCATCTGAAGAGCTTTGGAGGGTCATGCTGTCGTTGTCATCCTGATGTCAAGGGAATGTGCCAAGGTTGTCATTCATTGCCCATGGGCTGGTGGGCCCAAATCAGGAGCAGAATGGTGGACCAGAGAAGAAGAGGATGAAGAGGAGGGAAATCTGAGGTGGGAATCTCCCATTGTCTCATCTCCAATTCCTCCATCCTGTCCCCTCAATCCCTTTGGTTGGCTCTCGATTCTTTCTCTTCCACCTCTGCTCTTTCCCATTCCATTCACAGTACCCCTCTTTTAACCTCAAAAAGAGAACTCTCCCTCCCTCCCTCTCTCTCTCTCTCTCACTTTTTAAAGTCATCGAGGAAAGGAAGACAACCATTGCTAATTGGATTTGTCATCCACCAAGCTTACAAGCTCGCTCACTACTACAATCCAAGTCTTGGTACCTCTATCCCTCTCTTTTTCATGCATCATCCATCTTTATCGTCACATGCTCCTGATGCGCGTGAAATCCTTCCGAACTAAGAATTTCTCATCAGCATACGGTAACAAATTGGGAATTTTATCCTTGAAGAATCCGCATCGCTCCTGCTTCTACTGTAATACGAGTCACGGTGTATCAGTTAAGACAAGCGAATACCTTATCGGTTAGTCATCCCCGTGATTGGTATCGCAGCCGTCGGGGAGGGGGGATTTGGGTCATCAGTGCGCATTGTTTCCTCTTATTTACTATCCAGACCGGGCACTTGTTCCATTGGGCCAATGGGAACAATCAAATCAATCCATATGGGCCTCTTGGAAATTAAGCACCCGCCAACTAAATAGCTCTGTATGGCGTGAGACGGGTTTCCTCCTCCGCTCGTACGAACACGCAGATGCGATCGGTTTTTTTTTTTTTTCCGGTGGTAAGTCCTGAGTCTTACTCGAAATCTTTGATCTACAATGCAACAGGAGCGTGCGTAACGCTAGGGAGTGGGAAGGATGGCTGGGAAATTTAGCAAGTGTACGCTGCTGTGCTGTCCAGGAAAGCCTCCGGTATGAGCCTTTCTCATCTCAAAGGTGAATTTCTCTTTATACATATATATATATATATTTGGGATAAATATATGCACATCATTTTAAATTAATTTTCTAGAAAAATCGGTTTCCTTTAATCACTTTACCATTAACATGGAACTAATTCTAAACTTGATTATCGTCAAAATTGCTCTTAATTCTTAACGTTCCACTCTTCCTCCCACAATTTTAGGTTATGGATATGTGACGTCGTAGTGTGCGTGTGTGTATGTAAAATATTATATAAAGAATAGACTCATTGACGCGTGTCCCGAAGAAGTTATCTGGGCTGACTGCTTCTGGACCGGGCAGAACCGATAATTCCACGATATCGTGGAATTCTAAGCACTCGAATCCCAGTCAAATGCCGTTTGGGTCAACTCGGTCTTGGGGGGGTGGGTGGGGCGCGCGCGGTGTTGTGGAAGCATTGGCTGACGGGTCCAATTATCTTCATTTTCTAGACTTCCGGCTTGTCTACGTGTTGGCCATATTGATGGAGCCCATATTTGATGAGACAGAGGCATCGTCATATGGAGTTGGGGTCGTTGCCGCGACCCTGTACCTTCAACAGGTCTTTATTATTATTATTTTTTAATGGGCGATCATACTCGGTTCAAAATGAGTTTAAAACCGTTAAATTCGATTACGGTTCTGGCCATTAAATATAATAAACTAGTCTAGTTATGGATCATAATTCAAAAAAATGGAAACTGACTTGAAACCATTCCTAAGCAGATTGATTCACGGTTCAAATAAATTTGAACTGTGAATCATGATCATTTTTCAATTATTTTTTTCAAATTATTCAAAAATTTGGGCTACTTTGTAGATAGTAGATATCATATTGAAACTTTTTTAAAAAAAATTATAAATTTATAAGAAAATTATATATTATCACTTATCAGTCTAAATTTTTAAATAAAAATGAATCCGATTACTTATATAATTATAATGGATTCAATAATATTGCATATGTTTACATCTAAATAAATATGAATTATCTTGAGTCGGTCAAGATGTTGAAGCCCGGAAAGGAGACATGATTGCTCGAAGGCCGACGGAAGACTCCGCCTCCGTCAATCCGACGGTGGCTTATTAGATTACGGTGCCCTCGGGGTTGCGCTTTTCCAATCCCGCCAGTCACCTCGTGCTCCATAACTTCTCCGTTCCATTCGATATTAATCGGAGCTTCTTATAGTAAGTAAATCGCATACATCTCGACGTCTTCACAAGATCGCCTGCCTGCTGGAGAAAACACATCCCTCAGCAACGATAATCCAAAGGTCCCTAGAGACACTGTTTTACTTAACCCTTAATCTATCAGCTGTCTCTACCGGTCATGGGCGTGCATATTTTGTTGACCAACATTAATTAGCAAGCCTTTGCGCATCCTTGATCCAACAAGATCATGTTCCATGTGTAGATGATGTGTAAGAGTCAGTGATAACTAATTAAAGCATGATATGTATTCAACTGTGGGTATGAGCAGATAAATTACGGTAGTCCCTCGTAATTTTTTTACTTAAATTAATCTTGAATAGTTATTATAGCCGCATAAGATGGGCATGTAGTAATAGTAATGCTAGATGCTCTTGTATAAGCTATTAACATTGGAATTTTATCAGGTATTGATTGATTATATTGATTTAATATATATTTATCTCATATAAGATCTTGATTTAACTTTTTTATTTTTGTAAATGGTAAAAATTTTATTATCAAAGTAGTTTTAGCATTGAGTTAACCAATTTTAATTCGATTTTGAATTAGTCAACACCGTTGAATTTATTATGTATGAGAGGTGATAAGCACTTATTGTTCCTAGATCATCTTCGTTAATGAAGCTTAATTATCATTTCTCTCTTTTCTTTTTTCTTTTCTAAATCACAGTGTCTGTCCAACCTTTATGCAGCCATTTTGTAATCCAAAAAAAAAAATCAAACTTTGTCCTAAGAATAAGTGGGGTCAGAGAAAAAAGTAAGGGAAGAAATCGAGAGGCTCAGCTTTTTTCCATCTAATCTATTCTAGATTTTTTGAATAAATAATTAATAAAATTTTGAATATAAATAAATATAAAATTTAAGGAAAATTTTGTTCTCTCTTTTTTCCAAAAAAAAAAAAGCTCTGTTCGTCATCCCACCGCGTGGCCTCCATCATCTGTGATTTCCTGTTTGCTCTCCCTCCCTCTCCACTCCCCTCCACTCCCACCGGCTCCCACCGTTGACTGTCTCTCCCCCCAGATATGACAGCTACGCCACGTGGGGGGTCCCGTGACAGCTCTCACATCGACCGTGGGATCATATCCTAATGGTCGTGGTCCTGTTTCTTATCCTGCGCCATCTCTCAATCGATGGTCACATTACTACATTATCCTCCACCAATTTGGAAATTACCATCCCGCGTTCCCTCTATGGTCAGGGACTGTAAATTGAAGCTGTAATAACTATCTTCGCTTCTAAGTAATATACAATCCTTCATCCAATAATTAATTTTACGAATATATCAACAGTTTTTTTTATAGGAGCGTAATTATGATTAATAAAAATAAATTATGCAGTCAAAAAGAAGAAAATTAAAAAATAGTAGGAGAAAAGTCTACTATTATTTTTAATCGCTATTGACTGCCCATACAAATTCAAATTCCATATGAATAGTAATATCTCTTCTTTTATAACAATAATATCCAGTATTATAATGGCTAATTAATCTATCAAATAATATATTATACTGCCTAAAATTTACAATTAATTTCCAAATACCATCTTACAAGTTTCAAATCTTGAACATAATATATTATATATATTATCGGATTACTAATAAATTGACCTTTCAGAGGCTGGGATTGTACACTTAAAATTCATGTTATCTCTATGTATGGAATTTTAATATTTCAAAAAAGGGCACGCTTGTATTAGTTTTTAACTGGTCCTTCTGGAGTCT
The DNA here is from genome assembly GCA_900174645.1 of Sonneratia alba. NCBI lineage: Eukaryota > Viridiplantae > Streptophyta > Magnoliopsida > Myrtales > Lythraceae > Sonneratia > Sonneratia alba. The sequence continues at coordinate 723,956 of FWPY01000040.1, forward strand.
TCGTCTGTTCTTATTTCGACCATAGGTTAGCAAGCTTCTATGGATTAATGAGCGGGGATACTTCATAGACAAACATTAATTTTCCCCGTTGAAGAATTAAGCAGAAAAAAGAAAAGGAAAAGAAAATAACTCTATAAATGCTGTCCTAGATTGGCAAATTTACATGTCTGTACCATTCACTGCCCCCCTTAAAAAGGGAGGAGATCAGAGCAGGATAGTCTCTGAGTGCTTATCATTGCTGTGAAGCCTTTAGAGAACAGACAGGGAAGTTCAGTTGTCCTCCATAACCGAACATTCCGAACGGAAGCAGACTCCTGCTCCAAAAGGTTTGTACAACGTCGATGTTTCTGCTGATCCCGATCCTGTGACAGCAGTTTTTCATTTTCACCCTTGTTGTTTGCTCTTGGCCATCCGCGTGTATCGTTCATATCTATTCCGGAATTCACGATCAATGCCAATTACGCTCTTTTGATCCGTCTGGAACTATCTGATGTTATGCCGAAGATGATCGGGAACGTTTTGATTTTGCTGGTGGCAGAAGGAAGACATGGCGAAGGACAAGTACCATGAAGCCATTGCCGAGCTCTCCAAGCTCATCAGGTAAAAGCAGCAGCTCTCCTGATCTATCCTTTTCCAGCTGTAATTTCGCATTTAGAGCCTGTCCTCGAATGTCATTTTCGTCCCCATGTCGAGACAAGCTATCCGAACGAAGCCGTCCATGCTGTTCGGGGGTAGTTGTGGTGCCGACCGGGCCCCACGTAGACATGTCTGTAATTGCACTGCGGGGCGATGTGCCGGGCCGGGCTCCCCCACGCGTACGGTCAGATGACGATCTGACGGCCTGTTGTCGTCCCTTGGTTGTTTTGCAGCGAGAAGTGCGAGCTCCAGGGCGTCGCCGCCGCGAAACTGAAGCAGCTGACGGTGGAGCTGCAGTCGGCCGCCCAAGGATCTGACCCGGTCGAGCGGATCAAAACCGGATTCGCCCACTTCAGGACGGAGAAATTCGAGTACGTCATGAAATGAAGGGAAAAGGAAAAAAAAATCGACAAAGCCTAATTTTGTTTTTTTCCCATTTTCTTATGTCTCTCTGGTACTTGTTTTTTCCTCTTTGAAAACTAATTTTGCTACACTGCTTCTGCCTGAATCATGGGTCCATTTTTCATGAATTTAAATATTTTTCAATAATTCTGGGACCGTCAGAACAGTGTTGAATCAGTCGAGTTGTTCATTGAACTCCAATAAAAACTGTAAAATACTGTCTAATTTTATTATCCTATTAAATTATCTTACTTCGAGTTTTGCCCAACTCAGTAGATGCTTCACTTTTTTTCCGGCGGAATGTTTCCGAGGGAGCCTTTATTGGCGTAAAATACTGTGTGGAATAAATGTACTTAATTTGATTAACTAATCATAATATAAGGTTTAATTTATCTGTGGAATCTGGCGTCTTGCAGAAATAATCCTGCTTTGTATGGAGAGCTTGCAAAGGGCCAGAGCCCAAAGGTTAATTATTGCTAACGTTTCACAACATTCCTCCATCCCATGTTTTCGGGTTTTGTGATATCTTTATGTGTGAAATTCATTCGTCTGGGTGCAGTTTTTGGTATTTGCATGCTCGGATTCCCGGGTGTGCCCGTCTCATATCCTGAACTTCCAGCCAGGTGAGGCCTTCATGGTCAGAAACATTGCCAGCATGGTCCCTCCATACGACCAGGTTCTCACAAAACATTCCTTCGGCCCTCCGCAGACAGACATGTACATGTACATATACATATATATATATATAATATGCGTGGTTGGCAAAGGGATGAACTGACTGTGGTTGTGGCTGCAGACAAAATACTCAGGAGTGGGGGCAGCCATTGAATATGCGGTTCTGCATCTCAAGGTGAATGCTACTGTGACAATAACAGCCACTCCTTTTTTCCGGATAAAGCAAATCCCTTTACTTTCCTTGTCTATTGATTGACATTTAAGAGCCCCACAAGTTCCATGGTCCATGTGATGGACCACCATTGAGTCCCTCATAGCCGTAATATCATCACTTCAGGGTGGGGTCAAACGGCTATGAGACTAGAGCTCTAATTGGCGGCTGCACAGTGGATTAGAAGAAAAGGAAATAGAGAGTTACATGTATTTTAACTGATGGGAAATTGAATTCAGGACCTACCTTGTCTCAGATCAAGGATTATTCCACCGCTCTGAACTGAACTCACTTTCTCGTTATATAAAAAGGGGGGCGGGAGGGTTCTTGTTGAAAACGAGCAGTCCAGATCGTTCTTAGTTTCCTTGAATGGACACAGCGCACAAAAGGAGGATGTGAAGGTTCTTTCTCTATGTTTTATCATGTAGTAATTCTAAATGGTCATTTTCAGGTGGAGAATATTGTGGTCATAGGGCACAGCTGCTGTGGAGGTATAAAGGGCCTCATGTCTATCCCCGATGACGGGACTACCTCTAGGTACATAATCTATTTCCTGCATTAGATACAAAATCAGCACTCAAGACATTGTCCTTGGAGTAGTTGTGCTCATTGAACTTTACCTTCACAAGCAGTTGGTGTGTCCTGAAGTTTTCCTTCGATTTTGATCATTCCGATGTTCTAGTTAGATGGCATAGCTTTATGTTTTGGTCAATGTTTTCTTGCCAGATCCTCCGATCATCTACTTTTCACTGTGAATAGCTAGGGGATTTGACAGAATATTCAAGTCTCTGTAGATGGATTCGTGTTTAACATATACACTACTAACTCTTGAGGTTGGAATATTGCAGTGACTTCATTGAACATTGGGTGAAGATCTGTGCACCGGCAAAAACTAAGGTCAAGTCTGTACACAACAGCCTGAGCTTTCAGGAGCAGTGCTACAACTGCGAGAAGGTTGGTCACTGCACTGGCCGTCAGATTTGAATACCTTTATTAATGAAATGTGTGCAAAAGGGACCAAGCAAATAACCGAGTATGGAAATATTGCAGGAGGCTGTGAATGTTTCACTCGGGAACCTGTTGACGTACCCGTTTGTGAGGGAAGCAACCGTGAAGAAGTCTCTGGCCCTCAAGGGTGCTCACTATGACTTCGTCAAGGGAAGCTTCGAGCTTTGGGATCTCGATTTCAAGATTTCCCCCTGCATGACCGTGTGAGCAAGCAGGCCATTTCCATCTACTAGATCAGAGTTTCTCGATGCATGCATAGTTAAGGTATCTGTGGCAATGTACTTCTGTACGTGTTCTCGCTTGTTGAACAATAAGTCATGTGAGCAGAACTTTGCCCTTTTCTTTTCAACTCCTCAACAACATGCTTTTCGTGTCTTGCGATAACAGGCTCCTGCTGTTCCTGTGCTGAATATTACTATGGCAATTTCAATACTTGGCATAAATCTCATGCGGCTGTCACCAACAGTAAGACTGTAATTTGTTAAGAGTTAAGACTTCAGCAGCTTAAGCTGAAGAACTTGGCCGCATAACCTTGTGAAAACTAATTCCATCCAGGTTGTTGTCGGCCGCATGCTTCCCGTGCAATCAAACACGGCTGCGTATGAGGGCTTCTTCTATCTTCTCGCACACAATTTTTCCCCAGAAGTTTGCCCGACTACGCATGGTGTTCTTTTTTCTCAACAAGCTCCTACATATTGAAGGCTATAATTACAATTTCTGTAAGATTTGCAGTCATCGTTTCCCATAGCTGAACTGCAAGAGCTATGGCCTACATCCACTCTTAGAGGCGAATGGATATATATTATGTTCCGTGAAATGTTATGTCCCCACAAGTCAAGCACCGGATTGACTCGAAGGCAGACGAATAAGCCATAGAGCAACTAATCTATCATGACTTACTTGCAAATTCAAATCCAAACCCAAACAGTGAACCTCAGGAAGTATGAAACACCCCACAGAAGGTATGCAAAGAAATCAAAGTGGGAAAGAGGAAGACAGTCACACAGCACATGACAAGCTCGATCAATTTCTCCGACGGACTCATCATGTACTATCTGTAGAAGAGGGCTACCAATATCTCAAGAGATCGAGAACCTTCTACTCCTCAGTTTCTTATCCACTGCAGAATCATCAACGATATAGGAAGTGTCCTTCGACCCATGGCGAAAGGGGTTCAACGTCCCCAATGTCTTGGACATAGACGAAAAGAATCTGGGCCGCTGCTGTAACCCCTTTTCACCTTGGCTTTTCCGCAGATCCGCCATATACATCCTCATCACCGTGAGTTCGGACCTCAGCTCCTCGTTCTCCTTAACCAGTGAAATTTCAGCCAGAACTTGGCTCCTGGTACTCATGGAATCTTGCTCGTTATGGCTGTCTGAGGTGCCGCTTCTAAGCTTGAGCTGGTCAGTATAGAGAATGTGCAGGACAATCTGTACAGGCAGTCTCTTGTTCCCGGATACATGGAGCCGAGCTTTGTGGGGCAGCTTGAGCGGATCCATCACCCTGCAAACCTTTTCCTGCTCTATTTCACTGAGGTTTGGGTGAGCCTGCAAATTGGGAAACCAATCTAAATCTTATAGATTGTGTCGGTCTTTTGTCAACTTTTCTTCACTATTCTTATGTATATCCACCTTTTTTCTCCTTGTACTAGTTGAAAAAAATGGGGACAGAATGAATTCTCCATTGAACTTTGTCTGTCTTATTGTTTCAGTGGAGTTGAATCTTTCCATGTTTTTCCGATTAGATTTCTTCATGGCTTTGATATTCCTACCTTCAGATAAATGTCCACTGCTCGGTAGAGATCATCGTCATCTTTCCGTGCTTCCCTCAGCATGAGATTCGCAAAGCCATTGAACTTTGAGATGCCCAGATCACCGTAAGTCGCGATCTCACCAAGATACGCATCCACTATCTTTGCTACTCTTCGCATAGCAGAGGAGCAGATTTCCGTCAAATTGCTTGCATCAAAAACAGCCACGCTCTTTTCCTTCTCCACAGACGCGGAAATGATCCTCCTCACACTCTCAAGATCCAAGAGCCTCTCCCCATCGTAAGCGCATGAGAGCACCATAAGGTCATCAACAGTAATGATCTGTCATCTGAAAAAACACAGCAGCACAGTGGAGGGCAGCCACATTCTGAACTGTGATCTCAAAGTTCACACAGTAGCAGAACTCTGCAGCCTTCTCGAAGGTAGCTGGGCCCCCAGGGATGTCGGATAGGTCAACCCTAGTTACATCTCTTTCCCTCGATTCCCTCACCAGTTTTCTGATGTAGTTGCTCTTTGCCACCAGCATGAACTGTTTGTTGCAAACGAATCAGGAAGGCAGTTTCACTTTCCCGAATCATGCTTTCCCTAGGATAAGTGCGATGGAACATAAGAGGATTGAGCTTCTAACCTTATGAAGGGAAAAGTTTGCATCTCCGACTTTGACAACAACATCGGCTGGAATTCCTTGTGACTGAATCCTGTAGTAGGTCATGTGTACTGATTACCGAACTCCTTGAAAGAAACAGAGTATCCTTTCACAAGGGGATTAAAATTAGTTACCAGGGGTAGCCCTCTCCATCGCAAAGGAAACCCTGGTGTTCTTTGTAGAGGCGGTCATGGCTCTGTCAGCTTCTAGTTTACACGAGCTGAAGATGAGAGAGGATCACTTCGCTTGAGATAGCATTCCCCTACCAAAGCATTGGTATGACCGAGACAGAATGGAGGGACTCTTCACGTGCTATCGAACTGCAGGAAGATAAGTTAACAAAGATGTTAGTCTTGTCAATTTGGCAGCAAACACGATAACACGGGTGCCAATTCTAGTAGCTATGCTATTTCTAATCTTTCCTTAACGAGTTTTGACTCAACCCATACCGAATGAGGAACTTGTGCAGTACGAACTCTGAAACATACTGCTCGATCAAGAAAGAAGTACTGAATGAAGCAGAGGAGCTCTCCATATGCAAGTACTATAAAGTTTGCTGAATCGAGAAATGCAATGAAACATTGGAAAACATTCTCTAATAACAGAAAGAAGTACAAACAATTTTTACTTCAGATTTGACCTGTAAAGGCAGCTCATGGACATGATTGGAGGCTTCCTTCTGGTGTGTAGCAAAATACATTCGTTTCCTTGGACACGATGACGTTGGTCGTGTGAGCCAGGAATGAAAAGAAGTATCTTTTGATGGCATAATAGATCTCAACATTCAGACAGATAACAGGCAGCAAAATCGGCTGAAGCCCACGGAGCAGCTCACAGCATCAAATCCGGAGGGAGCAAAATTCGACTCTTACCCTCTTGCAGCTCCTCGGTGGGGTGGAAGCTCGGATCAAATGCACGATTTCATCTGTCCTTCCCGACAACTGCGTGTTCCTGTGGGTATGTTAAGTGGATGTGAAGTTCGTGCAAGAACAATCAGCCTTACTTATATAGAACTAGAAGAAAGGTCCCATTGTCTGACAAATGAGATGCCCGAGTCACTTGCAAGCAAGTTGTCGCTAACGTACATCATAAGGTTCTGGAGCAAGGCCACATAGTTAGTTGAACAATTCTCAGCCGGGGCTGAATTGTAACCTTTGTCGATGTGGATCCTATGGTAATTGACAGCGCACCAGATGGCTGGCCCAGATGATGCACTTTCAACTAGGTGTGTACACAATCCGGAAAATCTAAACTGAAAAAAGGGTATGGATCAATTTCATTTAGCAAGTCCAAAAGGAAACCCTATCGAGGAAAAATGAATGCCACTTGTGGCACAGCATTATCCATTCCAAAATCATCCACTCTCATTCCATCCACTGCTAGATATACGGAAATGGACCCACCCAATTAGGACTCCATTCAGTTCTTTCTTCTTTCTGGCAAAGAAATTGGCTACCAAGTATAGTTGTGATCCAAAAACGGGCATTTAGGAATCCACAATTAGATTATCCATAACCATTTAATCTCTTATACGTAATTGTATGATATCCTATCATCGTGATAAGGAAAACTAAGTGATGTAGAAGATGTACTTGGAGGACTTTGCTTGGCTTCAAAGGCCAAACGCAAACAAGATAACAAACAAATACGCTCGATCGTCAATGTGGTTCTAAGCACGGTTGGGTCCATCTTGGAATTGGTGTCCAGTCGTCGTTTATGGCACAGTCAGGTCAGCAACACAGCAAACTCCGTCATGCAATGCAGCTCATAATGACAAAGCTATGTTAATGGGACCATAAACATCGATGGAGAAAGATGATAGATCTCGTGACAAATCAAAATCGAGTTGGCATGCAGCTCTTCTGAAGTTGGGCCGTCAGCGTGCCAAACCGATAAGAAAATCGATTGGCAAGAACTCCATGGAAGAGAAAGAATCCGATCGGCAAGAAAATTTCCGGCTACTAATCCCATCGTGCGTGATATGGTATAATAAATAGTACAGTTCATCTCAGGCCATCCATGGTGTCTTTAATTAATGGATATCCCATAGAACTAATCAGTAATTACAAGTCTAGCTAGGAGAATAGAAAGAGAGGGTGTACATTTATTCTTTTGATTTGCACCGTGTAATAGTTTTTAACCAGTTAAAACGCATATCGAGATTAGTTTGCGGTCGAGTCGGGACCCTGAAAATATTTCCATCGACCCTCCTAATCCAGGATTCAATCCTTGGATATTGTACGTTTATTCATGATTAAAGCACATTGGTAAAGCTTATTCGATGCATCCCATGCAATGGGAACCCGAACTCGTGGTTTCTGTCCAGTGTTTGCTGACCCCCCTTGAATCCTCGACGGTGTCTCGATAACTTGTTGGGAATCGGAGGGTCAATAATGATAATGCAACACTAAAATATCATGTGCTGTACAGGAAATGAGCGGCCATTTGTCTCTATGAACTAACATTTTATATCATTTTCAAAAGTGGTCGAGAGTAGGTAGGCCTCAGGGGCCGGGGGGGATGCCACACATGACCGTTGCCATATAACGTTCCAAAGGCTCCCTGCTTGAATTTTTAAAAATCGACGGCCGCTTTCTGTCCGCTTTACCGTTAGCAACGGCTCCTTCGTTGAACTCCAATTTCTTCCCTCGTCATCGTATCCGTCTTCCGCTCTGCAAGTCCAAGAAAGAACTCGGGTGTTAACACTCCTGTTTAAGAGTTACCAACTCCGCCTAACTGTGAAATTCGCTTCCTTTCTTGAGACTGCGGGGTTGATTTCTTGGAATTCGCCACCCTTTGAGTGAGTTTCATCAACACATTGTCATCGTCCTGTTGCAGTCCAAAGCGCTTGTGATTCCACCTTTGCTCGCTGGAACCCTTCTTGTTTTCTTGCTCAATTTCATGCCATTCTCTTCAATTGGTTGAACAAAGATTGGTTTAGGGGCTCCCTGTTTGTAGGGTTCGTCTTGGCTTCCTGACAGTTTTTCGGAAATGGCGACTTTGGCGCCCGGGATCCTACTGAGGCTCATCAATGGGATGAACACCGGGGTCAAGCCCACGAGTGAGCACCGGAGCTCGCTCGTGCAGGTGACCGACATCGTCCCCGTGGACCTTGACGAGAAGAACCTCTTCCCGAAACACGGGTTCTACATCAAGATCTCTGACTCTTCCCACTCGATTTACGCGACCCTCCCCTCGGACCAAGACGACTTCGTCCTCAGCAACAAGATGCAGCTCGGTCAGTTCATTTACGTCGATAGATTGGAACCCGGGTCCCCTGTCCCAGTCATCAAGGGCGCCAAGCCTCTTCCTGGTCGGCACCCACTAGTGGGAACACCGGAACCGTTAATGGGTCTTCGAGAGAAGGGAGAGAGAGTCGGCCCAAGATCAGTCTCGAAGATTCTCTCTTCCAAGAGAGGGTCTTGGGGCACTGGTCCCGGCGGCGGAGGAGGAGATACTGTAAATTGTAATAACCCAGCCATGTCTCCAATGGGCTTAAAGCCAGTGCCTTTAGACTTCGACCAGTGTACTCCGATAAAGGGCCGTGCTAGCTCCATCAGGAATCCTTCGGTATCACCAATGATCCGGTCAAGGTCTTTGAAGGACTTGGGCTCGGGTTCAGCTATTCGATGTTCTTATGGCGGAGGGCTCTTGGCTAAGATGGTAGATGCCAAAGGAGAGAGTCCTTTGCTTAGAAAAAGCTGTGCCACTCCTTTATCTTTGAAATTTCCAAGGAGCAGGAGCGTATGCGATAGAGGAGGGTCAAGGATCACCTCAGGTTCCTTCAACTCAGCTGTAGGTACATTTTTCTCAACGGTAGTCGGGTTTCAAGACTGTTTATCCGTCTATGCACTCTCCCAGAAAGTTAGCTATCCTGTTCTAATTTATCTTAATTGTGTGGTGTAGGACAAGAAGAGTGCAACACCACCCCCAAGTTTGAGGAATGCAAGAGGTCCATGTTCACTGACTATTGGCGGAGATTCTCAAAATCCATCAAAGCCAAAGATGGATTTGAATTCACAGTCTCGGTCTTCTGAACCTATGCCTTACGAAGGCAGCATTCTGTCCATGAATTTGCCTGGAAAGCTTAGCATGCTGTGTAAGGTGAGGGCTTGCCAGGTTCTATATGAAGTATACGGTGGTGTTGGATAGACAATGAAAATTGTTGTCTATCGAGTTGATTGTCCTTTTGCTTGTCAGGAAGCAGTGCTGCAACGGGAAACAGCTCAGAAGGTAGCCCTTCAAGCTCTCAGAGAAGCTTCTGCCACGGAAACTATAGTTCGGTCGCTCAAGTACATACTCTTCAATTGTATTTTTTTCCTTTTTACATGTTCTACATTTTGTCATGTCTCGTGCATGAAATAACAGTTTTCATGCGATTGCGTCACCCTGCAGGGCGTTTTCTAGTCTAAGCAAATCTGCACAAGCAGACGCTCCAGCTTCATGTTTTGACAAGTTCTTGGAATTTCATCAGCAGATCGTACAAGCAATTACAGGTATGGTTTCAATTCAGGCTGCAACTGAAAACCCGAAAGTTCAAGATAAAGAACACCCTGAACCGGAGCCAAAGATCTTACATGAGAGGGCACACAATTCCATCGACCAATCCCAGAACCCTGAGCTAAGTTCCACAAGAAGGCGAAACCCTCTTTACAAATCAGTTGCATCAGTTCCTGAAAGGTTTGAGAATAGCGGAAGAATCCTGAGATCGTCTACCAGTAATCTGAAGTCTACATCAGAGCGAAAAGGAACATTATTAACAAAAAGTCCACTCAGTACCATAGGAGAGAACGAGGAAAACAGGAACCCACTGCAATCTGCTTGCAGCTTGAGCAACACGATCGACCTGGGGAAGCAGATTGAAGCAGAGGCAGGTAAGTGGTTCATGGAGTTTCTCGAGAGGACATTGGAAGTGGGATTCAAGAAATCAAAAGGAGGAAGCAACGATGGGGATAACAAGAAGGCGGTTCCACAGTCGCTCATCCTCAAGGTTATCAATTGGGTGGAGGTGGAACAGTGTGATAACAGTAAACAGCAGACAGTTCACCCTAAAGCAGCCCAGATTGCACGGAAGTTGAGAATAAAGATGAAGAATCCTTGAGGACTTACTGCTGCACCATAAGAATTGATAGCAATAAGAAGTAGCCTATGTAGTGTACCAAATTGCTTGATCTGATTCCAGCATCTTTGGTGTGGAGACCAGTGTTGGATGTTCTTATTTTGAATTTCTATTGTTGATATAGAATGAAAGTTATATCAAATTCTTTCTAACTTTGATTGTGAGGAAGCAGGAGTGTTTTCCACTTGGCTTGTAAGAATTGCATGTATGGAGATGGATATGCTTATGTATCTGTATCGGTGGAAATATGCCTATGGTCTATTTAATGTAGAACCGCATTCCTATTGAACTTGCATTCTGGATAGCGTCTTATTTCAGTAAGTCAGAAAGTTCTGTAGCAGGATATGAAGCTGTAGGAAAAGCAGAAATCCCATGAAGAACTCAAAGTTGTTGAAGAAAGACATGGGATATTCCAAACTTGAGGTCAGTCTGAAGCCGTACTCCTTCTGTGTTACTCTCTAGCCACGGCAATGTGCTTGATTTCTCATATGCAAGTCTCCGGTTGGTCAAGCAAAAGGGAAGCTGCAAGATTACTGTCACGACCCGAAAATCCGGCAGAGTTTCCCCTGTATTTAGGACTAACCAGAAACGCAAAACCTGTTATAACTCAGCTCAACACACCATATCCAGCCACATCCATCCACAACCATTTCCAAAACAACAGTTTTCAACCACCAGATATTCAGGTCGTGATATGAAATCACACTATACAAAACTTCTATACATACCCTATCAAATAAACTTATCCTAGTTGATCCCCGGGTCTATTTGGGCGGCTCCACACGGCTGAGTATCCTCCCTATCTGTAGAAAAACAATTTGCAGAGAGTGTGAGCTGCAACTCAGTGAATACAAAATTCCATAGTGGAATAACAAGTGGCTCACCTATATCCTTACACGACCGTATCAACTCATACGATTTATCTACTATGGACATGGGGTCGTTGGCAACTTGGCCAACTTCACACGACCCACCTAATGCAATGCATGTAACAATCATGTCAAACAATAACCATGGGGTCGCATTACCTCTGCGACAGAGTTATGTCGGTACCGTTACTACAGCTCTCCCCAAAACAGTACCGCGACCCCGCACCTCAATCATTTCCTAGCATTCTACTTCCCGTGCCCCTTCCCTTCGCACGCACGCGGGGGCCGCCTATTAACCTCTGGCGGTAAGAGTGGACCCGTCGCACTCAAGTCTTTCTCTTTTTCTTACCTCTCCTCTCTGGTCTTTGTTTTTCCCGACAGGTTCCGTGGGGAGTCAACTCACATTTTCCACTGGGGTCACAGAGCCAGTGTCACTCATGTCCCATGCTTATATCCCGCCGGGAACCCGCGGCAGATCAGTAAGGCCCATTTCTATTCCGCCGGCTTAGCGGTCACCATGGTTATACACAAGCACAAGCAATATGCACAATGAATGAATGAATGCATGTCCACTACCGGTATCACACAGATATCTACCAGCTACTCAATTCTCGATCATAACTGCTATAAACCAAAACACGAACAGATCATTCCAAAATGGAAGAATGTACTCACAACCCTCTTAGTCGATCAAATTCACGAAGCAGGGTCCTCAAGGTGTTGATCCCGGTTCTCCTCAGCACCTATCATATCACTCACAAGGAGATCAATATATATAACCACGTCAGTAATCTATCTTCACCCACCATATTCAGGTCAAAAGGTATTCTAGCAAGTTAAGGAAAACTTCTAAGGATTTGAGAGGGTTTAGGGCTGTTCCACCGACTGATCTAAGGAGATGAGTCCCTCCTCGGCATCCCTCACTGCCGTTATTCCTTTTTCTCTTCTCCAGCTGTTACTCCCGGCCACACAGAGGAACAGAAAACCCTTCAGCAGAACCAAACGACCACACCAGCAGTACACACTGCACTTTTCAGCCGGCCTCAACTCGAACCCTAACAGTTATAAAAACGTAACTCCCAGCAGCAATAACACCTAGATCTCAGCCATAGCAGTTCACGGACAACTATTCAGCAACAACCTAAGGAGGGTTCAGGTATCCGAGAGCCTTACCTCTATGCCTGAAGTCGTCAGTAGAGCAATGGAGTCTAGAAACCGAGGCTTGTCCGCAGAAGGCCCTCTCCTCTAGGCTCGATTGCCTCCTGCAATGGCGGATGGAATGGAAACGGGGACGGATCGGAGGAAATCGAACCCCAGCAAAACCCTAATTTCTCTCTTCTCTCTCTCGGCAAGGGGGAAAGTCGGGGGAAAGGAAAACGCGACTGAGGGAGGAAGGAAGGAGGGAGGAGGAAAATAGGGCCGGGGGACATACGGGCCAGCTAAATGGGCGGGCTCTCCTCGGGCCCAAGCCCGTGGGCTCACAATTCCTCCCCACTAATTCAGAATTTCGTCCCCGAAATTCAGTCACCTATGCCAGGGAAAAGGTCGGGATAGTTGCTCCTCATGGCTTCCTCCGGCTCCCAAGTTGCTGTCTCCCTTGACTGGTTCCTCCACCGGACCTTCACTACCGGTACTCGTCTGGTCCGTAGAACCTGTTCCTTCCGATCTAAGATCTCCATCGGTTCTTCCTCATACTTCAATTGCTCATCCAATCCCACTGGTTGATAAGTAAGGACATGGGAAGGATCGTGAACATACTTGCGCAGCATGGAGACATGAAACACATTGTGTATGCGAGATAGGTCCGGAGGTAGTGCCAATCGGTATGCCACCTTGCCCACCCGCTCTAGGATCTCATATGGTCCAATGTACCGGGGGCTGAGCTTGCCTTTCCTACCAAATCGCATGATACCTTTCCAAGGAGATACCTTCAAGAAAACAAAATCACCTACTTGGAATTCTAAATCCTTCCTCCGCTTGTCTGCATAACTCTTCTGTCGATCTTGGGCGGTCCTTAATCTTTCCCTTATAACCTTCACCTTGTCCGTGGTCACATCCACAATCTCTGGCCCAATCAATTTTCGTTCCCCAACCTCATTCCAGCACACCGGAGTTCGACAGGCCCTTCCATACAGTGATTCATACGGTGTCATTCCAATACTGGAGTGATAACTATTGTTGTAGGCAAACTCTATGAGTGGTAAGTGTTCATCCCAGCTACCTGAAAAGTCTATAACGCAAGCCCTCAACATGTCCTCTAGTGTCTGTATAGTTCATTCTGATTGCCCATCAGTCTCTGGGTGAAATGCAGTAGAAAAATTCAATCTCACACCCATTGTCCTCATGAAACTGTCCCAATATTTGGATGTGAAGTAGGAACCTCTATCGGATACAATGGATACCGGGACTCCGTGCAACCTCACGATCTCGTCAATGAACAACTTTGCCAACCTTTCCGCTCCAAATGTGGACTTTGCAGGTAAGAAATGGGCAGTCTTTGTCAACCTATCCACTATCACCCAAATAGAGTCATACCCCTTCTGAGTTCGAGGAAGTCCAGACACGAAATCCATAGTAATCCTTTCCCATTTCCACTCAGGAATGGGCAACGACTGTAGTAAACCTGAGGGACGTTGATGCTCGGCTTTCACCTGTTGGCAAGTTAGGCATTTGGCCACAAATTCAGCTACATCTTTCTTCATACCTTTCCACCAGTAGTTTCCCTTCAAGCCGTGATACATTTTTGTACTGCCTGGATGCATGGCATAGGGTGAGTTATGCGCCTCCGTGAGAATCTCCTTCTTGAGCTCATCACTGTCTGGAATGCAGGTTCGGTTCTTAAACATCACTATGCCATCCTTGTTCACCTCAAACTCAGCTCTCTTCCCTTCCATCACTTCCCGTCTCACCGTTGTCAAGAACGAATCCACTTGTTGGGCATCTCGAATCTGGTCCACAAGAATTGGTTTCACCTCATACATTGCCATTAACGACCCAGTAGTGGTTACCTGTAGGTTGGCTCTCATGGACCTCAACTCATTGAACAATGTACCTTGTATGTTATAAAGACTTGCTGAAGCTGAGGACTTTCGACTCAAAGCATCCGCCACTACATTCGCCTTCCCTGGATGATAATGGATCGTACAATCATAATCCTTGATCAACTCTAACCATCGCCTTTGTCTCAGATTTAACTCCTTCTGTGAGAATAGGTACTTCAAACTCTTGTGATCCGTGTAAATCTCGCACTTCACCCCATACAAGTAGTGTCTCCATAACTTCAAGGCAAATACCACTGCAGCTAACTCCAAGTCATGGGTAGGGTAGTTCCTTTCATGAGTGCGGAGTTGACGAGAAGCATACGCCACCACCTTACCTTGTTGCATTAACACGCAGCCTAACCCCTGGTGAGATGCATCACTGTAAATCACGAACCCTTCATTTGGGGAGGGAATGACAAGAACTGGGGCAGTAGTCAATCGGTGTTTCAACTCTTGGAAGCTCTGTTCACAAGTGTCTGTCCATTCAAACCTCTGGTTCTTCCGTGTCAGCTTGGTTAGAGGTGCGGCAATGAGAGAAAACTCTGCAATGAACCTTCGATAATAACCTGCTAAGCCCAAGAAACTTCGTACTTCTGTTGGATTCTTCGGTTGTTCCCAGCTTAGAACAGCTTCAATCTTCGACCGGTCTACTGACACACCTTCACCTGTGATCACATGTCCAAGGAATTCTACTTGGTCTAACCAAAACCGACATTTGCTGAACTTTGCATAGAGTTGCTTATCCCTCAATGTCTGCAATATTATCCTCAAATGTTGTTCATGCTCGCTCCTGTCCCTCGAATATACCAGGATATCATCGATAAAAACTACCACAAACTTGTCAAGATAAGGCTGAAATACCCGGTTCATCAAATCCATAAAGACTGCAGGGGCGTTTGTTAATCCGAAAGGCATCACAAGGAACTCATAATGCCCATACCGAGTGCGGAAAGCAGTCTTCAACACGTCTGACTCCCTTATCTTCAGCTGATGATACCCTGAACGAAGATCAATCTTTGAAAACACACTAGCACCCTGGAGCTGATCAAACAAATCATCTATTCGAGGTAATGGATACTTGTTGCGCACTGTGGCCCGATTCAGCTGTCGATAGTCCACACACAATCGTAAGGTGCCATCTTTCTTCTTCACAAATAGCACTGGAGCACCCCAAGGTGATACACTAGGCCTGATGAATCCCTTCTCCAGGAGTTCTTGTAACTGGTCCTTCAATTCCCTGAGCTCTAGTGGAGCCATACGATAGGGTGCAATAGAGATCGGCGCGGTGCCAGGTTCCAACTCTATAGTAAACTCAATCTCCCTGTCTGGTGGCAACCCGGGCAGATCTCCTGGAAAAATATCTTGGAATTCGTAGACCACTGGAACTTCATTGACACTTAGGGACTCTACCCTGGTGGCTACCACATAGGCCATATACCCTTCGCATCCCTTCCTCAACAGTTTGGAGGCCTTAAGGTATGATATGAAACTAAATGGAACACTCTTCTGATCCCCGCACCATTTAAACTCAGGCTCATCCGGTATTCTAAATATCACTTCCTTTCTATGGCAATCGACTGTGGCATAATAAGAGGAAAGCCAGTCCATACCTAGTATCACATCAAAATCTTGAATACCCATAGGTATCAAGTCAGCTATCATCTCTCTATCTCCCAACTGTATAAGGCACCCTCTATATACGGTATAGACTGCGACACTCTCCCCCGTAGGTATGGCTATGGACATTGGGTGAGCTAAAAATTCTTGGGGCACGATAGCATAGCTAGCATATATTATTGATATGAATGAATGAGTAGATCCTGGATCTATAAGCACTTGTGCTGGTCTATCAAACAAGGTTAAAGTACCTGTTACTACCGCAGGAGTGGCATTGGCATCCCGTCTCGTTAATGTGAAGACTCTCCCTTGTGTCATAGGTCCGTCGGTCTGTCTCACGCGAGGGTTGGGCTGACCAGCTATGCTTGCACCCGATTCAGTTCCTCGACCCTGGAAACTTCTGGTCCCACTGGCCGGTCCTCGTCCTCTACCCACAAAGGGTCTCCCTCGAATCCCACTCCCTCTAGTGATGCTCCCAACCGACGAGTCTCCTTGCCTGCACTGCCGTTGCACATGCCCCTTCAATCCACAACGGTAGCAGGTCACTTCTCTCGCACTTAGCAAGGGACAATTTCTCTTCATGTGACCCACTTGGCCACAATGGAAGCACCCCATGGATCCCGCTCGGCATTCACCCATGTGTGGTTGACCACATTCCCGGCAAGGAACTGTCCTGGGACGGTCGGTTGATGTTGAACTTGATTGATAGGCAGACTTGCCCTTAGCCGAACTTGAAGTAAATCCACCTCTCTTGGATGTCCTGGAAGATCCTTCCGGACTAGGAGCATATCGGGTCTTCTTGTGCTGCCCCCTTTCCATAGCCTCATCTTGCAAGCCTTGTTCAGCGATAAGAGCCTTGTTGTACAGCTCGGAGAATCTTGAGAGTTCAAGGATGGAAAGTCGAGATCTCAAATCAGTGTTCAATCCTTCCAGGAAACGGTTGCATCTAGAGACTTCATCGTTGACCAATATTGAAGCAAACCGCGACAAGGAAGTGAACCTCATCTCATACTCAGCAACGGACATGTCTCCCTGTTTCAGACTCAAAAATTCCCTCTCCTTTGCCCGTCGGTATGAGATTGGGAAATACTTGTCGAAGAACACTTGTGTGAACTGGGACCAAGAAACCTCAGTTGTTGGAGATGGGTCAAGTCGCCTGTGAGTGGCCTCCCACCAGTATCGAGCATCCCCTGTCAGCATGAAGGTGGCAAGGATAACTTGTTGTGTGTCGGTGACATCCATCACTGAAAAGATCTTCTCCACGTCAGCGACCCAGTTCTCTGCCTCTATAGGGTCCACAGTCCCTGAGAAGGATGGAGGTCCCAACTTCTTAAAGGCTTCATATGGCACGCGGTGCTGCTGCTCGGTAGAGTGAGCTTGTATCGTAATCTGTTGCTGCACCAGAATTGCCTGTTGCTCCATAAGCCGTGTCTGTTGTTCCATCATGCGTGCAACTGTATCTAGAGTGTCTCGGACATAGGTGTCCCTCTCAGCATGCTCTCTAGGAATTTCCTGAGGGATTGTGTGAGAATGTTGCCCTTCATCTGGGGCCTGAGGTGTCTCCTGACCAACTACATTTTCAGTCTGATACCTTCATGGCACACGACGGGTGCGTCTGGGCCTCATATCTAATTGTATCCTATCAACATGAGCAACTTAGGCATATAAATCACTAAGTAGTTAGTAATAACTTAGCCGTGGGATTTCTAACCTATCCTAAAAGTCATGTGGGGATCAACCAGCTATTTAGAGTCTACAGAATCTCATAACCTAAGCTCTGATACCAAAAATTGTCACGACCTGAAAATCCGGCAGAGTTTCCCCTGTATTTAGGACTAACCAGAAACGCAAAACCTGTTATAACTCAGCTCAACACACCATATCCAGCCACATCCATCCACAACCATTTCCAAAACAACAGTTTTCAACCACCAGATATTCAGGTCGTGATATGAAATCACACTATACAAAACTTCTATACATACCCTATCAAATAAACTTATCCTAGTTGATCCCCGGGTCTATTTGGGCGGCTCCACACGGCTGAGTATCCTCCCTATCTGTAGAAAAACAATTTGCAGAGAGTGTGAGCTGCAACTCAGTGAATACAAAATTCCATAGTGGAATAACAAGTGGCTCACCTATATCCTTACACGACCGTATCAACTCATACGATTTATCTACTATGGACATGGGGTCGTTGGCAACTTGGCCAACTTCACACGACCCACCTAATGCAATGCATGTAACAATCATGTCAAACAATAACCATGGGATCGCATTACCTCTGCGACAGAGTTATGGCGGTACCGTTACTACAGCTCTCCCCAAAACAGTACCGCGACCCCGCACCTCAATCATTTCCTAGCATTCTACTTCCCGTGCCCCTTCCCTTCGCACGCACGCGGGGGCCGCCTATTAACCTCTGGCGGTAAGAGTGGACCCGTCGCACTCAAGTCTTTCTCTTTTTCTTACCTCTCCTCTCTGGTCTTTGTTTTTCCCGACAGGGTCCATGGGGAGTCAACTCACATTTTCCACTGGGGTCACAGAGCCAGTGTCACTCATGTCCCATGCTTATATCCCGCCGGGAACCCGCGGCAGATCAGTAAGGCCCATTTCTATTCTGCCGGCTTAGCGGTCACCATGGTTATACACAAGCACAAGCAATATGCACAATGAATGAATGAATGCATGTCCACTACCGGTATCACACAGATATCTACCAGTTACTCAATTCTCGATCATAACTGCTATAAAACCAAAACACGAACAGATCATTCCAAAATGGAAGAATGTACTCACAACCCTCTTAGTCGATCAAATTCACGAAGCAGGGTCCTCAAGGTGTTGATCCCGGTTCTCCTCAGCACCTATCATATCACTCGCAAGGAGATCAATATATATAACCACGTCAGTAATCTATCTTCACCCACCATATTCAGGTCAAAAGGTATTCTAGCAAGTTAAGGAAAACTTCTAAGGATTTGAGAGGGTTTAGGGCTGTTCCACCGACTGATCTAAGGAGATGAGTCCCTCCTCGGCATCCCTCACTGCCGTTATTCCTTTTTCTCTTCTCCAGCTGTTACTCCCGGCCACACAGAGGAACAGAAAACCCTTCAGCAGAACCGAACGACCACACCAGCAGTACACACTGCACTTTTCAGCCGGCCTCAACTCGAACCCTAACAGTTATAAAAACGTAACTCCCAGCAGCAATAACACCTAGATCTCAGCCATAGCAGTTCACGGACAACTATTCAGCAACAACCTAAGGAGGGTTCGGGTATCCGAGAGCCTTACCTCTATGCCCGAAGTCGTCAGTAGAGCAATGGAGTCTAGAAACCGAGGCTTGTCCGCAGAAGGCCCTCTCCTCTAGGCTCGATTGCCTCCTGCAATGGCGGATGGAATGGAAACGGGGACGGATCGGAGGAAATCGAACCCAAGCAAAACCCTAATTTCTCTCTTCTCTCTCTCGGCAAGGGGGAAAGTCGGGGGAAAGGAAAACGCGACTGAGGGAGGAAGGAAGGAGGGAGGAGGAAAATAGGGCCGTGGGACATACGGGCCAGCTAAATGGGCGGGCTCTCCTCGGGCCCAAGCCCGTGGGCTCACAATTACTGAGAATGAGGTAGAAGATGACGAATTCAAATTCATTTTCTTGTTATCAAACTGCTCAGTACTTTTAAGTTCTCTGTGCACCCTCAACTCGACATCCCTCAGTAAGTGCCGAAACGTACTTCTGAAACCCAATTTGCGTCACTTGACAAATCGTGTTTTAAGTTCACACTGGTAAAATGAGAGTAAAACAGAACCGCCATACAAACCGTGCAAACTAGTGATGTCTTTAGCAAAGGTTTTTCCCCTTGAACTGCTAGAAGTTCCTGACCTATTTATAATTTCATCTAACGAAGGAAATATATATAGAACATGACTTTCTGAAATATGAGTTCTTTTATTAGGTTATCCATCACATGAATGGAATGTAAGTGGCACCGGAGCCACAAATATGTCATCATATTAACTGTCCCCTCCTGTATGAAATTTGGGCTTTATTTGTCCACTATCCATTTCACATGGCCTGCTTCGTTTTCTGTCTAACAACTTCACTGTGACTTCCATTAATTCATGCCACAGAATGATCTAACCACTAAGAGATACAAAAAGCTCTCCATGGCAAGTTCAATGATTTGACACAGAATTAGGTGTAAATGTCATCATTAGTTCCATAAAAGAAATCGGCCATCATAATAATGGAAAAAAGGTAAATGAAAACGGGGCACTGAAGGCACCGCGTCAGGCTGTGATCATCATCATCAGAAATCGAATCCATCACCACAACCAGCATCTCTCATGCTCAGATCCTTATTTCAATGAAAATGTTAATAGAAGAAAAACAAAGGCAAGAGAGGAACTTCGCGATCAGAGCCATGCTGGGTTCTTCAGAGGAGTAACGACTGCCTTGACCTGCAAGTAATTCCTGAGACTGTACACTCCCTTCTCCCTCCCAATCCCGCTCATCTTGTACCCACCAAACGGGATCGCTGCATCAAAGACATCAAAGCAATTCACCCAGACTGTGCCCGCTTTTAAGGCTCGGCTTAGTGTGTTTGCAGTGTCTAAGTTCTTTGTGAAGACTCCTGCAGCTAGTCCGTAACGTGTGTTGTTTGCTCTATATATCACATCCTCGAGGTCCCTTGAAAGAACAAAGCAAAATGACCATATTATTGAACCATAACAAAAGGTACTTAAAACAACTGAAAAATCACAGGGGCATCAGAAGAGAGTCTAGTGCTCACTTGAATTTCAAAATTGACTGAACGGGGCCAAATATCTCATCCTGGGCAATCAGCATATCCTCCTGAAAGAAGAGTATAGAAAAAAAATACTTGAATTAATATGGTAATGAGATGCTCCATTCGTGTGATGGATTCCATATCAGGTTTCATATAACAATGAAGTGGAGATAATGTTGCTTGGAGTACATAATACCTGCACGTTTGAGAATACTGTAGGCTGGACATAGTATCCTTTCGAGCTAAGCCTTTCTCCTCCAGTCTCCAGGGTAGCTCCACTTTCAATTCCAGATCTTATGTACTTCAAAATCTTCTCCAATTGCTCAGCATCAATCTGATTGCAAAGAGATTTACAGGAAAAATAAAGAAAAGATCATCAGTATGTTGTCCACAAATCTTCACAAAATGGAACGATAATCCACATAAAAAAAATTTAATATTGCAGCGAGGACTAAAAGGTTACCTGAGGACCTTGTTCAATGCCCTTCTTGAATGGATCCCCGACAGCACGTTTCATGGCACGAGCCTTTGCTTTCTCTATGAATTCATCATATATGCTCTCATGGACATAGGTCCGAGATCCGGCACAACAGCATTGACCCTGTCAGAGAAGTTTTGAAAAGAAAACATTAAACTACTTCCGTAGAGATGCATAAATGCATAGCTATTTGGAACCAGGATTTGATGCATTTACCTGATTGAAGAAAAGAGCAGCGTGGGCCACTTCAACAGCCTGATCAACATCAGCATCCTCGCATATAATGAACGGTGATTTTCCCCCAAGCTCCAGTGTCACTGGCTTAAGGTTGCTCCTTGCTGCTAGTTCAAGTACAATTTTCCCCGTATCAGTTGAACCTGTAAAAGCAAGCTGTAAAGGAAAAATAGGGTAATTCATGTACCGCATGAATATTAGGATAATCAACCCCGTCAGAACATGAATGTCTTATTAATATGAAGGCTTTGTTCATGTGAAGCCAGGTACCCCATACAATGCAGAGTAAAGATGATCAACTTCCTAGAACATGAACACTGTAAATCCGTTCCTAGGGCCTCTCCCATTTATCAAAATAAAATTGCACATTCCAGTTCACCGTCACTCATTAAATACGGATGCCATAGGAGCAATTAATGCTCTGGAAGATGGTGGTCTTCAGTACACAAATTCAGCACCATCAGTTTCTGTCTCGAACTCTTGCAGGGCAAATGGCAAATATTTGAGTAAATTTCACATGGAACTGGGAATCTTAGCAAAGTCAAAGATTTACCTTGTCCACATGCATATGACTGGCAAGTGCTGCACCAGCAGTCGGTCCAAAACCTGAAATCACATTCAAAACACCCTCGGGAAGCCCAGCCTGCCAAAGTAGACTCGTGATCAAAGAAAACCTTACAGGATTCATCATAGCTGCTAACACAATTCCACAAGAATTAGGTACTAATCAATTACCTCATGAAGCAGCTGAGCTGCATACAAAGCAGAAAGTGGAGTCTGTTCTGCGGTCTTTATAACAACAGTGTTGCCGCAAGCTAGGGCAGGGCCTATCTTCCATGCGAGCATCAGCAAAGGAAAGTTCCATGGAATGATCTGACCAGCCACACCAATCGGCTCATGCAAAGTTTGAACATGATAAGGCCCATCGGCCGGCAAAGTAAGCCCGTGAATCTTGTCCGCCCAACCTAGAGAAAAGCACAACTGGATCAGTCAGAGGAGTCATCGTTCAAAAGGATGCACGTAGAAACATAGAAGATGTGATATACAGGGACCCACCAGCATAGTACCGAAACAGACGCACAATCATTGGGAGCTCAGTTTTGGCAGCCTGTTCGTATGGCTTCCCATTGTCCCATGTCTCCAGTGCTGCTAGTTCATCGTTATGTTTTTCCAGCAAATCGGCAAATCGCAGAAGTACCTTTGATCTTTCCTGGAAGAATGAATCTCAGCGATTAAAGATTACGTGCATAATATCGTATATTCCAGGCAAAAACTTGAAACTGGAAATTTAGCCAGTAAAGTTAGGAACTCACATATGCAGTCATTCTCGGCCATGGCCCTTCATCGAATGCCTTACGAGCAGCCAAGACAGCTCGATTCACATCCTCGGCATGCCCTTCAGATACATGGGCAATCACCTCCCCCGTCCTCGGGTCGAACGTCGGGAAGGTTTTTCCTGGAAAAAAGGAAACACCAACTTACGATCAGAGATTCCAAGGACACTCGAATTGGGCTGATCTCAAAACAAATATTTTACATGCAAGAGAATATTTTTCAACAGTTTTGATCCTATTAAGAAACCGACCTGATGCCGCATCCACGAATTTCCCATCAATCAGGAGCTGAGTGTAATTTACCGAGACACCCGGGTTTATCGGCTCCTCGAGAGCCGCAGCCGTGCTGTGTCTCCTGATTCCTGCTTCGAAACCCGGTTTCCTCCCTGAAGCAATCATTGTGTCAAATAAAACCCAATGAATGAAGCTTCTAAGAGCTCCACGGAAAACAGAGGATACGGTGTCAGAGGTTCCTTTCGACTAAAGGACAGTTCAGTAAAAGATTGCACCTTCCGTGATTTGAAACACGCAGCTTGACCCGATCGCTAATCGAAGCCCATCGAAAGAGAAGATTAAAGAAAAAGAAGATGGGAAACATATTCAGTAAAGCTGGAAACATTTTCGGTGCATCGAGATGCAAAAAGAGACCCGTACTCCTCCACTTTCCATTGCGGGTGTTGATCCAAAGCGGAACAGTACCTTGGGAGAGCAGAGACCGGGCGGCGGTGGAAGCTAGAGATCGGTAGAGCGGCGATGAGATCCGGCGAGCGGCCATTGAAAGACACAGATGAGGGACAGCTTGCTATAATGGCTTCCTTGCTCTCTTCCCGGTCGCCTTCCAAGTGTTCTCGAGGGATATAAATTATTAGGACTAAGTAAGCAAATATACGTGTGGGGAAATTAGTCAGCTTCAACTTAAGCATATCCACTAATAATAATAATATTTTATTCTTTTTCTTATTTTTGTCAATCTACCTAAAGAGGAAGAAGAAGAAGAAGATATCGAGCCAGAGTTCACACGTCATCATTTTATCCATACGTGCGCGTATCACTTGTGCGACGCCGTCTGCCTGGGGTCTGCTTGCTGATCGACCTGACTCGGACATCTCGGCACCAACGTACCGATAATTTACGCTCCATTTATCCCTTAATTTCTCTTTTTGGGTACCGACAAAAATACAGGATCGTAGTTGGAAAAAAGAAAAGAAAAGAGGAATCCAAATTCAGGCAATAAGTATAAGATCTACGTGGACTTTGATTTTTAGGGGTGGCACCATTGGTACGAACAAGTCAAAATCTGGAGAGGGAGTTTCCGGACCTTTTCAAGTATCTGTGCAATATGAAAATAAATTTAGTTGTATGATTTAAAGGTATGAAAAAATATTTATAATAAAAATATATATAAGTAAATTTTTAATAAATAATTATTATACTATACATTAAGGTGATAGGACCGTCACGCCACCAGCAGTACCTTATCAAATTAAAAAGAGGAAAAAGAAAGATTTCCTCTTATCTTATTATTTGTCTTGTCACGTTCCTTATATATATATCTATATACGCACACATATTATATTAAAATTTTCAATTCTATAAAATGGAATTATTGAATGTGGGCCACGGCTGTATAAATCTTCTTTTAGGTGGAAAAGAACAAAGCGACAATCTTCCATTTCTGCCCTTGGACTTTCTTGCCCTCTGCATTGAAATCCGAAAACTTCCGTGGCCGGACAATGTTGATATGTTGTTTTTTTTTTGTAAGATCATTAAATTCCATCAATAAACCTAACCAACTATAGCTCCTTAAAGTCTAGCTCATTTAAAGATTTGATTTTTCCTTCCACCGCCTAGAAACCCACGAGTAAATCCACCTATATATATATATATTTGTTTTTTTTGTCAAAAAGAAACTTTCTACCATGTTGCCGATAGAGAGCAATGAAAGAGAGAGAGGCGTAGAGGAGAAGAAAGAGGCCGACGGTGAGGCTCCGAGGGAGGAAGATAAATGGAAGATGGGTGTTCTAAGAGAAGGAAATTGACTGACGGTGAGGACCAAAGGGAGGAAGATAAACGGAGGAGAGGTGTGTAACAAATAGAAGAGGAAATCTGGAGAAGAGATGGCAAGTAGAGAAGGAAAGAGGGAAAGTTGAGAGACGGGATAAGATGAGGAAAGAAAGAAAAAAAAACAGAGAGAAAGGGAGGATGGCCACCGATTGAGAGAGAGAGAGATCTTGGGAGAAAGGACAAAAAGAAAATGAAAATTTCTGGGAAGGAATGAATGGATGGGAGGGAAGGAGTTGAGTTCAGTGGCTTACAGGGGGAGAGTTGCGGTCAAACAGGGAGAGCGAAAGGAGGAAGAAACTAGTTGAATAAGAGGTGCTGAGCAAGGAAACGGTGAAAACATTAGGGAGGGGGATTTAGGTTCAGGTATATTGATTACATCGGTTAGAGTTATTTCTTTTGCATGTCTTGTATTAATTGATCAGGTATATTACGTATATCATACATCTTGATTGAATTGACTCTTAATTGTGCTGATTAGTTAGTAATTACAATGGATTAGAAACTGTTAGGTTGATATCTTGTTTTGAGTTAAGAAATATGAACTTGGAGGTGCTAAATTTTAGAATATTATCGAACAAAAAAAAAGTAGCTTTGGAAAATAAGTTGGAGTAACACAGATAGTGTAATTGAGGAATTTAAAAGGATATTTGCACATTAACAGCATTGAAGAATAGGGAATATGAGATTTTTGTGTATATTGTCGCATGTATTTTACTCGATTAATTATATGACAGAGAATGAGAAGGCTATGGAAAAATCATTTGAAGGCTATGCTTGGTTAATGATTTCTCGGGGTGTGGTGAGTACTATTTTCCATTGTAAAATAATGCGAATAGATAAATATGTTCTATTGTTTGAAAAATAAATTGATTAAGGCAAAGTATTAAGAGATAAGTTATTGGATTAGCTGATATGCTAATTTCTCGTAGATCAGAGGATATTATATATTTATATATATATTTGTATATATATATGCACATGATTATTATGAGGTATGGATATGGTTCTCGCTTCATATGTAAAATACGATATTATATCATATTTACGAATATTTAATTATAAAGCGGTATTGTATATATATATATACACACACATGTGTTCATGAATTGG
This sequence comes from Sonneratia alba, assembly GCA_900174645.1. Taxonomy (NCBI): domain Eukaryota; kingdom Viridiplantae; phylum Streptophyta; class Magnoliopsida; order Myrtales; family Lythraceae; genus Sonneratia; species Sonneratia alba. The sequence goes on from FWPY01000040.1 coordinate 749,964, forward strand.
TATTATTTGTAATCTTGCATCATTCATCCAGCATCCTTACATTATTGTTTGTGTTTGGTTATAGTCATGGTAACCGCTAAGTCGGCGGAATATAAATGGGTCTAATTGATTTACCGCGGGTTCCCGGCGGGATATAAACATGGGACATGAGTGATGCTGGCTCTATTACCCCAGCGAGATATGTGAGATGATCCCTTTTCATGACCCGGTCGGAAAAAAAATAAAGACTAGAGATGAGAGGTAAGAAAGAGAGGGACTTGAGAGCGACGAGTCCACTCTTACCGCCAAAGGATAAATAGGCGGCCCCCGCGATTGCGTGCGAAGGTGTAGGGTACGAGAAGGAGAATATTATGAGATGGATTGAGGTGTGGGACCACAGTACTGTTTGGGGAGAGAGGAGTATCGGTACCGCCATAACTCTGTCACAGAGGTAATGCGACCTCATGGTTATTGTTTGTGCTTAATGGTTTTCATGCATTATAGGTAGCTCATTTGTTGGATGTTTATGTATATTATTATAAAAAAAAAATAGACAATACAGATATATATATATGAATAATATTTGTATCGGCAGTATTAATGAATGTTATGTATATTGATATAGAAATATATAATGCAAATATATATATACAAAAAAATATTTATATTGACAGTATTACATGGGTATAACGGAAGGAATGTAAAAATTCCGACCTATCATGGCCGAGTAGGTCAGAGAGATAAAATTGGTAGTGATAGTGGAGACTTTGGATATGAAATGGTTGTATATGTAAGTACTTGAGAAAAGAGAATATAAATTAAAAAGTTGTTTATATTATTTTATCAAGTGAGGTATGTTATTATATAAGATTAATATTGTAGATTAGGTAAGTGGTTTATTATGTTAAACTATTGTTTTACTTTGGAATTTTGTACTTACTGAGATGTAGCACACATCTTCTGCATATATTTTTCCATATGAGTTTAAAGCATGAAAGGACACGTAGATCGAGCAAGATAGTTTTTTTTTATATAACAGGTATCAACAGAAGGATGATAGTTGGATTTTATTTTTTTAATTTGGTTTAATTTAATTCAATTATGTTGATTTCTTCACGAATTAGAAAATTTTTGTAAAGTTTTATATTAATTTATTACATTGAAGAAATAGGGTTGTAATTTTTATTATAAAATATCCTAATTTGAGGAGAATTCTATCAAATTTTTAGGTCGTGGCATTTTTATAATCAGATTTTATTACCATTAGTATGGTAGAATTTTATCTTTGAATTTGACCAAGAGGGTATCTTTTGTATTGAAATCATATTATCTTTTAATCAATTATAAATGGAATATATACAGAGATCACTCATTACTCATTGGGCCAATGAGTTAAAGAAAAAGAAGACAAAGCCCGTTGAGCTTAAAGCCCACCCAGCCCAATAGAGCTCATTAGCCCAGTTTGTTAAGTTTTTGCTTTTTTTTTTTTGTATAAACGTCGCGGCCAGAAAATTTTGTATAGTTGATAATGATTCATTTCAAATATGTTGAGCAACTGTATAATATGTTTATGTATTTTTATAGATATTTAAAATTTTAGGAGGAATTCTATTGAATTTTTAGGTCGTGACTAGAGTTGGCAATTTGGGTCATATCAGTATGGCACGAAAAATCAAGTGGCTTGAAAATGCCAACTTAGACATGAAATTTTCATGCTTTGGGATTTCCGAGTTAGTACAAATTGTATAAATAATTACTTTTTAAAATAAATTATATTTAAAAATAAATTTATTACTATATAATTCACTTATTAATATAAAATTTATATTAATTTGAATAAAATTATTAAAATATAGTTATGTATATAATTAATTATTTTTAAAAATTTTCTTATAATTTTTTATTATAAAAATTATTTTTATACTTTTTGTATTCACACGATTTTTTTCGAGCCGCACCTATATAGCAAGATTTATTTTCGTGCTATGCTAGCCCAGTCTGAAAGATACTAGTTCATGTACGGTTTTTTCGAGCCATCTCACTTTTTACCAGCTCTAGTCGTGACATAATTGTAAAATTTTTTATTATCCTTTTCCATTTTGCTCGCGTAATAGGAGGTCATCACGAAGTGTGCAATTTCCTGAGAGCTTAACATCGGGCTGCTTTTTTTTTTCTGGTGTCGTGATGCAATTTATTATTGACTTATTAATAAAGAGCAATCATCTCCTTTTGATCTATCCCGGCCAAAATGGGCCGGCCCAGGCACGGCATGAGAAAATCATGCGTCGATTGAGATTTTCAGGCTGGTTGAAATGTCGGCCATGCCAGCCTAATGTGGAAGTAAATTGGGTCATGCCAATCTTTTTGTGTTGGCCCGAAGTATGGAAATTATATTTAAAAATATAAAAATAATTATATTATGATATTTATTTCAACATTTTCTTAAAATTTATACAAAAATTGGACCAATCGATCAATTAAAACACCTAGAAGTCGTTTTGATGCTAAATTATTTAGATAGTTTTGAAAACAGATTTTTCTTGATTCGGGCCGGGCTGGGCAGTTTAAAGCTCGAAGCAATCATGCATGGGCCGAGACTTTCAAGCTGACTGAGATGCCGGGTCGGCCCGAATTGCCAGGCTATTTTGATCCGGTCGTCAAGTTAGCCCTTTCACCAAGTACTAATATGAGTTGTAGTATACGAAATCTTCTAACATTTACCGGTAAGGCCAATGGATTGGCGATGAAGAGCCAGCCACTCGAGTCACTTCCCTGTGGTTTCAATATTTATTTGTTTATTTATAAAGGCAGGAGCAATTATATATATATATATATATACACACATATAAATTAATAATTCTTTTTTAATTTCTTATTTTGCTCACCACGATCCGAGGTCGTAATCGGTTTTTGCGGTGTGGTCGTACAAAAATCATGAACTGAGTAACCTTTCCGTTTTCACTATAGTCACAGGCATGGACCTTGATCTTTGCCATGTATCTGGAAGGATTACAACGCATCAACCGATGGGTAACACAGTGCAGATAGTGCATAAAGTCCGGTAACGCGAATTGAACCCGGGCCTCCCAGTCTCCGACCACTCTCTACCATGCTGCTCTCTCAATTCCCGGGCTCCGACAGCACACAATCTTTACCTAGTTCACCATCGGCCGATATCTTGACATATTCTTCGGATCTGTAGAAACTAACCGTGAAGGAGACCCATCTCATCACGTTCACCAAGTGAAGGAAGCCGAATTGGAACACAGCGGGAACCGACCTACCATCACACCGATCACCAATGCAAATGAGCCGAGAACTTGTAACAAGCACGAAGAACACGGCGCTCAGGAGGAGGTTAGTCCGATCCGATCCTTTACTGCTTAGATGGGCAGACAGCACCAGGGCCTCGGACCCGTAAGTCTCCTCTAATATGGAGATCACCATACTCATGTTCATCACTGCACTTATCTCCAGCCACTTCGATAGTAAACCTACTGAACCTGCTCTGTAAAGAGCCGTGGCTATGTACTCCAAGATGTTGCCGTCTAACTTCCTCGTTATTACGGTATAAACAGCGACTAACCAAATTGATCCTACCAGGAAACATGCTGAAAAGAACGTGACATAAAGGGACGTGATGAGTACTCTCTGAAACTTTGTCCTGAAATGGGGTAAACGGATCGACTCCCAGACGGTAGAGGAGTTTTTGCCAGCATACAGCTCTGATGAGGTGCGTACTATGACCATCATAGGATAGAGCTCCAAGACGTGAAACTTTACGAGCCAGAAGAGGCCGAGGCGCATCAAACTGCTGCAGTAGTTCCTTGTTATTTTTCTTGTCAAGCCAAGAGGAAGCGGGAGATTTTGGTTGGGGAAAGCATGGGGCTCGCGTTCGAGGATCTGCAGTGTTTGGAGAAGTGCCTGCTCGAGGAGCACCTCAAAGTAGAGAACCGAGAAGCAGAGAAGGGGCAAGGAGGGGAGCAAGGAGGCGATGGCAAGTTTGGGATTCGAGAGAGATACTCCGAGAGCTTCTCTCAGGATGAGGAAGAGTTTAAGCCTGTGCATCTGGGAGATTTTAATCTCTCCCATGTCCAAGCCTTGCGCGGTCCTGACTCCAGAAAGACGAAATGGGGGAATTCTATAAATGTTGGCAGCCCTCTCTGCTTCTTCAGTTTCCTTCCTCTGAAGTTCAAACCCTGTGGGTTCTAATCAGATACAGCCGTTTGTTTGGTTGACCGTTTCCTAGTTCTGACCGCTTCGTACTTGTCAGCAGACTGACGAAGTCAGAAACTTGTAGCTTCTCAAAGAGATGAAGTGATTGATTGCACCACAGATAAACTAAACAAATATTGAAGAGAATGGAATCGCTGGACATACTGCTTAGGTATATATATCCCAGAGAGTCAACCGACCAAACCAATCCCCATCCTTAAGAGAGGTTCGTGACCGCATGGGGCAGTAAGCTACTTGAACTTGTCAGGATTTAGATTTCATCAGCAGAAACATTCAAGAAAAGCAAGTGGCCATTAACCGATAGCAAAAGAGTGCATAGGACGAAAGCTTCTGAGCGAAAGTTGAGATTTCAGTTAGCAGATTAACAAATTAAAGCAAAACCAGGAGAGAAGTCAACACTGACGCAAAGAACTGATGACGCGCAAACCAAAACTGGCTCTTCATCCTGGGCCGCAGCCTTGGGATTGTATGTGTACATGCTTCACCACATGAAGCTCCCCTCTCGGATCCACTCGATCTTCCCCCACTTCGTCACAACGCTTCCAGCATTCCACCAAGTCGTGTGTGTTCCTCTGTATCAGGTCTGTCCTTGTCACAAAATATCAAGCCGGATCAACGCTTCCTTATGGGTCGTATTGCCACAAGGGAGTTCCGAATCTATCAATGCATAGGGTTCAGAGACTTGCGAGAGGAGAAGTGAAGTTTGAGGGGGACCTCGGTTGCAGTATAAGCAGATTCCATATGATTGGGAGACCTGGGATGTAATGGAAGAGATGTAGGCCCTATACTTTGAGGACACAATGACAGTGTTCAAATGCCTTCACTCCTTTGGTCGTTTGATTTGATTCTTATGTTCGACAGATTAGGATATCCAGGATCTAAAAATGAAAATCTGATGATGGTCATCAACACGAAAGTACTCTAATTCCTTTCCCCTATCAATCTCTCTTGAGTTGTCAGAGCGTCAGGATCCATGGAAGGACACGGCTCACAAATGCAAAGATCAATCTCGCACGGAAAAGGCCTGCTTGGAAGACACTCCAGCAGACAGCTAGAAGACCTGGCATGATCTTGTATCAGCGGAGAACAACTTCCAGGAATGAAAGATAGCTCGAAATAACTTGAGAATGAAAGCATTATGACCTGGTCCATCACCATGTGGCCTGTGTCTATTATGGAAGTGTGATATGATCTGAAGCCAAATACTACTAACACTTGATTGTCTTTTGGACACAAAACTCAGGAGTTGGTTAGCCTGGGGAACGGTACCTGAACTAGTGATCTTACCAATGGCGTGATTGAGCTTATCAGCTACGTGCATGTTTCCCTTGAGATCAACTCGCAAAGCCTCGAGGCTGATTAATTAAACTGGGCAGAGGTTAAGTCTCCATCCGAGTATACCCAACAACCGCTTGATAGCACTAAATGAAATATTCATATACAATTCACAAAGCCAGAGACACTAAAAAAAAGTATAAATTCCACCGATCAACTCTGCATTTCGAGAACTTCTCATTCTGCACACTTTCAACATCATAATTTCGACATTCAGGACCTCACGACCCCAGAAGATTGCTGGGCATTTTACTTGAGTACTACATATTCACAAAATTCCTGATGTAGCCTTTAAACTTCTCTATTCACACGTCTCAGAAGATGATTATCAGCTAATTCTTTGCTGCTAGCCGTTGAGGGCCACTTATGTGAAAGAAAAAAGAAGGCCATCCAGCCCATCGGCTCGAATTTGTGCAAATTGATTGAGCAGATTGAGCTAAACTCCTTAGAAGAAAAACACGTTTGCTGTAAATGAGCTTGCATCTGAAATGAGTCTCTTTCGATGAGTTCATGAGTCGTTCATCGGCCTATTATGCTGTCCTAGGCTTGGATGATGCAGGGTCAATGAGAGTTGAACTCGGTGTCCCCCCCGGCCTTTCTGGATCAACAGCATCTTTCGAAAGCATTATCCGATCCTATTTCAATGTTGTCTCAGGCGATCCAATTGGTATAACACTAGAGGATCCAAGCCTACCATTTTAAGCTCACATATGGCAAAATACTGGCCAGCTCAGACGCAAATTCTCTGAACATGGCGTCAGCCACGGGATTAAGTACATCCCTACACTGAATGACTCGGAATCATATTCGATCACCTCATTTAGTTACACAATAAATAGTACAGTGACGAGGGAACGGACCAATTTTCTGGACAATGACAAAATATCGATATCAGATGCAAAATCGATATAATTTTCAAATGTGGACTCGGGTAGTGGATCAATTCGATCGGTTTTACATATCATTGGTCAACCCAACTGAATTTCACATGCACGAGTGTCGAATTATTCAGAGAAAAAGAAGTAGTAAGAGAAAAGAAGACCCAAGCCACTAACATATAATCATACATGTGAGCTCATTTGATATTTCTTATCTTGAATAAGATTTTAATTTTAAATCTCGAAAAAAAATAAGTGCTCACATTATACGTTTCCAAAAAATATATGTGTATGTTGTACCAACGTTTCACGTACTGTTGCAAAGATGTATCATAAAAGATACTACCAGAAATTCCCTATATTCCATTAAATTTTTTCGGCAGAAACAATATGGCGGAAATTTTCATCGGAAATTCTGACAGAAAAATAGTGATGGAATTATTTGCAATGGAATTGCGGTAGAAATTAGCCATTCAAAAATTTGCGGCAGTGCTCTTACGCAAGATCATCACGCAAATATTTTCCGTCAGAATAGCCTGATAGAAAAATCCGACGGAAAGTTTTTGTGAGAATCGTTCTCATGGAAAATCTGACATAAATAATTCCGATGGCTGATCCTACTGCAAACCTGTTAGTACCTCCATCGATGGAATACGAGGCACTGGGCCGACTGAAATCTAACGAATATAAGTTATACATATACACCACATATTATTATTACCATTTGTAATGCTCATATTTGCTGTGAGACCGGAAATTTCAATTAAACAAAAATCTGATATTAAGGGACCCATTTGTAATGCTTATATTTGCCATGAGACAAATTGCCAGCTCTACTCGAGACATTGAGCTGTGCTTCATTGGGTGTTTGCAAGTCATCACAGATATTGGGTTGGGCCAGGCCGAGCCAAAAAATGCCACAAAATTTTTACAATGCAAGTAAAATTATCATAAAAAAATTATGTAAACAATTTAAATTATTTAATGAAACATAAAAAAAAATTTACAAACTGATTTATTTACATTAGTTACATTAAAAATAATTTAATAGTGTTCAGATTAGGTTTTCGGGCTGGTCTAAAAATACGAAAATAATTTCAATATTATGAAGAAAATTATGAGAAATTATATACAAATAAATATATTTATAAATATATTTATGTTTTTTTAAATATTATGAAAATTTCAACCTATCGTCGTGTGATTGAAAATTGAAAATTTCCTTCTCTCTTGCGCACTCATCTGCAAGGTGGCTAATGGAAAACGGGGCTCCGATGGAAAATTCTGACGCAAGGTTGACGGAAAATGGGGCTCCTCATTGGATCGCCGATTTTCCTCCGTCATTCCCATTGCTGCCCATCCCTTCATCTTCTGCGGATCTTGTCTTCAATCTCGCGAAATGTCTCTCGACTTCAATTAACAACGAACAGCAGCTTAGACAACCTCACAACTCGGACACACTCCGGCTAAAATGACCTCCAGCTCGTTGCTTCCAACTCAGACACACTCCAGCTCAAACGACCTCCAACTCGTCGCTTCCAACTTGGGCGCCTCCAGCTTGGTCACCTCCACCTCACACGCCCCCACCTCGAAAGCCTCCACCTCGCACGCCCCCAGCTCGGAACCCCCCCCCCCAGCTAGGACACCTCTAGGTCAAACGACTCCAGCTCGGAAATCCCAGCTCATATTATTGAAGGTATTGTTGTACTGTTATGCTCGCCAGATGTTCGATGAAATGTCTGAATGACTAAATTGCAATTCTACTGTGTTGTTGCTAGCCTTTGTATCAATATATGTAGGTATGAGGTCCAATATCATTGGATTTATCTATTTTTATACATGTCTGTCATATGTTACATGGATTGTCTATTGACTGTTATTTGTTGATGTATATTTCATCATTGCTTTCATAACTTTTTATGCCTTGATTGCTTCTGACTTTTTCTATCATTGTTGGTCGATGATTTGTTACTATCTTATCTATTCTAGTGCCTTTATTAACTTCTCTTCTTTGTTGTTTGCGGGTGCTATGATGCTTCTCTTATCTAGTGTTTTGCATTTTTGGGTTAAGTTGTGTTTTGTTGGCCTATGCTTTGTTAGCTACTGGGTTGTGCTGTTAATTGCTATAGCAAGTTTAGATGGATTGTGCTTTGTTACTAGCACCAAAATTGTAATTACCCGCAGAAGATAATAGATCGTACAACTCTAATTGATATGTTATATTCTATTCCTATTTTTGCTACTAAAACAAATTTTGTTTTGTTGAATGTTGTTTCATCTAATGAGATGGTTTTGTATGATGTTCTCCAAATGCATATAAGTAAGGGAAAAAAACTCAACAAGACAACAAGGAAAGGATTTAGAGCAAATACAACCTGAATCATCCGCTCTACAAGCATCTCAGCTAATGAGGATGACATTAGTGCCCATTAGACATCTAACTTCACATCCACCGATGCATTTGTTATTTGATGAAGATTCATATATGCCTTTGTTCGATAATTCACAGCGCACATTCATATATTCAAGACGATTGAGGAATACTAGAAGACCAACCGATGGGAAGGATGGGATGGATTGGTGATTGTCTATGTACTGTTGACATAGGCACATTTGATGACTTTTGCATAATGTGAAGATAGTGCACGAGCATGTATTTGCAACTTTTTGACAAAATATTTTATGTACATATATGTCATTTAGAACTTTAACAGAAATGTACTTTTAATTGTAAATTTAGCCATTGATAATTTGATATACCATTTGTAATGAACATTATGTTTGATACTTTCAATTTATATATTTTTAGAAGCAAGAACGTAACAAGGGTAGGGAAAATTTTTTGTGCATTGCCCAATCTTTTCCGTCAGATTTCCATCAGGAATGTCTACTGGAATCACTTTCCATGAGATTTCTGTGAGACAACATCTGACGGAAATTTCATCAAAAAAATTCTTTCAGTAATATATTAAAAAAGTTTTCCGACAGATTTAGGAAAGATTTGGCCTTGGTGATTTTTCGATGGATTTACGTCAGTCAAGCTTGACGGAAAATTTTCGATCAGTGATTCTTCAATACCATTCTCTCAGGAAATTCCATCAGAATTTCTCTCGAAAATCTAACGCATTTCTATCAGATTTTCGTTGAACTTAAAACTTCCATTGAAACCCCTTTTGAGAGATGAATTTCCTCTTAAATTAGACAAAATATGCTAGTTTCCCTTAGAAAAGTATCTGATTTCCATTAGATATGTCTGATAGAAATTTGGGAATTTCTAGTAGCGAGAACTTGCTATGGATCACATTATATAAATATATATATATATTGAACCCATTTTGAACGTTACAAATATTTGATACAGACACATAAACAACGATGACTGCATAATATATATATATATATAATGATACCATTTGGAAGGAACGATAATAAATACGTTGCATATGTTCAAGGGCGGTAAATCTTGAAGAGAGCCTGTAGAACAGTAACTTGCAACCTCAACTGTAAGATGTAGTCAGCCGTCCTCGAGAAGAGCAAGTCGGGTTGCAACCCCGTGCCGCCCGGGATCAGCCTCTGCAGCTTCCTCACCTTCATTTGGACCGACGACCGAGGTGGTGTTGTGGCCGCCAAGGCCACCCTCTTCATCCTCCGGCTCCGCCTCCTCTTGCTTGATTTCGCGGCCGTGGCGGCCTGCAATGCTCTTCGGCAACTGATCACCGAGGACTCCATGGGTTACGGTACTATGTATTCTTCTCCTTTTCGCTGGAAGGGTCGTCCGCGCTGGGTTTTATAAATGTATGAAGAGACAAAGGATACGGCAGAAGTTGAGAGGTGGAGGTTCTGTCCGTGCTGTTCTCTGATCTGGAGCTGTGAAGAGCGAAGTGAGACTCAGAGCGAGAGGAGGAAGAAATTAAGGCTAGCTATAAATGATGAGAGAAAAAAAATGCCATCGAAGCTCAGAGAGAGGACGGCCATGTGAGGCCGAGCCCATGCTGTCTTTTGTCACATTTGATGGGTCAGAGAGACAGGTAGGAGAACGTTAGGAAGATTTAATTACTAACAAAAAATGCCAAACGCATATGACAAATTGTGATTAATGCAATGTCGTCTCCATAGTTTTAAAAATCAGACCAGACCGATTAGTTTAATTCGTTCAATTAGGAACCGGCCACTTACTCGGTCCGATTCCTATAAAAAATCTAATTATTTCGGTCCGACTAAGGAACCTAATTAAATCAGTGAGAAAATTAATAGACTTAAAATAAAAAATAAAATTATTATAATATACTTATTTTATTTTAATAAATTTATATTTATATTTTATATTAAAATTTTATTTAATATAATAGTTATATTAATAATTTTTATTATAAATTATATTCAAATTATGATATCATATAAATTTATTAATAAAATTATTTATTAAATATATGATTCGATCTATTAAACTCCGGTACAAATCATGAACTCATATCTATACCAGTTCTCAATCCGGTCTAATTTTAAAAATTATAGTTATTACATGTAAATTAGAATAAATATCTCAATAATTGATTTTTTTTTTACATATTTTCATTCACGTTACCCTCTCATTTCTTTTTAAAAACTTACTATCCTATTTAAGATTGAATCAAGTGAAAGAAAAAGAGGAATTTGCACATTAATATTATATTTATTTTAATAATTAAAATATCACATATTTAATTTTTATTATAAAATTTTTTATACCCTATTATTTCTATATTTTCATAAGCTCACGTGCCTCCCCGTAAGTTTTGAGGGCACGGAAAGTCCGTTGTCCTCGCTTTGGACGGCGAATGCCTGTACGAAACGGACAGTTACGGGCATCTCTATTCATTATATTCGTGTACATATATTATCTTCTGTATATATTCGCACGGGGGACGGCAGCCACCCGTGTATTTGACGAAGAGAAATGAAATCCTCGACAGAACATTAAACAAATAAATAAATATATATATACATATATGTATATTAATCCCCCGCACGCTCGGGTCGGTTTGTCGCGTGGCGCGAGTGTGGGACCCAGCTGCGTATGCGTATCCCACGACGTAGACACGTGTCCGATAGCAATCTCTCCGCTCACGCCAGCTCGCTCGCCGGGCTACAGTGTCTGTCCTCGTAATCCCCGAATCCCGACAGTTAGAGGCACCTGGGTCCGACCCAGCACGTGGCTCCTGATCCTACCACCTGGGGGGTGTCGATCCGACGGCTAAGAGCCGGTCAAGATGGGTTGCTGCCCCCACCACCACATGGGACTTAAGGTGGGAGACGCGCTTGCCGTTATGGTGCTGTCCATCCATGTTCTATGAGGCAGATCTCTAAACGCCGTGGGCCCCCTCATCCTCTCTACAGGTTGGAAAATGAATGGCGACCGTCGAATTTTTTTTCCTCTTAAATGGACACACGGTTGCAAGGTATTTGATTTGTTATACTATTAAATAATTATATAAATTTAAATTATATAAAAAATTGGTTTTTATGAGATGAATATTTTAAATAATAAGAAGATTTTAATAAAGTTATAATATTTAATATAATATAAAATTACTATACTACCATTTCTCTCTCTCTCTCTCTCTATCCTTCGGGCAGGGGAAAAGATGGGATTTAATTAATTAATAATGAGGTCTGCCAATGCATTTGGAATCTTCCGAGCATGAAGTGATTGATCACAGGAATAAGAAGTTTGGGCCTAATTTTATATTTAAATGATATAATGGGTATAGTAAACTTATCCAATTTTATGAAATTAGGGTTAATTATGACGAACCAAATTCAGTCTTAGAGGAAAACAATGGTTGATTCTGAGAATGGATGTATTGGCTGTATCATCTTCGATTCAGAGGATTTAGATTTCAATCATCAGCTGTGAGATATCACGTGCTATAACACAATTTATACAGTATGCGGTGAAGCTCAACTGCCATGGATCAGGTAATGGCCGGCAGTAAGTATCATCTCCGTCTCCACTTAAACTAGTGTTGACTATCAATGGATTCATTGCATCCGAATATATAACGTAATTCTTAATCGGCACGTCGCATCCATAATCATCCTCCATGCCAAGACAGCAATGCAGCAGGAGGCATTAGTCGTTAATGACCCAAGTGTAATCTCTTTACATTCTGCTAATCAAATGTAGAATATACGCATATTTTACATATACATGTACATGTTGGATTCGACATAACTCTCGGGCCAGAATTTGTTCTGTTCTGTTCTGTCCTTGGCAGGCTGATCGAGATATTTTGATTGGTTAACAACCTAACTATATTAAAGACAAAAAGAAAAATTGTCAATGCCGATCCCCGGCGGATGCAATTAATCAAGTTTGACGTGTATCTGTGTGGACCGGACGGCAATGATGCTTTGTCGGCAGCCCATTCCAATAACCAAGTCAGTAAAGTGAAGATGGAGCAAGTTGATATAAGCATTCTCGATCAAGAATTAAAATTATGTTTAAGTATAATTTTTTGCCAATAAAATTCATTATATTCATTTATTCTCTATTTTTTTATATGCTCTCTTAAATTATTTTTTGGTAAAAATACCCCCAAAAAAAACCAAAGCGTCAAAACTTGGATTATACAAACCACGGTAAATCAAAATGATAAAACAAAAGGAGAGATCGCTACTCATTGTGCGAACACTGATTTTAGCTAGGAATCAAACGATATGATTCTGTCATGACAAGTCGACTGTCCGGAAAAAACCAAAATTGTTTGTCTATTGCATAGGTTGAAAAGAATCGAGAGAGACATAAGGATTTCCCGATCCCGAACTTAGATGCTGCAAATCTTTCGTTTCAAGGAGGCCCCGATGCTACAGGATGATGAATAGTTAATTCTAGCTAGCTATATATAAAGGGGACAAAAATTGGCACAGCCAAAGTATGACCTGGCCATGGTATGAAAAAATTTTGCCTGAACTGGTGTTTTCTAGCCACCCGATTTTTCGGGTCATTTCGGCCCGAAAGTACAAAGATAAATTTTATTATAAAAAGAAAATTATGAGAAATTTTTTAATTTTTAATTAATTATACATATATAATTATATTTCAATAATTATTTAATTATTTTATTCAAATTAATATACATTGTAGATTAATTATTCATTTTTATAATAAAAAATATTATTTTGAAACATAAATTGTTTAAGTTTATTTTTTAAAAGTAATTATTTATACGACTCGTGTCGAACCCGACCACCTAAAGCATAAAAATTTCGTGTATCGACCAATATTTTATTTTTAGGCCGTCTGATTTTTTATGCCATACTGGCACGACTCGAAAACTCTGTGCCAGCTCTAAGTATATATATATATATATATAGGGTCTCAAGAAACGCGATCCACATGCAGTGTATGAAAAAACACAGTTAATGGATCGATTATAGAATAACACCGACATTACTATCTATCTATGTGTGTGTGTGTGTGTATTGCGGTCGTCTATATGCGGTGGGGATGAAGGCATAATAACGAGGACCAATGTGTACATGATGGGGAAGTATTGCATGTGCCATGTTCGCCATATGGGTGATTATGTCCTTTGAGACCTTTAGAGAGGGGCAAAGATAAGAGAATTTTTTCAGACAGACTCATCATATGTCTGTCCAAGGAACCGGGACCATTCTTCCACCATACATGTGAATCGGGTTCGCTTCGAAAATGGGTGGAACCAGCTATACATGTGTACCGGATTAGATATTATTGGTATCTCATATGTATATACCACGTGGTATGGCCAAATTAATGTTTGAAAAAAGGGCAACGTGGCCAGCACCGTATTTTCTCTCTGATGTGTCACCATATATGGTCAACATGCCATCCTAGCTATTTGTTGATCCGATCGACATCTAGTGCCGGACAAGATCGCGTTGCCCCAGATAAGGAAAAGCTGTAGTGATTGTAACCTGACTGTGGTTCAATAAGTCGGAGGGCGGGAGATGCATGCAGCAAAGTGGAAGTGGCCTTACATTGAGGTCTCAAAAAGGCGAAGCATATGAGTGGCCGATTTGCTAGCTTGGGGAATGGAGGGGGCCAAAGCTGGTCGGATCCATCATCGATCATCGTCAGCATCTATTACAGACCGAAGGATGATCGTGGACAGTGGATTGGAGAGTTCAGTTTGCACCCTACAGCCCATACTGTGCATGTGGGTTTGACAACTCATTGATCACGACCACTCGCATTCCCTTCATAATTCTCTTTCCGTTATAAAGAATATACCACTCTGTCCACGCTACCCCCGGTATTTCTTTCTTCTTTTTTCCATTTTTTTTAACTTTTGGGTGCTTGATCGTTCAATCAAATCTTAGGCAGGCTTGGGGACTCCCATGGCCACAGAAACCTTGGCAGGCCGATCAAGGAGAGGGTCTCTCCAAATCCAGTGCATGCTGGCTTCAGATGAGCTGATAAATTGTCACAAATGAATAAATTTTACTTCATATGTGAGAACGATTGCTTCTAAAATGAAGAAAGTCTTTCGCATACAAACAACTTACCACAGCTGGTTTAATTTAATCATATTAGTCACAATTTTAAGTGTATGTTGATTGGGCTAAATTGCTGTGCTAGTGTTAAAAGAAGACAATCGTTCATGGATAAGTATCCATTTATCCAATAATGAATCTAAACCCAATCTTTTAAGACCGATTGAAGTTATCCTCCGCTCTAGTCCAATTCCATTCTCCCCCACCGCCTTTCTCATCCCTATCGAGTTGGAAGCCAGGTCTAGAAATGCAAGACAGACAGAACAGAAGATGGAGAGCAAGGGGGAGACTTCCAAAAAAAAAGAGAATGGAGAGGTAGCGGGCGAAGGAAGAATAGTATTGGCGGAGATCGAAATACAAGAGGAAGGTGAAGGTGGTTGGATCGCTCGCATGGTAAAGGGATTTGGGGAAATTCTCATCTTTGTAAAATATGAGTAAGTACTCTTTTTCATTATAAAATAATCTAAATATATGAATATGTTATAATAATTGGGCAACTTATTTATTAGGTTAAAGTATTAAGATATAAATTAGTATATTATATGATATAATATATTCTTGTATATCGAATGATGCTATGTATATATATGTACGTGATTATTATATATATATAACTCTTGATTTATATGTATGTAATAGCAAATGCAATATTATATTATATTTACAATTATCTAGTTACCAACTTGCGATGTGACATGTATAGACGATGAAATGATTTTATTAATGGTGTTGCACTCCTCATTATGCATTACTATATTATTGTTTGTGTTTGGTTATAGTCAATGTGATTGCTAATTTAACAGAATAAAAATAGACCTCATTAACTTACCGTGAGTTTTCAACATATTATAAATATGGGATATGAGTGACGCTTACTCTGCAACCTAAGTGAAATACAAGAGGTGTTTGCTTTTAATGGTTTTCATGCATTATGGACAATTCATTTGTTAGATATTTATCTGTACATGTATTGATGTAAAAATGCATATCGCAATTATATAAACATAGTATTTGCACTGACAATATTATATGGCTATAATGGAACATATGTTAAGTTATGAATTATTGTGGCTGTGTAGACCATGGAAATAGAATTTATTGTGACAGTAAGGACTTTAGATTTGGAAATGTTGCATAACAAATATTATTTAAGTATGTAACTACTAGAGGTATGAGAATTTAAATTAAAGAATTGTTAGTGATGATTTTATAATGTAAGGTATACTATTATATTATATAAATAATGTGGATTAAATAAATTGTTAAATATGTTAAATTATTATTTTATTTTAAAATTTTGTACTAACTAAAACACATATCATATCTTTCGTATAAATTTTTTCATATAAGTTTGAAGCACGAAATGATACATAGAACAAGTAAGATATAATTTGATAATGGGAATCAATGTTAGAATGTTATTTAGATTTTTTTTTTATATTAGAGCCAATTGAGTTTACCAGCTCTGATAAATTATATTACGAACCGAATCTTATAGTAAAAATCTATATATTAATTTTTTTATCGGTTTAAAGAATTATAAAGCAAATTACATGTTTGTGATATAATTTCTAAGTTACAAAAAAAAAAATCCTGCTGAATTTTCAAATCGCCACCTCTGCATACTTCCATGGATCTCCGATCAGCTATGTACGTCGCTTGTCTTGTCTCTGCAGTTCCATCTTCCTATTTAATGTGCAGAACACCGCCACCCCCCACCCATGTGATATCAAACCGAGAAAACAGGCGCACATCCTGCACCGAAAACTGCCGGACAGAGCTATATTGATAGAGATCGCTTGAGTGGTGATGCTCTACCGAACTGATGGGCCTCCACTGTTAAACGAGTAAACGGAAGCCTTTAAGAACGGGCACGATGATACGTGTAGTGGTTGCGGCCCTTCCACTCCCGGTCAAGTCGATCACCATCCTCATTAAGCTGTACGGCACCTTTGTGTGGTCCTCTCAAGACTCGATCCTCGAACACTCAGAATTGCTGCATTCGATCCGTTGCCAGAAACTAGTGGACCTCATTCAAACATTTTCCGCTTGGTGAAAAATTTGCGCGGAGCATATTCAAATTGCCCGGAATATCAATGTCCCGACTCATCGTGGGCTGAGATGCCAAATGGGCCGATTCGTCGGCCTCCAACTGGGCTCCTGTCTAAATTTCTCCCGGAAGGAATAATTCTTAGATGCGGTTACCAATCAAACTTCACAATTCACTTCATAAAATTTTCAAATGTCACCATCTAAGATTTTTGCCTTATATGATCGAAGAAAATATTACTATAATTACACTTTACCCTTTTCGGTAATCCTAACCAAAGGCCATTGAAAGTTATTATAGATCATGGCCTCGTTTTGAAATCTGACACAGATGTATTGAGCGTCAAACTTGCCACTTACCGCAGCCCTCCAAGAGATAACAACCTCAATCGTGTATTGAAAGAAACAAAAGACGGTAAACAAATGAAAATGGCGCACATGAAAACAAACAAACGTAAGAAAACAAAAGACAGGACAAAGACTTTTTAACGCATCAGATTCCTCGGAAGAAAAGTCTAACACGTTTCATTATATTGCAGCATAACATCCAACAGTTCGGGAGTTCTGTGGCTCACAATTCATTAGTCCAAGTATCGCACTCACTAGTTCTGATCTGCTTCTGCTAGGTTCAGAAGGAGCAAAACTTTTCCTGTGCAAGCAAGATACTCGAGGACTGGAATGGCATTCTCGAGCTCTTCGGGGGTAATCCTGGCGATGGTGATGGTCGAGTTCTTGGAGCAGGGCCTCTCCACCCTGAGCAAGGCAGCAATGTCCCGAGGGATGAGCAACTTCGTCTTCGTGGTCTACTCCAACTTCCTCGCCTTCTTCTTCCTCCTCCCGACTTGCCTCCTCTACTACCGGTAATAGTTTCAAGATCCATTTGCAGTTAATAACTCCGAGATCATCTCTTCCATCGTCGGTTTCATGACCTTTCATCCGTTGCAGGAAAAGGGCTGTCCCTGAGCTCACCCTCCCGATATTTTCTAAACTCTTCCTTCTCTCGTTTCTGGGGTAGCTTTGCTTCCTTTCTTGCTTGCTTGTTTCAATGATTGGTTAACAAATACATTCCATTCAGTTACTAACGGAGATTTCACATGTTTGCGGATGTGAAAAGATGCTGCTTGCAGGTATCTTTGTACGCCGGGATCGCTTACAGCTCCCCAACTTTGGGCTCAGTGATGACTGACCTGACTCCGGCTTTCACATTCATCCTTGCCATCCTCTTCAGGTGAGGCAGCAGTATGGAGGCTGGCTCATTTCGTAATTAACTGAAGCTTCCGTGTCAAATATTCTCATTCCTGTCCTTGTCACGACAACCCAATATGACGACTTTTGGCTCTTTCATAATTGTACCATACTGCTTTGGCATCTTATTCATAAGAGCACATAGATTTCTAGCTAGCCAGAGGGTGAATGATTTGACGAGAATATCAATGATGACCATGTGTTTCGGTGGGCCAGTGGAGACAGTGAAGTCTGAGATCATTCCAGTTTCACTTGTTTAGTAGTTTACATCCGAATGGACCCACCGAGGAAATTATGAATGTCATTTTATAGCACATGAAGATTTTTCCCTGAACAGTATGTTCCCGGGTAACACAACTCGACGATCTTTTTGGTGTTCGAAAATTATGTACCAGCGAGTTGTTCCCAGCTTTGATATCTTGGAAATTTGATGCCAATATGGCTATTCACTTCTCTAAGGTTGATTATCATCTGTGATCATAGTTTAAAATAAAGAGCGGAAACCCGGTACCCCTGAAGTTTATCCACCTGTTCATTACTGATGAGCAACTCCTATATGATCGCCTTTATATTGCTACTAACGCAAAGTAACTTTCTTTGGAGATGTTTAACATAACCAAGTTGTGATTAAGGATGGAGACGCTGGACTTCAGAGCTCGGAGTAGCTCGGCAAAGTTTGCCGGGACAATAGTATCGATCACCGGAGCACTCCTGGTGACTCTGTACAAAGGACTTCCTATTACGGACACTTCGATGAGGACCCCTCGACAGCTTCTCTCGCCACCCGAGTCAAACTGGATACTCGGAGGCTTACTCCTTGCCTGTTCTGCATTCTGTCTCTCCCTTTTGATCGTGCTGCAGGTAAAAAAGGAAAAGGAAGATCCAATCTTCTCGTTGTCCCCAAGAAATTGATGTACAGGTGTCAAGTAACCAAATATCTGTTGTTTTCCCCAGGCGCGGATTATTCGGTATTATCCTTCGGAGCTGATGATGGCATTTATTGGCTGCATAATTGTCACGTTCCTATCTGCAGGGGTGGCCTGGATAGCTGAACAAGGCCGCCCAGAACCATGGATTCTCAAGCCTGACATAGAGTTGATATCAATAGCATGCTCGGTCAGTTTCACAGGAACTCACAAAGCTAAAGATCACTTTTGACTTGGATTTCAAGTCATTCCCAAGCTCAATTTTGAACTACAGGCAATTCTCGGCGGTGGGGTTCGGAATATAATCATGACATGGGCCTGCCGAGTGAGAGGCCCTCTGTTTGTGTCCATGTTTAAGCCGATAGGCATGATTGCAGCAAGCGTGATGGGAGTCTCCTTACTTGGAGACACACTTTATCTTGGAAGGCATGCACTGTCTTTTCTTTAGCATATAAATTCGTATCAAACGCATATCTAGTTTTCATTTAACCGAAAGATGAGAAGGTAATCTCATAATGAATTTTCTATGCAGTGTGATTGGAGGAGTGGTGATAGTTATTGGATTCTATGCTGTCCTGTGGGGGAAAGCCCACGAAGAGAAGCATGAACAGAAGCCATCTGCACAAGACCCTCTTCTGCAGAAGCAACACTTGGAAATTTAACTCTCTTCTACTTGTGACAGCAATGTAACTGTAAGACTCTTTAACAAGAAAGATAAAATAATCAAATCAGCAATCTGTTGGCTGAGTGGCTGAGTAGCGTCGGCCTCATAAGGATGAGAGAGTAAGTTCAGATCCCAAGAAGCACACACTAGAAGCACCAGTAGCCTTAGATGCTCCTTCCTTGGATTAGGAGAGCAATATCTAATGTCTCGAGGAACAAGCTGTTATATACGGTATCTTTTTGAATCCTCTTCTTCCTTCTACAGGGCGATGTCTATGTGTTCGGAGTGGCCTTGCTCCACTCTCAACTAGGTGACGAGCTTTGGACCCGAGGAAAGAATGACCAAAATCTAGATGCTGCAGGTTTACTTGGAAAAATTCCTGATCCTGAACTTCGATGGTGCCACACGTTTACCAACATCAGTAGATGCATATTGAATTTTTCAGGCAAGGAACATCTCAGACGACCACAGGAAATTGAAGAAGGCTATAGATCCCGAGCTCAGTCAAAACTCGTATATGCTGGAACCAACGGAGTGTTTGCAAATTTAGCACCATCGTAACAGTACTGGACAACCCTAGATGAAATTATGCATCAGAGTGCTTCAACTAACCTTGAATACAAATTCGAAGGGATCGAGAATAGCTTGATACAAGTTTTTTTATATTATCATTGCGGGACAACTGTAGTCTTGCTGGCAATGACATTAATATTTGGACCAAGAGGACAGTAAAGATTCCAATCATGGAATGTACAGTGGATTGCGTACACCTAACGAACCACCAACATCTGTATATATATATTTTTTCAATTATAGAAATGACCCATCATCTTAAAAGAACAACTTTTTAATGAATTACATAAGTAGCTCTCTATCAAGCATCTTCTCATAATGGAGCTGGACATCTTACATCTTCCAATATTAAATCTGAATTGGAAAAAGAAAAGAGAGAGTGATGGAGCGTGGAGGTCTATACAGAAAAAAACTGAAGGCTGTAAACGTAACCGAGCCTTCTGTGCACAGAAATGGGCACAGCAGAGTCTTCCCGACAACTATTAGTTGAATCATCAAAACCTAGTTAATGAAGAGGAATCTTTTGCAGTATCGTCATTCAAGGGAAATCACCGTCTCTGGCACCACCACCACAAGGCAAAACTCTGCCAATGAATTCGGATCTGTCCTCACTTCTCCCAATAGAACCCAAAAAAAAAAAAGAAGAAGAGGCGACCGCATTCCTTCTCTCCATTTGGCTCCTTGCAAGGGAAAAATGAGCCCGTTACCAATATGTGATTCCCTCACACCACTGCGTTCATCTTCAGAGCGGTTGACGGCTCCAACCCTTTATCACCTCGAGCAAGATTTCATTCCAGGTATCGATCGGCCCAGGCAGGCACCAGTGTACACAGTCGTTCTGGACCCGTTCTTTGAGCCCATCAGCAAACGGGAAGGGGTACATATACGGTCCTGGGTGCCCGTCAGGCCTGAGCAGCGACAGTTTCGTCACGTCTAGTGCCTCCAGCCTGAATCTCACCATATCCTGTGTGTTCTCCTTAGCGGATAGGATTTCTTCCAGCTCGATCTTCCTCATCTCTGCATCCATTCCCTCCAGTAACTTCTCGCCCTCATTGTATGGCCTGGTCTTGGGACATGCTCCGAACTTGTCCCAATCTCCCTCGAAATGCGAGGGCGAGAATGTCGTGAGGAAGACATCTATTGCCTTCCCCGCATTAGCCCGTGTCCTCTCAGACACTGCTTTGAGGGCCGTCCTCACTGCCTTCCTCACCACATCGTAGAACCCAATCTCATTGTAGTTCAAGCCTGGGCAATAGTGGCATCCCAACACCGTATCCCCTTCAAAGAACACAGCTGGGTGCAGGAACCAGTGCCCGATTGACAGGACCACCATATCTATGCTGCCCAAATCTGACGCCCACCTCTCATCAACTGATTCCAAGTAGAGTCTATTATATGCAGGCCCTGTGCTAGATTTCTCTACCCCCTTCACAAGGAAAGGAGACCAGTAAACGGAGAGAGAGACGTTGTCTTTAGGGAAGTGCCACTTCCTAAATTTGTTATCCTCCCCGTTCGTGTAGACGAGGTCAGGGACAGAAACAGAGGACAGCATGCAGAGGAGTGATTCTAGCTGATTCCTTGCCATGGAATCCCCAACGAAGGCAATATGTCTGCTGCTGAAGATGCTTAGGAATCTACTGGGATCAAACCTTGGGAGGGAACATTGATGGGGCCTCCACCTCCACTGGAGGAACTCCAGGTCGGGCCTCCCATGTGCCATACAGTTCTGACCGTCCTTGATCGTACCACAGCTCGAGCCATTATAAAGGGGCCCCACGTTAGGATCATGGACCCACTCGCCATCGATGTAGTCACAGCTGGATTCTGTCTCACTTGCCCCTTCTTCCTCTTCTGCAATACCTAAAAGCATCAATTAAAGAGACCCAGCTTGTCAGGAAGATTTCACAGTGCATTGATTTCAAAGAATCCACCCCAGAAAAAACCCCACAAATAAAAGACACTGTCAAAGGAAATTAAGACGAGATCAACTAAAGAAAAACCGTGATTTATATGAATGGGTGCTTCTTTGGTGCTAAATCTGGATAGTCGAAAGACAAGTACTTCTCAATATTGCAGACAATTCGCGAATTTGACGCTACAAGAGCAGGACAAAACCAAGGTCTCCCTGTCTCAAAGATCGTCTGTAAATCAGCACCCGAGTTTCTTGGTGGAAAAAATAAGGGAGATAAAAATAAAAATAAAAAAATGAAACTTTCTTCGCTTCTATAGTGCAGAGTATTCCGGGTATGCAACGCACCTTCTTGAAGAGCGGGAGCAAGAGATGACGAGGAGAAGGAAGAGGAGACTAGAACGGGGACGGAGTGAGAGAGCTGCTCCGGCGGAGGAGGAGAGAAAGGGAGAGGGTAGAAGTAGACCCGGAACAGGGCAACGGAGGCCAGAGCATATATGGTCCAAGGCAGGAGCTTCCTGACCGGTGACTGAGGCTGCTGTTCCTTAAATGAGCTAGTCAATCCCATCTCCTCTTCTTCTTCGCTTTGTGTTCTGACTTGGTTACAGGGCTTATGGTTTGTTATGCTGCAGTTGGGGGCTGAGAGCTGAAGCTTCGGAACAGCTCACTTTGTTGTCGGGGGCGGGGGTGATCTCGACATTCTCCTAGCTCTGCCAATGGGGGGGTTACGGAGGCTTGCGAACGGGAGGAAAGAGAGAGGAGAATGAGAAGGCAAGGGGGTGATTTGGTCAAAGTGACATAAAGAATCCCCGATTTGTTTATACAAATCTACCTTGGTTAGGTGGGGTTAGGTTTTTGTTAACAAAAAATAAATAGTCATGAACAATGTACAATGTTCCATGCAATGTCCCATACACAAACTTTCCCTTTACCTAGAAAAGTGAAGGGAAAGCAAATAGGGTCATGAGAAGCCTGCCCGGGCCAACCGGCTGACTAAGAGCTCTCATCCTTTTTCACGATCTTGATCACATCAGCATTACCGGCTCGATTCATCGTGCATTGAATCCGCAGATGGCTTCCATCGACAACGCCAGCCTTTTCCTAGTTTAGGAAAAAAGCAAAGAGGAAGGAAGAAGAAGCAGCAGTCACACGGCTTCTTCTCCTCATTTCCTAATATCACTCAAATTTTCAGGTCATCTTGTACCGGTCATCACGGAACGGACTAATTCCATGTGTTCGCATACACCCCTGACTCCACCCAAGTTAATCGATTGAGCCTGGTGTGCATCACAAATTTTTTTTATTTCATCTGCATCCAGATAACTGTAGAAGGTGACTGCCCACCGCAAGGCACTTTAGTTCAAAGAAGACTTTCAACTTTCAATGTGGCATTCATTTGAGAACGTGGGACTACCTTAAACGTACAATGGAATTTAGTTCTTAATTAGAATGCCAATTAATAAAATAGATAGCCCTTTAAATTAAACATAGGTGTGTGTGTGTGTGTGCATATATATATATATATATATATACATGATAGTAATATATTTGTGTTAATGGAGGCATAGTGCTGTGCACGATTACCCGCCTGGTGCATTGACATGGCCGCATTCGGAGGGTCGTAGTCTCAGTCAGCAAGAAAAGTATTGAAACCGCAGGCTTTTGTATGGGCTGTTGATGCTATTTATTGGTCAAGTCTCAACCTTTTGGGTCCAAGTTCAAAATCAGAAGCGACCCTTAAAAGGCTTCAATCCGTAGTTTCAATATCTCTCCGTGAGCCCATTGCAGTCCTAATGGTTTGGTAGTTAAGTGAGTTTCCAACGGTCCAGCTTGGAGCCAGGTAGGTTAGTCCATGGTGAATTTTGTCTCTGCTCGTGTGCGTTAGGCTCAACTCTAAGTAATGTTGAGCCACAGATCCTGGTGAAGTTGGATGAATTGTAGCAATTGGATTAAGTCGGGTCACCTTCCGTGGCTAATCGGACTAATTTCCTGGAGGAGCAACAGTCTCAAACTTTCTTCGCCTTTGCGTACCAACTCTCCTTGTCCCTGTCACTACTAGTGGTTGTGGGAGTAAGATGACCCACCGCACAGGAGTCAGGGAATCAGGTATGTAAGCTATCGGGTCCACTTCATCATTTAATGCGAAGGGTTGATGCAAATTCAAGCAAGCACCTCAGCTCTCACATGGCCTACTCCTACGCACTCTCTGACTGTCTGATTGACCAATCATGCACCGCATGACCAAAGATAATCAAACACGTTGGCGCATGTTCACATGACTGACTAACTAGGATTAACCAGATTATGACCGAGCCACCTCTTCCTTGAGGCAAAAAAACAAAAAAGAAAGGTTACCTAACATAACCTTTCTAACTAATTATTTGTACGATTCGTACTGGATTCGAACAATTCAAAACATAAAATATTTGCGCATGAATCAAGATTTTTGGAGCACGTGGGTCGTGCAAAATCTCTGTGCTGATTCCAACTCTGCTGACATAAACACCCTCAGCATATAATGTCCAATCTCAATGGTATATTTTCGTACCATCTTAATTTTTGTGTCATTTTCTCGCTCTTCCTCCCGTTAATCTACGGAGTCTTTTCTCGAGACATATTTTGACTTCGTCACAGCCTTCAGTGTCTTTGCTTCTTCCCTCCTCCCTCTCTCGTGTATGTCCACCTCCTTCCACTTCTCCTCTTCTCAGTTCCCCTCATTCGTGCTCCTTCTTCCTCCTCCTCCTCCAAATTAGAGAAACTAGCATGGGAAACTGCCAGGCCATAGATGCTGCAGCTCTGGTGATACAGCATCCCTGCCAGAGGATCGAGCGGCTCTACTTCCCTGTTACTGCGAGCGAGGTCATGAGGATGAACCCTGGCCACTACGTCTCCCTCATTATCCCGTTGCCTGTGGAGGCCGGTGGAGGACACGATGCTAGTCAGAATGATAAGGACCGGGAGAAGGTTCGCTACACCCGAGTCAAGCTGCTCCACCCGAGTGAAACCCTCACTCTCGGGCACGCCTACCGTCTCGTCCCCTCCCAAGGTATTATGCTTCAACCATTACTCGAATTCATACAGCAGATTCTTCAGGGTATCAATAACATCTGTTGCATCACTAGGATATGCAAACGTCACCATATGACCCCCAATCTATCATTCTTTAATACCAGAGTTGTGTCTCTTTCCTTTTTTCCCTCTTTGTTGGCATTAGAGGTGATGAAGGTTCTGAGAGCCAAAAGGCATGCAAAGATGAAGCAGCAACAGCAGCAGCAATCGGCAGAAAATCCATTACAGGAGGAGAGCAGTAGTCAGACAAAACCAGAGGATTCCGACAGAGAGGAGTGCAACCAGGTATCTCCCAATGCAACCCACTGAGATCTTTATTTCGAGGATCTCTTCAACAATTCAATTATTATCTGGACAGAATAAAGAGAAGGGGTGAGGTAACAGTGGCACTTGCGTTTTAACAGCCTGTACAGTGTATAGCAAGCATCTCTCTGGTCCTCTGCATGGATGGGGAATAATAATCTTTGAAACCCATTTGAAGGATATATGTATATATATGTACTCATACTGCACAGGACCACACATGAGCTTTAAAAAAAGTCATTTCTTTCCGTCTGGGGACTAGATTTCCTAAACACAGTTTCTGATCAGACCAACTCGTCTATGTTCTTGGCATCAGATGATCATGTTGAGACTCAAAACTCTTTTTTGATGAGACAATGAGATTAGACAGAAGTTAACAATTCAATTTAGGGTCTGATGTATCACGTGAGTCGTAGAAGTATGGATGCAAAACATTATTCACTCTAGGTATCTTTGAAAATTTCAGAGGAGCAGGGGCAGAACATTGTCCACGAACTCAGCAGTGATGAAGTCGAAGTCATGGCGCCCAAGCTTAGAGAGCATCGCCGAGGTTGCAAGCTGAGACTGGCTTGAGCTTCGAGAGTAAGAGTAGCCCGAAGATGGCCTCCTTAACCGAAACACTCGGCCCAAGAAAAGCAATCGCCGAGGCTTCTACGAGACTACATAAAACCAGAGAGAGGAAGCTGCAATAGGAAGCATCGTCGAATGAATGCGCCCCTGTTAATTAATCTTTTAGTTTTACAAGACTCTGTACAGCTGGTTACGGCGGATAAATGATAAAGAAACTTATTTGATGATGATAAAAGAAAAAAAAAAACGAGGTACCAGATTTAACAACAGATTAGAAACTAGTTCGTTGTCCGTTGCACTCCAAGATTCCCAGTCCCGATCCAAGCAATTTTGAGCCCATAAAAGTGCCGCTCGTGGGGGGAAAAGCTCCCCCCGTGCAACCATCATATCAGGGAAAAGCTCCACCAGAGAAATCCTGGGTCCGCTCTATTCTTCACGCAAGAGCTCGCCGAATACCTGAATTCCAACAGTGAACACGAAAGTGATTCAAGCACTAGAGAAGGTGCTCACTACTATTACGAGCAAAAAGGAAAAACGTTTTGAATCACACAAATCATCGTAGCTAAAGATACTAGCAGCAATGGCCAAACATTTGCCAAAAGTAAGGACCGGGCTGATGGACTCTGTCTGCAAAATAATGCTCAACTTGTTGTCGTCAGGTCAGATTTTAGATCTCAATCATTGAGCTATTTTTGGGTCATTCAGGTCCTCACTACTCTAGGAATGATGAGCAATTCCACGGTAACAGCTAGGATCAGATAATACATCCAAAGCAGACGAACAGGAACAAAATTTGGTACAGTGCAAGTTACTGTTTTAGCTAAGACATACTAACAAAGAAAGGCCACGGAGCAGAGCTTACGGTAAATGGGCTATTAGAAGGGATCCCAGCTTCAGAACACCTGACCTGAACATTCAGACTGTCACAGTTGCGAAGGTCCAGATACTTCACAGTAAAAGATTGTTTCTTCAACTGACCAGGAACATAAACACAAACAGCAAATAAATTCTAGTATAGAAATGTACGTTTGTCGCATATTGCGGCAGTACTAAGCTGGATTTTGCCAAAGTAATATAAAGCCAGGGCCGATTATTCTACCCAAGTTGAATTTCGTTAGCGTTTGTATATTATCGTATTCGTTTTGAACTTTTCTAGTTGTGCCACTGTGAGTTGTCTTGAAACAAGAGTTGACCGAGCAAATTCGTAGTCAACGTGAACCTCAGCATTTGAAGAAAAGAATTGCCACTTTCAGTGACGCAATTCCTCGAGGAACCCTGCAACAAAAAGCGAACGCTAAAAAATGAAGAACGTTGGTGATCGAGGAACCCCACGATCTATCAATCGCTGAAAAGGGCTGTTCCCCAATTTTCAGATGATTCATGACAAGAATTTGCCTGGGAGAAGACATCTAAGACTGCATGAATATCGACAGAGATGCCTCAATCCCTTCAGAGAATTCATGGCAGATACCTAACGATTCAGAAATTTGGGGAACTCAGTGGAACGCCTGGTTTTTTGTTCTGATCAAGTTTCTCTCTTACTCACTTGCTTTCGGAAAGTTCTACATATGATTGTTGTTACGACTCATTCGAAATGAAGAAGGTGACGTCCCATTCGATGTAAACACAACACAACATCACAATCTGAGTTCATAAAAACGCTATAGCATTTACATGATCTATGCTCTCGTGCATGTCTCCTCCAATTCACTCTGGAATATCAACTCGAAGGTTTAGCCGCTCCGCCTCCTCCCTGATCTCTTCCGCCTCCCGGCCACTCACCGAACCTGAGATGTTGCACGCTCTCCGCTTGACTGGAATCCACTCCACCATCTTCCCTACAGCAGCCACATCCCCGGCCCCCATGATCACAACAGACTGCCCTTCTTTTCCACACAGCACATCGACCACCTTCCTCACCATCCGTGCCTTGAGGTCCTCGCGCTTTTCGAATACCCTCGCCTTCTTCTTCTCGAGCCGGGCCAGGGCTGCCTCCAGCAAGCCAAGCTGGTGCTCCAGCTCAGCGATCGCCGTCTTCTTGTCTGCCTTCATCAACTTCCGGTTTGATGACGATGTGGTCCCCAGCATACTGGCCTCGTTGTCACCTATCAGTGTCTTCAAGCCTTCGAGCTCGTCCCTTGACTTCTTGAGCTCGCGCTTGACCTCCCTCTTGGTGTCTTTCAGGGTATCCATCTCCTCGGAGGCTTTGAGGTAGATGGAGCCAAGCTCCTCGATCTCATCGTGCAAGCGAGATATCTGCTGAAGAGCCATCGATCGTTCCCTCTATTCAGAACTAAAAACTGGGAACTGGGAGCCCTTGCACATCTATGCCCTTGCAATGGCGGGCGATGCATATATATACACACATACATGCACATATACCTCTATGCATATATAAGCTGCATGGGAGTGACCTGTATGGCGGTGGGGAAACATTCACGGGATTTGTACACGTGTCCCATTTGGGCATCTAAGTCGGTGATTCTCCAGAGGATACTTAAGTTGTTGTCTTTCCAAAATTGGCGAGACACACAATTTCTTCATTATTCCGACAAACTTCCTACCATCTTATGGAATAATTTTAATGGGCCGGTGGTTAGCCCATCATGAAATTGGGCCGCATTCGGTCCGAACGATGCATTTAGGGGTCTCCATTTCTGTTATAGTCCTGTGTCATCATCTTTGAGCTTGGATCCGCCATTGGGAAAGGGTTTAAGCTTCAAACTTCAAAAAAATTCAGTCTTTTTCTTCTGCTCGGGCGCTAAACGTCGTCTGAATTCGGTTAGGTCTCTTCTTCTGGTTCTACTACGGACTGGGGTTGTTTCACAGGAATCCATCCGATGCTTCTTCACCGGTCGACCTCAATTCTCCATTTCTGCAAGGTGTCATCTTCCCCGCCGGAGCTGCTATCACATTTCAGGAGCTCATGCCCCTCGCTGCTCAGCTCCCGCCCATGTCCTCCCCGTCTTACGCTGTCCTTTTGTCTGATAAAGCCACCAAGATACCGAGCTTCCCGCTGTTTTGCTACTGCTGCGACTGCTGACGGAGGCGGCAGCGACACGTTTCTTGCTGAAGAGGGTGTTTCCTGGTCGTCCCTCGGAGTCTCTGACAAGCTTTCCCGAGCTCTCCGTGGTGTCGGAATCGAGAGGCCCTCTCTTGTTCAGGTGCACATTTCATTGTTTTATGTGGTGACATACTCGCTTTCTGAGTTCTTAGTCAGTACTTTCTGAGTTCTTAGTCAGTACTTTCTAAGTTCTTGAACTAGTTGGGTTCTTTGACTCCCCTTTACTCTTCTTGCATACCCCTAATATCGACCTTTGAAAAGTCTTGAACTTGTGGGGGGAGGAAAGTAATGGCCATTCTCAGCCATAATTATCTTTGTAATTCGTTCTTTCTAGTGTATACTAGGCTCGTTGCTCATATGATTTTCCAGACGACCTGTGATTCTCAGCACTTCTATTCTCAGATATCATTAATTTTTTAAGATTATTTTGCTGTTTTTCCCTGCTGTAGGCTGCTGCAGTGCCTTCCGTTCTATCGGGAAAGGATGTGGTAGTTGCTGCTGAGACTGGTAGCGGTAAAACACATACTTACCTTGTTCCTATAATTGATAAGCTCTGCAATACTAGCTTTGATTCTGAGCACACTGATGAAGATCAAGAGCCGAGTTCTCCCCGAAGGGTTTCTCTTGTTCTCTGCCCAAACATTATGCTATGTGAACAAGTGGTCCGAATGGCTAATGATCTCCGTGGAGATAATGGGGAGCCACTTCTAAGAGTTGCTGCAGTCTGTGGTGGACAGGTAACACTATCTAATTCGTATAGCTCTGGAAGTGCAATTGAGCTTTTTTTGCTATAAGTTTTATGGTTATTCCAAATACAGGAATGGCTTTTCTCTCGTTTGTGTATCCAAAAACCAATGCTATTATATGTCTGCAGGGATGGCCAGTTAACAAACCTGATGTAATTGTCTCAACACCAGCTGCTTTTTTGAACAACATTGATCCCAATAGGCATAGACGCATGGATTTTATACGAGGAGTAAAATATGTGGTATCATTTTCAAGCACCCTTGTGCAGTTAACATTTCACTTGAGATGTAAGTTATCTGGTTCCTTAATGTTGATTGATCAATTTGTTTGGCAGGTATTTGATGAAGCCGACATGCTTCTCTGTGGAAGCTTCCAGAATCAAGTTATCCGCCTTATAAATATGCTGCGATTTGATGAGAAATCACTCTTTCGAAACAAAAGTTATAATCTTAAGCAGCCAGTTGAGCTGAGCCCTGATACTGCAGTGGCCTTTGATGAGGAAGGTGATGAGTGTGAAAATTCAAATATCACTTTGGAGGACGATAATGATGAGGAGGAGGAGGATGAAGACTCTATGCCAGACAACACTCTGGAAACAGAAGAGGGGAACGATGTTGGATGGGTAAAGAGAAGAGACTGGAGAAGAGTGAGAAGAGAGTATGAGCGGAGCAAGCAGTATATCTTCGTTGCAGCAACACTTCCAACTAATGGGAAGAAAACTGCTGGTGCTGTGCTCAAAAAGATGTTTCCAGATGCTAAGTGTGTCAGTGGAAATTACCTCCACTATCACAACCCGAGGTATCTCTTTAGTCCTCTGGGAAAATAAAATAATTTATTGGGCCAAATTAATCCTATAAAAAGGTGATATTCCTTTAAAAGTGTCCTGTCTGCAGTTGCTAGATCAGGCCCTCAGAGAAAGTTGAAAGCATACACGGAAGAACATGAATTCCTGCAACTTAAAGTTGGAGTAGGTTCCATGAAATGTTATTGTGTTGACCTTCAATATCCACAGATTAACAGGTTAAGATGTGGCTTCTTTTGATGTCTCAGCACAAGTCTCAGTGATTTGATGGCAAATCATAGATGGTTTTAGAAAGCAACCAACTTAGTTGGCGAAGCCAATGATAGTATGTAGAACTATGTCTTTATCTACAGGCCCCTTTTTAGGTCCTATTTCTGTACAATATGATTGATCCAGTTCATTAGACTAAGACCATATATCAATCTCTCGTGATAGTTGATCAATTGTGTCCGATGTATTCTTTGCCTGGGCATATTTGATGCTGTTATTTGATTAGTGCTAGCATACTGATCATGAAATTTGTATTTTGTATCAGGTTAGAGCACAGGTGGGTTGAGGTGAGTGTTGAGACACAGGTTGATGCCTTAATAGAAGCCATCAACAATGGTTTAAAATGTACAAGTCTAGCTATCAATTCAAATTTAAGCCGAACAATGGTATTTGCAAATACTGTTGAGGCTGTTGAAGCAGTGGCAAGTATACTTGACAGAGCTGGAATTGAGTGCTTTTGCTATCACAAGGATAGCTCTCTAGAAGAACGAGCGGAGACCATAGTCAATTTCAGGGAGAAAGGCGGAATCCTTGTTTGCACTGATGCTGCAGCTCGAGGTCTTGACATACCCAACATCTCCCATGTTATTCAGGTGCAATAATCAGTCTTTTTATAATTTAAAGTTCAAATACTACTGTGTTTACTGCATCCCTAGAATGACTTCAATGTTGCTTGTGATAGATGACTGTGTTTCTATGTGTATTTTGATGGATAGTTCATCTTATTCCATTGTTTTGGTATCTTCTAGTATACTCCTGAATGTCTGAAAAATACATAAACTTGTGGTCTTATGCAGGCTGATTTTGCCACATCCGCTGTAGACTTCTTGCATAGGGTTGGGCGGACTGCTCGGGCTGGTCAGTTCGGAGTTATAACGAGCCTTTACATGGAATCTAATAGGGATCTCGTAAATGCAGTTCGTGAAGCTGAAAAACTGAGTCAACCTCTGGTTTGTTCCTTCCCTTAAAATGTTTTTTTTTTTCTTTGGGGGACTAGTTTAGATTATGTTGGTGAGTTCAATCACTCTCCCGTCTTCACCTCTTGACTGAAAACAAATTATGTTGCAACAGGAAACAGCATTTAGTAGGAAGAGAAGCTTCAGGAACAAGCTTAAGAAGAGAGGTGAGTGTTCCACAATTGCTGCTAGCCTCTTTTTGGTTTTTTTGGGTTCAAATATGAACTCGCGGTTTTTGATAGAAGCGGCTGATGTTGCTGAATGATGAGCCTCTGCTTCCAATTAGAATTGCTGTAATTATGACTGTTCAGTTGATCCTTCATTATATGATGGATGCAGGCCGAACAAGGTCAGGAGCATCTCTTGTTGAGATGATGACTGCTTGAGCAACAAGTCGCAAAAGTAGGACAACAGGTCCCATCATTGAATTTGTTGATCACAGCTGTATGGATTGCAGGTTTTATTCCTATCCTCTATTGTTTGCTCTTAAATTCAAGGTTCATTGGATTCAACCTTTACCAGTAAAAGCGAGGCGGCAACTCAAGGGGGGAACTTGCAGATTCTGACAATCAAAATGACTTCCTCTTTCGGGATAGGAAACTGTTTACAAGTGAGGCGAAATCGGGCCCTTAAGCTGGGAAATACACCAGAAATCCAGAGGGCCTCCGGAAGCTTGTTCTATATTTGCTTGTTGCAGCAATGTGAGCCCTTGTATTTGAGTAGACCTCCAGCATCATATAATGCAATGGTCTTCGTGTAACTCTATATCGTACATGATCATATAAAAGGATTGTTTTATACAATGATTCGATAGGAAGAATTGATTGATTTGTATTGGATCACTCGTGATTAAGATGGAAGTTACCTCAAGTTCCCATTGCTGCTATGGAGCTGGAATAAAAATGGAGAAGCATCTCCGTCCAAACTTATAGTCTTGGCCGACATCAAGCAGCAAGAACTGAATTAACATAGTCGCTCAAAGAACTGTAACATAGTTGCAGAGACAGCTTCGAGAATTGCTGAATTTGGGAAAGATTCAACCCTCAAAGATGCCTCAATGTTGCTCCAAGAGAAGCAAGATGGCAAGCAGCAATCTTAGCACTGGCCATGGTTAGTATGTTATGATGGCACATAGGATGGATGGCATTCCACTTCCACAGCCAACACGAGACGGTTGGCTGAATAATACTCACCTTGTGAGTTCATTTGTAATATATCTCTGTCCTTGGAAATGTAGTTTGACTGGTTCATATTCATGCCGACCTATATGTATCATGGGCCCGCTGCCGAACACATTGAGACGAAGTCATATGGGCTCTGAAGCACATGATCTTAGGGGGACCCAAGATTACATGCTTGCATCCACGTTATTTCATTATCTACCTACGCTATCCTAATCCTAGCTTGCAAAACCATTTTGACCAACGAATATAATGACAATCTCAATGCAAAAATCCATTCCCGGTGATGCACTTCAATTCGTGCACTCTTTTATGACCTTAAGGGCCCTCAGGCATCTGCCTAGAAGAAGATGCTGATCTCTTTCTCGCTCATCTCATAGACATGGTCCCTGGCATCAGTTAGAGCGCTCTGCAAGAGGATTGCAGCACTCCAAGAATGAGAAATCCCTCAAACCAAAGAATCTAATGAGAAACAGCACAGGAGCAAAGAGCATTTGAAGGAAAGTCAGATCAAAATTACCTGCCCGAACTTTGTGAATAAGTTGCTGGCAAGGTTCAAGGCCGAGACAGCCACATCTTCATTAGTTTTGAGTGCTTGTGCAATTGCAAATGCCCCGTCATCCTATACAAGAAAACAATATTGATTATCGAGACACGTGGGATCTTTAGCAGATGAAAATTGAAATGCTACAGCACACATTCACATACCCTAATCTCGTTGAATCCTAAATCAAGGGATGTTAGGGCTTCATTGACCACTTTCAAGCTGCGGGCCAAGCAGGCTGTACCCTGAAAATTTTAAAGACAAACTCAACATGAGATCAATTTTTTGGGATGAAGAAAACAATACCGCATATACGAACCTCATCTCTAAGTCCATTGGCCCGCAGGTCCAAAACAGATATAGTAGTATTATATTTCAACATATCTGCAATGAACTCTGCACCCTTTGCTCCTATCTGCAAGAATTTTTTTATTACAACATTGAGAAGTTCTTTTGCAAAAACCATGTACTTGGGTGTAAGTTTAAGCTGGACAATATCAAGTAACCTGACACCATCCAAGCTTGAGGGTTTTGACATTCCCGTGAAACTTGAGAACTTCGGCTAAAGCCTTAGCTCCATCAGGACCAATCGGATTGTAACCAAGTTCTAACTGCATGACCAAGTGATAGTCAAAATGTTAACCAAGTTCTAACTGTGTGATTGAGTAACGAAGTCAAGATGCCAGATAAAGATACTCTAATTATTTTAGATGTTAAGGCTTTACAGTTGTAATGACAGTATTATCTTTGAAAACTGGAGCTATTGCTGCAGCACCACTTGCATGGATGTTATTTCCTCCCTGTAACATTCAGACGATCAGAATTAGTTATAATAAGCTGTGATGACAATTCAAATAAGTAAAGCATATAATGAGAATATATCAAGCAGATCTGATAAAGGTAGAAATCTCATCACCAGGTCTATGGTCGATAGGGTCCGATTTTCCTTCAGAGCATCTGCAATCCTCTCAGCTCCCTGATATTATGGAAGCTAATCAGTATCCGCTCCTCAAACAAACAAATGAAATATATGTCCACATTTTCACTAGGAAAAAAAATATATGCCCACATTTAAGAGTACTATTTATGACACTCTATGAATTCTTAAACCTTTTATTAACTAGATCGCGCTAATGCAATGGGATATGAATGTCTTGTATGTCATACTACATTTCTATGTCAGATTGTCAATGCCATAACAATCGCTTAATTTCCTCTCTTCTTTGCACTTTAGAAATAAATCGGAAGAATGATACATCAAAAGATGATGCAAAAACACTTTCCTCTCAAATTGACAGCCATGTTCGTCAATTCAGCCAAATTAGTATGCAATAAGACAATGTCTCCCAAAAAAATTCCATCGAACCAGAATTCATCATCATTAGCAACATAGAGAAGTAAAATTCATTGTCAAGAAATCAGAATTACAAGACTTCAGCAGGTCTCGATGGCAGAACAACACATGGATTAGAATACAAAATTTCCAGTACCTCATCACCCATGTCGTTCATGTAGAGATTCAACCATAACAAGCTCTTGCTTTTCTTGATATATTCGGCAATATGAAAGGCACCTCTTGATGTAATTGAATTGTTACCAAGGTCTAATAAAGCAATTTTACCTGCAGAAATACATAGAAAGAGAATCACCAATCAGATTGCTAGTGTGATGAAATACATGATTCACACAGCCATAAGCATGTAATAAAGAAGCCACCTTTATGTGCAGATAAACCAGACACCAAAGCTCGGGCACCTTCGTCTCCAATGGAATTGCCATGCAGATGAAGTTCCTGAATATTTCAATGTCAATAAACCTCATGAGTTGAGACATGGGTATAGCATTTTAGAAGAAGCAGTAGACAAGCAAAACTGCAGTTGTCCTATAATTCAGTAACATCTGTACAAGTATCTCTAATGCAGTAACATCAGCCAAAGAGAACATTGGATGTAACACAACGGAGAAGATTAAGTACTTACTCTCAAAGACTTATTCCCCTCGAGACCTTTAGCCAATGCGTTAGCCCCTAGAGCTCCACCATAGTTATTACTGAGATAAAAGCCAAGCAAATCTTGTCATAACAACTTAAATAAATTTACATCATGAGAAGCTGGACTGGGAATGTCAGAGTTATGTATCATATTCCAATTAGACAGAAACACATCTAGGCTAAAGCCCATGTCTTTGATATCAAACAACAGAAGCATCTGAGAAGTTTTGCTTACTTCAGATGTAAATTCCGTATTGTATTGTTCTCAAGCAGTGCTACAGCAAGACCTGTAAATCCCTAACTCGGTTTACACAAAATAAAGCATAAGCAAAATGCACCAGACAGTTGCATATATCAATTTAATGGATGAGCTACTAAAAAACAGGTTACAGGAAATGCTTACAGAATAGTCAATCATATTGTTGTTAAGTTCAATAATTCGCAAGGTCGAATTTTTCTTTAACAACTCTGCAATAGCTTTAGCTCCCTGTGGAAAAAGAACTGCAATGAATTTAACTGCTAGGACGGACTGAGATCTATGTGGAACATATGTCAAGCTAGCAACAGTCAAGATTTTCTATGAAAGCATACCTCATCCCCCAAGTCGGCACTGTTTAACTGGAGCTTCTGAATGCCACTATTATTCACCAAAATATCACAGAGGCACTGCAAGAAAATTTTAATAGTGAAAGGTAAAGTATATTGTAAAACCATTAAAAAAATAACCTTAGTTATTCAAATGGAAACTAGAAATGATATATTTGAGTACAGAAAACTTAAAATAATAATAATAAATTATGACTGAGTAAGATCGCAAAGAGAATGCCATCAAATAGTCCTTGCTATTTAATGAACGATCACATCAAGATACTGTTATTCTTGAAATACTAAAAACATATCATGGCAGATAAAGAACATGAAGAGCATTTTGTCTTGGAGCATCAAGAAGTTGTCCCCGGCTATTAAATGAACCATCTCACCAAGAGATGATATTCTAAAACTGCTTGGCAAAAATTTTAGGAAGCAACAGTTGCTGAACCTTTTGACAAAGTGTTCGAAAAGGATTACGTAAGGAAATATTGAGACCGTCCTTTACAGTGATATCATTGCTGTCCTTTTACAGCTCAAAATACAGATACACAACTTCCCAGGTATTCAATTGGACTTATATTCATCACTACAGGAATTGCATTACTTCATTTCCAATTCATTTCATATCTTCCGCCAAATATTCAATGCATTAATGAAGTTGTATTTAAGCTCATTTTGCAGGCCTCCTGCCGGTGCCTGCTATATCAAAAGTGAGGGATTCCCTTCTTCCTTTTCCAGGCCCGTGTCACCAGCAGTTAGCCAATTGGAAAACAGCAGCTGTCAAACCATTTTCCATACTAAGCAAAAAAACCGCACCTAGACAGAGACCAACCTTCACACCTTCATCTCCGATGGGATTTCCAGAAAGATCGAGAGTCTTCAGCGCAATATTTGATTGAAGAACACCATCAAAAGCCTTCACTCCAGCAGAAGTTATGCCATTTGCAGCAAAACTTACCTCTTCTGCAGTCTGATACAAGGACAGGTGACATAAAAAAGAACAAACATGTCACAAGAAGAAATGTAATACCTATATCTCACTTTTGACAACTAATTGAGTCTGAAAAGCACTTAGGTTGTCGAAGTAGGAAAATATCACCGAGAACTTTACCTGGTTGTAACCTAAACTCTCAGCCAAGAAAAATAGGCCTTCATCTCCGAAGCTCCGACCTGCAAGGAAGAAAGAATTTTAAAGTCCACAAGGGAAAAAATGCCTGAATATTTCAATTGGATTGCAGTCAAACATATCAAAATGCAAAGCAAATCAGTGGAACAAAATGAATGAGAAATTATCTTAAGGATCCCAAAGTACATGTAATTTCCCGAATCTAAATAGAAGGAAAAAAATCCTTTTTCACAGAACATATGCTACTATTTGATCAAGGTGTTTGGAAAAAAAACCATCAAAGGAAATCTGATTTATTGCAAAAGGCATTTTTCAACAAGTAATCATTGACAGGAACTGAATATCTAAGCAAAACATATTCCTGTATAAAGCCACATGGTGTTATGGTATAGCATTAAACTTTTATTAGTGTACCTGACATGTCAACAACACTAAATGTCCTGAGTTCTTTGGCAAATTCATTGATCTTTTGCTTGGCCTGTCTGTCAATCTTCGCATTGAGATTAGACATCAGATTTGATCCAGCACCTATAGACCATTTCACTCCCTGTGCAGAAGATTTACTTTCAGCCATTGAAGGGGTTGCTCGTTTCGGCATTAAGAGTTTCTCCACCAGTTTCCATAAAACTGTCAGCTGAAAACGTAAATTAGTACACCATCCGAGACGATAAAAAATTAAATTTGACTTGCAAATATTATGACATTGTAATACAGCCCTCCCAGACTGCTCCGGATAGAAGGGGTCGCATCACATAATGAGGTTTCTACAAAGCCGCATATTTCGAGAAGCTGACATGACGCTAGTAACATGAAGGAAACGACAATGGCCATACCGAAGGTAGCAGCCACGAGTGCTGCAGCAGGGGCGACGGAGGAAGCGAACTGCTTCACTGAAGCAGCCGACAGAGGGCTCTCACTCTGAGACTCCCTGTAAACTCTCCGACCACCAGCCACGCGCCTGGAGGCCCTGCCGTTCCCTGCGGCGGCCATGACCACCAGGCTCCTGCATCTCAGGCGCCTCCTGCGGCCCCAGAGTGATGCAACGCCACCGAACAGCCCGAATTGGTGCGTCGAGTAATGAGAGGAGGCGGCCGACGGTAACTGAGCAGGTAAATGAAAAATCAGTCATCGTCTGGTTCTGTGGCGGATAGGGAGAGAGGAAGAGCGAGCAGTCACCTTGGGATGACAACGGAGGGAGAGGGCGGAGGTGGACTCCATATCAGGAGAAGCGGGGGAGGCTGAGGCTGAGCTCAGGTGCGCATAGGGTGCGGTCGGGACTTATCCTGTGCACGCGAGTGAGCGTTGCGGTCGTAGAAGATGGACAAGGAGAGGGGCGAAGTCTTGAAGATAGAAGGAACGGCGGCGTTTTTGTTTTCTTCTCCGGTGTCTCCTGAAGATTGAAGATGATGCAGAGAAAAAGAGAGAGAGTTGGTCAGAACCGGACAATGAGCGAGTACTTCAGTCTCCGGCAGTCCAGACCAGACCGAAATTGCTTTGGCGCCGGTTCCAACGTGAACCGGGAAGGTCGGTTTGTGATCGACAGAGCGGTCGATCCAAGACGGACACTTACTGGGCCAAAATCGGCCCAATGTGGGTCGAGAGCTTGGGCTTTGGGCTCATTGGGCCCACCAATCAGAATCTTCGGGAATCCGAATAATCTGATGTCGGTCAACCAACTCGCTCAAAATCAGGAAACTTTTGATCAATCGAACTTCAGCACCGCAAGTACACATCGGGCAACGAAAACGAACAACAGGCAGTGCTGACACTAGTCCATGCATTGTATGCACAAACCGAGCTATTGGCAATTCATTTATCAACATAAAATTCAACCCGAGTTTATCCGATCGTAACGGGGGTTGGTTCCAACGGGTGTTTTTCATGGACAGAGTGGATCAATTTCCACTGCGAGGTACGATGTTCTTGAAATATTTCCTCCAATTCCTCTGCAGTATCATCACGAGCTTCGGTCAGTATTGAAGTGGTCGCCATGCTCAAATTCCAGATCCTTATCTCACAATGCTAGAGCAGCGATCATTGTTGCCCTAGCAATGCCGCTGAACTGTCAAGCTCGAGAGGAATGACACTGCGAATGAAGCGTGTATTGCTGCACCGACGGGGAGCACATCCTCATCCATAGTGTAGTGAGGGCTGTGAGGAGGGTAGATGGCTCCCGTCCTCTCATTCCTCGTACCGAGAAACAAGAAGGAACCCGGGACCTCGTTCAAGTAGAAGGCGAAGTCCTCACTCCCGGTGAACATAGGAGCCAGCGAGATGTTCTCTTCTCCGACTATTTCCCGGGAAACCTGATGGACCAGCTCGTAGACCTTGGGGTCATTGATGGTCGGGGGAATGGTGGGGTGCTCTTCACCAGAGAAGTCGATCTCAGCTGTGCACCGGTGCACCGCCGCCTGCCCTTTTATGATCTGCATGTACAAAAAGAATCAACCTCAGTAAGTTGAGATTTAAAATACTCATGGCCGATGTATACAAGCAGGCAGATGATCGATTTGCCATTTGTATGGCTTATTTCGACCATGGACTGCAGAAGATAAAGCCAACCATTACTAACTTAAGTGACAATCAGACTAAAACAGGAGTCGAGTTCTTCCGAGGGATTAAGTTCATTCAATGGAAGGAAATGAGTTGTATATGTACCTCTTCAATCCTCTCCCTGAGTGCATGGAAGCTCTTCCTGCTGAAAGCTCTGAAGGTACCACCGATCGTAGTCGTGTCAGGGATCACATTGAATGCTGTCCCTCCTTGTATCATGGAGACCGACACCACCTGGAAATCAGAACATCATCAATCGATCGGGGCAGAAGAATGCTATTGAGTTCCGAATTGTTTCCATCGTTTTGCGCAAAATATGATAAACATCAGTGCTGCATACCAACCTGAGAATCCAGAGGGTCGACCTCTCTAGCCACTATGTTCTGCAGGCTGACGACAGAAGAGGAGGCGGCCAGAATCGGGTCGATTGACTGCTGAGGCAAGGCGGCGTGGCCCCCTCTGCCCCAGATCGTGGCCTTGAAGCTCCCGCACCCAGCTAGGAACTCTCCGGGGCGGGATGCCACTGCACCAATCGGGTACCTGTGCACTACATGTATTCCGAAGATTGCCTCCACGTTTTCAAGGGCGCCTTCCCTGATCATATGCTTGGCGCCTTCTCCTCGTTCCTCGGCTGGTTGGAATATGAGAACCACCGTGCCCTGTGAATCCCAACAAAGTTCGATCTATGAGATTACCATGTTTGTCAGTATATGCTGATCGCAGGGTCGATCAGAAATCCGTATCGATATATTCTCAAGGCTATGATTACTGACTGCGAAAGATATTTTTTTACCTGCAACTGATCCCGCCTTTCCTGAAGGATCTTAGCGGCTCCAAGGAGCATGGCGACGTGCGCATCGTGGCCACAGGCGTGCATCTTGCCGTCGACCTTGCTCTTGTGTTCCCACTCGACCATTTCCTATAATATAAAAGTCAAGAGTCCAATTCCCATTAATTTCATTTTTTTTTCTTGGTGCGACCAGGCCAAATTAAAAGGCACGTACTTGGTCATATCTCGAACTTATCCTCTGAACCAAGTACTGTGGGGTATTTAACCTAATTTTCCTTCGAATTGAAGGTCAAATGCTATAGTAAATTGAGGGATCCATGCATAGAATTTTCCTTTCTGACTAGGCATAACCTATACGATTGACCGACTATATTATGGATTTTGGTACCCAAAAATTATGTAGTTATTTCCTATGCACGTGAATGTGAAAGCTGTGGTCTACGATCATACATATCCCAAAATGCTATCGTTCTCTATCTTGATCTCCTTCTGCTCTTCAAGCAAAGAAGCGCATTAGGATGTTTCCCTCTAGAGAAATTTTTAACTTTGGTGAATCATCCCCCCAAACAAAATTGCATAATTGTGATGAAAAAAAAATGTCTACTTAGATGCAGATATAACATTTTAAATTGGAAAATTCACAATTGATCGCTTATATAAATTTATTTATCCATGTTTAAGTTTTTTCCATTGACCATACATCATTTCATTTTCTGCATCGACACTTAAATAAGACATGTCCGTATTTAAAAAAAATAGAAAATCGAATTTTAAAATGACATGAAAAGTGAGAATTAATTCCATAACAGCAAAGCAAAGATATCCATAAATTCCGGGAAAAATACTTTTGTGGAGGTGGGAATATACGTACTTGAATAGGCAGGGCGTCCATGTCGGCCCTGAGGGCGACAAAGGGCGGAGAAGACGATCCTATCTGTGCGACCACGCCGGTGCCCGCAACAGGCCAACGGTAAGAAACACCTAGATGGTCGAGCTCCCGCCTGATGACCGAGCTTGTCTGGAACTCCTCGTAGGCGAGCTCGGGGTTTTCGTGAAGCTCTCGCCTTATGCTCCGCATCCAATTCACGGTGCTAGGGTCGTTAGCTGCCTCCTGGAACAAGCGGTAACGGCTCCCGCTGAAATTACTGTCGTGAAGAAGACTGCTCAGGCCACTAGAAGGGCTCGATGAGAAGACGACGGAGAGGGTCAGCACGAGGATGATCTGTAGGGTTTCCATGGAGAAGTGGAGAAAATGGTGCAGAGACGAGAGAGAGAGAGAGAGAGAGAGAGATGGAAGAGAAGAGATAATAAGAGTGGAGAAGCTTTTGGCTTGATATTTATACCCACACCGAGGCCAATTCCAGAGGCGGATACTGGGCGTGCTGTGCTGATTTCCAAATGCTTGTTTTTATCATGCGAAGCACGTGCAAGAATTCATGTGGAGCCAAAGGTCTAAAACGCCCAAGTGGATGATTTGATTTTTGGGTTGCCAATTGCTTCCTCCGTGCAGCTGGGTTTTCCTGTATATGGAAAGATTTCTGATATAAGCCCCCCGGGAAGTCTCGGAAGATTTTGCCCCCTTGGGAGAGTGTATTGACGAAACCATATGTGGTAAGTGGTGGAATAGACCGTACGCATGTAACACAATTGATGTTTGCTCATGTCATTCGGTATGGTAGGATTAATAAAGCCATTTCTGCACGTATTAATAACCGGAAAAGATGAGATATCGCTCTGATTAAATGGCGCAATAGAGAACGAATTACGTAACTGCGCCTACAGAAAAAAAAAAAAAAAAAAAAGACAATCGAACCGGAGGGTTTCGTGCACCTATTCGTCAACCGAAGGTTTCACTGTCGTGGTTGCTTTTATTGGATTCGTCACCTGACCCTAAAAGTAGGTGTCTGCGAATCGTGGCGACAACTCCCGTATTTTCCTACATAAAATAATCGTGTTTTTGGGTCAAAGATGATGATCAAGGTCAATCCTTCCAAATGTCCCTTTCAATTTAAATCTTGAACGGAGGCTCGAGGAGGAAGGAGAAAATGTAGAAATTGGGAAATTTGTCATTGGGAACTTAAATTAAGAGTTATTAAATCTCTCATTCATAAAATTAAACACATACATGAATCATCAATATAAATAATTAATATATATATTTATTTAAAATTAAAGAATTTTAAATTTTTAAATTTCATAAATAAGTATCTCAACACCCCTTTAATTATCCTTTAAACCATGTTATGGATGGATATACACTTACACTATCATTTTTCACGAGTCGTGTATCTTCTTCCAAGTAATAGCGGCAATCACATGGTACACAAGTTTCACGTGACAAAATTGCCGAGGAGGACGGACATGGGTCCACTCGGTCACTTGTACAACTTTTCCATGTGTCAAATCTCGCGTGCAATGGGGGTTCGACGTTTAGCATTATCCCCACGTTCCAATTTAAGAGAAATTGAAAACGTGACAAAAATAAATTAAACCGAAAAATAAAACCCCTCGAGCCAAGTTTTAAAAGTCTATGATCACCGTTGACTAAGAATATTGAAACGTTTCACCTTCTTTCTTTCTTTCTTTCTTTATTTATTTATTTATTTTTGTTGGGGTCATGTTCTGCAAAGGAGACTGTGGAGAAGGTTGCACTTTGTCGTCTCCATCTATATATAATAGTTCACGTGTTCCATCCAAATCCAGCCGGTCGTATTAGGTAATTGACAGTGATGGTAACAGGCTGTTGGGGGCCCAAGCGTGTGATCCAATACATCGACGCGTTTGTGGAAGGCCCGTGTCTGGTGGAGACATGC
Source organism: Sonneratia alba (assembly GCA_900174645.1). Taxonomy (NCBI): domain Eukaryota; kingdom Viridiplantae; phylum Streptophyta; class Magnoliopsida; order Myrtales; family Lythraceae; genus Sonneratia; species Sonneratia alba. The sequence continues at coordinate 793,644 of FWPY01000040.1, forward strand.
CGACCCCATCACCATCATCATCACGGGCGAGGTCGATATATGCCCTGAGCATATGATGCACCGAGGGAGGGACGACTTAACCCATCTAAAATGTAAATTCGTCGATGCATCAGGGCCCATTGACCCCGAGGCAACGCATCCTTTTTTTTTGTTGCATGTGTGCGTGTGTGTGTGTGTGTGTGAAACAAGTTTAAAATATTTAATGGGTTCTACCGAGTACCAAGTACCCGACTCTTCTTGGGTAAGAAGGAGATGCGCCGGACTGTGTCGATGGATGCACATTGGAAAGTGAGAGCGTATTCATCATGAGCGTAGGCTGAGAGATGCAAGAGGAGGTCATCCATAGCCATTAGTTGCGATGAAAGTTAGGGAAACAGAGAAGTTCCTCGAACTAGTTGGGCAAACCTTAACCTCACAGATGTCACAAATGGTCAAAAAGGCCAAATTGGAAAGCAGCATCCATCAACCCCAGCCGTCCCAATGTCTTTTCCTCTTCTTCTTTTTTTTTTTTTTTTAATTTTAATTTCCAGGCCCTAAATTGAAACTTAACTCACACCCGTGAAACTACTAAAATGCCCTCCAAAGAATGAAGACAAGAAATTCTTCGCCCGCTATATTGGGAAAGTCTCACTTCGGAACTGTTTGCCAAAAATAGGCATAATCGGCCTCCTCCATTTCCTCTCTTCCACAATGCCATCCGATGGTACCAATCCCTTTTAGTATCCCTCTACATAATTAACCTCCTCCCACCTCACGAAGCTCCCTTTTTCTAATCGATGCTGCTTTCTCTTCCATTTGCACATATAAATCTCCCGTTATTCTCTCTCCCTCCTTTTCTCCCTTGAAGGAGAGAAGCCATACGATTCAGCCCCAGTTATGGCTCCTGTCTTCCTCCTCCTCCTCCTCCTCCTCCCTTACCTCTCCTCCTCCGATGCTGCCTCCGCCCACCACTCCGCTAAGAGGCCGGCGCTCGCCCTCGATTACTATGCCAGGTCGTGCCCCCGCTTCCACGACATCATCCGTTCGGTGATCATCGACAAGCAGATCGCCCACTCGACCACCGCCGCCGCCACCCTCCGCCTGTTCTTCCACGACTGCATGGTCGACGGGTGCGACAGTTCCGTCCTCATCTCCTCCAACGCGTTCAACAAGGCCGAGCGGGATGCCGACATCAATCTGTCCCTCCCCGGGGATGGCTTCGACGTGGTTGTCAAGGCGAAGACCGCCCTGGAGCTCGAGTGCCCCGGGATCGTCTCGTGCTCCGACATCCTCGCTGTTGCCACTAGGGATCTCGTGACGATGGTTGGCGGGCCGTTCTACAACGTTCTGTTGGGCCGGAAAGACGGGCTCTCATCCAAGGCGGCCACGGTGAGTTTCCACTTGGCCGAGCCGACCACCCCGATGGACAAGATCATATCCATGTTCAAGGCCAAGGGGCTCAACGTCGTGGACATGGTCGCCCTGATGGGTGCCCACACCATCGGGTTCTCCCACTGCAAGGAGTTCAGCGGCCGCCTCTTCCACCACAGCAAGAGAGCCCCGACCGACCCAACTTACCACCCCAAGTACGCCGAGGGGCTCAAGAAGCTGTGCGCCAACTACACCGAGGACCCCACGATGTCCGCCTTCAACGACGTGATGACCCCGAACAAGTTCGACAACATGTACTACCTGAACCTCCAGAGGGGGCTAGGGCTCCTCGCCTCCGACCAGGTCATGGCCTTTGACAAGAGGACGAAGCCGATCGTGGACCACTTTGCAGCCAACCAGACGGCCTTCTTCGACGCCTTTGCGAAGGCGATGGAGAAGGTGAGCGTATACCAGGTCAAGACAGGGGAACAAGGAGAGGTCCGACGTCGGTGCGATGCCTTCAACAACATCAAGACATGAAGTCGAAGAGTGCCTAGGAAGATCAAAAGAAAGCAAGTAAAGAAACAGGTGTAGAGAAAGCATATATACGTTGGGAAGAGTCTCATACAGGAGAAGCCAAAATAAGAAGTGCCATGCTAAAATGAAAATGAAAATAAAAAAATGGTGTATTTTTTTAAAAAATGGGATAATGGGGGATTTGTCTCTATATATTGGTTTGGTTTTTTCTTTTTCCAAATTTAATTAATAATTACCTTAACAGCCATTTCCTTGTTGACATTCATCCTTGTCCAAATAAGATCTAAAAGTTAAACCATTAATGTATTAATATTTAAAATTTAATATAATAATACTACTCCCGATTTAACTTATAAGAAATTATATATTCAATTATCATTATAAATTTTATTTATCCCCTTCTTTTTTTTACCCTTTTTAAGTTCATATTCTCCTCAATAACAGAAAAGAAAAAAATTTACAGCTGTTATCAATGCTTGAGACTTCAGAGTTGGATTCCTCCTAAAATTCATTGCCTGCAATTATGATACTTAGTTAGCATACTCTGCGTCCGAAAAGTTCAATGAATTTTCGTCAATTTAAATTTTGAGTAAAAAAATGGTCCACTTAATAGTAATTCTCTCTCGATCAAGTAAATCGGAAATTTGAGGGGTTAGGAGAAGAAGCATATGATCATCCGTGACTCCTTCGATCGACACTCACAACAGAGGTGACTGCCAGCCCTTTCAGAAATTTGCTTCATTTCTGTGCCAAATACTCACCGAAGACTGGAAATTGACCCTTTACTTTGGAAAAGCGGTTGCTTCGATGGCAAAAGCGCTGCATTTCAGCCCAGCAAGTGGCCGAAAGACGGAGACCCCGCACAGCTCAAAGAGAGATCAACCCACAACCAATATCACAAGGGCGCGAAGGCATAGGATACATTCATTCATTTGAATCAATAGAAGATCTCAGATTCCCTGAATTACAACCCAGCAAGAAGATAGAGGAAGCAGCATCACAAATAAATTCTGCGAATTTGGTGCAAATCCGCTAATAAATATCGAGAAGAACAAATTAACAGGATGGGAGTGCGAGGAAATAGGGGAAACTTCCTTTACACGGTAACAGTGAGTTGTTGCGACTTCTTAATGCGCTACAACTAACGAGCGGAGCTGTGAACTGACTTCACCAGTAATTGATCCCTCCCTTTCACTTCTCTTCCGAATATCCACAAGCACCAAGATCAGTCAAATAGGAACTTCATACCAGTATGATCAAGATCTATCTATGATAATCCAAAATAACTGGCCCGAGTTCATCGTGGTCCTGCATAGAACCTTAGAAGCACTTAAGTGAGACCCCTTTTTCCTTTTATGGTGCTGGAAGCACCAAACTTTGAGTGGCAACTCTTACTTTATTGGCATGGCTTCCTCTTCTCCACCTTCAAATGGAGATTATACCATTTCTTCTTCCTGGGCTTGTCCCTGCTTGAACTTCTTTTATCTTTTGCCTGACTGTCTTCCCTGGATTCCTTGGGGGAAGTCCTGCTCTTGATTTTACTGATGCTGCGCTTCAATGGTGGACATGAAGTGTATGAGGCATGAATCTCATTTCTCTGCTTTAGAAGCCCATCGATCTACCAAAACAGTATGAAACAGACCGGAAGTGAACATCTATAGGAAGATAACTGGAATAGGGAACAAAAACTGCAGTAAATTTAGGCAGTTTCTCATGGTGAAAACTGACCGCTTGCATTTCTTTTGTATATCTATCTGTCATCTCTGTGAACTGAGCTAGCACCTGTTAGAAGTGAACCTGATGAGTCAAGAAGACAAAAATACAGAGAAACATCTATTTTCTCAGTTAGATTCAGAGCCACAACCTCTCTATATTCACTCTCAAACTTTGACAGCTCTGCCCTTTTTGTTAGAATCTGAGCCTCCACAGCTCTGAGTTGATTCTTTTCTTCAGTAAAAGGTGCAGCACAGAGGGCTTCAATTGTGTAGCTCGCACTTTTGAAGAAGTTATCACCTAAAAAAAAGAGCTTCCATCAATTTCATGATCAATAGAGCTACTAATCATTAGTGACAAGTTGGCATCAGACCGTAGACAGCAAAAACATGCATCCCAGGCTTCAATTCAGTTATTTCACATTGCTGGAACCCATCCAATTTCTTGAAGAAGGCAGCATCAGGATCCTTTGCAGCAGCCAACTAGGTTCATTAGGAACAGAATGGTTAGCAACGAGGAAGACCTTATGCAGATTGTTAGAAAAGATATAATCATGTAAGGCATTTAACAGTCATCAGCTCACTGAATTGGCTGCTTGATCCAAGCGATAAACAGGAAATCCAAGAAAGAACATTCCTGCAGATGTAATCTTTCCAGTTTTTGTGCTATCCTCCTATAAACAAATAAAACTGAAAAGAATTAGAACAGTCGAGCATCCTTTCAAAGGCAACTCTCTCTCTCTCTCTCGTTCTTTTTCTCCTTTGATAACGAGGAGTTTATTCTCCCCATGCTCCCATTCGAAGGCAACTCTAAATTTATCTAGCAAGCTATTAACTACACATGGCAGCCCAGACAAAGGTAACACGAGCAAAGTCACAGATAATTATACCTGTAAAGCAAGGTTTAATCCACCATTTTCCTCCTGATCAAAATACAATAACTGCAAGAGTCTGACTTGTAAGTGATTGATTGCTTGATATTAATATTAAAAGTACAATCAAATGAATTTCTAGCTGGAACTCCAAGGCAAGACAAATAGGTAGGCCTTGCTCAAAATGATGGATAAAGTAAAATCATGAACCAAAAGCGGGTCAGCAACAGCAATTTGAAGTGTGAAGATACTCATTAAAGTGATAGAACAGGCCTTGTGTTACTCAGAGAAAATCTAACTCAAATATCAATTCACTTGATCACAAAGCTTCATAGTCATATTCGGAAACCAATACCCTTCCAATCTCTAGCAGAAAGATCCAGAATTAAAAGAGAAATTATTAATTTCTCTATTTCCAATAACAAGGTAAAGGCCAGCACCACCATATAGCTACCGCCTCAATACTCTCACAATTACAGACAAAATTATATTACTCAAAAGGTCAATTCAGATGTCAAAAGAAAAATCTTTTGCTGTCTGTCCTTTTTTAATGCTAGGGTCCACATACAAGAGCATAATGACATCGAATCATCTGCCACATGAAGAAGCATATCCACCTAAACCATTAAGCTGACGTCAGAGTTCAACCTAACATCATACCTAAACAAGGCACCTCCTCTAAATTGTCTAAATCTTTTCTCTCATGTCTAAAATCATGATTAACATAACAAGGGTGCGAGAAGTTGGAGCAGAAATTCCTCTAAATTCATGCATGATAATATTTAAGAATGAATACTTCAACTAGGAATTTTGACCACACAGAAACAAGCGAGGAGACAGTTATTTGGGCAGGATTTTTTTTCCTCTATTCTTCTTTTTTGGGGGTGGGGATGCAGGAGCGGCTTGAGGAACAGAATTCAATTTATATGGACCTTGAATTTGCTTTTCTCAGGAGATTGCACTCGACACACAAGACCAGCCCGTGCTTCCTCCTCTGTTATTGTGACAGAATAGAAGTGAGCACATTGCTTTTCAACCTGTCAGAAAGGTGGAAGAGGATTTAATAGCACAACATCATCAACAAATTCAAACCCAAGGCATACACTTTACCTTCTTTGAAATAGGTTGCCCAAGCAGAAGTGGGCGAACTGTGACCACTCCATTGAGAGCCTCCTCAAGGACCGTTGCAGATACAGTGGTCTTAATAGGTACTCCGAGTTTACTGAATTTGAGAAATTTCAGCAAGCATTGTAAGGCACATTGTTAATGGGATCTTCTGTTATACTAGTTATAAAAGGAACAAGGAAGCAACAGGAGGCATGGATTTTTTTTTTTTTTTGGCTGGGGGAGGCATGAAAATTTAAGTTCACCTAAAAATTGCTGCAAACATTGTGTTTACTGCTCCCAAACTTGAAAGATCTAATTCTAGATCCTGGCCTTCCGATTCAACAGCCTAGCCACCAGAAAATAACATCCCAAGTAATATACATAAGATTTTAAAAAAAAAACAATTGACAGAATAGACTCACAGTCAGTCACTGTGTAAATACTGTCCAGCTAATCTTACCTCAAAACCAGCCGTATCATATTGCCGTCGCTTGTCAGGATCAGACAAAATGTTATAGGAAAAAGTGACTTCCTTGAACATGTCCGCAGCATTAGCATCATTTGCATTCTTGTCAGGATGGTACCTGAAGACTCAAAACATTGAGCATGCATATCTATAGAATGGGAATGTTAGATGAGCAAAGAAAGCATAACAACCAGACATCTAAACCACCACAGTCAGCCTTAGCGAGCTTCCGTATCCCAGAAAACTCAGCCAGCCCTGTAACATTACTCACCTACCAAGATCAACAGACTAAGCCAACCTGAGGACTGTCATTTACCGCTAACTGCCATTACAATGAATCAAGGGGAAAAAAAAGTTCAGCCGTGCAAATCAATCCACCAAAAAAAAAACCTTAATTTGCATAAAACATCATGTAAGCATATAAGTGGGAATTCCAGCAATCTTAAATACTAAAAAGAAAACGCTTTTAAACCAGTCAAATAAATAAAAATAAGCCTAAATCTGCGAAATTCAAAAACTATGCAGCTCAACTCCAAGGGCCATAGTCATAAATCAGAAGCACGGCAATTCAACACCTCAAGCACAAGAAATCCATCACTCCGCACACTGAAAGAGTAAGAACTCAGAGAAGGTCGAGATTGGCATACTTGAGAGCCATTTTCCGGAAAGCGCTCTTGATTTCCTGGTCGGTGGAGTTCCTGGAGACGCCAAGTATGTCGTAAGGATCCCGCCTGAGCGGCTGCGCCGCATCTTGCTTCTCCGATTTCGATCTGCGAGCTGGCATTCTGTCGGTTCCTTCCCCTCCACTCACCCGAGATAAACCCTAGCTGGAGCACCGGAATTCACATGACTGACCGACCGCCAGATTGTTCCTCGATTACACAGACAAACAGCTAAAGGTCGGGGAAATCTCTGCACAGCAGAGGGGGCCGGCAAACCCTAGGCGAGAAGAGAGAAGGCAGTCGTCACCTCGTCTCTCTCCAAGCTGGAGCTTCGCGAGGGGGGAGAGAGAGAGAGAGAGAGAGAAAGAGAGATGAGGGTAAACCTTCTCCTTTTTTTTTCTTGGGGGTAACAAAATTTTGTTTTTTTGTTTTTCCTTTTTTGAATTTTCTTGTCGTTGTTCTTATGGTTCCCTGGAGCCGTTACCACGGTGCGGTATGATTGGCCCGTTGCCCGCTGGTCAAATTCAATACCATTGTAATGGCTTCCTCCCCATATTTTTTTTAAAGTAAACTTCCATAATTAGAGATTTATTCCTTGATAATATGAATTTTTTTAATCTTAATTAATCGGGTCGACAATGGGCACTGAGTGTGACACTTATACCTAGAACATTTATTTTAATTTGATATGAATGTATAAAATGTTAATAATTATTATAAATGTTGAATAGATCAATATTATTAGAGAAATCATACTAAACTCTATACAATAATATTATTATCAATATAATAATTAAGATATTATATATAAATTTTTATTTTTTTATTTCTCATTTCTTACTTATTTTTTAGTTTATAAACCCCATATATATATATATATATACATAGCAAATAAAAAAAGATTAATTTTATCATTAAAATAATATGATTTACTATTTACTTATTAACACCGTGCGATGAGCTTTAGGTAGGAAAGTGCCACTTCCTTTTTCAAGCTCTTCCATAATGCTTTATTCACGTAAAATTACAATATATTTATAAATTTGATAAATTTTTAATCATGTATATATAAATTAACTAATTCATTGAGTATTAAAATTCTTCTGATCACAACTTTTGCTTAGTTATAGAATTCGAACCTGATATATTGGGTTAATTTTGATTGTGCATGCAAATGAATATAGAGATTCAAATGTGTACATCGCAATCATCAGCAAGAAAAGCATTTGGGACCTATAAAAATGGGATGCGCTATTTGAAATCCCGATCAATTGAGCTGTACCGAAGGAGCAACTGGAGCTGTAACATCGATTATCGATCCTTACTTTTCATTGCCGACATTAATTGTTCCCGATTAATTCCGGTTTTGGTCAATTTTTCACGCCTCTTTTTTGGGCAATTGACATAATCATTATGTCCATTTAGTATAGACTCTCCCATTCACGTAGTATAAATAAATATTAATCGCTCATTATTTTTATTAGAGGATTTCAAGGAGAATTATAAGAGCATTTTGTTTTAACTTCAAAATAAACTCTTCCATGAGATATATATATATATATTTACTTAGTAGTTCAGATAATATTAATTTTTTTAAATTATAACGATGAGTTTATCGTTCAAATATCTATTATTACCCTCTCAAGTCAATGGATCTAGTATCATCTAAGGTTACATGTTTAATAAGAAAATTAATCGCATTCTCATATAGTTTAATGAGTTTAAGGTTTTACATTCGAATCTTCTCTAACACATATAGTAAAAACATCTTACTACTCATGTGCATGCCCTCTCTACGCCTGAGTTTTGAATGATACTAATTTCTTGGACCATTACAATTAAATAAGTACGGAAGTTTAGATAGAGTAACGTTGCATGAGAACCCCTTTCGATCATCTAGTGGAGTGGAAGTTTGATTCAGGACAAGAGGTTGTAAGCACATGTGTGGGTCGTGACCCACCACATGGATATGTCCAAAATTAAAGGCTGAGGACATATGATTGAGCCTTCGATCGCCTAACTTTGCCCACACAGACCCACCACAGGACACAGAGCTCATTAACTGGCTGAGAGGACATATGATTGAGCCTTCGATCGCCTAACTTTGCCAACACAGACCCACCACCGGACACAGAGCTCATTAACTCAGTATGTTTTAGTCCATTGGTGATGATTGAGAGACATCATCATCGCACTAACGATCATCGGTATAAGCTCGACCGGTCCTCTACAAGAAGAGAGATGGTCTAGAGTCTTATTAGTTCGGCGGTGCTCATCTTGTTGTTCTTAAATTAAATATTTTGGATTTCATTTTTCATGATTGAGATTCCTCTCACAAACACAAGTCATCTCACACACGCGAGAATTGAATTCGTGACTTGAAGCGGCGTCGATGAAATCCTTGGCCCGAGCCACATGTTCATACTCATCTTTAATTCAAGTCAAGGGTTTGGCCAATCCGGTAACTCAAACCCAGCGGATTCCTCGAGCTGCTGCCACATTGATTCGAAAGTGAGACAGGTCGGTGACCATGTCTATTTGAACGCGGTAATTAATAATACAGGTCCAGGGTAGATTAAGGATAACGACCCTTTAACCATCTGCGCAACCGAGGGCAGCCACCCAGCTACTTGCTCCATGGTTGCCCCACCACACCTCTTGCTGGGCGGCAACTTCTTCATTAAAACTGATACGTCGATCTTGTTCCATGCCCACGTTCCCGATCTGTCAATCTAATAATCAATGTATCTCGATTTTCATGTTCAAAACAAGAACATATGTATAACAGCGAAGTGGTTTTCGTCCATATATCCGTATAATTAAAATGGAAATTAAAAATCAAAGCAAGGAAAATTAGAGAAATTATTAATATTAACTTTTCGTAAAACATTGAGCTGTCTCCCTTAAAACGCACTCCAAGCGCAGCCGCCGGGAAGAGGCGGGCGGACGGTGACGGTGACGGAGACTCGTTACCTTGTGAAACGTACGGTCAGCAATTCTCCCTCTCTCTCTCTCTCAACTCAATAGATTCTCTTGGTTAGCAAATTAAAATGTAGGAATCAACTGTGCATGGACGAATCGCGTGCGGAGTATCATCGAGTAGCCAGAATTGGGCCTTCCTGGGCTGCATTGGGCTGGTCTTGGGCCCGGCCCAATCAATTCAGCTGCCATTCTCCACTTCTAATTCAACATTGTGGAGGCTCCACATGTGCGCGCCTGTTAAAGCTGGGGGAGAGGATGGGGGAATTCCTAACTCGATGCCAAGCACGAGGAAGCAATACTAATTAGAACGGGTGCTAATGGCAGGAGCGATGATGCATCACGAGTTTCGTTAACCGTAGTAGTGCTGTTGTCTCCCGCTCACTGTACGGTCACGCGATTGATTACTGAAAAATCTCTTGACTTCCATCGAATCTAAGGATATCTTTTGTCTCCTTTCGATTCTCTCCTCTCCCCTTTTCTGAAGTTAGATAGGAATACGATTCACCAAAGTTGGCTTGTACTACATCTTGACTAAAATACATATTCCACATATATATATATATATCAAGCATATCCTTGCTTGTCTCTTCGATATCCTCCCATTCTTTTCCAGTAGGCACACATTAGTGTCCAGAAATCCAAACGCTTCTTTATTAATTCGGAATCGAGTCATACAAATCCATTAAGAGATAAAACTCTTCGAATTAATCTTTTTATCCATTCAAAAATCTCGAATACATAAAAAAAAAGATATACCAAATCACTTTCAATGGGTTGTTTCCCACTTTTATATGTGTTATAGTGTTTGAAAAGATTGAAGATGATTGATTGCCCGTTTGATAAAGTGAGATCCAAGGCTTCTAAACAGAATTGCTTGCACAAGAGACAAGTTGGAGGGGTAAAAAAGGAAGAAAACTTAAAGAAGAAGAAGAATTCCCCATGCCACACTCCAAAAACTATATATTTGGAATAGTTAAAAGGGAGGATGCAAATCTTTCTTCTTAAAAGATCGCTTGACAAAAGCAAATTTGTTTATCCTCCCCTTTTGGTGGGCTCCATACACTTGTTATAGGGAAAAGGGGCGAAAGTTTAACCACCGCAATCTGATTCGAATAATTCGACATCTTATCTATTGATGTAAGATCTCAAGTTCGAATTACGAGAATAAAGAAAATGAGATATTATGATCGTGTAAATTGTACCTATTGATGAGCAGTCACGGTAAACATATTTGATCTCTAAAATATTAAGCCAAGAGCCGAACCTTGATGGGTTTGTCAAAATGCTAGACTTTTTGCTTTTGGAGCTTGTCGATGATATAGGATCTGATGCATACAGTTAGTTCAGTTGGTCGGCCATGGATCTATATACATGGAGGCCTCATTCCATCCACGTATCTCTGTGTGTGTGTTCATGTGTACAGATGCATCTTATGTTAGTCCTAAAGCTGAAATTGCCCATTAAATCTTCGTTGCGCCTTTTTCCATGCTCAGGAGACCATAGCAGAGTTCAATGACACACACGCACAGACCGTAGCAAAGTACAGGAAGCCATCAGTCACGGGATGTGGCACGACTGCCAAGATGCAGTCCACGTACAAAATGAACTTAAATTAAGTATGAATACGGCTACATGAATTCGAAATTCATTAAAAAAAAACATATCCCAATTCAAATGTATTTTCGTTAATCCGTGCGTGCACGTACATGATGAAACTAGAAATTATGTATACGCCCAAACGTTAAACTGCAGGATGGTCGAAAGAAGGGAGAAGAGATGCATCCTCTCTCTGTCTCTCTCTTGCTTTCTTGATCAATTATAACTAATGCATATGTATTCAGCCCGACATGCTGACAAATAGCTAAAACTTTAAGTGGTGAATGCTTATTTATTTATTTATTTATAAGATTCGAACAAAGAATGTGACCGGGACTATATACCGGCCAATCTGAAGCTGGTTTGTTTCTCTCTTATTCTGGTGAAGTGAAGATAACTCCATTTGACTATAAACTACAAGCGAATCCCTTGTGATAAGCCTAAAAACGAGTTGGTTAAGCTCCGGCTTCCATGGGCTCAAAAGTCAATCATTATTTATTTTTTTAATATCGATGATATTTGGTATCGTAATAACCGACTAATCCACTGATACTGGGCCCACCATTAATCCCTGCCAATCATTATTTATGCTTTTGGAGATTTTCTGGAGTGATTTTATTCAATTATCTGTGTTATAAGAAATAAGTTGGAAACCAACATGGATCGGTTGATACCTAATGCATTAGGTTGGAACCATACATGGTTTGACACTTTCTTTTTGTTAAATAATATTGCAAGTTCAAATTTCACGAGAAAATAATTTGTACTATGAAAGTTTTTTTATTATATAGAAAATTCATTTGTATAAAAAGATATAAGAAAAGATATGGATAAATACTAAAAGAGATGAGTATTATAATGAGAATCAAATTATAATATCTTTGTTATTAGGTTAATGATGATGTAACTGTATCAGGCTCAATTTATCATATTATGAGAGTTCCACCCATTCATCAAATTGATTAAATTAGAGTCAAATATATATTAGTTAGTGCCAGCTGAAAACCCAGATGTTGAATAATGCTCACCAAAAGGGAGTATGCATAAGTTGGAGCCTCAACAGTCAGGAGCCTCGTTGGGTTGGGAAAGAATATTTAAGCATAATTGAGCTTCTTGATGAGGGTTCTGAATGCATGCATCTGTCAATGAGACATTGCTAGAAAGATGAGTTTTAGTCAACCCATCCTTTAAGATTCTCTTTTGAGGGCAGGAAAAGCAAAAAAACAAACTTACATATATATACATATATATAATATGATGGAATAATATCATATTTGAATTAATTCTTATTTTAAAAAAGGAAAAAAAACGAACTGTACTATAGCAAGTCACCCACTGTGACACGGGAAGGTGACCTACTAGCCGGTCTTGAAACCTGAAGCAATAACCAGAATAATAACTTAAAAGAGACCAATTATCTAAACAGAAAAATTATTTGAGAGACTTATAAGTTTATTAATATTTATAAGTGAATAATGCAAATTTTAAAATACTCTACTCCTCACATATATTCAAGTCCGTTATAATTGTTAAGTTTAGATGGTCAACATCCATTAAATCTTGGATGGAGTGTGGAAACACAGTTTGTTTGGGCTAACATGGCATACATGTCATGTTGACATGATCTATGTCATGTCGGGTAATATTTGTTATGTCAATAACTTTTTATCATATCAATTAAAATAAAAATTAATATATAAATACATGGTAATTATATCAATAGGTTTAAGCAAAATTAGGCAACGTCTGTAATTTTCCGCACTTCGATTTGACGGCGCTGATTGACCTACGGTCAACCCTCTTACCTTTTGCCGACCAATTCCTTACCGAGCAAGTACAACAGACAGGAGATGTTGGACCGTAACGGCGTAGTCATTTTAGATATCGCGATACAATCAATTTATCGCGACATTGAAATCTCACCCGATCTGGATGGCACATCGAAGTAGATCTCAGAATCTCAGTGCCATTGACCCCTGGGCACTGACTATTCATTAATAGAATAATAATTAATTAAGCAACATCGTTGGATTCATGTGCTAGCCTTAAACCAAAAAAAATCGGAAATTTTATTAAATATATCGAATTTGAATATATTAAATTAATTAAATATATTCCAAAAAACTTTTTTAAAATTCAAATATATTAAATTTGAAAAAATTAGAATTTTTCTGATAAAAAAGAAACAGAGAAAAATCAATTTATATGGAGAAAAAGAAAGCAAATCTACAAGATTAGATTTGTCAGTCGTAGAAAGATTTGGTCTTCGTTTTAAGGGGAGAGAGAGAGAGACATCGACGCTGACAGGTTATTGTTATTAAGCTCTGCCATTTGTTTCTCGGGGCATTTTAGATAGAAGCAGAGTCCACCGAAACACATTCACCCTTTTCCCTCCTCTACCAAAAGTCTCTTCTTTTACCTCCCTGAAATTGCTCCTAATGGCGAGAAACGGCGCTTTTTCCCGGCGAAGGAGGTTGGAGAGCGCAGACGGGCTCGAACTGTCGCTGTCCGACTCGGAGGAGGCCCACGTCCTGGCCGTTGACGACAGCCTCGTGGATCGGAAGGTCATTGAACGGCTGCTTAAGATTTCATCTTGCAAAGGTTCGTCCCTGACAGAAGAGCCCTTTCCAATCCGATGGGCCGTTCCTTTCTTTTATTATTTATTATTCTTTTGGGCAATTCCTAAAATGGGCTCTTAGATTTACGTTCAGTGACGGCGGTTGATAGCGGAATCAGAGCTCTGCAGTTTCTGGGTCTTGACGAGGAGGAATCCCCGGTTGATTTCGATGTGAGTGGAAGCTCAGATATCGTTTGTTCATGTTGGGGAGCTCATTTGAGTGCTAAATTTTGAAAATTGTGCTGAAAGTGTGAATGATCCCATGAACAGAGCTTGAAGGTGGATCTGATAATCACAGACTACTGTATGCCGGGAATGACCGGATATGAGCTGCTCAAGAAAATCAAGGTGACTGGAAAAAAAATTCAATTACATCTCTTTCTATTTATTTCAGTTTAAATGTAATTGGTCTTTACATATTTGCCTGATAAAAGGAGGCATTGAAGCGACTTATCTAATCTATTTCCTTCTTAATGAGTTCCATTGTTCTTCAATCTTCACCCTCTAATTTTGTTCCGTAAAAATAACCGTTCCGAGCAGGAATCCTCTGCTCTGAGGGAAATTCCGGTAGTAATCATGTCGTCCGAGAATGTCGTGGCCCGAATTGACCGGTAAATTTCTCTTCTTTTTTTCTCTCTGTAACATAATTTTTTTTTTTTAAAAAAAGCACTTTTCCCCTCTATGCCCTGTAAATTTAAATCTTGAAAATAATCCTGGTTTTATATTTGCAGATGTTTGGAGGAAGGCGCAGAGGATTTCATAGTGAAGCCGGTGAAGCTGTCGGACGTTAGGCGGCTGAAGGACTACATGACGAGGGCCGTGCAGGCGGCGTCCGGCGGGATCAATAATCAGAAGCGGAAGCTCCACGAGAGCCCCGAACACCTCTTCCAATCCTCACCTTCCGTTTCCTCATCGTCTTCAACGTCATCGTCTCCCGCCCCGTCATCGCCGCCGTCGGCCTCTTTGTTACAGCCGCCGTCTCCGTCGGTAGACTCGCCTGGGCCGCCCTGCAGCCCCTCGTCCCTGGAATCTCCGACAAGACGGCTCAGAATGACGAACTACGACTAGTGGTTCAGTTGGGGCTGGCCGGGTCGGGTTCAAAGTCCGTTCCTCTGTAATTTATTTTCCTCTTCTGTGGGGGGCAGCAAAGTAATTCAGCACCTCAATTTATAGAGTTTTGGCCAGTTCCTCTTTTTATTTTCTTTCTCCTTTTTTAATATTAGAAAATTAAGGTCTAAACGGTAACCATATTTTCTCTGAACGGTGATGGTTATATCGACTGATCGGATTTCCGAGTTTTGTTTTTCCAAAACTAGACACGAAACCACCTCAAATTTTCATTTTGATTCGAAGTTGAGAAATTTTACCATCCTTACCACTATTAGATCCAGTAATTCCCGTGCTAAATAGCATGCAAATGGATAAGAATTGAACCGTTATCCACTGTGATATCACAGGTCCATTAGTCCCTTACCAATGGAGACGGTGGATCGGATCGGATCGGATCGGGATATGTAATATGTAATGAGGGTGGAGAGCACGAATGGGAAGTGTGTGGGGGTTTGGGGGAATTCGATAAAGTGGGTGTTTTCGTGATCTTGTCTGCTGGAGAGAATATTTGGTCCGGGACATGTGAAATGGACTGACATATTACGTGCTTTTTCCTGTTACGTGTGCTCTGGTTTACTCATCAGATTGTGTCTGGTGGGGTTGGGCAGGGCAGGGCAGGGCAGGGGAGCGGGCTTTCCGCCTGAGTCCGATTTGCGTAAGCCGGGATCATCTCACATCCCTTCTAAGTCGAATAAGATTAGATTAATCATAACACTGACCGAGTTTTTTTGGTAAACTCTTCCAAATCTGTGAGAATTGTTCATGATCAGTCTGAGTAGGTCGCATTGATTGGCATTCTTATCTAGGGGCCAGCCAACCAACAACCACGATCCGACCGAGATCTGACTACTAGCTGCCTCCCCGGTGGACCGGGTTGCTGGAACGGGAGAAGCGTCCGGTTTCCGGCAATTCGGACACGTGGATTGCGGTCGACATAAGATTGTACGAATTCATTACGAGATTCGACGGTCCCACAGAATTGCTTGCTGATAAACCAATGCCGGGCTTGTCCTCTCTGGCGTGGATCGCTGATCCCTGTGCCCGACAGCTCATTCATGTGTTTGATCTGCGCTCAGAGAGAGAGAGAGATTGGTCGGAGATATGCTTTCCCTCGAGCAGAGGGATGTCCGTTTCCTCCGACTAAACACGAGGAATGCAGTCGTACGTGCTGGTGGGTACACATAGATATGGATGTTGCTATCGAGAAAGATATGGTCCCTATGTGGGACGATCCGATCGATTGCCTAAAAGGAGCCTCGGAGTGGTTGACGGTCCAGCGTACCCCACAACTTGGAGAAATTTCCCATCAACTTCGCATTCCACTGGCATCCATCAAGCCTCATTCCTCGCCCCCAGCCATGTCTCACCCGATCGAGCTTTCACTCCATTTATCACGTGGCCAAAATGGATGAAAAAGTGTATTTTGAGACGACGGGGCATGACAGATTTTAGATGCGATTGGAAATTTGTCGTTCGCTCGAGGCTGGAGGGAAAAATGAGAAAACCCAATATGTTTATTCGAAGTTCCTTAACCGTTGTTATTTCGGTCGTTCCGGTCAGATTAGCTTCCGCGGAAGCATCCATCGTACATGGACTTATTGTACCGCCTTAAATTTTGAATCGGTAAATTATCATTTTCATTAGTTTTTTTTCCTTGTATACATTTAGAAATACATAATCATAGCAAAAAATTTTACAAATTACTTTATTTTATAAGTTAGTCCTGAAAAAATAAAAGTCTCCTATTTAATTCTAAACGTTTACGACTATTACAATATTAAGTCATCTCCATCAAATACCATTAGACCTGGTAAAATTCGGCCCGGCCCGATAGCACGGCACGGGTCCGGCCCGATAGCACCGTGCTGGACCAGTGCTTATCGTGCCAGAAGCTTTATTGGGCATGCTGGGCCTAATGATCCCCGGGTCGTGCCGGCACGATAGTCCGATTAGGGATTTTTTTAAAAAAAAAACTTAATCGATTATTAGACATTATTAAATAATAGAAAAAAATTTCATTTGTGAGCTCACTTATAGTTGCAAATAAATCACGATCAAACAAGATTTATCGGGCCGTGCCAGGGCCGCCCCTATCTTATCGTGCCGTGCCGGCCAGGCACGATATCTTAAAGGGCCGTGCTTGGACCAGCCCTTATTGTGGCGTGCCGAGACGATTTGCCACCTCTAAATACCAGTGATCTTTGTAACTAGGTTACCGACATAGCTAAGTGACGTAGCAATATTTTTTGCTGACATGACATGCTTACCTTACGTGTCACAAAGTTGCCAATGTAACGCAACACAAATGCATTAATCAACAAAGTTTGATGG
This sequence comes from Sonneratia alba, assembly GCA_900174645.1. Lineage (NCBI taxonomy): Eukaryota > Viridiplantae > Streptophyta > Magnoliopsida > Myrtales > Lythraceae > Sonneratia > Sonneratia alba. The sequence continues at coordinate 810,986 of FWPY01000040.1, forward strand.
AGAAAATTTAATATTGTAACGGTTTTAAATTTTTAGAATTGGATGAGATATTTTTATGATTGCAGGACCGACTTACGAAAATAGTCAAATTTTTATGATTTCTTCCGTGATTTTCCCTTTTAAAAAAAGTACATTTAAAGGTAAATTTTAAGGCCCATTTTGTGAAATCGGGCCAGTGGGATCGATCACATTATGGGCCTTCCCCTCCTATCCACATGACTCATCAAGGACACAAAATGGGCTTTCGGGCTTTGACCCCCACCACGGATGAGAGGAAATGAGAGAAGGCAAAAAAAGTTCATGGAAGTATCCCTACCTCCCATAATCTTCACCTATGAATCCGACCATGCAACCGACACTGCCAAGTTATACATTGAGTAGTCCTATTATCTTTCTTTATATATATATATGTATATATTATCGTTTTGGTAGTTGTTATCATTATTACTATTGTGGTCTTGGTGGCTGTTAGTATTATAAGATGACTGACTAGGTGTATCAAATTTGACCTGTTCCACACGGGGTCAAATACAGGTTAATGGGTCCCCTTCCCCTGCTTGCTTCAATGGGCCCCACAACATCAAATTTGACTTCCTCTTTTTTATTATATACAATATCTTTGTATATTGAAGTATTCAGAGGAGAAAAAAAAATTATAGAAAAGAAAAGGTCTTCCCCCGAGACACTTTGCCCTTCTAGATGTGTTGTTTATTGCCTTTTGTTTATAATGAGAATTTTATTTGTCCCGAACTAATAAATTGCATTATAAAATCCATGCACACAGATAAGTGCATGTATAACTAACTACATTAATTATGATTTTTACAGCCATATAATTCGTAGTATTACGATCACATTGCAAAAGTAATTCGATTGAGATGATTTGATATATCTTTCTCTTACATAGTGATAGATCTAGGAAACTCCTTGTATAAGGCAAAAATCGATAAAATGGTATAATGGATAATTCAAATTGGGGGTAAATTAAACTAATTTAATAAAAAAGTGAAGGTCACAGTCCGTTGGTAAGTTGACAAAACGCAGTAGACCAGGTCTAGGGTTTGAAATTCTTGAGCATTGGTATTTGGAGGTTAATAGCAAGCACAGGCTGTACAATACACTGTTCGATAGATTAGTCAATTATTACGGTGCCGAACACAATCGATTAAAAAAAAGAAGATAAAATCTAACCGAATTTATATAGAAACTCATACGATTTTTCGAGTATAAGGGGGCAATTGACTCTGGCGCCCCTCCTGAGTCCATCTCCACCTTCGAGTAAGGTTTTGAATTTATAAATAAAAAAAATTTATATTATAAAAATTTTATCTTTCAGTAGATCAATTTAATTTAAATATGAATTAGTTATATCATAATAGATAATTTACACTGAAAAAATGAATTAAGAATACATTATCCAAAAAAATGCTAATTAGATTATTTTGAAACCACCAAACCAAATCTTACAAATATTTCCAAAATCCACTCCTTACACAATAGATATCGGTTTTACACGGGGTGACGAACGGTCATATTTTAGCCTAATGTCACCGGTTGGACTCCTGAGGCTGGCTAGGTCTAAACAAATTGCGCATTTATTTCATTGGTGGGCAATTCTTCGATACCGTATGGCTGCACGCATCAGGATAACCCCGTCAATTTGGGCCATGCCAGCATCTCGGCTGGTCCAAAAATCCCGACCCACTCCGAATCAAACAAAATAGTTGTTTTTTAAAAGTAAAATTGAATCATTTTATATTTTAAAAATAATTTTTCATATGTTTTAATTGATTAATTAGTATATATTTGATATTAATTTAAATAAAATATCGAAATATTACTTAATACCCCGGCCCACCCCCCAACACGCACACAGCCGACGACTTGGGTATTATATATCAATCTGTCGCTCGTGTAAGATATTATTACTCATGATGTCGCATTTTCTTAGTTTATATAATAATTGCAATGGAGTACTCACACGCGCGTAGTGTACGAAAAATTGCAATTGTTGTAGCCGAAAAACCTGAGCCTACCGTTCACAGGCGACGCCAGAGCCCGACTGAGTAAAACCCCCATCCCACACCCTCGACTCCTCACGTTTCATCTGACCTCATATGCCCCCTTGGCATCGCAGAACAACTAACAAAAGAATATGATTTTTATTAATAGGTGACTCCAAGATTAGATAGATAGACACATTAATTTATAAGTTCATAATAATTACTAAATTAAAACAACGAATATTTTCTAATCATCTTGATAACATCTAAATCAAATAAAAAATATATTAAAAATCTCAAGTATTTAAAATAATATACGAACAGTTAAGTGATTTCCACAACTTAGTGCGAATTTGATGCAATTAAGTTCCGCATCAATTTACTAATGTTCATTTTTTGGCCAATTCATTTTATGCAAGCACACACTCTCGATCCTCTTAGCTCATGTTCTGAATAGTAAGTGACCCAAATAGAATGATCTCATCTACATAACCACATCAATGGGTCCCATTATATATATATATATATTGTATTATTCATTTCATTGTCTGTGTAGCATGGGATCACAGTTTAAAAATGAAACAAGGTAGGAGTTGTCTTTTACCATATAACCAGACAAATATGGTCTTTCATTAGGTAAATACAGTAGTCGATGACTGTCGTCAAAGATCTACAATTTCGCTATCCACTGTCAATCTCATTGAGCATGGAGGAGTAAGTGTCGCACGCGTATCTACGGGTCCTAAACCGTGGAACCGGGATCTCCATTCTACCGACCATTTTAAGTGGAGAGACAACCCATCCCACTGAGAAAGTCAACCCTAAAATGGAGATAGATAGGGTTGAGTGCAAACTGAAAAGAAGAAGAAAGCTTCTCCTCTCCCTCGATGTCTTTGAACCTTTCAGCGTCCTCTTTAACCTCTCCGGCACACCAACAACAACACAACAGCGTACGTAAATGGGTTCAACTTTAACTTCCAGACCTAACCCATGGATTTGATCCACCCTAAAAGTACGAAACCGTGGCAGAAGAAGAAGAAGAAGAAGAGGCGGAGAAGGAACAACCATCGGGTTATGCTTCATTAATCTCTTCAAGATTCCATCGTCAGAGCTTTCATGGCTGTGGTCATGGTCTCAACAACAAACTCCCTCCCCTTATGGTTCCTAGTTCTCTTCCTCTTGCAGACCAATGCCTTCCTCATCGCTTCCCAGCCTCAAAATATAGAAACTTTCTACCCCGATCCTCACCTTATCCATCCAACCCCTTCACCGGTCACCTTGTCGCCGCCGCCGCCGCCGCCACCTGATCAGCCTTCCCCTAGACCATCTCCTTTGCCTCTGCCTTCATCATCTAGCTCGACTACCATTGTCAAGGCTGTGGCTGCGACGGCTGCAGGTTCCGCTGCCCTTGCTGGGTTGTTCATCGTCCTTTTCCAGCGTCGTATGAAGGCCCGGAGGGAGAAGGCCCAGCGAAGCTCGCAGCTCGGGCGATTCTCTTCCTTGCGTCGAAGTGATTTCTCTCGCATCGATGGGGTCGTAAGGGGGTTGATAGTGGACGAGAATGGGCTTGATGTTCTCTACTGGAGAAAGCTGAAGGCACAGGATGGGTGGTCGTCGCCGAACTCGAGCAATGCAAGAGCTGGTAATGGAAGGAGTGATAGTTTCCGTAGGGCGCTGGACCTGTCCCGGAGTCCTCGGACACGAAATGCGAGCCATAAGCCCGAGAGAGCTGTATCTTCTTCCTCTAGGACCCCAAGGTATGGCGAACTGAGAAAAGAAGTGCCCGAGGAAACAAAACAAGAAGTAGCTTTGTTGAGAGGACACACATCGAGTTCTGCGGACGCAGTTGAACACAGAGATGATCCTAGTCCTCCACGACGGCCGCGGCTGCCACAAAAGCTGCCTCCGCCAGTGTCAACCTCGTCAGCAATTCAAACCCAAACTGCTCTAGTGGAGCCTCCCCCACTTCCCCTCCCACCAGCGATGAGATGGACCAATCAGAAGGAACAGCCTGTTCCACCACCGCTCCCATCCAAGACTGGTGGGTTGACCAAACCACCACCGGTCAAGGCTGTCGAGTTGGCCAAACCACCGCCACCGCCACCACCACAATTTAAGGCTGGTGAGTCGACCAAATCGCCGCCGCCACCACCACCAAAGGTTGGCGGGCTGACCAAACCACCGCCGCCACCACCACCACCAAAAGTTGGTGGGCTGACCAAACCGCCGCCGCCGCCGCCAGTTCTGCAGGGAAAAGCAGCGAAGAGGGATGGAAGAGTGGGGCAGTCCTCGACCTTAGAGGGCCCGAAGATGAAGCCTTTGCATTGGGATAAGGTTGAGGTCAATGGTGATCATTCCATGGTGTGGGACAAAATCGAAGGTGGCTCTTTCAGGTAAATTCACTGGTTTCCCACAGAACCCAGTTTCCTTTGAATTTTGCTGACCTTGTTTCCATACTGAGGGACTTCTTTCTAATGCTGCAGAGTCGATGGTGATCTCATGGAAGCTCTGTTCGGTTCTATTGCCACTGATCGAAAAACATCTAAGCAAACGGGACCATCAAAAGTCTCCTCAAACGTGAAGCCGGAGACCTCAGCCAAGATCTTCATCCTGGATGCCCGGAAATCTCAGAACATTGCGATCATCCTCAAGTCGCTCGGGGCATCCCAGAGAGAGATTATTGAGGCCCTCAGTGAAGGCCAAGGCTTAACTGCTGAAACACTTGAGAAGCTTGATCGGATCACCCTGACAAAGGAGGAGCAATCTCAGATTGCCCAATTCGAAGGCGACCCTTCAAAACTTGCTGATGCAGAGTCCTTCCTCTTCAACATCCTAAGAGCATTCCCCTCGGCCTTCACCCATTTCAGTGCCATGCAATTCAAACTAAACTATGATTCTGAGATCGACTACTTGAGCGAATCGTTACAGACGCTCGAGCTTGCTTGTGAGGAGCTCCAGGCCCGCGGGGTGTTTGTAAAGCTTCTGGAGGCCATTCTCAAAGCTGGCAACCGAATGAACGCAGGGACTACTAGAGGAAATGCGAGCGCTTTCAATCTGAATTCCCTTAGGAAGCTCTCTGATGTTAGGAGCACTGATGGGAAGACAACTCTGCTCCACTTTGTTGTTGAACAAGTGATCCGGTCCGAGGGGAAACGCTGTGTCCTCAACCGGAACCAGCGACTGGGACGGACTTTCAGCCAGAGCAGCTCCGACACCAGCCTAAGTTCAGATAATACTCCAACAAAGACGAAAGAAGAGAGGGAGAAGGAATACATCATGCTAGGATTACCCGTGGTAGGATGCCTCAGTGTAGAGTTCTCTAATGTAAAGAAAGCTGCAGGCATAGACTACTCAACCTTCTCTGCCTCGATGTTGGGTCTGAGGAGTCGGTTGTCAGATATTCAGGAACTCATGCTTAACAGTTCTAGTGATCAGATTGGGATTCAGAGAGAGATGAAAGAATTTCTTGAAATGGCCAAAGAAGAAATCGATTCGGTACAAAAGGCACAGAGTCATGTGATGGAGCTTGTGAAGAAAACAACCAAATATTATCAAGCGGGTGGAGCAAAAGAAAATGGGGCCGACCCACTTCAGATATTCGTCATAGTGAAAGATTTTCTGAGCATGGTTGATCACGTTTGCGTGGAGATCGCCCGGAATCAGCAGAGGAGTAAGAGGGGTGGGGCGAGTCCGAACCCTTCACCTGAAAAATTGCCAGCGGCTAGGCTTCCGGTGAAGTTCCCAATCTTGCCACTGCATTCCATATTGCAGAAGTCATCAGGAAGCAGAAGCAGCGACTCAAGCGACTCAGATAGCGATTTCTGAATATAAGTTGACACTTGGGATTTCATTCATACTGTGTATAGGAACCGCCCAGAGTATATTTCGAAGAGCATTTTTTGATGCACAAATTTCCTTTTTCATTTTATTTTTTCTTGTAAGACCTGACAGTGTTTTTTGGTTAGACCGATCACAGGTGTGTTGTTTGACCTTGAATCGGGAAACAAAAAATACTTTCTGTACCAGCGCAGTGCCTGTGCGGTAGCATATTCAATGCTGATAGTATCAACAACATCAATTGCTAGCTCAACAAAATTAGAAAGAAAAAAACTCGGGCGAGTTTTATTTTGTTTACTGCACCACAAGCTTGATCCAGATGAGGAGGTTGCAAGAGACATTGTTACATACACGGTTTCGGTGCTCCTGAAAGCCTATCACCGTCTCAATCTAGCAACTAATTTATATATACATTCCACTCCTCCAACGATGAACAAACCTGGCAATTCATCTAATGAACTTCTCTGAGGGCCATTTGCATCTCCATGTTCTTTCCCTTTGACGGAAGATTTGTTTCTCCGTGGAAGAGGTTGAGTTTTCCTCCGGGAAAAGATTCCAGAGTTATTTGTGGGTTTCACCCTTAGAGATGTACTTTCAATTGAGCCAAAATGGTATTCACCCTTGCGTGTAAAGGCTCTAACAGTTGTTCGAAACCGTGGTTCTCTAACTGCTAGAAGACCCTACAGGAAGATTCCTGGACGGTGCATTACCTATCGTACATTGCTCCTTGAGCTATACTCTGCCACGATAGAAACTCGGCAGAGGTCTTGCTTTGAAATTGAGATTCTTCTCAGCTTCCCCACCCCCACCCTTCCTCCTGCAAGGAGAGTAACCAGTATAGTTGTTCGCAGATTAGTGTTTCTTGTTTTAATGGTTTATCTTTCAAGATGGAAATCATTTGTTTTGACTGCCCTCTTATTACTTCCCTCACTGAAGGAAGGCATGCCCACAGCACAAGGAGTCCTTTGGATGGCAGATGCAGTTCTTGGTGGCCTGTCACAGAAAGATTATTTTGATTATGAGCCTTGAAGGGAAAAGAAAGTAATGCTTGGATCTCAAGTAGAAATTGGCATGAGAAAACGAAAGATGTTGATAGATTTCTTTCATTTCCTGATACCTTCTCTGCATTTTTTCCTGTTAGCGACTGAACCATAAGCCCTTAGCTCTGTAGTCAGTGGTGGAGCCTGTGCACAGTCCTCCACTTCTTCCAAGTACTTGCTGGGAGAGAGAGAAGACCACTCCTCCCAAGACAAAGGATTGATCTCGAAATAAGCTTACTCCCTGGGTAATAGTTTCCTCGCATTCAGTCATTCCAAAGTCATATGCCAAGTGTACGACCAAATACTACTACTAAGAAGTCAGCCATTGCAATGCTTTGGACAAAGTCGATAACTGTTCTGAAATTGTGAGAAGCAATTCTCAAAACATCTTAAATAATGTGGGTCGTTTCAAGGCTGGTCTTAAACTATGAAGGCAAATCGAGATTAACCCTTTTCTTGCCGAGCAAGGAGGACAAGGATGTGCAGTAATAGCCTGATTGATGGCCTGTCCCTCTATAGCAGTTATGGAAAGAGCACAGAAACTTCTGTTGAAGGTGTTTCCATTTGATCACTAAACATGTGACATTCCATCCACTTGCTATCACTAGGTTTAGCTTGCCTTGCTTCCCTCCCTCTTTCGATGCTCCTAAGCTACTCAATCCCGTGTCTGACTTAAACATTTTGTAAGCAATGAGAAAGGGATTTAGTGCAGCGCATTCGGGGCCATAGACTAGATTTCACCAGAAACACAGCTCTCTCAGCAGCTGCTATATATATGTATAAAACAAACTTTTCCATCCAAAAACAGAGCCAAATTTGCATCTCCACAGATACAATACAAATTCTGCATCATGAAGACAGGAACAACAGCTCCTTCATTGATCTATGCACTCCTGGCCCTGGTCCTCCTGTCGGGACAGGTCAAGACCGATCCTGACCCGCTTCAAGACTACTGCGTTGCAGCCATGACATCCTCATCGTCCATAACCATTAACGGGATGCTCTGCATTGACCCGGCATTGGCAATTGCTGCTCATTTTGCCACATCAGCACTGGGCAAGCCTGGGAACACTGCAAACCGGTTCGGTTTCAACATCACACTAGCAAATACGGCTAACCTTCCCGGCCTAAACACGATGGGCTTGACCATGGCCCGTGTGGACATAGCGCCGCAAGGAGTTGTGCCACCTCACTCACACCCAAGGGCCTCGGAGGTGACCATCTGCCTAAAGGGCTACATCCATGTTGGCTTCGTGGACACATCATACCAACTCTACACGCAGACCCTGAGACCCGGTGACTCGTTCGTGTTCCCTAGGGGACTGATTCATTATCTGTACAACTCCGACTACAGGACTCCGGCCTTGGCGTTGTCGGGTCTCAACAGCCAAAACCCGGGTGCTCAGATCGCGTCAGTGGCGACATTCGCATCTAATCCGGAGATCCCCGATCAAGTGCTTGAGAAGGCTTTCAAGATTACGGGGCAGGACGTAGCGAGAATTCACAAAAACCTCGGAGGGTAGGTCGGTTTGCGGTTATGGTTGATTAATTATTGTCACTATATTTATTCACGACGACTTTGAATTTTTCTCTTTCTGATTTTACTCCTTGAGAGTTGACACTCGAATTCTATGATCATATGGCGTTTGTAAATCGACACCGAGACAAAAAAAAAATGCAAACACTGTATTTTAAATCTAAATTCTTCCATGAAAAAGAAGAAAAATTTAAACATAATTTGAATTTAAGAAATTCATTAACTAAAGAAATAACACCAGCCCACCATCAATTAATTAATTGTCGTGCCAAATATATATATATATATATATATTGTAACATCCAATCTGTACATGACCCACCAAAGAATAATCAATGAATGATCTCCTCAATCAATCAATTCCTCCAATCACCGAAAAAAGAATAAATCGAATTATAGCATACGGATTGATCACGAGTACAGCAAATTATAACTGGCATACTCCATGAGAATCTCCTTGGCATCATCACCCGATCCCGAGCTCCCGGCACTCATCACTGGCTTGTACAGATCGTAGGGCTGCCACAGATGGTCGACGGGGCACGGCTTCCTCGAGTCGAGCCGGGCCCATGGCTTGCCCTTCCCGCTCCAGTGCAGCAGGCTGACGGGGCCCGGGTGTAGGGACCTGCAGCTGTCCCTCACGTTATCGCCTCCGAGGCCATGCTGGTTCCACCGGTGGTCGATGGCCTCCACGTTCCCGGCAAATGCCAACAAGAAGGGAGGCAACGAGCCAAGCTCGTATATCCTCTTCCTTTTCTGTATCTCCATCCAGTTCTCAAGCACCTGCTCAAATGCGAGAACAAGAAGACCGGAAATTTCAGCTATTAATCAAGTTCGATGTAGTCGATTCCAGCCTTTTCACATAGCATCGAGAAGAAAGACTGAATCTGGCGAGATATATAATATCATAGTCAACGGATACTGGAAAATGCTGGCTAAAAGAATTGCGATTGCGTTACCTGGATGTAGTTCCCCTGCCTCCATTTGATGAGATCCATGACCATGACGCCAGTGTTGAAGTAGCACGGTCGCCTCGACCCGAACGTTCCCGAGAGGACAGGGTCGGACCAGAAAGCGTCCGTGAAGTAGCAGGTGAAGTTGGCGTGGCAGTACTCGGGCGCCCCGATGACCCTGGACCCGCTGAGCCGGATCTCCCACAGCTTCCTCACGTCGTCCACCAGCACGATGTCCGAGTCGAGGTATATGACCCGGTTGACGCATCGGTCCAGCAGCCCGCCGAGGTAGTTCCTGGCGTAGTTGAGCGGGTTCTCGAGGGCCTGGCGGACCGAGCCCGAGATGAGGCTGATCACAGCCTCCTCCCTGAACACGTGCACCTTGAACCTGAGCGACGAGAACGTGGACCGGACCACCCGGGCCAGCGCACGGGGGCTCATGGAGGGATCGAACTCCGCCGCCACGAAGTGGAAGAACACGCTCTCCGGGCAGGACGAGTGCCGGAGAACCGAGTGGACCGCCGCGACCGTGCCACGGATGTACTCCGAGTCCAGCGTCATCGCGACGTGGACCAGGGACGGGTCGCACACGGACGGCACGCCGGTGTCGGCTGGGGCGGCGCAGCCTGCCCCGTTTCGGTACTCCGGGGCCTCAGCGAACCGCGGGCTGAGGTAACCGGTGGTGGCAGCTCGGTCCCGAATGTGAAGGACGGAGCGAGTGGCTACTGAGACGGTAAAGAGGAACACGAAGTGGATGAGAAAGGGCCATACGGCGCCGTACCGGAGCATTTCTCTTTGAGCTCCTTTGTGTAGGAAGAGAATTGTCACATAGTGATAGATGATGATGATGAAGAAGCAGAAGATGAGCTGTGGACATTTATGAGAATGGCAGAATTGACGAGTGAAAATTTTCCAATTTTCCTTTTAAAATGTAATTTATTTTAATTTTCTATATATATATATATATATACAATGAAAGCAGAGCACATACGATAGTTTTTTTAATATATATAATAAACAGTATCTAATAATTAATTAGTTAATCAAATAATATATTATATAATTTAAAATCGGCTATTAATTCTCACAAAGTAAGTATTGATAGTGAAGGAAAGGAGAGGGTGCGGTCGTTGGGGTGGCTGGCCTGGCAAGTAACGAATACCAGCATCTCCTCTTCTATGCACCCTTTTTCTTCGCCCTTCTTGTAATTTTTAAAATTAGATCGAATTGAGAACCGATATAAGCATGTATGTATTTATGAGTTGGGTCAAAAATTTAATAGGTTAAATATTATATTTAATAAATAATATTACTAATAAATTTATAAAATATCATAATTTTAATATAATTTATAATAAAAAATATTAATATAACAAAGATTTATCATAAAATATAAATATAAATTTAGTAAAATAAAATAATTACAATATATTTTTGTTATTTTTTTTAAATTTTAAGTCTACTGATTTTTTTACTAATTTAATTTAATTATATTCATTGATCATACCAGAAATCGATTGATTTAACTGAAGTTGACCTAATTGAAAATGCTATTAGGGCTTCTATAAGAATCGAACTAAATAAATGACCGGTTCTAGATCGAACCGATCAATCTGATCCGATTTTTTAAAACTATGTCCTCTTGTAGCATATTTAGGAAATAACATATTTTTTTTTCCTATTCATTCGTGTCACTGAAAGTTTCAACTTTATTAACAGGAAAAAAATATTGAAATGTCTTATCATTAGATAGATAGATATATATATATATATATATATATAACAAGAAAGCTGTAATGCTGATTTAATTAGATGGGCAACAAATTTAAAGCTCATATTTTATCAGCTAGTTACGTGACCGAACGATTGAATTTGGATTGAGATGCGCTAATTAAGGGCAAAGTTTATGTTTTGTGCTTAATTTGGATCATTAAATTTGGTGAAAAATTCACCATTGGTGATGATGGGTTGCCGTTATTGGGGACGACCAACTGTAAGGTTTTGGCATAATTTTTAGAATTGCCAAACACGGCAACAGGACCAACTTATTGTATAAAAATTAATTAAAAATAAAATAATAGCTCAAAAAATAATACCATAATTCTCCCATTAATTTTTATAATCCAACATGCCGGATGATGTCATTAGGATCCGATGGGTAGGATTCATCCCCCCGACTTCCCCGACAGGACAACCCCATCGTTGGATAACAATCCCAAAGACGCATGTGATGTAACGTGCTCTCCCCTAACTCCCGACTCCCCTTCCTACTTTCCTCATTTAAATAGTTACTTTGACCTGCGCCGCCCAGTGGGACTTAGTCATTTGGCCCCCAAATCGCTGCGCGTCCTAAGATAGCATTTAGTATATACTAAACAGACACCAGAGACGAAAATCAAGGTAGTGTTGCGGAGAAGGCAGTCCGCTTCTATGGATCGATCGGCGTCCCTTCATTCCCTACTCCGAGATCAAGATCTCGATCTCGTGCTTTCACATGCTCTCAACAGACCTCGACACCTCATATGCATATATCTGATGCCACCTATGGAAATTGGGCCGTCCGTACACGGCGGGCCGACCGCTTTGAGTCAGGGACGTAAACGACTTTGTGGACTGTGGAGGTAGTTTGAGATGAGTCCATCGCCCCCCTTGTCGGCTATCACTTCTTGTCGGTCCAAATTACAGTGGACAGTGGAAGCTCCTTCTGTCGTGAGGAAGTAGAAAGCATTAAGGTTGCCCCCAGCTAACTCAAAAAATTTATGGCATACCATTCGGGTGATTAATGCTAGTTTACCTGTTAACTGCAGATTACTGGATACTTCCTCCGCGCATCAGCCGTGTGGGTCTCGGCAACTGGAAATCCTCTGTTTCACTTCATCGGGTTCAATGTCCTTTTCACAGTGGTCTAGTCTATCTTCCGTAATAATGTGCGTGTGGGCAATGGCGAATGCCCTTTGTCGACGACAGATCTCAGACCCAGCTGTACCGTCTTAACTTTACTCTGTAGATAAGGCCTTACAGCTTCTTCCTCTTTCTTCTTCTCGACTGTTCAGTAAACGGTGTGCCAGGATAGGAGAGCTTCTATCCACGCCTCCAGAATATACATACATACATATACTGGATCTATGCACATGCGATGCGACGGCGTCTATCTGCTTCAGAAGGAAGAATACAATAGCACTGTGCAATTGGCTTTTGACTAAACGCCGCGTAAGACATTCGGTTCATAGCTGCTTTACCTTTTCTTATCAAGACAGTTTCGATCCACGACTGTAATCAGTCCGTGAATGACCAGAAATTACCCCTAAAAGAAGGAAGAAGCTTTTCTGATGCGATGAAGATCGAAACAGGGTTTACGAAGAGGCCGGTCCTTATTGTGAGCTTGTTATATACTATGTACCGAAGGTGAAGTTTGCCACACGCCGTTCATCGATCACAATCATGACAACAAGAGCTCATTGCCTCCCCCCATATGGCTCTTCCAGACATCCTTGGAATCAATTCAACTTACATGGGCTGTCAGTCTATAAACGAGATAAATTTAAGGGTGCGCACAGGTAAATGGCCAACATCTCTTACCTCGGAAAAAATATGAGAAATATTACATAAATTTCACCGATTTATTCTCTCTTGCTAGATTGTTTTCTCACTGGATCCATCATCTTACACTTCTCTCGAGTTTCTTTCTCTTTACATACATAGCTATAGCTCATGTGTCAATTGCTTTTGATTCTCATCCTCCTCCCTGTATCTATCTTTAGGGTTTTTGTTTTTTCCCATGGATACATCTGGGCAAAGCCCAACACTAAAATAAAGAGGATGACGGTGAGCATAGACGGGGTACAGTAACCCCAATCAGATCTTCAAAATGTAGGAACCGCAACGACCAGTCAGTAAATATATGGAAATCCATTGATCAATGGATAACTATCGGCATTTGCTAAGATTTTGGTGTGTCTCCACCTTTAGGGTTTTTGGTGTGTCTCCATCATCGCCCAGGACAAGGGGACAAATGATCCCTTGTACAAGCACTTGCCATGTTTTTTCTCCATTTGGGTCACATCTTATTAGAACAAACTCTATAATGATTTCTATTTTTTTTGTTTGTACCATACAATATTTCTAAACTAACTGAAATGCACTTCGAGACTAGTCGCGGTTAGGTCGGGATCCTTGGAGAAATTTTTGTCGATTGTTTCAATATGAGATTCGATCTCTGGATTACCCATTTGAAAGTCCAGTGAGAGAACGACCAATCCAACCATAGATTAGTCATTTCTAATTCATATCTAACCCTATTTCACGGGGGTCACACACACGTGTATGATGTACATATCAATATCTAATATTCTTTCACTCTAAAACCTCCCGTCTTTGTATTCGGAGTTATTAAGTTAATAAAGATAAGTAATCGGAAAATAGAAGGACAATTTTTTTAAAAGAAATTTGATTGACGAGAACTGAAATTATAATACCTTTATTTCAAGTCGACAGTGTATCACATAATGTTGAATAATTTATCTTTCCATCTTGGTTCGATTAGCATCCTTCTTCCGTCACTTGTGGGATGGGGCTGGAGATGCTTCTCCAAGGCCAACCATTGACACCCTTTTTCGATTTCCTAAAATTTAGGAGGCTGATAGAGCTAATAGGATCTAGCTTATTAGAACCTCCCACCTCATTGACCTTATCATTGCACCACAATCATTAATTCACCTCATCAATAGAATCCCAAGAATAACTCCCCAAAATGAGAAACATATCTCCTCCATTTTCGAACGGCTGACAGCTGAGTAGGTGTACTTGTTTGGACATTGATTCTAGCACATCTAACATACTAATTTGCAAGATTTAAATCGGGGCACGAACTTACGATCTTTCGAAAACATAACACTGGCAATCGGGTTCGTACATTTCACAAGAGCATGCATTTCTATAATTACAAACAAAGACATGTTTTTTTAACAATGATTTCACGTATTCGATAATCAACTAATATTAAAAGATATTGGTATAACAACATTATTCTCGATACAATACCAGGAAGTCCTGATTTATTTCTTGTTAATAGGACTATATGTTCATTCTAATCATATGAATTCTTCTTTAAATTGAAAAGTAATCAATAAAATGGCTAATGAATTCTATTTTTTTAAGAAAAAAAGGGCTTTTGTCGCTTGGTATCGTCAAAGGTGATAAAAAAAAATAGTGTGCAGATTAATTTTGAGTTATCTTTTTGCTCCCCCATGAAGTCCGGCAAGTGGGATCAAACGTGATTTTAGCTAAAGAACAGTGTAGATGCATCATTAGTCCATTGAATATACACACTTCAACATCACGTGACCGGCCCTTTCCCTTCCCCGCAACATCCACTTTTCATCGGCTTCAAGGCCCGATTGGCGGCACCCCGAGCATGATTCGATCATAACCCCACATCAGCACCACAGCCTCCGTCCTTGCTCTCCGACTCCCCGTTCCTCAACCCTTTCGAGTACCATTCACCGACGCCGTCCTTCTGGGTGCACCGTCGCGCACGGGCAGAAGACACCTGCGAGAACAAAGGCGTCGATCGATGCTGGGAGATTAAGGGATGGAATAACCCATTTCTTGGTACGATCGGGACAGGCCGTTTAACCGATCCTTAACCTCTCGGGTGCAGAAAACCGAAGCACGACCTAATTTCCCTAATGCTTATGATGCAGCCTCTCTTCTTCTTCCTTTTTTTTTTTTTTTTTCCCCTTTCCCTCTCTGAAACAAAAAGGGACGTGACTGTTTAACTCGACGATGATATCAGCGAACCGCTTTCTCCTTTGCTCACTACCGGACACTGATGCCCTCCCTTTGGCCCAACCGATTCCCCACTTTGCAAGCATAGAATTAGAAAGATGCTTTACTATCTATCACCACATTAACTTTCTCATAGGTGCACACCCAATTCATTAATTTTGCATTTTTTCCTACGTAAAATAAATAATGCAATACGATGACGGAAATTGTAACTTGATCGAAATTTGAGTATATTAATTAGTAGTGTTTGTCTCGACAACCTTTGATTTGATACATAGATGATGGCTGACATGCTCCGTCGAAGATGGGTTCCAACCGCATCACATATATTATCGTAATACTAACATCCACCTTGCACTCTTAAAAATAATTATTAACTAGATAAGATTTGCAAAATAAAAATAAAGTCAGCTGTCAATTTTTAGGTTTTATTTTAAAGAAAAAAGAAATTGGGAAATTGAAACCGCACCTATCAACGGGATCTAGGCTACTCAATCATCTGGTTTGGAATCTTCCGCTTTGAAACTTATATATATATATATATATATGTATATATATAGATTGTGACTACTTCATAATTTATTAAATAATATATTATACATATTAAATCTTGTAATTAATTTATAGGTACCAATCATGAAAATTTTAAAATTTTAATCTATTCTAATAGAATGATACTAGTTTATCAATGAATTATTATTATTTTCATATAGGAGCTTATTTCCCATTGTTTACCACTTAGCTAACAATTAATTCTCATGTTTTTCTTTTTTTTAATCTATATTATTTGCTATGTCGCAATTTCACTGATTTATTTAATTTCATAGAGAAATTACATTTTTTCACTGTGGAATTTCAGGCAATTTCCGAGAATACATTTTTGTTTCTCTTCTTCTGCGAACACTAACGCTTAAATACGCTCTTCACGGCTGCAGCTTACTTCCCGTCCCCGCTATTGACTCTCTTCAGCCCATCTCTGCTGCCGCGAAACTCCTCGTCCCTCCGGGAACCGTCCGTTCCAAGCACTCTCCAGCGGAGCCGCCGCTCACCTCAATCACATTCTCTCACCCGCTGATGCTACAGACCCAGCGTGATGTCTCCTCAGAAGATCAAGTCCCCGGCGAGTCAACCGCAGGACATCAAGGCCCGAGTCATCTCCTGCCTCAACAAGCTCTCCGACCGTGACACGCTTGCCGTCGGCGCCTCGGAGCTCGAGTCCATAGCTCTGACTCTGACACCAGAGTCCTTCTCTCCCTTCCTTGCCTGCATCCACGGCACCGATGACTCCTCCAAGTCCCCCGTCCGCCGGCAGTGCGTCCAAATCCTCGCTCTCCTCTCCCACTCCCACGGCCACGATCTCTCCCCCCACGTCTCCAAGATGGCCGCCATAATCGTCCGCCGCCTCCGGGATCCAGACTCCGCCGTGAGGGCCGCATGCGTGGCAGCAGCCGCCGCCATCGCCGGGAAGGTCACGCGGCCTCCGTTCTCGGCGCTTCTAAAGCCCCTGACTGACGCACTCACGACGGAGCAGGATGCGAACTCGCAGATCGGGGCGGCAATGTGTATCGCCGCCGCTGTAGAGGCGGCGCCGGGGCCGGAGAAGGAGCATCTGAGGAGGCTCCTCCCCAGGGCCGGGAAGCTGCTGAGGAGCGAGGGGTTCAAAGCGAAGGCGTCTGTTCTCGGGATGGTAGGAACCATAGTGGGAAGCGGTGGAGTGGTAAATAAAGGCATTCTAGAGTGGTTGGTTCCTCTGGTCATTGAGTTTCTGAGCAGCGCGGACTGGACGGCAAGGAAGGCGGCAGCGGAGACGCTAGGGAGGATGGCGGCAACAGAGAGGGAGCTGGCAGCGGAACACAAAGCATCCTGCTTGAAGTGCTTAGAAGCTCGGCGATTCGACAAGGTATACCTATTTTCCTATCTTTTCCATTGTCAGCCCCAGAAAACACCATAAAGAAATGCAGAAAATTGTGGATTTTTTTCCTGGCCCATAAATTTTCCTATATGCAGTCCAAAGTTCTTAGCACTCTAAATAAAACTAGTACTGATTCTATTGGCATGATGACAGGTTAAGATTGTTCGAGAAACAATAAACCGCAGTTTGGAGCTATGGAAGGATGTTGCAAATGCTTTTGAGGATGTCTCAGCTTCCTCTCGTTCCTCATCATCTTCACCCAGTAATGATTCTTCCTTTCTGGCGATTGATATTATCTATTCCATGTGTCTATCAATATTCATCCGAAAAATAAATCTTGTATCTGATTACCAACTTGTGATGGAATAATCTGTGTAACCCATTCGGCTCCCAGGAATTAGTTCTTTGTTGAGTCATTTTTCATGCATCTCTTGCAAATTGTGAGTTGAAAAAACAGAAATTCCTCCCTCTGGTGGTCCGCTAATGATATCTTACTCGTCTGGACCATCTCCATTGTGATATTGAATGTATACGTCTTTGGGTGGTGTCAAATATTCTACTCTTATTAAGTCAGCTCTTCCGTATTTGTTTGGGAGCAGGTCATGATGTCATGAGTTGCTTCCCTTCCCTTTCAAAAAGTTCACACGATGTCCTTCAAAAGTCTTCTGAATCAAAGAAACCAGTCCCCACAAGCAGATCATCATCATCTCCTTCAGATACTTCCCCTGGGACCATCACCAAAAAGGAAAGCCCTCAAAGAACCAATGTCAAGAACCTGAACTCTTCCATTTCCTCCAGATTGGAGCGAAAGCAGTGTTCCAACTGGAAGATTGAAGATGCTGTGCCCCACTCTTTCAAATCAGTATCAGAGCATGATGCAGGGAGGAATCATTCTGGAGTGCGGGGTGAGAGTGAGAACAAAGCAAATTGTAGGCCAGAGACAAAGCGTTCCCTTCTTGGTCAATTCATGGATGAGAAAGTGCCCAGGTTTGGAGCTTTCAAGTCTGGATCCCATGTAGCGCCATTCGGTTATTCTGAGAAATTGGAGTTGGAATCAGGTGTTTTAGCCACGGAAACTTCTGATGAAGATTATGACAATGAGGAGGAAATGCAGGATCTGGCGATGCTTTGTGAGCAGCTCGCTCAAATTGAAAATCAGCAGTTCTGCCTATTTGAACTTCTCCAGGTATGCCATAAGCAAAAGAGCTTGAGCCTATTGTCTTTGAGGGTTCCATTTGTTTTGCCTATATGATTTTCTAAAATAAATCTTTTGCTGCGAGTATAGTTTTTATAAAGTCCTCTTACTTGAGTTGGGCTCTGTCTGGTGAAATCACATTTCTTGTGTGGCAGTAGTTGAAAACTATGAAAAACTTGTAATTTTCCCTGTTGACCAGATCTTTATCCTCTGATGAAAAAGTTTATTGTGGAATATAGGAAGAATTGAGGAACCTAAAATCTGGGAAGACAGTTTATGCAAAACTGTTGGTCCCTCAAGACATGCATTTTTCTTCCATTGAATGGGGTGACTTCATACACTGGCTCATCATTTGCAGAAATTTATCGGAAGCTCCCAGAGCGGGATGAATTCTCTTGAGACACGCGTGCAGGGCCTAGAGATGGCACTTGAAGGAATCTCATTCGACTTGGGATTGTCTAGTGGAAGGTCTTCAAATGGGGATTCTTCAGACAAAACATGTTGTATGCTCCCAGGTGCTGATTTTTTAAGCTCAAAGGTCTGGAGAAAAGCTGAAGGCCGATACTCCACTTCAGGGTTGTCTTCTCCGGGGAGTATAAAGACTGGTAATGAAGCTTTTAGGCTGGGCAGAGAGAGATTTTGGAACCAAAGCCCGGTTGCATTTGCTGGAAAAGTGGGGCTAGGAGATTATTCTAGTGAGAATTCTCAGAGGGTGATTCGAGATACTGACAGGGTCCAGTTTATCAACTCCAATCGGCTTGTTGGGACTTCTCCATCAGCTCCAATAAGCAGGTTTTTTTTTTTTAAATTTATTCTGTGAGTTCATTTTCATCGAAATTCTGCAGGTCCTCTACCTCTCATCTTTCCAACCATAGATTGTCTTTCCTTTTCCACTTCAGTTCTGCAGAACCCACAATTCATTTATTTCTGGATATGGTATAAGAAGTCAAGACTCTAGATTGTCAAATACGTTTTAGCTCCATCTTTTGTATGATTAAGATCTTATGTAGATACCAACATACATTTCTCTTTTGGCATAATTAGAGTCAAGTATTCAAAACCCATTTACTTGATACTATCATTGCACTTTTCTGCGATCTGCCATGCATTTGTGTATGCAAGTATTAGCACCGTCCACCAAAGTGGCGCACCTAAGTTATCAACAAGTTAAGTTACGGAATGCCACTATTTGCATTTAAAGAGCTTCTGCAAGCTCCCGTCTTCACCATTCTCACAGTTAGTGGGTGTTTTGCTGGAAATTTAGCAGCTAGATGTGACAATATCGACGTAATTTTTTCCTTTCTTGGCATTGAATGCATTTTTTTTTCCCCATTTGATGTTCAATGGTTGCTTCTTCTTCTTCTTCTTCTTTTTTGCTGCATTATGATGTCTGGTAAACTTGTTATGCTCCTCCTACTTGAGGATTGGGTTCTATGATCAACTTCTCCTGATTATCCTTGTTTTTCTTTGGCTAGATACTCCTCATAGCTTCTGGATGGAGCTCAGCTTTGCAGAGTGGTAAATCTCTTCTTGGAAAGAATCGAAACGGAAAAGCCCTTCTCGGGGAATGGTTTTTCAGAAATGCTTGGCAATACAGCTCAAGGATTGGAGATGAAATGGCAATGCCCACTGTGGAAGAGGACTAGGTATTGTAGCTCGAGCTGCTTCCATACCAAGTCAGGATTGTTGAGCCATCAATGTATTACGCCTGCTTAAGCGATGCTGCTGCTTTCTTACTAGTTACTGTGTATAGAGATTGAATTCATCGTGTCTTGTGCTCACTCATTTGACTAGCACGGGCTTATCTCCCCGCACGCCAACCCCCCGCCGCCCCGAAAAAAAATAAAGTGTTGCACTGAGCAGACATGCAGAAAAGGTTTTTTTTGGGAGTGAAGCTCAGCCTTTAAACCATAATTTTTAAAATTGAATCGGATCGAGAATTAGTTAAGGTATGAGTTTATAATTCAGGTAAGAGGTTTAATAAATTAAATTATATATTTAATAATTAATATAATTTTATAATAATTTATAACAAAATTTTTATTATAATTTTATATTAATATCAATTTTAACATAAAATATAAATATAAATTTAATAAAATAAAATAAGTATATTATAATAATTTTTTATTTTTTTTTAATTTTAAGTCGCACGTTTTTTCACTTGTATAATTGGGTTCAATGGTCTAATTGAAAATTAACTGGTTCAATCGAATTTGATCGTATTTACAATATAATTAAATTAATTTTGAAAATTGGACCGAGTGAGTGGCCAGTTCGAGCCCGGTCCGGTCTTAAGAACTACGCTTTAAACATCTGAATGAGATATTCAAATATTTTCAAGGAAAAAGGAGAAAAGAAATATCAATTGAGTAGGAAAAATGTAATGGAAGGAGAGAATACAGGTGGAGGTGCCAATGTTGGGGGAAGACATGGAAATTCGTTAAACAAACGACAATGGGAAGACAAGAATAAATCCTTAAAAAAAAAATTAACTGTGCAATATATTCGAATTAGTCGAAAATACATCTAAAAACTAGTTTGCGGTCATGTAGATCCCTAGAAAATTTCCGGTCGATTTTTTCAACTTGGAATTCGATATTTGTATTATTCATTTGAAAATTTAGTGAGTATAGACCATTCTAAATCTGCTCCCACCTCATAAAAACAAGGAATAACTTAAACTCTCGTTATTGTCTAATTCCTAATCTTGGAACTATTAGCATGTAACACCGCACACAACAACATATAATTTCGTCTATAAATTGCGTATCTGTCTTATATACATATATATATATATATCTCTATTAAAAGAGGGGTTTTAAGCAAAGAAATTAAAATTTAAAAGAGAGAGAGAGAGAGAGGAGAAAAATAAAAAGGGAATAATAGGCTCTGGACAACAATGGCTGCGCCTGTGCCAATCTGGAAAGGCAGCCCTTACCCACCACCAACACGCTCGACAGCCCACAGCCCCTCAGCTCCCACGCTACATACACTAATAATCACTTTCCGTATTTATTGGCCTATAATTTTATGATCAGTTCTCGGCAGTATTTGCTCTGTAATTTTGCCCCTTCCTTTTTTTTTTCCCTGAGATATAAAAATTGAACTTCTGGAAAATTTCCCGATAATTTAGCTCATGATTTATCATATCTTTTTTAAAAAAATAAAAAAAAAAAACACTTTGATTTTTGATTTCTTGGGTGATGCATAGTTACTCGTATTATTCCATTATATATACCCAGAGAGAACTGACTAGATACTTAGATAATTAAGAGATTATCATAAAAATTGTAAGATCGTAAAATTAATTAGAAAGAAATTTCGAGTCCCATTGTATTTGTGTTTAGAATTTTAGGTATCTCTATCACCTACAATACATACATCAGTACTTTAATAACGAGATTAAATTATAGATAAATGACTTTTTTCTTGTAATTATGTGCATTTAATTTGTGAAAAATGAGAGAGGATATGAGAGAGAGAGAGAGAGAGAGAGGGGGGGGTCGAAGAGGGGCAATGATTGATCGGTGCCACAACCACAAATTGGACTGTGTTCACAGGAGTTTTGACAAAATTAAAAATTTAAAAAGAAAACATAATCCTCTTTTTTTTTGGGAGAAATATGCATTACTATCATATTTTATTTAATATCCTCAATCTTATTTATTTTATAGACCTATTAACTCAACCAAATCTGAATAAAAAATAATTATTTTTAAGGATAAATTTAAATATTTTTATATTTTAAAATAAAATTTAATGTAATATAAATGTCTGATTAATTTAAATTTATATTAATATAAAAAATATTGAAATAACGGTGTATTTAATTAAGTATTTTTTTCAAAATTTCTCGTAAACATTCTTACTGCAAATATTATTTTAACACCTTTTGAGCCGTGCAGGCACGACTAGATATCCCGGCGACCCGAAAACTCAAGCCAAGTCAATTTTTGACCGGTCCATCTTTCGCGCTCCTATACGTTCCACCAAATTAATCATGAATATGATATTGGCTGCCAATTTTTTAATGGAAAAAAATCTCGAGCAATTATTGCTAGTCACGATAAGGAAATCGACATATATATATTAATTACCGAGAGGGAAAAAGAGGGGGGGACAAAATGCGAGTGTGACATGAATGCCATTCACAGCTTGCTTAACTAACCTTCTGAGGTAATCATTTGTAGTAGTAATTAATAAAATTGATAGCTATTAATTACCCAATGGCCAATGAATAAACATCATGCTAATGACATCTTAGAAACAAAAACAAACAGAAATCTCGAGGTCGAATGAGCCTATCACTCACAAAATAAACAATATATATATAAATATAAAAGATTGGTCGGTAAAGAATATATATATATATATATACACACACTGAGGTTGTGCTTTTTAGGACTATATATATATATATATGTGCATGTATAATATAAGAAAATGGAGATACCTTCGAATGACACGAAATTATAACGCTACTAAGATGTATAATATATGCTGTGATGAAGATTCCACCGCAGGAGGGGGGGAGACAAGTTTTACTAAACTGCAGGCTTTATTCCTCAAATTGCGAGCTTGAAAATTCCACGTGGATATTGACTAGCTACAAATAAAACACAAAGCATGGTAAATTACAGCTGTGGAAAAATAAGAGAATTTAGCGTAACGGCATCAGTCTCGACTGATAATCAAAATATGCTCGTTTTTTGCTACCGTTTATGAATTCCTTTGGCGTCCGCTACCCTGGTGTTAAAAAGGTAAAACGTTCCAAAATTAATTTAGATATGAGTCTTGACCGTCCGAGATGCAGTGAAACTATCTGGCTGATTTGCTTACCATTTATAAGAGTTAAATATAAGATGGCCGTGAGAGTAAAAATAAATAAATTCTGAAAAGGAAAAATGAGGAGGTGGAGCCGTGGAAGGAAGGTGCAAAACCTGACAAAAGATCGGTTGGAGCTGTCCCCACCTTCCCTTGTTCTTCTTTTCTTCTTCCCCCTTTTTTAAAACAATTATATATAATTACAATAATTAAATGAAAATATTAAAAGGTAAAGTGAAAGAAAAGGAGTGGCAAAGATCAATGAAATAAATGGAAGAAAGTCTTCTTAATAAGTATATAAACGGGGGGAAAGTGAATTTATATTGAAAGAATTCAATTTACTAATAAGTTGAGTTATATTAATTTAAATGAGTATGTATATATATATCAATTGATTTATATAATAATAAATGAGGGCTTTGTATGAGCTCAGAAAATTCTATGTATACTCTCAGTTACCACCACCACCAGCAGCAGCAGCAGAAGTAAGTGCCACCTGCTCTGTTATACTCTTACACAAACCAGTATTCCTTCTCCATTGAACATGGAATTAAATTAAAAAAAAAACAGAAGAGGATGAAAAGAAATTTTGTATTAACCGAGAATTCAATGTAGGATGGCTGGCTTGGTCTTAATCCAATGTGACAATGTCAATTGTCTGCGTACGGGGCTCCAGAAAAAAAAAAAAAAGAGTCAAGTAAATCGTGCGAGATTGAGATTGAGATTGCAGGGATAGGGTTGCCATCTCTCTGCTCGATCGACCCGTAGCACCCCACCCCAGCCCCGCTATACCAGATGGTGCCATTTGATTTCCAGTCTCGTACCTCTTATAAATCACATGTACGTTTTCTGCCGTGTTCCCTACCACTACTGACTGCCACGCCCCATCTCCTCCTTCTCCTTCTTCTCCTCCGACTCCACTTCCTCAAATCACTCCGCGGGGGAGCTGCTCTGTGCGTGTGGCTGTTCTCACATAGAGGAATCCTCTCTCTCTGTCTCTCTCTCTCTCTCTCTTCTTTGCTTGCTTCCTTACCCAGGAGCTCGCCTTCCATTATTTAGAATCTCGGGGGAGGGTTCTCTAATCGTGGATCTGAGATCTGATCGTCCCGCGCTGTTGAAGAAATTCATTTCCTTCTTCGGAGTCCTCTGACCGTGCTCTCGTCGAGCCCCTCGTCAATGGTGATCTTCTCCGCGTCGGGCACCTGATTAGGTGTTAATGGTAACTTCAATAAGTATATTACCCTAAGCAGAATAATTCTCTCTCTCTCTCTCTCTCTCTCGGAAATTTGGCATTATAATAGTCGTGTTCTTCCTTCTCCCCAAAGACACGCTTCAAACGCAATCTACAGTTCCTAATATTGTCGGTACATTCTCTCTCTCTCTCTCCCAGAATTTTCCGTTACAGCAGATTCGTCGTCGTTTTGCTCCCTTCGCCTCGCTGCGCTGATTCTTCTTCATAAGCCGCGGGCGCCGCCGCGAAGGAGGAGGAGGAGGAGGAGGAGGAAGGATGGACTCGGAGCAGCGGCGGAAGCGGAGGCGTCCTGGCCAGCTGAAGCGTGGCACGTTCTCTCCCTGGCCGCACCTCTTTTCCCTCAGGTCCTTTGTGCTCTGCCTCTCGTTCTTCGTCTTCCTTCTCTTCATCTCCTCAGATCGGTACCTCGTCAGCTCGGTGGCCTTTCGCCCACTCCGTAGCTCGTCCACTCTCTCCCTTCTCTCCTCCACCTCCGCCGACCTCGCCATCAGCGACTCCCTCGACCACCGCCTCCTCTCTATCCCCCTCCGCGTCGAGGACCGCGTCCAGTTCCCTGACCACTTGCTCCTCCTCCTCGGCTCTCCACGCGGAATCTACAGCTCCGAGAAATTCGAGTGCGTCTACTATCTACAGAACCACTCCACCGAAGAGATCGGGAATCCGGAGGCCGTGACGGCACTGCCTGTGCTATCTGCGGATGCCTACGATGAGTTCCGGTCGATCTTCAGATGCCCTCTCCCTCCGACGAACTATTCAGTGGCCGCGGATCTGCGCCATCGGGGTGACGTGGCGGCTGACCATTCCAAGCGGCCGGATCGGGCGGTTCATTCCTGGCATAGGGTGGCTTATGAGGCGGCCCTGGATGGGCACACGGCGGTTGTGTTTGCGAAGGGGTTGAATCTCCGTCCTCACAGGAGATCCGACCCAGCTCAGTTCAGCTGTCACTTTGGGCTGGGCAGCTGGGAGAGAGACGACGGACTGATCCTTACGACAGAGGCCATCTCAGCTGCACAGGAGGTGGTCCGATGTCTCCTTCCGCGGAGCATCAATAGCAACCCGAGCAAGGCCAACGGAGTCAGGGTCACCATTGGGGTTCCCTCAAACTTCCATAGCGGAGCTGGGAAGTCCTCGGTCCGCGTTCCCATGCCTTCTGTGGCAAAGATTTATAGCTCTGGCAAGGATTCCAATGTCGGAGGAGAGGAGAAGATGAAGAGAAGCACGAAGTACGAGATTTGCGCCTGCACGATGTTGTGGAACCAAGCCTCTTCCCTGCGAGAGTGGATCATGTACCATTCCTGGCTTGGAGTAGAGAAGTGGTTCATTTACGATAACAACAGCGACGACAACATCAAGGAGTTGATCGAGCAGCTCGATTTGGAGAATTACAACGTGAGCCGCCACATTTGGCCCTGGATCAAGACCCAAGAAGCGGGATTCTCTCACTGCGTGCTGAAGGCAAGGCAGGATTGTCAATGGGTTGCGTTCTTTGATGTGGACGAGTTCTTCTACTTCCCATTCCCAAGCCATCGCAGTAATAAGCTCAGGATCCCGGGCAGGGGTTCATTGAGGGCATTGGTCGCCAACTTCTCCTCATACTCTTCCATCCCCGTCGCAGAGATCCGAACAGCCTGTCACAGCTTCGGGCCATCAGGCCTGACCTCTCATCCGCGTCAAGGGGTGACTGCAGGCTACACTTGCCGCCTCCAGCAGCCCGAGCGCCACAAATCGATCATCCGCCCAGATGCCCTGGACACCACCCTCCTTAATGAGGTCCACCATTTCCGGCTGAAAGAAGGGTTCCGCCATCTTAATGTCCCAGAGAGCATTGCCGTGATCAACCACTACAAGTACCAGGTCTGGGAGACTTTCAGGGCAAAATTCTACAGGAGGGTCTCGTCCTATGTAGTTGACTGGCAAGAGAATCAGAACACGGGGTCAAAGGACAGGGCTCCAGGGCTCGGGACTGAGGCCATTGAGCCCCCCAACTGGAGGCTGAGGTTCTGCGAGGTCTGGGATACCAGGCTAAGAGACTTCGTTTTGGCTAATTTTGCAGACTCCTCTACTGGGAAACTTCCGTGGGAGAGGTCGAGACGATGACTATTACGTGTAATCCGATCACTGCCCAGGACAACAGCAGATTGCCGCACCTATACGACTCCGAGAAAAGAGCGTGGATTAAGCCGATTCTTTTTCATTCTTTTGCTCCTCCTCTTGTATCTGATTTCTCACTTTTCCCCGATCTTTCAGTTTATGGCATTGATTACTGATGCAATGCTAGATAACAGGGATGCCATACCATAGAGCTGTAATTCTGCCAGGGTATAGATTGATTCATTTGTTCATATACTTACTGAGAAACTTCGTTTCTTTCTGTCTCTCCAATTTGTTCATTTGTCAGTCCCATCACAATGTACTGTCAATTTTTTATTAGAGGCTGGCCAAATTGTAACTCCGACGTGGATCTTGTAATCGTGACGAATGGAGCTGTAAGATAGTCGACATGTTGAACATCCCTTCATCGAACGGTGATATGCAAAGACATCATCTTCCAGTATAAGCACAGTTTATTCAGTTCAAAATCAGAACTTTTATCACTGCACACGCGCAGACCCTTCTGGTGTTTTCAGGTGTATTGGACTGCAAGGAACAGAACAGCTCCCATCGCACTCTTCCCTCGTTACTCAGGCGCGATCTGGGCATTGAGTGCAGCATCGAGCTTCTCCACAGTATATGCTATCCACCTCTGAAATGTATGAATGTGCCAAAACTTTCGTTTACAGTATCACTGCCTAGAAAGTCTAACGGATGAGCATTTAAGTCTAAATCGAGCTATCTAATTAATATCAATCGGTGAACAGCCATAAAAATCAGTGCCTCAAAGGAGATGAGTCGTCGATCGTGCAAACATGTGTGTGCTGGCGAGCTACCTTCTCTGTGGGTATGATGAATCTACCATAGCTCTTGCGAGGAGATTCCTAATCATGAGAACCAGCGCGCGGGTTGCGGGGGTGGTGGGTGATGGCAGGCACAATGGGTCCAGATCTGACTGTAAGGATAAGGTGACGAAATCCCAAGGATCAAGCGAACTCCAAACCAGCAAGAACGTCCCACAGCTCAGCACCAATGGCCGCACTTAACGCCATTTTCCGCATCAGTCGAGCACGATGGTAGCAGTCTCGAACGGCACGTGGAGTCGACTCAACCGAGCTTCTCAACCATGACTGAACCGGAAATTCCCGGGCGACGGTTCGGTCTCCCATGTTCATATTCATTAATATAATAAATAAAATTATTATGTAATAAAGGAGAAATAGGATTGCAGATAGGAAGAAGGAAAGTGGGTAGAGATCCCAGACGATGAAGCCTGCGAGCTTGCAGACGCGGCTGCTCCTTCCACTGCTCCTTCTCTTCCTACTCTCCTTCCCTTGGTTCTCATCTTCTTCACGCCCTCACCCTCTAGGGTTCCGACAGTAAGTCACCGTCCCATTTCCTTCTCGCCGTGTCTGTGGTCTTTTACGATGCGAATTGATTCGATCCGTCGTACGATTGGTCCGCAGATCAATTCCTGAGCGCAGAGCCCTTCTGAGCTTTAAGGAGACGCCGAAAGGAAGCAACATCACTTTCGACTGCTCCCCTTCCGGTGCCTGCGTTCCCTGCCTCTACTTGGAAAAGGTTCTTTCTTCCTTTTTAGTGTTTCTCGAATTCCTTGAAAAATATATTATTTTTGCATTCTTCTTCTACGTTTGTGTCCTGTGGATCGGCGAGCTGACTTAGTTATATATTGGCTTTATTGCGTCATCTTATCCAAGTCATTACCATGTTTGATCCAGTGCCGAGGAGGTTTATTCGACCCATTATCTCAGTACACCTTAAATTTCTGCAAATTTTCCGGTGCATTTAATTTTTTTTTGTCACATTTCAGTTTGGTTGTTTGCTTGTGCTCCGCACACTGGGTTGGGTTGCTATGAACACTTGCAAGTTGTGAATTTCTCCAAAGTGGTTATTGCCTGAGATAATCTTGTTCTGGATGATGAATGAAAGTGTCTTGCCTATATAGATCTAGGTAATGAAATCGGCACATGTTACCTGTTTATGCTCGCTCAATCATATAGTTTTTCTCTAGCAATTGGTCAAAAACAGGGCAGTGAGAGATCTTTGAAGTAAGACTCACCCTTAAGGGATGATGACCACCTAATTTTTCTGTGTTTTATCTGATTGATATGCTTATTGGTTAGAAATGTTAGTTTCGTATATTTGCACCAAGGTTCAAATGATAACTGGCCTATTATGGAGACCATGCACTTCCACTTCGCCAGATAAATTCTCATATTCTGAATATTTAATTGCCTTCTTCCACCTGACCCTTAGGTTTTGAGATTGAAACTGCTTTTATTCCTTATAAATCAATGCAGAAGTCAGAAAAGTACCGTTGCAGTGAGATGGGCTATCGCATCCCTCTGAGATGTGTTGAAGTCACTGATGGTACAAAAGTGAAGTCTGAGAAGGGCCGGCTGGCCCTTGAACTCCTGCAGGACAAAGCAGGGCTGCTTCTACAGCATGACTCAGGAGAAGGGACTACATCAGTAACTCGCAGAACCTTGTTGGAAGATTCATCTGCGGTGGAGGACAAGCGACAATCTTACATCACTTATAGAAGCTGTATACCAGCTGCAAATGTGGAGAAATTATCTGTGGTCAGTTTCGAGGTGGGTCTTGCATTGTTAATATAAAACTAAAAGCTATGCTTGCAACTCACCATATGCACTTACATGAATTTTGGGAGGGCGAGGATTTCACCTGTGGCATCTGTTATTGAACCTTGACATATGATATTTTTTTAATTTTGCCGGACAGGGAATCACCTTCTTTCTGTTACTTGCAAGTGGTACATTTATCTACTTCAGAAAAAAGCGATCTTTTACGACGATGCCTGGAGTTGCAATGACAAGGATCCCTACGAATTCTAGATTTTGACTCTGAAATAGGTAAGGTCCCTGAAGCTTGTTTTTACTTATACGGCTTCCTTTACACTCAAAATTGTCATGCCTTATGTGATATTGGATCTCTAAGCAGATAAGAGAGACTACCAATGTTGAATGTGTTGGGGTTAGAATAAGACCTGTGGCACATATGATATGGTAGAACTATTTTTTTTAGGAAAGAAATATATATCTTGGACGAAAGTTGAAATAATTCACAGAGGAAATGAAGCGATTGCATTCTGTGTAGGTTGTGAAAGCACAGAAGTTTCTGCTGCAGTTGTGAGTTATGCTTGGCATGCAGCCATACAGTACATTTGAAGGGCAGGGATATGGCAAATTGGAATGCTGCTGAGTGCTGATCCATGGGCAGAGCAACCCTACTCTTGAGAACTTAGCAGGACGTGCAACTTCAGATCTGGGATCTGAGCAGTTTCGAGGAGAAAGCCAAGACTTGCCCTGAGAATTGTGTATGTAACTGGTAAATCTTTGAAGTGCTTGTATGACCCACTGAAAGGCTGTTCACAAAGTTCTTTTCTTTTTATTTGGAATGAGCATTAGCGAATGCTTGTGTTGGATCTTGGATCTCTAAGCTCTCTATAATCTATATCTTGCATAAGAAGTTACAGTGGCTTGTTTGTTTTGAGGTAGAAAGCATAATCTACATGTTAGTGAAAGAAAAGAACGGATAATGATTATAGATTGATCAGTAACTCAAGTATCTTAATTACTTATCTATTTTCATAGATGGCCTTTCATTGTTTTCTCCTCTCCATTGTTTCTTTACGTAAGTTTTGGAAGTAACCGACTCTTCCTCCGTACTTCCAATTGTACTGATAACTTAGGGTAGCTTCAATAGACAGCTTCGATATCCCTTTTCTCTGATGTGTTGAATCAACTTCAAGTGAAGGACCCCTTGGATGGCCCGAATCTCTGCTTGGATGCCTATCCCTTAACATTATGCATTAGATCTGTAGACACTGCCCGACCCATGGAATCAAGACAGGATGAGATAGGACTTAAGGGGAGAACCTTGTTGTAAACTGCTGGATGGTAAATTGGTCTTGAGATGGCGTTTCATGGGCAGGCAGCATTTCTCCCATGGAACATCATAGTAAGAGCAACAACATTATTAAGGGAGGGGGGGGGGGGGGGGAGGATGTGGTAAAGAGGAACTAAGCAAGAGTCGGAGATCAGCTCGAAATTGGAAAGAATCGCTCATATTGGGGTTGTTTCAGTCGCTGCCACCTGCTCCGTCCGACCGGTCAAGCCAAAGATGCGCGATTGCCGGGTTAAGCAACAAAGGAAGAATCCTTTCAGCCGTTCACAAAAGAAAAGAAAATTTGGTTTCATTTCCTTCTCTAGCTCCTAAGTCCCACCTTCAAAATGTCCACCCAGCACACAAGCAAGACGATGTTATTGCTGCTACCACTAGCCGAGAAGAGATACGAGGGCCATCAACGTAATGCCCTCGGCACGTATCCCCCCACTCACACATCCACGAAGCAGAGCAGCTGTGACTCGGCTCAAACGAAAAGAATGTTAACTTATGAAAATCATTGTTGACTTAAGCAATAAGCACCCCTCTCACAAGGCACATCTACAGACGAAAGTGGACTGAAACTACAAACTGCCAAAACAAACGCCGGGATTACAAAAAATAGTCAGGAGTCTTGCGTGTGGTGTCGGGCTCAATTTGCCGAGGCGCAGGATCGAACTGGAGGAAGTTGTGCTCCATGTTCTCACCGATCTCTAGTATCGCAGCCATGTTCCCACACCGGTAACAATAATTTGGAGCACTGAATACCGTCACCACATTCTTTTCCTGAAAATAGAAACAATATATCAGTCTCAATATGATGAATCTGATAGATTCTGATAAATAATTCCAATGTTTCTAATGTGTGTGTATTCAGCGCTAGCTTTCATTTTTGTTCAAGTTTTGCAGAGAAGCAAAAGCAGATTTCCATGCTTTCTCGGAAAACCATCCTCCTAAGATCAGCACGACAGTTGATTAGTCATTATTACCTCGGACTCAGAGTCTATAAGCAAGAAAACAGTAAAAAGGGATAAGTCCCGGGTACCAGATGTAAGTAATTTTCCTTTGGACCTATTACGACATTACTCTTTTCCACCTTTTAGGTCAGAGTACCAAATTCACTGACCTGACACCAGTTGTAACCTTCCATGACAAGCTGGTGGGCTCTTGAGATTAAGGTGAGACCATTGGTGTGATTGAAGTGGGCAGCAATATCCTGTCCGAATGTATACCCAGCACCTCGTGGAGATATTCCCCACCCACAACGATCGTCTGGATCGGACCACAAGAGATCGCACATCGGCCCTTCATGTGGGACCTACTCCATCCTCAACAAAGTTAGATAACATGAAAAGATATTCCATTAAGTTCACGGACAGCCCATAGGAGGAATATCAACAAGAAACACTTACAAAAAGGAGAGAACATTCACTTTCTTTCTATGGAGTAATGCATGTATCAAGTAAGATTGCAAGTTACAATTTCACAAATGGTACTTTAGATATTTTAGGTTGTAATTAACTAAACAAGACACCGAATGTTCTTCATAAGCAGTCACGGAAAATTTTCAACTGTTGATGCATTAGAACAAAGAATAAACATCATGGAGCAATCCTCTGTTTTCTCTTTCAAGCATCAAAGATATCAGTGACATTATATGAGGAGCTATGTCACAAAAGCATATTCAGTGAGTGCTTTCATCCTGATTGCATAAGATGCCACTTAAGAAATCCCAAACATACCTCCTGAATTCGGTCCAATGCCCGAATGTTGTCTAACGTGTCCAAAGACGGTGAAAGACCTCCATGCAAACAGAAAATCTACAGCATGGCATCGTGCATCAGCAAGAAATAAGTAACAAGAGAGGTGTTGATAAAAGTTCAGTTATTATGTTTTGTACCTGGCTTTCAATCAGTGCAGTCAGGGGCAGATAATCAAACAGATCCGTAAAGTATTTCCAGACATTGGCATTTCCATATTTTCTCAGACATTCATCATAAAAACCATACCTGAAATGAACAACCAATGTTTGCAGATATCAGACTACATGTACGGGATGTTGACACTGACACGTGTCAACACATGCAAAGTGCACTATTAGATACAATGGGGACAATATGGATGATAATTTAGTGACATGCTTTCAATTCCAATGGGTGAGTCTCAATCAGCTTTGAAACTGGCAGGCTTCCACAACACAGTTTAATCAATATATAGTTCACGTGCTTGATTTTGAAGTATAAAGCCTTATAATTTCAAGTATCTAGAATCGAGGATGCACACAAAGGCCTGAGCAGAGTCTTACACTTGAGTTATTTGCCGGCTCTCATGATTTCCTCTAAGAATTGTTATTCTATCTCTATAACGTACTTTCAGAGCAACTAGAAGTGTGACTGTCTCCACTGAATAATACCCACGATCTGCATTCATGCACCATCAAAAGTAGATATCACTTTTTAACCCATCAATTCAATATAAAGTAACAAACAAGTTCGACATTCTTCCAAGAAACTAAAAATTCAACATGTAACATTATCTTATGTTAAAGGTAAGCCAGTGTGATACAGTAAAACCAACTTTTAGCATGAGTTCAAGGCATCAATACAACATTATTTCTATTCAGTTAGCATCAAAGACACAAGGATACGCAATATGTCTGGCAACTACTTAACCATTTTGTCCTTTCTATCTTAGACAAATGTAGAGCAACCATCACTTGGAAAGGAACTGGACAAAACTAAAGCAGTCTAGATAAGATCACTGAAGAGCACCTTGCATATTTACCCCCCCACACCCACCCC
Source organism: Sonneratia alba (assembly GCA_900174645.1). NCBI lineage: Eukaryota > Viridiplantae > Streptophyta > Magnoliopsida > Myrtales > Lythraceae > Sonneratia > Sonneratia alba. The sequence goes on from FWPY01000040.1 coordinate 844,148, forward strand.
CCCCCCAAAAAAAAAAAAACTTGTGAAAGCACACATTAGGACGCTATAGCAAAACTTTAATCAGATGTCCCATTCATAGACTACAGGAAAAAAATTCACACTGTTAAACTCTTAACTACTCCATCAAATTTATAAGCAGAGGACCTAATCGGTAAGAAAGCTGCAGAAAACCATAAAAGAAATTAGAAATATAAGGGTAGTCCTTTATACAAAGCATTCATAAATAACAATTACTAGGAACCGAACTTCTAAAGTAAGAAACATCTAGAAATATATAGAAAATTTATAGCTAAGTTGACCGAAAAGATAGCAAATATTCAGGGAATAGGGACAACCCCTGCTTTGGTTTTATAAAATAGAATGAAGCCTTCAACACTTCAACATCAATATGTCTCATACCTCAACATGTTCTGAGCTTGCATTAGTAAAAATAGAGAAACAAACTTTGTTGAACTACAGAGATCTTCACAATTTCAATTTATCCTAGTGCAAGGAAGCTATCTGCAAATCAATCTTTCTGAATAGCTTTACAGTGAATACTATAAGCCAATTTTTAAGACAAATAGGAACTCCAAAATCTCAACATTGAGAATGGCAGTAATCGCTTCCCTCCACTAACTTCTCGTTCATTCATGTTTTAACCTCAGTAATATAAAATGCTTCATTTCTATTATTTTCATTGAAGAACGTGCCATGGAAACAAGTTGCGGCACGGAAATTCCCACTGTTTGCATGCTCTTGATTAAAACTAGAATTCCCCATACTCATTGCCTCTCCACCAATTAAATCAAAGTGCTCGATGAGAATACCAAACTAGCCACCTTCAGGTAAGACTTGCACATTCATGGTAAGTAGAGCTTCGTCAGGCAATAAGTGGCAGGAAGGGGAAAATTTTTTGATTTTGTTATCATTAAGCTAGCACTGACAGCTTAAATTTACGTTATCAGGCTTGTGCTCCATGAGAGGATTTTTCAAAAGCGTCATCATTCCCAAAAGCAGATCTATGAGTTGCGTATATCTCGGAGTGGGACAGTCTCCCTTCCTCGGGCAGAACACGATAGAGAACAGCACCATATGCTAGCATCTCAAGAGCTAATGAGCTTATGTAATGGAATGTATATATCGATCTTTGTTAAATAGCTCGGGAGAATGAATTGTCGGGAAAAAAAAAGAGTAATTCAAAAAATCAAAGCCAGCACTTCAGAATCAAAATCGAAGTTCCATCAGAATGAACTAACTTCAAAAAGCATTTAACAAGAAATCCTTGATATTTCGAACACAGGTTTCCGTGATTGGAGAGGGGGGCATCTGAGGCGGCTATATGCTCGACTATAGACGAGTTCAATTATAGTTAAGCTGGGGAATAGGGATTTTCTTCCAGAAATCAATTGAACATGATTGTAGTAGATCGAATGAAATACTAGCCAGTTATTAGCGGCCATGGATAAGGCGAAGAGCCAAACTCACCAACATAATCGCCCATGAAGAGATAGTTCGTGTCAGGCGCGTTGCCTCCTATCCGGAACAGCTCGATCAGATCGTAGAACTGGCCGTGGATGTCGCCGCAGACGGTGACCGGGCACTTGACTGGCTGCACGTTCCATTCCTCGACCAGGATCGCCCTCGCATGATCGCACAGCGTCTTTACGTCCGCCTCAGAGAGAGGCTTGCAATCCATCAGCTGCTCGATCTGCCGTTCCAGATCCGCGTGCGACGGCATCCTTTTCGCACCTCCTTCCCTCTCCCCAGACCCCTCCCTCGCCGATAACCCACCCTACCTGCGGTGGAGACAAATCTCAGGCAGGCCGATCGGCCGATCAGCCGAACCGTACGAGCTAGGGTTTGCGGCAGCGTTGGTGGAGGAGGAGGACGAGGGGTAGCAAAACGGAGCGTTTCGGAGGTCGACGGACGAATATCTTTCGATCATTACTCGAATTTTCTCGCCTTCTCTCTTTGGCTTCTCCCTATCGTCTCAAACCTTGAATCGTAAAGGATTATAAGAGTTTTTCATAAATCCCAATTGATTATAGACTAATTTTAAGGGTAGATTTTCATCTATTTAAAAATATTATGTGGTGGAAATTAATAAAAAGAAAATAAACACATGTCTAAAAAAAATTAAAAACTACATGGTCAGGGGGGTAAGGAGGCTACAATTAGGTTGTCAAATAATAGAGCGTGACATTTTATTCCGAGGATTCTCAGATCAGTAGATTCTCACTGATAGTGACACTGCTAGATGAGCCGACTAATCTACACAAACGTACCCTTCTTTATTTTATACCTATGATGAACATTTGTCTGGATCCCTCTAATCCTAAATCTTCTATATTTTATTTAATTCCCATCTAATTTTTTTTTTAATTTTTGAGTTGGGCTTTTTGTGCTGTGCTACAGCGACCTTTTGCTTTTGGACTGCAGTACAATTATTTAATATCAAAATGCTTGGATTTTACTTTTTTAATAATTAAAATTTATAAAATTGACAATCATGTAGGCAAGTTTTATAATAATTATTTTTTATTTATAAAATTTGAATATAAATAATTATGTCTCTCTGGTAATTTTAAGGTGTGACATTTAAGGCTACCACCGTTTCCCCAACGCGCCCCTTCTCGAAATTCGACGTGCAACTTTAACATTAATTTTTTACAACAAAAAAGAAATGTTGATACTTAAGAAGGGAAATTTTGTAAATGATTTATTTAATTTATTAGATAAAATGTGTACATTATGGCATAGTTTTCAAAACCAGACTGAATCGACTGATTTGACAGAAAACTATTATTCACTTGATCCGATTTTTGAATTGAGTAAAAATAATTGAATTAATAAAAAAAAATCGATTGACTTGAAAAACAAAAACTATTATAATTTACCCACCACATACAATTTTTTCTTTTACTACTCATTTAGTTATTAAAAGAGAGTATAGTGGTTTTTATCATATCATCAACCTACAAAATTAAGACATAATAAATAATTTTAGCTTGGAATTGGGTGTTTTCAATACTCACCATTAAATGATTTTAATTTTAATAATTCTTTTATTTTACTCATATTTAATTATATGATATTTTTTATAAATTTTTATTATAAATTAATATCTGATATTATAAATATTTATTTATAATATTATGAATGAAAGTTAACTTCTCTTCCTCCTTTTTTTTTTCCCTTTTTCCCTCAAACCATGTAAACCAATTATGAACGCGAGAACCTTAATCGTTGTACGTGCACGGTTGTCAGCATCGGGCTTATCCTATTGAATCACACAGGTTTCATCCGACCCTCCCTCTCTCTCATTCATCTTCCTCTCGCACGCGTGCCGTCCACGCTGGAGCTCCGAGCCAAAACTCAAGTCCGTGCGGCGGGCAGGCATGGCCGACGATCAGGGCGATGACGAGGGTGGGGGCCTGGCCTTGTTGCGTTACCATTGGGACGTCTTCCTCAGCTTCCGGGGGTTGGACACGCGCCATGGGTTCACCGAACGCCTCTACAATGCGCTCTTGCTCGAAGGCGTCCGCACCTTCCGCGACAAGGAGGGCCTGGAGGGAGGGGATGAGCTGGCGCCCGTCCTGCTCGAGGGGATCCAGGACTCTGCAGCCGCCATCGCGGTGATCTCCGAGCGATACGCGGAATCGAGTTGGTGCCTGGAGGAGCTGGCAACGATCTTCGACAGGAAGAAGCTGTTGCTCCCAGTGTTCTACGGCGTTGATCCGTCCGAGGTACGGTGGCAGAAAGGCCCGTTCAACCAAGGGTTTCTGAAGCTGGAGAAGCACTATGCAGTGGACAAGCTCCAGAGATGGAGAGATGCCATGAGTAAGGCAGGAAACATCTCAGGATGGGAATCCAAATCCTGGTAATAATAATTCTATAGATGACCATCCATCTGCTCTGTTCTTCTTCTTCCCAAATTTTGTGGGACTCGCTCGGTACATTCATGAAAGTGTAGTCTATAATTAGCATGGACTTGCATTGCTGCTACGCTTCTTTTTTTTTTTTCCTTTTCTTTTGAAATACCACTCTGGGGGAAATTTTGATTAAAGAAATAGGAATCAAAGAAAGGGATTTAGTATAGTGGTGCAGATCTTGGCATGATAAATAAGAGACTGTGGGTTCAATTCTTATCATGAAACTTCCCTTTAAACTCGTGAAAAAGGGAAAGGGAAAGAGAAAAGCACTTATGCATGTCAAACCATTCGCTAATTGGTGGTGTTACTAGGATTGGCATGTCTTGTCTCTATATTTAAACTATTTTGAAGTAATAAAATTAAATTTAATCTCCATATTCTACCAAAACATGAGAGGTGCTACGACAGAAGGGATACATGATTTGTTCTCCTCCATTAAGGCCTTGAATTTTAATATTATAGATAAATAAAATTCACAATGTATGGGGTTTAATGTTTAGTGGGCCATAATCATATTCAAACATGAACCAGTCATCATCAAGAGCCCACTGATTTCTTAACATGAGATAAATAGAAAAAACTAAAATTTGAGAAGTGATTTTTTTTTTTGGTTTATCGGTGATTAAATCAAATAAGCTATACCGACGATGCTGTAGGGCGACATATCCACCGCAAAATCCCTGACAATACCCAGTTGCTAACATTCATGGTTTCTTCTAGTGAAAAGTTGAGTTCTTGATCGTTATATTTTCCTGAAGTCTGAAACCACCTTTTACAGGGAAGAGCAAGAGCTTATCAAGTCGTTGGTAGAAAGAATTTTGAAGAAGTTGAGGAATACACCGTTGGCAATGGTCAAATATCCTGTTGGACTTGATGCTCGTCTCGAAGAGCTGAAGGGAATGATCAATGCACGTGCCAATGGAGTCATAATCCTCGGTTTCCACGGAATGGGTGGGGCTGGAAAGACAACCTTGTCAAAGGCTCTCTTCAACAAGCTAGTAGGTGACTTCCGTCAGCGCAGTTTCATTTCAAACATAAGGGAAACTTGTTTGCAAAACAGTGGTGGTTTAGAATCTCTTCAGACCAAGCTGATTCGTGATCTATCCCCTACGGATGTATCATCACAAGTAAAAGATGTCAGAGATGGTATCCTCAGGATCAAAGAGCGGACCTTTGAGCAGCCTGTTCTGATTGTTCTTGACGATGTTGACAGCGTCATGCAACTGAATGCTCTAGCTGGGGGCAGAGATTGGTTCTATGAAGGAAGCTTGATCATCATCACTTCGAGGGATAGGGATGTCCTGCCTGAGAGCTTGTTGGATGTAATCTATGAAGTTAAGCAGTTGAGAACCGAAGAGTCAATTCAGTTATTCAGTTTTCACGCCTTTGGAAGAGAGAAACCTCCAAGCAACTTTGCACTTCTCACTGAGCAAATCGTAGATCTCACTGGAGGACTCCCCCTCGCTTTGGAAGTATTTGGTTGTTCTCTGAGTGATAAGAGAGATCTCATGGACTGGAAAGATGCCTTACAAAAGTTGAAGCACATTCGCCCCGGTCACCTGCAATCTGTTCTAGAGATAAGCTTCAATGCACTCGATAGACAAGAGAAGAGTATATTTCTTGATATCGCATGCTTCTTTGTTAGAATGAGGATGAAAAAGGAAGATGTGATATACGCATGCAGGGCTTCTGGTTTCAATGCTGAGATCACGATCAAAGTACTTGTTGCCAAATCTCTCTTGAAAGTTACAGAGGATGAAGTTCTCTGGATGCATGATCAAATACAAGACATGGGAAGGGAAATTGTTCAGAGGGAGAGCAATGACTACCCAAGCATGCGAAGCAGACTTTGGGATCGAGATGAAATCTTATCTGTCCTTGAAAATAAGACTGTATGTTTCAGAATATTGTTCTATTCTTTTGGTTTGATTAATTTATCAAGGAATCATGTAAGAGCAGTTGGAGGCAGCGATAGGACTTCCCATGGTAGTATGTTTGGATTCGTATCGACGCATCCTGTTTAGTCTCCTTTCTGCGATAAAGATGTGAGATGGAATATAATGTGGAGAACGTATGCTTTGGCGTACAGTTAGTGAGCTTTATTAGCACATCTATGCAGCCAGTGAAATTATGATATGCACATGATTGATAATTCGCTTAATGCTTTTAGATTAAAAACCACATTTGTCAATACTGGACAAGTTATTTACTGCTGCTCTGGCTATCTAGGGGGGAGAGAAGATTCAAGGAATCGGCTTGAACTTCGAGAGAACAAGTAACTCGAGCTCAACCACAAGTACCCCGAAGGAAGGGAGAGAGAGGGCTCCACTGACTCCGCATACAAGTTCCTTCACGCCTATGGTCAACCTTAGGCTCCTTGAGATCAATCATGTGGACTTACAAGGAAGTTTCGAGAAGTTGCCTACTGGAATTAAATGGCTGCAATGGAAGGGATGCCCATTGGAAGTTTTTCCATCTAGCACCTTCTTTCAGAAACTCGGTGTCCTCGACCTCTCAGAGAGCAGCATAAAAAAAATTAGCGCGTGGACTCAACTTAACACCTTTGCTGAGAAGGAGGTATGTCTAAATCCTCAAACTACGCTATGGTCTAAGTGGTGATCACATTGTTATAATGACCACATAAATGCATGTAATGGAGCTAAAATCAATCGAGGCAAATAATACTTCCAGCTAAGATGCGCATCCCCATATTCAGACGTCATTTCTTTGAAAGCATACCGCAGTATTTGTTGATTTCATTTGGACTTTCGCTAGCGCTGTTTATTGCCGGAATAAAATTCTCAAGTCCAATGTTTAAGTACTCAAATCCAAGAAGTTTTACTCTCTTTTAGGTCCATGGATGGGAGATGTTTGTCTCTACACATATAAACATAAAATATGGGCAATGGGGTCGCTGGCCTTCACATACATACATATATGCGTGTGTGAAGTAAACCGCCGTAAGTGTCAATGGACTTGTCCTGTTTCTCACTATCCGCCAAGAAAGCTTTCAATTTTTCCCTACTTTATAACCTTTGATTGAGAAGCCCGATGTCATAATAGGCATTTACGATTGATAGAGCTGAGCACCAGACTCAGTCCTCAAGGTATGCCTTCAACATTTTTCAGCCCAATATTTCTCATATGAATTAGTGGTATATCTGTGTTGCTACTCCCCCTCTTATTTCAGTTGTCATCAAACTTGACGAGTGTAAGAAATTTCTGCTCATTAGGGGCCAGTGAAACTGATAAGTTCTTAATCTTTTGATTCTGGGAACCTGATCTTCTTTATGATTGATTTTTCTTGTAGCTTTTCCCTTTCCTTTTCCAGAAATTTATGATGTTTTTTTTATGGCCACAAAATCTAAAGTAAACTTCAGGCATCTTTTCCCGAGAAAAATCCAATTAACACTAGAGGCAATATGCTACTAGAGCACTGAAGCCTGCAATTGATGAAACCTTTCTCATTAGAACAAACTTTCTTGCTATCAAACCATTGGATCCCCAAATGAGCTAGTTAACAGCTCCATACTCTAGAATGAAAGCATTATCTGTAAGTTTTCCCATTCCAGAAGGTGAATATGCTGAACTTAATTTATGTAGTCTGGTGTGGGGAAGAGAAACTGCTGCAAATAAATCATGGAAACAAGAAGTTAAATGTCACGTTTACGTGGTGATGGGCCAGTACTAGAAACAATATTCAGACATCTATCTTGTTGGACGATCATTAGACCAACTAACTCTCAAATGGCAACTGAAACTGTTAAAATAGCGAATCCAATGCAGTCTGGTCTTAAACAAGGACTTTTTAAAAACAAATTAGCTCCTGATTCTCACGAATCTTTAAACTGATTCTCCTGAGGCCACCAATGATCATCAGTAGTTGGGATCAATATGGTCTGAGCAAGTCTTTCTAAGACTGGGTATGAGAAATACTATTTAAGAAAGCACTATTTGTGTTTCAAAATTCATGGTTGATTGTCGGCTATGGTCATTGAAGGATGGTTGATATTGGTGATTGATTTTTATTTAAACTGCTAGAGGTGAATCTCATCTGCCTGTTTGTTTTGTTTCATTTTTCCTTCTGTCAAGCAAAATTTTCAATAAAATGGCTTCCTTTTTTAACTTCAGATGGCTAAGAAATTGCTGGTCATGGATCTACATGCGTGCTACCAGCTCACTGAGATTCCTGACTTGTCCAATTATCGAGTCCTGGAGAAACTGATTCTTGCAGAATGCAAAGGGCTGGTCAAGATTCCCAGATCCATTGGAGACAAGACTTCTTTATTGACCTTAGACTTGAGCGGGTGCTCCAACCTCCAGAAATTCCCACAAGATGTCTCCGGGCTAAAAAATCTCAAGAAACTGAAACTCTCTAATTGTCTCCAATTGATGGAATTACCAGAGGACATGAGTGGGATGGCATCTTTAGAAGAGCTTATTGTTGACTCCACGGCAATAGAGAAAATCCCTGAATCTATATTCCGCCTCCAGAAGCTCAAGCGATTCAGTCTAAAAGATTGCCGGTTGTTGAAGCAGCTCCCTGGGTGTATAGGAGAGCTAGCCTCATTAAAGGAGCTTGCACTCAGTGGGTCATCTATAGAAGAACTTCCAAATTCAATAGGATCTTTGGCCAAACTTGAGAACCTGAGTCTTGTGCTCTGTAGATCTCTCACAGCTCTTCCCGACACGATCGGTGGTCTTCTGTCATTGACCCATCTCCTTCTGGGAAGAAGTTCATTGACTCATCTGCCTGCTTCGGTCGGTTCTTTATCGAGGTTGAAGTATCTTTCTTTAAATTGTTGTTGGAAGCTAACGAAATTACCTGAATCAATCGAAGGCTTGTCATCTTTGGTATTGTTAGATTTGGTTTCTACCTCAATTGAACAAGTCCCATCTCAGATTGGTGCCTTAAAGATGCTCAAAAATCTAGAGATGGCTTCCTGTGATAACCTTAGATCAATGCCTGAATCTCTTGGGAATATGTTGATCCTCAATAGCTTGATTTTGGATGAGGCCCCAATAACAGAGTTGCCTGAATCCATAGGGATGTTAGAAAGACTTCGCACTTTAAGACTAAATGGCTGCAAACATCTCCAAAAGCTGCCTTCTTCCATAGGGAAATTGAGAAGTCTTGTCAACCTGGCAATGAAGGAAACTGCAGTTGTGGCATTGCCAGAGGGGTTTGGGATGCTCTCGAGCTTGCAGACTCTGATGATGAGAAAACAGCCAAATCCCGAGAATGCAGTGGAAGAAATATCAGGACAAACTGAAGTTGTTCTTCCAAGATCATTCTCAGGTCTCTGCTCATTAAGAGAGATGGATGCTCATGGTTGGAGATTATCAGGGAAAATTCCTGACGATTTCGAGAAGATAACAACCCTGGAGGTATTGAAGCTCGGATACAGCAAGTTTCATTCCCTTCCTTCCAGCCTGAAGGGCCTTAAGCTTCTTAAGGAGCTGATCTTGACTAACTGTAGAGAGCTCAGATCGCTCCCGCAACTTCCCTCGAGCTTGACTAAACTGGATGCATCAAATTGTACTGCACTCGAAAGCATTAGCGACCTTGGGAATCTGGAGCGACTGCTGGAGCTGAACTTGACCAACTGCATCAGGATACTTGATATCCCGGGGCTTCAAGTAATGAAGTCCCTCAGGAGACTCTTCCTGGGAGGTTGCAAGTCATGCTTTCCGGAGGTAAAGAAGCGTCTTGAAAAGGTTAGTAATTCCTCTCGTGTTAATAACTATATGAAATCGAAGACGAATTTGGTAACCGAAATGTTGCATGATATCAGTGTGTATGTTCTTGTTCATTGCTGTGGTGACTCCTACATGCTTGTTGCATGTTGTTCCCGGCGAGATTCATATTACAAATTTGACGATTCAGTAGTTTGGTCAACTGGGAGTCGTCTTCACTTGCATGATTATTCAAATGCAGGTTGCTTTAAGGCATCTGTACAACTTGAGTATTCCAGCGAGCGATATCCCGAGTTGGTTTTCTCCGGAAATCACAAGCTTTACACCTCCGAAGAACCGGGAAATCAGAGGCATAATTGTTGCTGTGGTTGTCTGCCTGTCTGATGAAAACCCGAACAACATCAAATCCAAACTCCCCGGGTTCGTGGACGTGAAAGCAAGGGTAGTGAGACAGAATGTCGAGATGCACACAACTGTCCTGAATCTGATGGGAGTTTCCGATGTAAATGAGGATCATCTCTACCTGATTCGATTCCCGGAGTTCAAGCCAATAGTGAAGATGCTGGAAGAAGGGGATAAGATAGATATAACTCTACGAGATATACCATATTTCCCCGGGATACAGTTGAAGAAGCGAGGAGTTTATGTGGTTTTCGAGAATGATGATGACTATGCTGGCAATGAGGATTGGTTGGATTCGTCCAAGCAGTCCGTCTCTCAGAGACTGGCCCGCTTTATTGGTTCGTTGTAAAGAATTTCGATCAATCTGTAAGGCCACAACCGAGACACTCCTGACAGTCCACCATGGAAGAATGGTGATAACCGGTGGAACTCATCGTCTTCATATTGGCCTATTCAGTCACCCCTTCTATTTTCCCGTGTGTGCGCTTCTTGAAGATGTACATTACTTGTCATCTCGAGTATGATTGTGATTGCCTTTGATATGATTGATGTCTCGTATTCCGTGAAGTTGACCATCTTGAAAAGACCCGACTAAACTTTTGGGTCAGAGTCCGTCAACAATGGTTGGTTCTCATATTCTCGAGGTGTTGTTCTATGACAAGCCCTCCTCCAGATGATCTGCGAATTTCCGTGAAAAGTCGCGACTTTCTTCTTCTTCTTCTTTTTTTTTTTTGGGTTCAAGCATTCACATCACAGGCAGTGTCCAGAGATTGAAGGAAGCTTCATCAGGTCTCCCTTTGGCAAATAAGCTTCAGGTCATTGGATAACTGGCATAATGGGCGCTGCAACGTGATCATATCGAAGTCAATGATGGCATTACAGCATCTGGAATCATACATAACCAGTGGCCACAATACAATCCACTAGTATCTAAACCAACCTTCCAAGAGTTCGATACAAATCACCCTGTGTTCTTATAAGATCAATTCAAGCTAGCAAAATATGGCTCGAAATCCATGTCTTTAGTTTGCAATTTACTTTACAACCCTTAGCCTCCATAAAGCACAGGAACTTATCGCTCTTTGTAAGTGTCTTGACAAACATAATACAATCCGTGGAGTTTGCAGTGAAACTTACAGGCATATAATCAACTTAGCAAGAGATGAGCTACTCTGTTGGACTTGGGGGCACTTTACTATTCAAAACTCTATGTTTTCAATTTCAAACTAGTAAAAGACAAGCTGGTAAACATTTACATGTACATCGCTTCCTGATAGTCATCAACCACCAACAATATACCATGTTGCAGTCCCCAGCTCTAATAGGAATTCCTCGATCTAAAACATCTCGAGCATAGGTGGGGATATAAATCAAGCATAGCTGTGTAAACAATGAGAAAAAACCTAGAAGAAAAGACATATACCACAGTTCTCTAACTTTACACGAATGTTCTAGCGACTCATCTCAGCACCCACAGTGCAAAAATCTAGAGGAATGGAGTGCCTCTACCTCTTGGGGGGCATTGGGACTTTTGGTTTGGACCTCATGCTTGCTCTCCTCACAACGTCCCAGGCCTTCTGAGGGACATAGACGCCCTGCTGGGCAGCAAAGAAGGATTCATAACCAGGTGAATCAAATGCAAAGCCCGTGTGCTTCGATGTCTCCCGAGGGAGCTGGGAGATGGCAAAGCTTCGGGCCTCGTCAGGGGTGAGGTGGTTGCTCATTTCGAGGGCTCCAGCTCGAATGTAGTCATCGGGCTCTTCCCTGTGAATCTCTTGGACAATCTGATAGTCATAGGGGAAGAACCATCTTTGGATCCTGCATTGTGATCAATGAAGAACAGTTAGATCTTAGACAAGGAACCACTTTAAAGAAGAAGCATGGCAAGAGTATTCTTCTGGATGATCTTGAAAATGAATAGTAGGGTTTTATGAAAGCCCAAGATGCAAACACCTTAACCAGATCGATTAATAAATCTTACCCTTGATGGATGAAGTCAAGAAGCAGGGCAACGGTAGGAACCAGAAGAAATGAGAGATAGAAACAGAATGTACTCATAATTACGTAAATGACGTAGAGAACATTCTCCTGCAGCAAAAACAAATACTGAGAATGTCAGCATGCAGAAGACAAAACCATGACTAAGCTCTCTCGCTCTCTCTCCCTCCCCCCAATTTTTCTAAGGTGTCTAAAGGAATCTCATGAGTCCATGCACAATTTTTAATATTAAGATCAAGAGGGGAATGAGACTATACTCACCCGTATAAGCGAATACACAAACACAAATACAAACCAAGCAAGAACACTTCCACCAACACTAATGTAATGCCACCTTGTGATAGAATTACACATCATGAGAAGCCGCAAGTTAACTGTCACAACAACGCAAGTGAACGCTATTGTACTAACATCCCAAAGGCCAAACATCTTGCCAGACGAATTCTGGCCAGTGAAGGTAGAAGTCGTCACAAAGTGGTAGAAGATCAGAGACTGATAGATAGCAGAAAATGCCCACATTGCCACGACTCTCCATTTGAAGAAAGAGTTCCTAATGCCTTCCCTGTATAGTTGCGGATACTTCTTAGAAAGGGATGCACTAACGTCCTGGGAAAAATATCACAATTAGTAACAATTAAGAGTCATTGTCAGCGATAATCAAAATACACCTTAAAATGAAGGGCCTTTTCAGTATAACTTCATACACATGAAGTGCTTAAAATCAGTTCAACAAGAGGAGGAAGAAGGGAAAGAGAGAGGATGAGAAGCACCGGTAAAGTAATTTAAGTAGCTTAATAAGTGTACTGGTCTTTGGCTTAAACATCTTAAGATATCTTCCCTTCCGCACACTCTTCTCTCACCGAAATTGTGAATAACTTGTAAGCACTTCTAGAAAACCCAAGTACATCACCTAAACTAGGATCTCCAGATGTATTGTAAGATTGATGCAACAGATGATTCTATGATTCTACTTCAATTCATTCACAATTAAAACATAGGACAAACAGAAATACCTTCTCAAGAAGCCCATAAATGATCACAGGCAGGGAAGTGAACATGACATTGTACAGTGACTGAAACCAATCATCATAGAATCTTTGACCAGAAAATCCAGTTTGGAAGGTGAACCAAAACTGAGTCAAGGTGAATGTAAGGTTCTTGTAGAAGAAGTAAGTAACCACCTGCAGGATGAACATCAGTTACAACTCAGAAAACTAGCAAAATACACCAGAAGCCAATATTAGAAAGAATTCATCTATAGAGAGTAAAAGCAGTGAAGAGTTATTCACCTTGCATATTCTAAGATACGACCACCTTCCATGCACAAGAAGTAAATCTGATAGGAAGCGAAACTGAGCAATTGCAAAATCACTTGCCATCACTGCTTGCATTCCTTCCAACCCGCTAATCCCTACACCAACATGAGCTGCTTGAATCATGCTAACATCATTCGCACCATCACCAATACTGAGTGTTATTTTTCGAGCACCTTTCTTCACCAGACTTGTCACCTGCATAGCATAGCTTTATGATATTTTTGTATCCTAAAATAACGGGCACATAGTAAAGTGCAATCAATGACTATTTCAATCACACCATAAAAAATCACCAATCTATTGCTTTTACAGCTGAATCAGCATTATCATATACATTTGATCGAGCATCTGAAGCCACATATCACAATACTCTCAACTATGCCACATTCAACTTCAGAATTTTTAATAATGCACCATATATCCACAAGAAAAGCTTTAAGAACCTCCTATAAGAGAATTATGTAGATTTTGAACCGTGCAATGGTTTCCATAGTTTGAACACCAGCGCAGAACCTTTTTTTCATATGACATTTAAAATTCCAAAAACTGAGGAGATCCAAAGTCAGGAGTTTATATATTTCTCAACAAATAAGCAGAAAATTGGCTGCACAGCCATGCTTCTAAGATAGACATCAGGTTCATTACCTGTGCTTTCTGCAAAGGAGAGACTCGGCAGCAAACAACTGAAGTACAGTTCAAACTCAAATTGAGTAGCATCACCCGTAAACTTGGGTCCAACGCATACATTAGACATTTCCCATCAATCACAAGAGCTAGTTTTGGTCCAGAGACAGTATTGAAATATTGCTGTGCTTCTTCAAGGCATTTCTTCAGCTCTTTCTTAACTTCTTCTTTCATAACACGAGCAAGTTCCACTTGATCTCCCTGACAATAGATTCATACTATCAATAAACAATTTATAGTGCCAAGGAAGGAAATTAAAGAAACCAAGACAAAGGTGCTTCTCACTCTTTCTTCAACTTCTCTGATTATGTCTGTTTCTGAACTAATTAAGAACTGCTTCATATCATTATTGATCAGCTTACATGCTGCAGAAAATGGGAAAAGTGACCAAAACTACTGAGCATATAGATAAGGAAATCAATAGATATAAAAACAGTGATAATAAATGTCAATCACCATAGGCTATGTTTATTGCTGTTTCCATCTTGTCCCCTGTTAGCACCCAGATCTTGATCCCAGCTCTTGAAAGTGTCTCTATACAAGTAGGTACCCCTTCCTGAAGCTTGTCTTCTATAGCAGTAGATCCAATCAATACAAGTTCCTTTTCAATAAGTTCTGCAACCTGCATATGTTACCAAAATTGTGAAGGATACATGAAGCTAAAGCCTGCTCATAATAGGACACTCATATATGCAATAAATGCAGAAAGTTATCATCCTCATATTTATTAAAAAAAAGCATGTCATCTTGAGAATGTTCTCAAGTTGATAATTGAGATCCAACTAATTATTATCGGCATCATCTAAAGTGCGAAAACGTAAATTACTTTCACTCATCTACTTAATGCATCCAATGAATAATAATACATCTACTGAATTGAAAAGAACATCCATCCTATGTGACAGTTTCCAAGCATAAACTTACATTTATTATTCAGAAAGAGGAAAGCATTACTTGCACATGACAAAAGCTACAGATATTAAACCCTCTCTTGTCTATTCAATGCATTGCATACTGACTAACCAATTTGAAATATCAAGGGTCATCCTTTGACCATTACATCAAATTTAGATGGATTACTGTCTTCAATTACAGACATCATGCATTTTAATCATAAAACTATTTGAGATGATCTTAACAAAAGATACTATATGAGATAATCACACAATTATCCAAATATGTGCAACCAGTAGTGAGCCTATAAAAGATCCCAAGATGCACTCACTTCATCCAGCTTCTTTTCACGGTCCCGAAGAGACGATTTAGCCTGAATGAACTTCTCATTCCAACTTTCATAGATTTCCGGAGTTAAATCTCTATACGCAAGGCAAAGTGTACGAAGTCCAGCAGATCCAAATTGTTCCAAGTGTTCCCTGGTTATTCTCTTTATATCCTCATGTCCATCAGCTAATCTTTCATAGACAACAGAATCAGCTCCCTGTCATAAATAAATACCACAAAAAAAAATAATCCAGTTAAATGACAATTGACTCAAGTTGTTCTGTCAACTTCACCTTAGACAAGAACTAAAAGGAAAAAATTACCTTGCAATATAACACAAGCCTTCCATCGGCATATTGACAAACAACAGACTGGCGCTTCCTTGTACTATTTATTAAGCAGAGAACCCATCTTAGTAACATTTATCATGAATTCCAGCCAAAATGAATAGTATATGTTGGTAACTACCTGTTGAATTCAAGGACATTCAATATCTCATAAGTAACATCTTGGATTTTACCCATCTTCTCTACATGGGATTCGCGGACATGGATCATCGTAGGTGTCCTCCTGCAAATATCAATGATTCTTACTCAAGGGCGAGTACAACAAGAAGTATTCATTCTCAAAAAGAACTGCAGTGAATAGACATGTGCAATAAACAAAGCTAAGTACAATATTTACAAATATTACAGAAAATTAGCCTTGCAAAACAATTCACATCTGAGATGCAACATCTTAACACTGCCAAACATATTTTTTGATCAGCATAACAGGTGAAAGAATATAAGGGATAGAAAATGATAAAGGATCAGTGAGTGCAAACCTGTAGAAGAAGAAACCAAAATTCTTTGCAGCAGTGACCAATGCTGCCTCATCTGGAGATGCAGCCTGGTACTTAATTTTTTCTGGGGATTCATCACCTTCAGGAAGCACAGTGTGGCAGATAGCAAGACACCTAAAGAATTCCTATACAAAGATAAACAACAGGCATAAGGCATCATTTTTATGAAAAGAATAAATGTATATCTAACATCAGCCTCATGAAAGCAGTGGGAATCAAAACGTCAGATTCTAGTTTTCTTTGTCACAATCATCATAAAAAAATGCTGCCAAAAAAGAGAGAGAGAAAGTCCATCAATATATAGAATTAATTTCATTAATGAATCGATTCATTAAGTTAAAATTATTAGGTGAAGCAAGAAGACAAGATATTAAAATCTAGGCAACAGGAACCACAATGACCACAAAAAGCTAGTTTCATAATATTGTACATTTGATTGACTAAACAGCATAGTATGTAGATGTACAGAATCTGACATATCTATGAAAAAAAAATAATATATGCAGCTCATTTATTTTCTTCACAGAATTTGCTGCACTGTCTGCCAGAAGCAAAATGGAAAATACCAGAATGAGTTCACACAAGGAATTGGTAAGCAGACCTATGAAAACAGTATGCAACAGCCAATATCAACATCCATGACAGCACAAAACAACCAGTTACATAAAACACACTCGCTAGCTTTGTTTTCACTTTTAGCTTCAGAGGAAAAGACTGACCTTGCATGCATCAGGATTTGGTTCATTTCTCCATGCACCTCGCATAAGCCTATCATCATCAAAATTAAAACCCTTCTCATGCACTGCATTGGCTGATTTTTGCAGCTGCAAGTAAATGGAATCAAATTATATCATTTTAAGACACAAAAGAAAAAGAATGTTTCATAAAAATTATGCACACAAAGTTACCGCAACTTTTTCACCAGTCCGTTCAGCTCCACCCATCTCTGTTTCAGTTGTGCCAGTTCCATAAACCTCCCCTCCAATGGAACACTTGAAAAACTCCATCATATTTCTTGTCAAAGTTCCAGTTTTGTCCGAAAATATGTATTCTATCTGTACTAAGCAACAGCGTTAAACAATTAAAAACAGACATGCGAAGCATTTCCTCCTTACACATGAATAGAAAGTTGACTATAAATGGTGATCTACACTGGTCAAAACATTGTGTGCCTTAACATTTATTTTATTGAGTGATTAATGTTAACTAGAAATTGATTACAGGAAAGATAAATTGGAGGAAAGAATGAGAAAGGGAGGATGAGAGTTGATCATTTACTAAGTTAGAAACCCCAGAATAATTAATTTTGAAAATTACATTAATGAAATAAGTTTTTTTTTAATTCGTGTATCCACTCTCATAGAATATCTTGTCAACCTCACAATTGCCCCTTTACCATTTATTAAATTATCTAACAATTTACTAGTAGCATGTAGCTCAATTTTGAACATTTTAAGTCTTTAGCCTCCAGACACATACATTGATAGATAGGTGATTTTTACCCCCAAAAAAACTGAGTTAATCATCATTATTGAATTCACCTAAAGTTAAGTAGTTATCAGGCTTTTGTTGGAGTAACAAACAAAGAATTTCATTAATCATGCATCAAGTAGCTATCAGACATACCTGTCCCAATTCCTCATTTAGATTGGAAGTCCTTGCAAGTGCAGGAGTATTGGTCTCAGCATGGTACATATGCAAGTCCTTGTTAATAAATTGAGTGGACTGGAAGACTTTGATCATCTGAAAGTGCAAGAGAAATGGAAGGAAATGAAACATTGCAGCAAGAAGAAAAATGCATAACAGGCTAGAAAGAACTGCTGGTAGCAGAGCATCACTTACCTCAATGGAGACATAAAGAGATATGGGAATAATTGTCGAAAATAGTGTTATGAGTGTAAGGATAGTTGCAGCTGCTACCTGCACAAAAACCAAATAAGCAGTAAGGAAATATTCAGATGAGAGTGAGACAAGCAATATGGAAATTACACTATAGTTGCAAGTATATATTACCACAATCCTGCGATTAGGGTTGAACTGAGCTTCCACTCCTTCAGAAAGACCTAAATACCAGTACTTGCGATCTATAAACACCCCACTGCAGAACTCCAGAAATAATTCGAGTGAAACCCATTATTAAATATTTTTCATTAATAAATGTTGTTGAAGAGAAAAAGAAAATGTAAATATTACAAGAAAAAGCATATATATTAGGAAAGATACATAGATAATTGTGGCACCTGCCAATGGCACCAATGAAGCACATAAAGAAGAGAGTGCCTAAAAGCATGAGTATCAGTTTGTCCAGTTTCCTCTCTAATGTACTTCTTTTGGAAGGAACATTCATTGCATTCATCATAACCTGCAGTTTATCCATGTAAAGAAATGCAGCAAGTCACCAAAACAGAGATAAATATGCAACTTAAACGATTTTGTGGATTTTGCATGAGCAACTTAGGACATCCTTTCTTTCTTTCACATGATAACAACTTTCAAGAGCCAACCTTGAAATAAAATTGCTGGATGCTAATCAAACATACTATTCATAATTTACCAAGATTTTTCTCATGATCACAAGCCTTCAAAAGAAGCATTTTCATCCACACAGGACGGCTATTACAACTTATTTCATGCCCATATAGAGAGAACCACTGGAAAAAAAAAGTTACAGGGACTAGAAATGCATTAATTATGACATCAGTCTGATTCTCATACATACCTTAGTCTCATGACCTGTAAAAATAACAGAAGCAACTATATATTCAGTATTTCTGAGACTGCATCCCTGAAAACATGCACATGCAAATCTAAGTTAATATTTCAGTTACATGGAGAAATTTTACATTAAGCTAAACGCAAAACAGGGGGGGAAAAAGAATAATAACTTTGCTTAAGACAAGATTTAGAGAATACTGAATGGCAGGAGTTTTAGCCATAGCTTGTTGACAAATGATAAAAAAGAATAAAGAGAGTGAAAAACAAAAAAGTGTACTAAAATGGAAATTAACTCCAGAGACAGGCTTTTGCCTTAGATTAGAGAGATCAACTCAGAATATTCCACATATTCTCTGTCCAGATTCTTAACTGCTCTACAAATAGAAGTTGTCATAATTAGAAGAACCAGACAAGAAAGAGTGAGAGTTGGAAGAATCAGACAAGAAAGAGAATATGTTTCCATGCAGTAGGTTAGAAGGAAAAGCCAAGAATCCAGAGGACCTCATATTCATGGCTTCTCTAGTTTCATTGCTGGGCTTGCCATATAGTATAAATCCAAGCATTTTTCTTGTAAACAACTTCTGGCAAAAATAACAGGGATAATTTTTTTTTTAATTTCAACTAGCACTTTTAACAACATAGACTAACATATAAATAAAAAAAAAGGGTACACATATACACAATGCAACAGAAGCAAAGACAAACAAGATCAGGAAGAAAAAGTGCCAAAGGAAGGTCCAAATGTAGGGATTTAAATGATAAATGATGAAGGGAAAAATTGTTTCTCATACCCTCAAAAGAAGTTGATTTGGGGAAAGAGGTAACGTCTGCTTTTGGAATATAAGGTTCCCAGTGTATGTATACAGTGAATTGTTCGGCTGCTCACACTGCACTTCACCTGCAATTACCAGAGATTAAGAAGGGACAAACATTATCATAAAGCAAAAACAATCAACCAGGGAATTTAGAGATGCCAAAAAAGGGCACAAACCCATCAGTAAACATTAAGCCAATTACTAACTGCATACTGCAGCTTCTTTAATGAGTATTAACAATTGCATAAAATCAGAAGGAATACTGCTAGTTCAAGTTCTCAGAGAATAGCTAGACAAAGAGGCAGCAAAATGAATGAATTAACAGTAACAGACACAAAAGAATATGATTGTTGCTGATTAGCAGCAACATATGCACCCAAGGTTCATAGGTGACTACCATGTAGCTTAGACTGTTCAATAATTCTGAAAAGAGTATAAAGTCTCCAACACAAAGCCACCCAAGTCTCACAGACTGGAAAAAAATTAAGAAGCAAGATTCTGTATCTGATTGCCAGCAAAATAACTTAGGGCATTAAGTAGACATTCAAAGTAGTGATTGAACATTATATAAACTAGTGATTTTAACCCAACAGAAAATGGTATTTGTATCATTGGGATTGGGAAAACAAAAATCCAGAGTTTATCACTTATATTTCAGTTTAAACCTTTACAATATAAGAAGGGCAAATAAATTTGTTGAGTTGCTTTCTAGTCAAGAGTAGCCAAATCTATTGACATGACCTTTGAATTCTGCCACTTTCTCAGCTGTCGAATAATCCCATGTCCTTTCCAAAGCCTTCCTTATCTTCAGGTTTGTCTCTCCATCCAAATTTGATGTCTACAACCAAATGCAGCAAAGTCATCCAGCAAAAGACATCACCCAACCCATAAATCGCCACAGTTTCATCAACAGGAAAAAGGATAGAACAAGTCATCAGAGCGACATAGAAACCTCAATATAGCAGATGCCATCTGGGTTCGTACTAGCCAGGAAAAGGAGATCAGCAGGAAAGAAACCATCTTGCTTAACCTGCAAAAAGTGTAAATCGTGTCTTTATGTTTTATTTATAAACACAGTAGTACATATGAATTAAACTACAACTTTAACAATGAAATTTTCTTTTAGATTTTTAACATACTAAGACCAGTGGTATTAAAAAGAACTTTGCGGTACTTTAGATTTCTTGTACATTTAGTAAATTAGCGAATATGGGGCTGTACTCGGTGCCTATTATTGAAAATTGCCTACTTAACAACCCAAAAATTATAAGATGATTAAGTATATATCAGATTCTTCAAAAGCATCAGAAAGATTCAACATATTCTGCCATTGACAATGCTAATAACTCAAATCTACAACTAAGTGAGTAGAATTTTTCAGCATACTTTCTTGTAAAGCAATTGACGTGGACTACATACATGCAAGATAGATGCTAGATTTTCCTTAGCAATGACAAATTATTTCTATAAAACCATTACAGTTGAAAGATCTAAATCAAAGTCTCCAAAAAATTTCCCATCCTCAATTACAAAAATCAGAATATGTGTTAAGCAGAAATAGCATTTTGAAAAGCAAGAGCTTAATCACCTTGACAATGTCTCCAACCTGCAACTTCTTCCAAGGTATATTCTCCCATCGATTATCTTGCAATACCTCCACAAGAGTATTATTTATAGCCATGTCATTTTGAAACCGCTTCTGTAAAGGAAAATTTGCAACACAGATGCTGATTTAAACATTAGGGAGTAGCCTTGGTATTTCTGAGAATATACTGCACCCAAGGCAAGCCAAATAAAAAACGATACACAGGGTAATACTTCAAACTACTTACCCAGTCCTCATATGCCTCTTTACAAAGAGAGACAAGAAGAACCAAACTGAGTGGAACCATATTTGTGATCGGGCTCACAGGACTGTATAAGCAGAAAGACAGATTATTATCTATGTCTGAATAATTAATTAGATAAAATGTGAATATGTTATATGGAATTCAACCAAAAGCACAGGAGTCAATTATCCTTGCCAGAATTAATCATCACAGCAAGTCTGATAGAGATTCAAGCAACCTATCAAACCCAAATGCTGCAGCTTGAATTTTTTAACGATTCACACTTAGATCACGCTTTTGTTTTTTCCTATTGATTTTGATGCACGGTATTCACCAGGCTCAAAAATTTAACCAGGCAACCAAGCAACTTTAAATCCTACGAAATTTCAGGATCTACTAAAATGGAACTTGAGTATATAAAATGCTACTCCCCTACCCATTAATGACTTGAACCCAAAGAATGAAGAGTCAGAGAAATTGGAATTCTTGGTATCCAAGTCTTGGATATTCTTTAAGAGTATTGGTATGCTTACAGTAAAAATAGCATCAGCACACCGCTATATATGCTGCATCTTGTTTGGAATGACTTTGTTTCTATGATCATTCATATAAGATTCATTTGTAATGTCCACAAATATTTGTTGTAAGGTTTGTAACGCTCATGGTCCCCTTCTATTCTAAATCACTTAGTGCAACAATATTGGGGTGAGGTCAACCACAAGTTAAGTGATCTTTATCTCTGCACCTATGTTTGTTTCACCACATCAAGAAATATTATGAAAGAAGTTTCAACATACCTGAATGGTGTTGCAGACAGAATTGAGATCATCAGAAAGTACAGATTGGCCACTCGCCTGAACTGTGAGGTACAACAAATTAAGTTGTAAAGAGTTTAGATGACTGAAAGAATGTATGTGAAAAGCGACACATTGGCCAAGACCCACTATTTACCTGTTCAAAAAGACCTTTGGGGAGAAAAGTGATGACATTGTACTTCGTTGTAGATATTGAATTCCCCTTTGAGAATTGAAATAATGCAAGTAAGAAATCAAACAGAAAGGCAGCAGAAACACAAAGAAGCTAGTCTAACGGTATAGCCACCCCTAAAAAGAGTGATAACACAGAGCACAGAAATCAAATGCATATTTAGTGTCTGAAACCATGTGTCTTCATAGAGTTGCTCAAGCCTTGTTAAGCATTATCATGAACTAAAGAAACTACAACAGCAAGAGGCTACCTTGAGTACCTATCACGTATCCTTCAGCCATTCTCTCTGAGGCAATGCATAAAATTACTTCAATAGTAGACAATAAGGAACAGCTATCCGTGGAGCTTACAAAGATATGATGATTTGGTTTACGCCAGAAAAGTCAAATTTGTACAATTGTCCGAAAGAAGAAAGAGAAAGCAGAGTTCACCGAGAATCTCCACATAATAAGGCAGACAATCTCATTATGAATGCAGAACGCATTCCATTTCTCCAAGGAACAAGGAGGCAATATCACAAGTCAACCTATGAAATTAGAACTGCTTAATTCAAAAATAAAAAATTGCTAGTCGTCCAACCACCTCAGGCCATCAAACTCAATTCAGTGAAATTCCCGTTTCGTGGGGCCTCCAAGGATCCCAGATCAGGAAAGCCAACAAATCCCCATTTCTGAGGCCTAAAACCTCCAGATTTCCGGACACGAAGATGAATTGAAGCATCAATCCGTTAGTTATAATAGGTCTCACCTTGAACCGGACGGGGAGATTGGCCTCGCGGTCGTTGCAGTAGATGGTGCGGTGAGTGGGAGCCTGGGGCTGAACGCGGCCGAGCCGGACTGTCCGGGACGACCGCCGCTCGTCCCCGCCAAGCGGGGAGTGCCGGCCACCAAACCTCACCTTCGACGACTTCACCCTCTCCCATCCGTTCATATTCCTCCTCCTCCTCCCTTCCTCGCCTCCCTTCCGGGAACCGCCGGATAAGAGACCTTCCGCCGATGCTTCAGCAGCGATTCCGTAACCGGGGAAACAAACTGAGGCGTAGATTTCACAGAAGACGACGAGACCAACGATCCAGCCCTCTCCTCTTCCGATTTGACTTGATTTTTCCTCTTTCAGATTTTTCCATTTTTTCCCCTTTCCGCTTATATCTTTTTTTATTTTTTTTATTTTTTTTTCCTCTCAGATTTTCGCTCTGATGTATTCGTAGAAACGCGTGACTGCTGCTCCATTCCCCTCCTGGAGTTTAACGGGGTCACGCGTTCGCAGTACGCGCTAGCTATGCCGCGATTGTCCCCGGGCGTGCCGTGAGTGGGACTCCGCGGCGGGAAGGAGACTGCACAGAACGCGCCACTGTGAGCGTAGTGGTGGCGTAGCGGTTGGTGCCTGGCGTTGAAAGTAAATTTTATGTCGTCGGCTACGTCGTCGTTTGGGGGAGCCTCTCCTTCCCTCCCTTTTCCGTTATGATTATTTCCGTTTTCCCACCACTTGTTTATTCTTCCGCCAGTATATATCTATCTGCTCGATGAATGGTTTCTCTGGTTAGAAGGAAGTCTCAGCACGGAGATAAAGAGAATTACTACGCAGAGTCAGTAGTATTATTATTAAAATCAAGCTTATAATTTCTAATTCAGATCAAAAGTAATGACATCAATGTAATGAGAAAATTACGAGCTCTTGCCCGATTTAAACCACCTATCAATGGGTGGAGGTAAGCTCATGCGATTTCGATCTATTTGATCTATTAGAGTACTCTCGTCTTGCTCTTGGAATTGGAGAAAGCTATTGAAATATCGTGACATTGCTTTTCCATTCATATCATTTCGAGTTGGGTCAGGGCAATCCACATCCTTTTGGTATGACAAATGATCTGTAAATGGGCCTCTTCATACTGCTTTGCCTAATGGTCCACTATAATTCCCTACCATTTCAGAGAAAGCTACAGTTTCAGTAATATTCAGAAATTCTAGATGGTGTTGGCCACGCAATAGAGACCCTACAATGGTATCCTTTATGCAGCAAGTAGAAAGCTTTGCTACAATTGGTGATCGTGATACCTTTTATTGGGAGCAAACATCAAAATTCAGCATTAACACTGTTTGGGAGGCCATTAGAGCTAAGCACTCACGAGTCTCATGGCATAGATTGATTTGGTTCTCTGGACATGTTCCAAGATTTTCTTTCATTAGCTGGCTTACTATACTTGATAGACTCTCCACTAAGGCTCGGATGGAAACATGGATCTCACTCCCCTCTTCCCTCTGTGATTTTTGTGGATCTAGTATTGAATCTCGAGATCACCTATTCTTCTCATGCCCTATTATAGGTGATATATGGCATTCTTTACTTGCATGGATCCAGATAAATCGACCCACTGGGGATTGGTATTTTGAGCTTACCTGGGCTGAATGCAACATGCAAGGAAGGGGCACTCTTGCAACAATTTACAAACTTCTCTTCACCACTTTTATCTATGTAGTGTGAAGAGAACGGAATCATCGGATCTTCTGAAGCAATGCTTTCAATACCAATTTTATAATAAGTTTGGTAATGAGTTTGCTAAAATCACGTATAAGATTCTCACTTCACTTAGAGTTAAGAGTAGAGCAATCTCATTTGAGTCATATATTAGGCGTTAGAGTTTGATGATATTTTGATCTTTGTAATATCAATATATACTCTCTTAATTGGTTGATTAATGCAATATATCAATTATCAAAAAAAAAAAACCACCTATCAACGGTGGCCCAACACAGAGGAGGATTCAAAGGTTGGCTGTAGATATAATTCAATGGGGCTGTATGCCAGTGTCTTTTTTTGCGTTCGACCCTATTTCCCATCAAGCATAACTATCGATTTAAACAGCACGACATGCCGGGAGCAATTTCATGGTTCTCGAACTGAAATAAAGATCCGACTGGCGGGGAAGGTTTCAAAAATATACGTAAGGGCAATGCCATCAGCCGACGCCGAAGGCTGTCAAATGGAGTATACGTAGTACGAAGCAGAGCTCGTAAAGACAGAAAGATCCATTCCTCGACCAAAAGAAGCTTCAGATTCCTTAGGACGGCATTTATCATGATGAGACTCTCCAAAATAGCAGGCTAGCCGCGAGTCCCGACCTTTCTTTCACGGAACACGATGGTTTATGTTGAAATCTCTTTCTCGGCTGTTGGAGTGTACGAAGCCTGCCCAAAGAGCTGCATGCAGCAACAGATGGATTCGGGTTTTGGAGGATGATCGAAGCTAAGGGAGAGACACTGCCTCATTTTTCGTCTGATCTGACGATTTTGCGGTCTTGTTAACACAGGATGAAGCCCTCTTCAATTTGCTGCTCGTGCTCTTATCGATGGGAGACGGGACGGGACGGGACGGGACATTTGCGTCCTTCTAATCGGAGCAGCCATCGAACCTATGCAGCCTCTACGATGAGGAACCGCCCGGATGCTCCCTTTGAGCTTGTGAGACGAAAGGGATCCCACCAGCAAACCGGCGAACGAACGTCTGCTGGCCAAACCGAGACCAGTAATTAGCAACACAAGATAAGTAACCCAAAATCGAAAAAGCTCGACAGTCGAAAACCATGAACTGCAAATATGGGATTTTCTCGTAAAACCGTGGCAATTAACATTCATGCCAATGCCCATTTCACGGATTAAGGCGATCAGTCGCCGAAGTGTGCTGTCAAATCTGCAGTGGTTATGAGAAGCTAATAAGGTTACGACATTGAGACTCATGTCAATTTTCGAAAACAACAACAGTGAAACATCTGATCAGGAACATCCAATAAAACTAGGACAATAGGGAGAATAATATTAAAAAATATGAATTCGAAATGGCGCTAATTCCCTTTTCGCTCATGTTCAGCAAATTTTTGAGTTGGGCATGTACTTGATTTTTAAAAGTGACGAAATCGAATATGAATGCGCAAGCCTTCAGCACTAATGCGGGCGCACAACAACTTACTAATTATTATTACTCTTCGGATTAGACGTTCTCCGTGGGCACAGTGTGCGGTCGAATGGATCTCAGGAGATGCGCACTATAAGTTGTCCCGTCCAGACATGATGAAACAGGAGGAACCTCATCTGCAGTGGATGTTCATGGACAAAATTCATTTGTCGTGTTTGTTCGGATAGCTAGCTATATGTATATGTAGAGATATTAAACCGGCTGATGTGTCCCTGAACCGGCAAAGACCGTCCCGCATCGGCTGATGTGTCCCTGAACCAGCATAGACCATCCCACATCCCCCAACCAACCTGTAACTCCTATTATTGGATTGTGGGATGGTTACGTGCCAAGTCCAAAAAATATGCACATTAAGTTGGAATCGGCACAACACATTTTCTCATGGGACCGTTTGGAAATCGCATGGAACCATTTGCAAAATCAGCCCAAACAAGCCGGAACCGCAAAAGACCTTGCAATTAACGGTCAATTTTTTGTCGGCTCAATTTAAAATATTTTTAAAAATTAAAATATTTAAAATAATTGGGAAAAAAGAAAGAGAGGAAATGGTCACAATCCACCGTTCAAACTAGCACGAATCGTGAACCGCCTTGCTTAGGCCCGATTACATGTCGATTCATGATTTCCTGAACCGTAATGGTAACCAAATCGGCCCGTTATACTTAGCAAGTCAAACAATAATCGGGCCAAATAGTTCCATACCTGTTTTGAACTTGTGCGGACTTCCCATTTAACATATCTAGACAAAGGGAATGATATCGAAGTCTAGTGCAGTACTGATATATTCTCTACCATTCTCGACTGCAAACGGCCCGGGATGCTGCATCTGTGGTTGGATCAGAGGGCATGCGTTCTCCCTTGAGAATCTACATTAATTTCAACATGTTAAGAAATCGACTATTTAAGAGAAGTCGGAGCAATCCGAATAAAAGAATTGTTTTTTTTTTTTATCCACCCATCGAAGTGCCAGTGGCAGCCCGACCTCTGGTTCAAAACCCACAACGGAAAAATTGGTGGGATGGAGATGGGGCGGTGGAGTTAATCAATCACAGGGGCAATCATATGGCGGCGGCTCTCCGTTCCCTCTTACACCTCTCGAGGAGGCCACTCGTCGGACTAGATGACGATATTGATCCCGCCCCAATCTCTTCCACGCTAGCTTCGGACATATTATTCAGTGATACTAATCCCTTGTACACTACGATAGAACGGGGACTAAATTAAAATAGATGAGTAATTGAATGTTTTAATCGTTCAAGTACAGTAATCTTATCTTTATTTTCTGATCAGTTTGGGTCCTCTTGGCTGATCGGACCACAGATGATCACACAGATTTTCCAAATATATCCCCAGGCAGCTTCCATTCCAACTTGGTCGGATCACCCGACTCGACACTGTCCAGCCGGACCGTACATCGATTGGTGGTGGACTGACGAGTGATTTCTCGCTCGAGCGACCTGACATGCCTACCTTCAATACAATCCTCATAGATACTTCGCACTAAGGAAGAAGAGGTAAGTATCTATCTCCCCAGCTATTTACCCGTAATCCTCACTCTTCAGTTGGCTAACTTAATCATTGGATGGCTTTACCGGGTAATCCGGCCCGACTTAGGCTTGTCTTGCAGGTCTGCTCACGGCACTTGGGACTTTGGTACGATGATCCTCGGTTCTCCGGTCAACACATCTCTTAGTTGGGTAAGTTCGTTGAAGGGACCGAAACCATATCAAGAGTGACCCGAGCAAAAATTCCACAACAAGGGATGTCCATGTGCCCGTGTTTCATGTGCGGTCCCACGGAAAAAAAGAAAAAAACAAGAACATCGATTCTTCTCTTAAGTGACAGATGACCCGACTTCGAATCCTTGACTATGTTTTTCCGAGTCATCTTATCTTTTTCCAGTAAGTTGCCAAGAAAAAGAAGGAAAGAAAAAACAAAAAGACTTACCAAGATAGTAAAACCATTTATGAATGTACCTTCCAATTTTTACCCCCATAAATGCACACATCTCCTGGAAATTTCCTAGTCAACGACGGTTCCCTGCCCACTGCCCTCCCGTCCAACAACACCCCCATAAAGACCCGTTTATCTTATATGGTAATTAGCATTGCTCACAGTAATGCGTCAAGATAGGATGAATTAGATCATTATAATTAGCCTGACATATATATATATATTTCTGTACGGTTATTGGTGTCTTCTTGCCTTTTCCTTTTTTTTTTTTCACTTTTACAATATAATTCTACTTGTGTTTTCTGGCCACTGAATTTGATCATTCCGATGGCCTCAAATTAAGTCTACGCCGCGTCCAGTCAACCCTCAGAATCGACAAAATTCACAAAGTCTCAGCCCCGTCTCGGTCTCTGTAATCTTCTTCTATAATTTTATCATCTCTCCCGCAAAGAGCATGGTTCCGGGGGGATAGGTAATCGCGATACTTGTGGTCATGGAGTTCTTCAGCAAGACCAACGCCGTCAAGCTTCGGAGCCACCTCGACAAGTACCTTGTCGCCGATGAGGAAGACCCAGAAACCGTCCGGCAGAGCCGCAGGTCTGCTGGATCGAACAACGCTAGGTGGGGCGTCGAGCCTGGAAGGAGCGGCCAGACTATCCGGCTCAAGAGCTGCCATGGCTTCTATCTCACAGCCTCCGACGCCCCGTTCCTCCTTGGCATGACCGGCAAGAAAGTGGCCCTGACCAGGCCGGGTTTTCCTAACTCGGACTCCGATCCGACGATCGAGTGGGAACCTATCCGGGACGGTTTTCAGGTAACCAGAATAACTTCGTTAATAATCGCGGTTATAGACCTAAATCGAACTCGATGGATATCCCTGAGCGGCGGCTGAGAATCACTCGTTGTCTATGCACACGGCCACAGGTGAGGCTGATGACATGGTGCGGGAAATACTTGAGGGCCAACGGAGGAACGCCGCCGTGGCGGAACTCGATCACCCACGACGGTCCGTACAGCGGCGCCACCCAGAACTGGGTGTTATGGGACGTGGAGGCGGTGGAGCCAGCTGGCGACGCTGGCCGTGTTGGCTCGGGGTCGATCCGCCAGTACCTGTCGTTGATGTCGAGCTTCTCCTCCGTCCCGGAAGACATCCTCAGCGCCTTCGGATCAGAAGATTCGCCAAAGGAAATAATCTCGAGAGATTCATCCTCCGGTTCATCCTCCGAGCAGGTTACTCTTCCTGCTCTGTACTACACGGCAATATCCTTCTTGATTTTACCCCTTCTTATGACAAGTTACCTTTCTTAATTATTGCTAAGAAGATGAAAAAGTACTGTCGCGAATGAATAAACTATCCTGACATACTCTCAAAGACGCTCAAATTACATCAGATGTGATCATTGAAGAATTCTCCTGGTTGCTTCCTCAGCGTCCTGTGTCTTGTCAGTTCGGTTTTACACCGTCAGCCTCTAACTAATTATGACCGTATGTTTGATAGCGTCATGGCCATTTCATACTGACTTGCGGAACGTATTCGGCTACCTGATTTAATAGGAGAGGTCCGATTGGACAAGTGGGTTAAAGCCAAAGTGTACCTTTCGTCTCTTGTATTAAAATAACTGCATTCACATGTCAAATCAAAGAGGATAATAGAAAATAACGTAAATTGAAAATTAGAATATCATATTATATGTAAAAAAAAAAAAATTGATCCCAGATGAGTAACACTGTTGCCTACTGTCATCAAGCCTGTACTTAACCGCTTGGTGCCGGGGAATCTCAATGGAACCACATTTTATTTTAAAAGTTTCCAAGACATTCTCTGAAATTCTTATGGTTTTATGAAGAACTATCCTCATTTTGCTCGAATTATTAAATTACTATAAATAAGAATAGTAAAAACTATAGAGAAGGGCAGGGCCCCTTCGAGGAGATGACCTCTGGAACCATTCAAAACGCGTCTCTTGATTGCGATTCTTTTCCGAGTAAGATAATTCAGCATATTGTTGGGTGACTATCAAAGTCCACTGCCGGGCCACCCCGACCGCGGTGGAGACACTGAAATTCCCGGTGTTTGTTAGCTTTCATGTGCGCAACAGCAAGAAGAAAGGACACGCTTTCTCTATACTATCAGGGGGAAAACAAAAAACATAAGAGCACGCTCTCTGTTTACCAAAGTTGCAAATCCTCATCAGTTCCTACCGCTATCTGGCAGTTGTCGGTCTCCAGTGCGATGGAGGTGTTTAGGAACGCGAAGGTGGTGAGGCTGAGGAGCCGCCATGGGAAGTATCTGGTGGCGGAGGACGACAGGGAGACGGTGGGGCAGGTTCATGGTGGGACCTCTGGCAAAGCAAGGTGGACCGTGGAGTTTGTGCTCAACTCCGAATCTGTCATCCGCCTCCGCAGCTGCCACGGCCGGTATCTCACCGCCTCCAGCTCCCCATTCCGCCTCGGCATCGCAGGTTGTAAGGTATTAGTCCAGAATCAAGATCTACCTAGTTCCATTATCTATATTCAAGTACTCTGTCGTCAGCTTATGAAGAAATGACTCCTTTAGCTCAGAAGATCAACGTAACTGGTTTTCTGGTCACCGATAAAGCGTTGGATAATATCATGTGAATTCTGGGTCGATTCGGTGTCAGATCTTGCAATTTGTACATGTTCAAATGTAATGTGTTTTTACGTTGATATTGAAGGAAGTGTTATTACATTGTTCACGTTCTGGAGATCTTGTTGACAGATGTGCTCTCCCTCTCTCTCTCCCTCTCTCTCCCTCTCTCTCTCTCTCTATCAGGTGCTCCAGACCCTGCCGAAGAGGCTGGACTCCTCCCTGGAGTGGGAACCCATCAAGGAAGGGACCCAGGTCAAGCTCAAGACTCGCTACGGCAAGTTCCTCAGGGCTAACTCATCGAGCCCTCCTTGGAGTGGCTCGGTGACTCATGGCATCCCGCATCGGGTCTCCACCCAGGATTGGGTCCTGTGGGGCGTGGAAGTTTTGGAACTACGAGATCAGTCTGCTGAAGACGGGACTCTGGTGCCAGTGAGCCCATCCGCTCGATTGGATTCCACGGCATCATCCGAGTCGGACGTGAACTCCCTGAATCCCAGAAAATCCCCAAGTTTCTACAGAGAGGAGGTATGTTTTTGCTGAAGCCTGAGAGACAAGCCCATCATATTCCACTATAGATCACGCACAAATCAATATAACATTCGCAGCTATCAACAGTAAGCGATTCACCTCACCCGTTTCACAACAAGCTCTTTTACGATAGCCCTTTTATCAGAAAGAGCTCTTTGCATCTTCCTCTTCAAATATTGGTCCTGTTGGTTCTGTTCTGTGATTGCTTGGATATCTGCGAATTGTAATCCGGGTTTGTTTGCAATCTATTGATCCATACGCCTCTTCGAATACGAAGACCGAAGGACGGCTCGTGCACTACCACATTGCGGACGAGAGAGGTGAGATAATGGGAGAAGATATGCAGGGATACACCCTCTACTTCAATGGAAAATGCGTGGAGGAGCTCGCCCGCAGGTTGGAGGAAGAGACCGGGATCGAAAGTCCAGTGGTGTGTTTCCGGAGCCCGTTGAATGGAGAGCTCTGCCCACTCCGACTGCAGCTTCCTCCGAGCATCGTCATGCGCGTGGTTGTAGCCCCCTCTTCATCATTGCCATGTCAGATCTCTTCAACTGTTGCAGACTCTTACCATCCGCAAACTCCAATTTTCCAGGACCTCAGCCCCTAGTTTCCGCAATTCTTGGGTGTACATTGTGGGATAGCTGCCATATATAGACGCTCGTGTAGTTGTCATTTCTATTGAGTGGTGACCGATAAATTCGGTGTAGCGTTCTTCGATCCATAACGCGCGGTCGTTTCATTGAGGAATGAAATCTGCTAGCGTATGTCTATGACCATGGATTCTGTCAAATGTGGCCCTGCAACAGCAATCCCGCCGATCCGAACCTCCTTTCCGAAGCACGGTTCATTTAAATTATCGAAATTACTGATACTTGTAGTTCCCCTGGTTTGAATTGTCAAAATATTTTCTTGGCATATCGAAATATCAAGTTGGAAAGAGTTAGATGTGGCTGCGAAAGGGAAAAATAATATTTATCAGGACCAGGTTGTCAGTTTGTCTCCTACCCATCATACGTAGAGAGGTTAAATGGGGGTAGATTCATTGGGAATTGGCCGTCAAGTCAAACCTGGAATTCGCCATAAACTACTTCTATATGGGTAATTATAGGTTAAATTTAATAAATAAGTTTATTAAATTAGAATTGATTCACATGTTTTCTATTTAAACCAATATAAAATGGTTAAGAAATTAGTTTAGACCGTAACCGGTTTAAAACCGTTGTAAAACTGAATTGGACCACAAAAAACCCTACAAATAAATTTTGTCAGTTCATTTTACAAAAAAAAAAATGATGAAAGATTACGGTTCATGATTCAAACAAGGCGAATCGTGAACTGTCCACTTATGAACAGTTTCGGACGATTCATATTTTTCTAAATTATAACTTGTAATCAATGGATCCGTTATACTTAATGAACTAAACTATAACTGAATCAAATAATTTTAGATTAATTTTCAACTAATTCAAAGGGCATATATGACATATATGCATATATATATATATATAAATGTATTCTTACTGCTAGATTATCTTTCCCTTCCAGGTGGAGGGGTCCCAATCAGATCCCCGGCCGCACGTGCCCCTGAAGTTGAACACGGAAAAGCCAACGCAAGCTCTCTACAGATCCAACTGGCCAACGGCCCCCGCATGAGTCTGTGCCGCCAGGAACAGGACAGAACCACCGCGAAACTCGTGTCGTGTGAGGCCGATCGCGGGGTTACGTCCTAGTCATCGCTAGTGACAGAGGAACTACGGGACACATTAGACAACTTTGGCCTATCCATTTTGGATATACGATAATGAGAGAAAAAAAATTGGAATCAAACCCAGAATGGCTACAAACCTTCGCGTCATGCTCGTGTGATCGACGATTTTTTTTTTGGGACACTACGGGTGAGAATGATCGGGTTAGGATTCATTTTTTATGATGGTTGGGTTCGAATTTCTTGGATCAAAACTCCCGTACTTTAAAAAATTAACTTGAATTTCAATAAGATTTAAAAATTTTAGCCTCTTCCAAGTTAAGTTGGATCAATTTTCAAATTTTACGATATCTACTATTACGCTGGTGCTCACCATGTTGTGCAATAGAAATTTATAGAAACAAGTAAAAGGGAGTTAATTTAATTGCCCGAGCATTTGCTTTAACATTCCGTCGATTAGATAAATTTCATTGATAATTTCTTACCACCTAATTATAAAATAAGATTACCGAATATTTTCTCCATCCGATGTTATAGGTTCAAAGTGAATACAACAAAAGTACAAGATTTTTATTTTTATTTTGGGAAAGTTATCTTATTTTTTTCTAAGAGGTTAAAAATTTATTCTTTATTTATTATAATTATTCAAAAAATTATTTTAATATTTAAAAATTTAATCCACATTTTGAGCCATTCGATTATTTAGGTGATAATATTTTTCCAGTCATTGTGATACCTATTTAAAGGCTTAAATCCTTATTTTTTAAATAAGAAAACATTTTTAACCGAAGGTTTTGATCCTCTCAATATTGAGGGCATAATAGTGAGTTAGATGATTAGGGGGCCGGAGGACCGGTTTGAACCGGTTTGGAGTCTTAATTAACTGTCACGTCTTCTCGTACTTTTTGTTCGTTGCTTGATGCTTGCCTGTTGCCCCGTCCAATCTTCTTCCTTCCCTTGCTGCCTATCTCTATCAGCTTGCCATCTTTGCTCCGCCCCATCTCCTCTTCCTCCAGCCCCTCCCGCGCTCTTCTTTCGCCGTTCTCGGTCCTATTTCCCAGCTCTTTCCCCCCTCTGTCCGCTCCCCTCTTGGGCTTTAACTGGTCGACGAAATGCCTGAACCATGCTCTCCCTGGCCCTCGCATCCCCCAACCCCACGTTCTCGCCAGTCCTCCTAGAGTCCGCCCCCAACAGGTTTCCCTCTTTCCCCTTCTCTCCCCATCCCATACCCATAAGGAGGAGACCCGGTTCTTCGATGGGTGTCGAAGGCATTGGCTGGCCGAGGAACCAGGGAGAGATTTGTCGCGGTTCTGGCCTCGTGAGTAGGTGCAAGAGGGAAGCGGACGGCGAGGGAGATCCTTCCCTGGAGGCTGAGATTTTGGAGTTCATGGAGGGCTCCGAGAACCCCAACTTGTTCCCCACCAGGAAGCAGCTTCTTGATGCCGGGAGGGCGGATTTGGTCGAGGCGATTTCACAGCAGGGTGGGTGGCTTTCTCTGGGCTGGGACTTGGACTGCGAAGATGGAAGCAGTCACTTTCGGTATGATATTGATGTCAGGGAGGAACTTGTTGATTGGGTGGATAGGGAAATAGGTTGCAGCAATCAACCGAGTAGAAATTTTGAGCTGGAGAGCAGAAATGGTGCGAGACCACCTTCATTTGATTCCTCCCATCTGGGATTATCACTGTGAGGTTCTTTTCTTTCTGATAATATTCAATCTACAATGAATATTCGATTTCTTTGCATATATTCAACCATACAAGCATAAACTAGAAGAACTCTGCGGCTTCCTTAGATGTTTACGGAGCTAGTCCTTGCAAATATCAGAGAAATTACTGAGTTTGAGATCGAGAAATGGTTCCCTTATTCGTTGGATATATCAAGAGATTTGAGGATATGCTATCTTGACTCTTTTCTAGTTCTTCGACTCTCTGTTGAACAGTGTGGGGTGTTGCTAACCATGCAGCCTCCTCATGGCCGTTAGTGCTCTAGAGAGTTTCTGAGTGTTTCATTTCTGCATACGGTTTGAGGCAGTTGACGAGGGGATCTTTTTCTTAGCGTCTGATGAATTATTATCCTCCAATGCTGGAACTTTCTTTCATGTACCAGTCTGCAGGTTTTTTAATTTTTATCTCTAAAAGACATAGTACGCATTGATTACTTGTGAAATCCTACAGTCGAATCCACAGTTTTATAACTGAAATGTGCATTTTGATCAGAAAATCTCCATCAGAGAGCTATTCTGGGATAGAGGGTATACTAAATCGTTTGGAGAAGGAAAGGAACATCATTTTTGGTGTTGGTTTGAGAGATAAAGGAGGCAACAGCCTTATTTCAAAGGATGATGTTCAACATGGCAGTGATCAGGAAGTGGCAACAGATGAGGTGAGTCCACATTAGAGGATATACTAAATTGAATGGCAGTAGATGAGATGAGTCTACAGTAGAGGGTTCTTTTGGGCCTGGGAATTTTAAATCTTAGATTTTTCCCTTTTCTTCCTGTGATATCTGTTGTTATTTATCATTCTGGAGAATGACCTGCACGTGACCTAAGTCCATGAAATTCTAATTAGGAAATAGGAACATTTCAGGAAAAAAAATTCTTTCTTTAAGTGTGTTGATGAGACTTCTATAACCTGGTGGTATAGAGTTCAATTGCTAGTCATGTCAGTGCAATTGGCGTTCATGCTAATGTCAGCTTTGTTTCTTGATTCTGCTAAAATATTCTATGTCATGCCTGTTATCCCATTAAAGATAGTTGCTGGATTTGGAGGAAGAATAAAGCCTACCTCGTTCATCTCCCAGGAAGGCATGATCAACAGTTCAGGAGCCAATATTACTCAAACTGGAACCTTTGCAGATGTTGGCGGCCTAGGAAACACAACTCAGCCTGCATCATGGAGGACATGGAGTATTCATCGGGCAGGATTCTCTGAAGATGATTTTGAAGGTAACCCCATCAAGCTGTATTAGTTTGGAATTTGAAATTTTATTTGCTGCTTCAATAATTACTTAAGTTGAGAAAGAGGGTATGGTGCAACAGTGTTGCCCTCAAACTGGGCCCAAGATATCATGCCCTCCTTCTCCTACC
The DNA here is from genome assembly GCA_900174645.1 of Sonneratia alba. NCBI lineage: Eukaryota > Viridiplantae > Streptophyta > Magnoliopsida > Myrtales > Lythraceae > Sonneratia > Sonneratia alba. The sequence goes on from FWPY01000040.1 coordinate 880,427, forward strand.
CCTTCTAGGTCCATGAGTTCATTTATAACAGGAAAAAAAAATGATGTAGTTCTAAATGTGTGCAGCAGCTGAAATTAATCCTCTTTGGGACGGAATGGAAGCGGGCATGGGCTTTTTGAAGAATGACGTGGTTGAAATAAGAGAGGATTGCAATGAACATATAGAGATATCTACAGATTCAAACGTTTCTCACAAAGAGATCAGTCATGATCAGATAAAAAGCCACCTCTGGCACCTAGAAGCAGAGCTTTCTAATGTCCTTAAATCATTGAGATCAACGCATTTGGGAGATGAAAAGAAGGTCAGTGATCCATAAATTAGGTTTTTTTTTTTTTTCACATGGGTGACTTTAAATTAGGAAAATTGGTTTAGCAGTAAATTATGTGCTTTGTCTTGATGTTTACTAAGTTCATACAGGAGGTTGTCTTTATCTGCTTTTGATGCACTTCCTAATTGCAGAATCCTGCAACTGTCTCCAAGGATCTGTGGGAGCTTTCAGATGCTTGGGAGTTTCAGGAAAATGAGGTGATGAATGCCCAGGACAGATTGCGATCAATACGAGCGAAGATAGCTGTTCTAGAAGGAAAGATGGCATTGGCAATAATGTTAGTTCCATTTCGCCTTTTGTCCAGGATTTGCTCTATCAGATCCTATATATATTGGCTATATGTTTATTTGTTTTATGGATGGATCAGTCATCTAGACAGGTTTTAAAATTTAAAATAGTAGAATATCACTTCAAAGTTATGAAGCTAACGATTTTAAGTATTGGCAATTAACCGAAAAAAGTATTGGTGATTGAATTGTAAGTATGATTTCTTTATAAATGTTAGGGGGGGGGGATGGAGTTTCTAAATAAGAACCACACGCTTCTTGAGAAATTGGCATGAATGGGACGTTTTTTGCAAGAACCAGTTAGTTGAATGTACTTGAGTAACTCTTCAGGATCTGGCTTCTAGGGACCCCTTCTCAATGAGATCACTCTCACAGACCAGTCCACTTTAGTTAATGAATTCACAGACCCATGCTTTCACCTGATGAAATACTTCATTTCCCACCATTTTGAACTACTGCTCATTATCAGTCATTGTTTGAATAGTGATGCTCAAAAGACTCTGGAAGAAAAACAGAAGAGAATTGAAGAGACTCGTAGAGCATTGAGACTCCTCCGCAGTGCCTGCATAGTTTGGCCAAATTCAGCATCTGAAGTTCTTCTATCAGGCTCCTTTGATGGTTGGACTACCCAGGTTAGATCCATTTGACTGAGATGTGAAGATATTCTCTCTTATCTATCCATATTGCGTATGATGAGAGAGGCTTATGCTTGTGATTAAAAAATATGAAGTGTAAAATCATGGATTGACGGGGAAGTTGATCCAAATAACTAGTTATAGTGTCATGAGAACAATGTTCTCTTTCCATCTTAACATGTACCGGATGGGCATCTAAAATTTTATTTCCAGTAGCATTATTCCATAGGAGTACTTGGATAAGATGAGTTACCCTCCTCTTCTTTCCTAATTCTGACTGGGCTATACACAAGATATTCATTGCGATGGTCTCTCTTTAGCTGAGAAAATGTGGCTCCATTGATTGCATCATTCTCATTCTACAGAACATAGCTTATGTTCAGTTATAAATGTTTATCTATCTAGGGCTAATTTTCACTTAAGTCTATCATTTAGAGCATTGTAACTATTTTGCTTTGAATATTCGGCCAAAAATAAAGCCTTGAAATTTATCCCTTCCTTTTCCAGAGAAGGATGGAGAAGTCTAGCACCGGAATTTTCTCACTGTGCCTCAGACTGTACCCAGGCAGATACGAGGTTGGCTATCTAGTTTACTCTGTGGTGATTAGTAACAGCCTTTAGGTTTATTTACTCACTGCCGTGAATTAGGTCTAATGAGCTTCAAACTTTCTCTCGTCTTTGTACCACAGATCAAATTCATAGTTGATGGTATCTGGAAGATCGATCCACTGCGCCCCATTGTCAACAATAACGGATATGAAAACAATCTGCTCATTATCACGTAACTAGTCTCACCATCTGAGAGTCGAGATGTTACAGTCATGCAAGAGGGTCCCTTCTCTTGGTAGGTGACGGACGATGGAACATCACCACTTTTCTACTGTAAATGGTCATCGGGTGTATGATGATTCTTTGACTGCGACACCATGGTAAAACTGAGAACATCACAAATTTCATTTTCTCCCTACATTCAATGTATAAATTCTAGTACAGGTCATGTATTCTGCCGGAGAGAGGTGATCGACAAGGTTCTGTGAAGTCTCAGGATATCATCTAATCAGAATGGTGGATAACTTTTTAGATTGAAATTGAAGGAAAAAAAATTTACATATGGTTTGTAATTAACAAAGGATCAAACAGGGAAAATTACTACAAGGGTGGGTTTTGGGTCTTTATAGCGAAAGTGAAGCCGCTTCCACAGTACACACTGCATTTTCCTAGACTGCCGGGTCGCCCCTGACCTATGATCACGTTTTGCGGGAGAACCTGATCCCGAGTATCACCCAGTCCAAGTTGACCGTGCTCGCCCCAGCCCCACGTCTTCACCTTTCCATCCTCTGTAAAATTAAGTGATTCCTTCAGTCACAGTACCTGGCACAGTATATTCCCAGATCGTAGTGATACTCCAAATAGTTGGGTTAAGACCTTGCCTGTCACTAAAGCCGAGTGCTCAGATCCAGCAGCAACGTTGACTGCCCTGACTCCATCGAGAGCCGCCACTCTTTCCAGCGTAGACTCTTTTCCACCTGCCATTGTTGAGCTACTATTATTTTCACTTTTGAACCCTTTTAAGCATATCATTTCAAACAATATTAGCCGACAGTTTTCTCCTTCCTCTGATTAAGCCACTGCAGAACTTATTGTGTGTACTGCATGACAACATTCATTCCCTGTCTAGGAACTTCTTCCTGCTTCCCATTTTTGTCAACTTGAAGAGTAAAGCAGCAAAATATGATAAGAGTGAGTTCAATCCTGTTCTGGAAGATGTTCTAGATCATAAGACTTCTAGAAAGGCAACCTTTAGCACATTGATTTTCATTTTGCTTTTATTTCTAATGAACGAAAAACAGAAACTTTAACTGGCAAATGAAAAATGAACAATCTATTCAAAATTTCCCCCTGGAATGTAAGAGTGCATTACCAGGAAATTTATTTGAGCCCACTTTCACCAGATCATTTGAAATGCCATAATGGTGCCCGCCGAGTATCAAGACTTCTCCAGCATCTGATTAGCTTACATGGGAGGACATTTATTAGAAAAAATAAACAAATAACAAATAATGACAATAATAATATCAACTCCTCATTACAAAGAAAATCAGCTCAAGCGAACCTGTTAACATGAGGGCATGGTTCCATCCCAGAGCCACTTGCTTTATTGAGAGAGCAGAATCTAAACGCCCAGGAAAATGAGCATCTGGCAAACCCCGGAACCCTCTACCCCAGTGGTAAGCATTTCCATCAGCTAGTGAAATAAACCAAGCACAAGTCAACTTAGTGAATGTGAAGTAGACAAAAAATTATCGGCTCCAAGGCTCTGCCTGGAAACTCACTGGATAGTGCTGCACTGTGATCTCCACTGGCATTTATGCTGACAATCTCTATGTTCTCAAACCCGTCTATAACTTGCGGAAGGTTAACCCGTTTGGTTCTTACATCAACAGTGCCGATCTGACCCCGCTTGCAAGATCCGAAGCCGTAAAGCTGATTTTGAATCTCACCTATTCATTGGTTCATAACTCATCAACTCTCGAGAACAGAGAACGAAATAAACCTAATAATTCTACAGCTCCATGAGTCACGCATGACTCATCTCACTTATTTTCACCTCTAGCTGAAAATTTCCCCCTAGCTGGAACTGGCATATCCGATTTATCTGATCATAATCAACCGCAGCATATTCTTTTAGCCAATAAAAAAATATTTTGACGTATTTCACTCAATTAGGTACCTTTCAGTAAGACTAGCGAATGGCGCATCCCACAAGCTATTTGTCCAACATGCTTAGAGGCAAAGCACGAAACTTCGACAGGATAGCAATGCGAGCTGAAATCCCCAAGCCCCAGCTGACCGAAGGAGCCATCTCCACAGGTGAAGAGACGCCCACTATCTACGTATGAATCAACAGTAAACATCCAATTCAAGACAGTAGTATTGAACTCGAGAATGATTATATGCCGAACAGAAACACAGAAAATTTTCCAATTTGAAACGAAACTTCCCAGATCTGTACCCATGATACCTCCAACTGAAACTCGACAACTGATTAATATTAAAAATCACATCTTTATAAGCACAAAACACTTTAGAATCTTCGAGCAGTGCGAGAAAATAAAGAATGCGGCAAGCAAAAGGCCATAAAAAAGCCACTGAAGAAACCTGTCACGAAGCCGGAATGACACCAACCGGCGGAGACATTAATGATCTGAAAGCTCTCCGGGAAAGTTACTGCCTTTGGGATCAGGCAGTGGTTCACGATGTTGCCCTGCCCCAGCTGCCCGGAGCTGCCCCTTCCCCAGGTGAAGACCGTCCCATCTGCGACAAGCAATAAACAAACAAACACAAAAATGCTTCAGAAGGCGGAGAACCGGTTGATCACAAGTATCGGAGTAAGAGACAGAGGAGGCACCACAAGCGAGGGCACAGGGGCACGACGAGAGGAGTACCGGAGGAGAGGGCGATGACGTGGGCGCCGCCGCAGGAAAGGAGGGAGACGGAGGGCAGAGAGAGGGGCTGAGGGAGGATCTCGTCCCGGAGGCTGCCCGTGCCTAGCTGCCCGTCCGTGCCTGCTCCCCAGGCCCAGCTCCGTACACGCTGCTCTTCCGCTTCGTCTTCTACTTGTCGGGCTTCCTCAATAGCTGCCTTGTCTTCCATCTTCACTTATCAGACCTCCTCCTCCTCATGCCTTCAGTGATTCTAAGGTGAAGTGGCCCTGTTACTTGGGCATAGCTAGACACGTTAAATAGACGGTCCGCAATTCGAAATGAATATAGAATCGTTTAATTCAATTATAATTTGACCGATAAGTGTAACGAGTTGATTTGATTACGGTCACAATTCAGAAAAACATGAGTCAATTTAGTTATAGTCAAGATTCAATCATTTATAAGGAAGTTGGTTCACCGCTTGGACTAATTACCAAATAGTTTAAGAATAATTTAATGAGAAAACGTGTCTAACCAATTTTAGTTTAACGAGTTTATTTTTTGAACTTAGCCTGTAACTATCCCTTAACCCAATAAGAGTTGTTACGAATCAATTTAAAGCGGTCCAAACCGATTACAAGTGTTAATTGACTGATTCCAGGCGTAATCATCCTGGTTAACATACCCATGTACACTCGAAAAAGGATTAAAAGAAAAACATTTAATATATCAATTAAGAATAAATTTAGACTAAAATTTCAAATTTAGTATAAATATTTTTGTGTATCTAATTAAGTATCAATTTTACTTTGTTTGTTGATTCTAGTATCACTCCCATTTTCCATCAAATAGTTTTACGCAGTATATTAATTTTGTTAACATAACTAATGATGTATTATGTGGCACAATACCATGTAAAATAATTTAACAAAAAAATAAACACTACCATAAATTAGATGAATAATATATATTTTATGGTTAATTACTATATAGGAAATTTTTTGTATTAAAATTTAAAATATATATCAAATTTTATAGTTGAGATATTGAAGAAAGGGCAGGGGATTGACTGTGTGATGAGAAAACCAAGGCAGTCTCTGTTGCCAATTGAGTCAGCTGGATATAGATATATATATATATATACATATTTTGTAAGTACAGTTTCGGTTTTTCAAATAAGGCAGTCGTCGGGATTTCGTGATGGCTTTGCTCTGATGGCAAGATCGTATATGGCTAGGCCCAAAGCCCCAGTTGGTTCGTGCAGGCCCAGCAACGTGCTCCGTTCCGTGGTCGCCATATCAAACGGGGTGAATTCTGTTGCACTGTCGCATACGAAATTACTGTCATTACCTGAGGTGGTCCACAGATACATATACATATACATATATATACAGATAGATATGTGTGTGTGTGAGTGTGTAAATAAAATCTTAATTCATGAAGGAAATAGTTTTATGGGACTGAAAGTCCAGGCCAGCAGGATGTGGAGGCCCACACATGTGTGGGTCGACTTTGCAGGTTGCAGTGGAGTGATAGGTCATCACCTAGCGGCCCACAAATAGCCCAATGGGCCACGATGCAGCGCGGCCCACAACACCTTCATAACTTTTTAGGCCTAATTCTTAATTAACTTCCCACTACATACATACATACATACATATATATATGTTAATTGTTGGGTAGTGCTGTAGTTGGCAAGTTGATTATTATACTTTTAGACTTACTGAAACATCCTTAACAAATGCAAACTCAATAAAAAAAACAGTAGACTTTGAATTATAAATTTACTTTTAAAATTATAAAAAAATTAATCATTCTTTTTTGTAATTTCATCTTTATTTATCCATAATTACATGCATAAAAGTTAGTAATCCCATCAAACATTAATATGTAATCGAATCTCATATGCATACATATAGGGATGAATACAAAAGGTTTACCCCAGGGCAAGACAAGAGTAAAGGCGGTAGATTTAATGATGTGAAATAAGATATGTTAATAATTTAGAAATAAATAAAATTAAGTAAAATTTATATGGATTTCATAGATTTTATTGGACCCAATGAGAGATACAATCATGCGATTGATTCATTCCTCCGAAAGTGAGGAATGAGGAGGGATTAAAAGGGGTAAGAGTAATTTTACAAATTTACTATTCAATTTAATGGATGAGAAATATTATTAAGGGTATAATAGTAAAATACAGTATTTAACCCTCATTTCCTATCCCTTTCCCTCCTTAGCCCTTATCTCCAAATCCCTAATCTAAGCATATCCTAATTTCATCTATAGATGTTAAATTAGTAATTTGGGCACGTTGAAAATAGACCCAAAACAATTAGACTCAGTCAAGGTTCGGCCTATTAAGCTTAATGAATTAATTCGGTTACCAATTATGGTTAAAAAAAACATAAACTGGCTCGGGACCATTCTTAAGCGTGCTGTTTAAGGTTCAAGCCAATTTAAATCATGAATCATGACAATTTATCATTTTTATTATTTTTTGAATTACCTAAAATAAATATATATTTTTTAAAATTTTAAATTAAATCAATAAAATTTAACTATTAATTTGTATAATTTTTATGACCCATATTGATTCTAATTCAACCAATCCATTTCTTAAACTTATACCTGCCCATCAATTTAATAAAAGAATTACAAACCAAACTGACACGAATGACATTATTAATTTGTATAATTTTTATGACCCAGATTGATTCTAATTCAATCAATCCATTTCTTAAACTTATACCTGCCCATCAATTTAATAAAAGAATTACAAACCAAACTGACACGAATGACATTATTAATTCCATCAAAGCGCGCGCACACACACATATATATATATATGTGTGTGCATCGGGTGTGCCGTATCTGGTACAGCTCCAACTGAAAGCGAAACGATATACAAGGAAAGCGACCACTGGGAGAGGGGGCCCACGCTTTTTCCTCTTTCAGCTGTGGGCTCCTGATGACCACGCGTCGGGTGTCCACATCTGTCTCCCTCTGTGGGGCCCCGCCCATCTCCGTTTTGTGGTCTACGCTGCCCGCCCCACGTGGCATGTTTGACGTTGACTCGACCTGCCACCGATTGACGGCGCCACGCGTGTATGGTGGATCTGTCTCCACCTAATCGTGGCCGCACACTTGGAGCCAGCCGGCCGGCCGGCCAGCTGTCCCTTTCATCGTGAGCAGTGGTGATCGGGGCCGTCGACCCTTCCGGGGCGGAAAAGATGGGTAGGAATGCAAAGCGTTGGCGGGGCCGACAACTCGATTTCGCCTCTCGGCCCCTTGCACCAAATTTCAGATAATCAGATGCCGAGTCCGAGCGAAGCTGTCCGTTCAAGAAACACGTACCGATAATGTTGCCGTGCTCGTTTTCGACTATGAATTAGAGGTGAAGATGGGACGGTTTCGGATTTAGAGGGCCTGTTACTCGCAGAAAGGGTATCGTGAAACAGGAAGTCGGAATTTACGTGACAGGTGAGGTACGATTGTTTAGGCCAAGTGGGCACTTTTGGAGGACCTTTTTCTCGCACTTATTATTCCGGTAACTTGCTGGGTCCTCCATGCTCCCATCCATCCCCGTCGTCGATTTATCATCATTTAATGGCATGGCCATGGACCGACGAGGACCTGAGCTTTGTCGGAGATATTGCTTCCCATGCCAATTTCTTTCCGCCACCAATTATCAAAAAGATTTATAGTAGAAGAATGAAGATTAGTAAGTAATCCCATCTTTAATTTAAAATTAAAACTCTTATAAATGATTATATAGTATTTTGTTTTTCAAACTCAGAGATTTAATTTGTAATAGGGAAATTGGTGGGTAGTCGATTCGATGAACAGTGAGATAGATGCAAGCTTGCCCTCGGAGACAAAATCCAACAAGCCTCGAAGCAGTCTCCAGCACAGCCTGCAGCCCATAGAAGGTCTGGGGGTGGGCGGTAATGAAAATTAAACAAGCACGTGGACTCTCTCATCTTGCTGTGATCATCAAGCTGGAGAACTGAGGACAGCTTCAACAATTTCATGAAAATTTCTTCTAGAAAAAAAAATAATAAAAATTTGCTTCACCAAATCGACCCATCAATATTAGTTGGAATGTAGAATTTCTGTAACGTACAAAATATACAGAAAATATTTTTTTAAAATATATTTCCTTTATATATATATATATATATATGCGTGCGTGTGTGTGTAAGCTTATCCTGTGTTCCTTTCTTAACAGGTTTTTGAGTGCGGAAATTGTGGATTTCCTGAGGAAAGGAACGTTGATAAGTGGACCCTATCCCCACACCCTCTCTCGGTTCGATCATCGGCATCGCAGCACAGTGCCAAAGTTCTTTCTTATTGTTCATTCAAATTCCACACTGATGCAATGCATCCCATCCCAAGACTGAACAGCTACAATTTTATAACCTATTAATATATTAACAAATAATGAAGAGTATCGTTTGAAATATGCTGATAATTCCACGTAGATCGAGCCACGGAATCTCATCCACGGGCGGGCGGCCTCCTTTGCACCGGCAAGATCCTCAGCTTGGACGCGATCTTTCTTAGGAAATATGGGTTTTCAGATTCCATGCAAAACCGAATCCAGTCGGTATGGCAGCCTTCCAACGCTGTTCGTCTCGTCCATGTACCGGGTTCGTACTAATACAAACCCTAGCTCTCTTGAATAGATTGATCAAATAACAACAAATCTTCTCCCATGAGCTCAACTGCATGCTGAGTTATGGTAGCCCACGACCACCCTGCTGATTCCTTCTAGAACGAGCTTGAAAATACAGCACGAGCCATGAAAGCAATTTTGGGTGTACGAAATTGCGGTGAGTCCACACTGATGCGACACAGTTTTTTCCTAACTATTTAGAATAGCAGTAGCTGTCGACATCTCGAGGAAAATTACAGGGTAGAGCGGGGGGTACTGAAAGTCCATGGCTATGGGAGGAGGTCATTGAAATTCAGGCGTGGGAATTTTGACCTTTGGTTGCTTTCACTCCCCCATTTCCACACCGTGACGTGGCCCCCCTCGGCCTTGACGTAGAATCTTTGTACACATTCACAAGTAATTGGTTGGACGGTAATTGCTCGCGGCCTCGTGACCGGTAAGTCGCTCCAACAATTTCGAGGAATTAGATTTTAGTGCGCGATCACAGTCCATCGAGGTACTTCTGGGATTCTCGTATTTTCTTTCTTTCTTCTTCTTTTTTTTTTTTTAAATTACCGTGGATGTTATTCTATAATATTTAATAAAAAATTTCTTCCCATTTCTTGGATTTTATTTGGGACAGCACATTGATCATGTGTTCTTATTAGCCATGACTTTTGGATCCATGAAATATATTAGGCGAATTTAAAGAGTACGTTAGATTGTCAAATCTCCCTCGAACCGTTCCGATGCATCTACGCAGTGACATTTGACTCCAATGTTCTGTCAGAATTATTTAGCACGTGCTCAATGTCCGAAGCGTTGCCTGAGAGGGTCGGATGGTTCGAGGATTTCTTTAGAATGCAATAGTATAAATGCACGGTGATATAAGAAAAAAAAAATCTTAATAGCTTTGTACTGTCCTTGACCAATTTGCCACATTGTCACCTTCACGGCAAGATCGGGGATCAAGAACCGAGCGAAAGTCGCCCCTACACCACAGAAAACATGCCAATTGCCATGGAAATATCCGCAAAAGGTACCTCGAATCTCGAACTAGTGTGATACCATGATGGACTCGTGTGAGATTGATTCGGGCACGTTCGATGGCACGAGGAATTCTTGTTCCCATAGCAAAGACTGTTCGTGATGCACTGACAATAACTGAAAAAAAAAAATCATTGCTCATTTTAAGTGCAAATCAGTAAGTCCAATTCCAGAATGGATGATCTTCAGATGAGAGCCCAAAACTGCAGGATGCGTAATCATCCACAGCCGGTGCCGGTGGGTCACCGCAGTTATAGCCATCCTCATTCTTGGGGAGGTAACCATATGGAGCCAGTAGGCTCTCGCCGATCCCGTCCTCGAACTCAGAGCTCTCGTGGTCGAGTCCTAGCGAAGAATTCCCGGGCTCCGTCAGGCGGGGACTCTCCCAGTCGTACACATTGCTCTTTGCAGAGCTCGCATCCTCCGGAGGCTTGGGACTAGCTTCCTTCGCAGCCGGCTCCTGATTTTCCCCGTCCAACGGACAGAATTGTTTCAAAGATTCCGTGTTCTTCTCCTCCGGGCATCTGTCTCCGGCGAGCAACTTGCTTTTCAGAGAATCCACCTGATCAATCATAGGATCAAGAACAGCCATTAATAATGAACCATTTAGACTGTATATCGATGAATTTGCAGGTGCCCGTAAAGGGAAACAGGAAACAGTCTGCAGGCCATATTTGGAATGTAATCAGTGAAACCACGGATACTCAATATAGAACTGTCTCATTGTGCGCAGAAATATCACCGCGTGGATTCCATCTCTTTGTACCGAACGTGCCATATGAATATTGATTCACTCGAAACCGAAGAAGCAGAAACACAAAGTAAGCCTCGTTTCGAGTTCATACTTGCTTCATTAGGAAAATTTTCAATCTGATATCATGTTCTAACCGGAAACAGGAACATCACGAGTTGCTCCATCTTTGCAACGACACCAGAGTTCTGCAAGTTACGGGGAAAGTTTCGGAATCTCGAGCTGCTTAAGACTAGATTCGGAGAATCGGGTGCCAACCATATTTCTTCTTCGAAACACGCTCTAGTAGACTCACCTCATGTTTCAGGTTGTCCTTTTCCTTGAGGAGACTGTCGCGGTTGGCCTTGAGGGCGTCATAGCTAGCTCGCAAAGAATCATAGTCTTTCTCCATCTGCTTGGTCTTGAACCGGGCCCGTCGGTTCTGGAACCAGACAGCGACCTGTCTGGGCTGCAAGCCGAGCTCCTTGGCGAGCTGCGCCTTCCTCTCGGGCTCGAGCCGGTTCTCAACCCCAAAGCTCATCTCCAGAAAATGAACCTGATGGGCACTCAGTCGCCTCTTCTTCCCCGACAACTGAGAGCACCCGTCGAGCTCCAAGCCCTCCTCGGTAGTCCTGACTTCTCCGGCTTGGAAGAATGCTGGGCTTGTCTTCGTCTCTCCAAACTGCCCCTCGAAATCGGTTATTGAATCTGAACCTAAAGACAGAACAAGATACAGATTCTCAGGCAAAATTATTTTCCCCCTTTTTTTTTAACGAAGGATCAAGAAAACATTTTAAAAAAACTGAAAATTCCTTCAAATTGCCAGGACAGGTTTTTCCCCCATCAGTAACAGGGACAGCTCTGTTTCAAGACTGATATAATCAAGAAAATGCAGAATCTTCATTCTCATGTTCTCAAAGTAAGTCAGCCAAAGCAGTTAACTTTGAAGTAAAGCTCATTGAGTAGTAGTGGTGACAGAGAATCTAACACAAATTATTGACGGAACAGAGACCGCTCATAAAACCCACAAAAAGGCCAAAAATAAAGAAAACCGAATAAAATTTTCAGGAAGTTCAGCTGATCATTACCGGTAAACATGGTGGAAGCATCAGGGACCCAGAGAGAATCAAGAAGCTCGTCGGTCCTACCGGAAGTCTTCAACTTTGAAGAAGAAGCACGAGCTCTCCCTCCCGCCATTTTTTGTGCTCTGGCGATTCTGAAAGGAGGTTCCTGTCCTGGGATATAAATGGAGGAGAAAAGTAGTGCGATTGAAGTCGATCAACTGCGCAGCCTGAGGAAGCAAGGTGGAGACCAAGGAGAAGAAGATGCCGTGGAGAGGATTATTACGGTAACTGGAAAGTCTTGAGTTTAGGTAAGCCTCAGGTTGTTTCAACTTTAAAGTGAAAGTTCATTCTTTTTACTCCCTTTATGGGCGCCTGGAGATGAGCTTGAGAGCCGAAATTTTTAGATTTTAGAGAAACAGGGGAGAACATGAGAGAGAGCACGAGATGCAGAGGTAAATGGAAGCTTATATCAGAGCCCTTGGCTGGAGGAGGAGAGGGACGAGCGAGCCGGGAAGCAGCTTGAGTTACGATTTTGCCCCTGCCGTGGCGTGGACAAAAGGGTAATTCGGTGTCCCCGTCAACACGTTGCTGTTCTCATCTCATTGCAGTACTGCTCCGACTTGCTTACCGCTGCTATCATTCATCGGCCAGCAATCCCTACCCTAGGTCAGAATTGACAGTGGATGATGTGTGTATCCGGGAATTGGAATGATCAAGCCTCCATGGCCACCGAACCTTTCGCTATACCAAACAAAATAACCCTCAATTGCCTTCCATTTGAACCGAAATGATCTCGACAATCACCAGCCTCTTTTCCAGACCAAGACAAACCCTGGTCCATGTTGGAGTCTGAACCGTCCGATCTATTCACTTACATCACTCGATTGCATTACGGATGAGATCATTATCAGGATATGATCACTTACAATTGAAAGAAATGTGGAGTAACATGAAGGGTTTCAATCCAAAGAAAAACGAGTGCAATAAAAATGAGTTTAACATAATATTAAAATATTTTAATTTAATAATTAAAAAATTATATATTTAATTTTTACTATTAATTTCATTTATTTTCCTTACGCTCTTTTTTTTTTCTCATTGAAGGGCATGCGTGAGGGGTAATTTGGTAAAAGTGGGCGTATGAAGATGACAACGAGGAGGGAAGGGACAAGGGAGAAGGAAAACAAGGCAAAACATTGTGTCCAATCAGTAGCTTTCAGATTTGGGGGCTTCGATTTTGGAACAGGTGATGACTCACCACCCTACACCCCGCCTCCATTTTTTTTTCCCCAGCCTTTCACACTCACAAAAAGAAATTGCATGCAAGCCCCTAAAATTTAAACTATTTGCACATTACGATCTCATTTTCTCCACTCCCTTTTCCCGGAGGACTCCAAACAGCCGATCTGACTTACCGAGAGCCAAGATCTCAAGTCACTCATCGCCAAGTTAAATTTCGAAAATACTCTAAATTATCTTTTGGATCTGAGCTTATACATATACATCCCGCATATATATATATAGCATATATAAATATTATATTTTTTTTATTTATAAAATTTGAGACCGATAAAATTTATTATTTTATAAGGCAGTGAAGTTGCCTAGTATCGGTGTGACGCTAACATATTTAATGTCTACAAGTGTGTGACAGTCTAACAAAAATTTTAAAAAAAAACACATAAAAATTGTAGGAAGATTCTTTATCATATGATTTTGATTATAATATCAGATTTAGGAGGCTAAAAACGGTCCAATCAACGCTTTTTTAGGTAGTCTTCCACTTCCGGTCAGGTCTCTGTATTATTGAGATAATTTTAATTTATTTATTCTTTTTTTTTTCCCATCGCCGTGACCGTTCCGATTCTTCAAGTCGGTGCACCTCATTTGTTCGTGCGGCTCACTGAGTGCAGGCATGAATGGAATCGGTCCCAGGACGAAGGTTAAAAGAAGGATAGTTTAGTATGATAGGAAAAAATTTATGTTTAAATTGAAAATTTTAGACTATCAAATATCTTTTTTAAATTAATGCAGAATTTAAATTAATTTTTTAAAAATATTTATTGGTCTTTAAGTATGAAATTATTAGTGAACCAACCGAGATGACAGGTGTCAGCACGGCCCTGAGCCCGAACCCTTTAACGAAAGATATCCGAACACGGCTTCAGGGTCCGATTAACTTAGAAAAAGGCGTGGTGCTTCGTCGATAATGGATGTAGTAGTCGATAATTTGCCTTCTTGAGCTTATCATGTTTTCTTTCTCTAAAGGGAACCGGGGAGCGCATGGGCATGGATGCCGGTGGGTATCAAGATAAGGAACAAACTTCCAACTTTTATGCTTGAGAGTGTTCACCGAATTATTACAGTAGGTTCAGTTCAGATCGGTAATAATTCGATGTAGGCAATATGATATTCAGAAGTTAAAGATAAATCGAATTAACTCAAATTGGATGACTAACGATGATGTCAATTTCATGATCCATCTAAGATATATTGGTCGAGGGAGTGAAAGGAGAGGGTTTGATCCGGTGACTACGGTTTAGTTCCTTGCATGTGAGTATTGTTCCTCGGCTAAGAATTCATTCCCTTCTTGCACAACTAGAGTTGCTCGCACGTCGAGGAGCATTGGCCGGACACTGACTAGAATTTTTATCGAAGCCAAGCCTCTCATGAAGGTAGATCTCGCAGTTGCATAGTTCTCAATATGGAATTAAAAGTTTGTGGAGGGCATCATTGTGGCAAGTGAGATCCCATCACCCTTTTACTTCCCTCCTCTTGCAAATGAGAAACACAAAACCGAAGAAAAATTGAACTGATCTCCATTGCATACATATGATACGACTTTTAAACAAAATGGGCCTATTGGGCCTGAAGTATCCTTAAGTGGTCCAACTCGATGATGGGCTCTGGCCCAATGGAGCAATCCAATTCCAAGCGATTCGGTTAGGGGAAGATGAAAAAAAGGGAAGAAAAGAGAGTAAAATGGAAGCGAGAAATTACTGTCGTTCTTCTTTCTAGTGAGAGATGTTCCATCTGCCCAGATTGCTCCGTGAGTGCGTGAGCTCGAGGACTTCAATCAATCAGCGCCCTCTTACTCGCCGCATGCTAGTTCAGAGTACCTTCGCTACCCATGTCTTTGAAGCTTCAATTGCTTTCTTCATGTTCCTAGTTTGTTGTTGCCGATTGGATCAGGAGTCTCAAGGTTCGTTTCCCTCTGACGGGGCGATCCGGGACTTCTGACCCTGATCGTTACACTAGGGAGGTTGCTACTGAGTGTTCAAGTTGGAAGACAATCATGACTGAACTCTAGCTTTTAGTTTTGCCTTGTTTCCAAGCTAGCTGAAAGTTTCAATTTTGATCTTATGTTCTGTGATTTCAATTTTTTGCTGGTTGAAATTCATTCTTTTCGTTTCCCTATCCTCTTCCATTGGCTATCAGCATTTCCTCTTATTATTGAATGTAGTCAACCTGAATCCTTCCTGCCTCATATTATGAGAAAATGTATTGGTAGACTGCTTCTGAGGTGGTTAGAGAGTTATTTGCATCTGGAGTTGGGTGTACTTGGAATACGAATATTCAGTTTAACTTTCTGCAACCCTGCTTCTGAATCTGCACAGGTTCATGATGATTTTAATGATCTCTTCCTCACTTTTACTAGGCAATGAATTTTCTGCTGTGGTCCACCCAGCCTGCACCTTCTGGGCTTCCACCTGTGAATGAAAACAATGCTGGCCCCAATCCTCTCTTGAGACCCATGTCCACTTTAGAGTCTCTTATAACTGATGATCCATTTCCATCATACGAATCTTCTGAAGACAAAAGAGAGATTGACAGCCTTGGAAGTTCTGATGGGCTTTCCATGGGACAGAGTTTGACAGCTGATGTTCTCTTTATGGACAAACATTCAGATGTTTCTGAAGAAGAAGGGTGCATAACCATCCCCTGCAGTATGTCCTCATCACTCTAGGTTGTCATTGCCCGTACAGGCACATTAGTAAATGAAAAAAAAAGATTTGTGGCTGAATTTGGACATATATATACTAATACATGCAGGTTCTGATTAAAAATCTATTTATTATCTTTAAATCGTTAAAGATTATATGTTATTCAAATGCCTGTAGTCCCTCCATAAGGGGAAATATGATCAAGTTGGTCTCAGCATCTGAAATAAATGCCATATATTCATAGTGATCATTATCATGTTTACAAGTTTATTTGACTGGAGAATGGCAAGCGCAAGCCTTATATGAAAAAATTTCACAAGTGCTGCTGCTGTCCTGACATATCTGGTGAGAGGGGCACGGAAATTAGTTGTCTAGAATACATTAGGAGCTTTGAGGTTGTGTAAAAATATATAATAAGTTGGCTTGAATTAATAAAGCATCCATTCCACTGTTACCCTCATATTCTCCTGGTGTTGTGTTCAACTTCATGTGATATTTGGATTTTGATTTCAAATTTCAATTATATGCAGAAGAACTTCCTTCTGATTGGAATGATGCACCAGATATCCGTTCTTTGCATTCTCTGGACCGTTCTTTTGTCTTTCCAGGTGGCTATACTTGCTTTTCGATTTCTCTTTGTCATTGAAGATATGATACTTATTCCGTAGGGTGGACTCTGTTTCTGTTCCAGGTGAACAGGTTCATATACTAGCATGTTTATCAGGATACGGGCAGGAAACAGAATTAATCACTCCTTTCAGAGTTGCTGCAGTGATGAGTAAAAATGAGATTAGGTGGACCCCTGGGAAGGAAAATGGAGATGTAAGACATGGAATGGACTCCGTGCCAGGAAATGTGGAACTTCATTTTAAACGAGAGAAAGATCAGACCAGGGAAAGCCCATCAAAAGGGAACAGTGATCATGAAAAAGATAATACTGATGGTGAATCCTTTCTGCGGAAGGAAGACCAAAAGTCTAAAACTGAAACCTTACTAAAAAGATTCAATAATTCCCATTTCTTTGTGAGAATAGCAGAGTCAGGAGAGAAGCTCTGGTCTAAAAAAGGATCCTTGGAGAGATCTTTAGAGTCTTCTGACATGGATGATCAAACTGCTGCCATGAGTGGGATCAATAAGGCTGTGAAAGATAATTCTTGTATCAGTGCATTCATAGATAAAGGAAATTCTAAAGCCAGTTCATCAGGAGGTGTGGCTGGAGATGCAGTTCAGTGTTGTGCTCTTGCTAATGGAGACATAGTGGTATCTGCCTCAAAACCTTAAGGCTTGTGGGATGTTTTTACATACCTTTCATATGGATGAATGGAGATGGATTTGTATCTGTATTGTATTCCTTTGGTAATTCTTTTATTTTGTCCTGTCCTAACGAGCAGCATGTTCATTCATGTACAGGTTCTCAATAGCGAGATTTCACACTTGATAAGGGCCCCTAGGATGGGTGATATTCTGATCCTTGATTAGGGCTTTGTAGAGAGCATTTAGACATCCCAATCCATGCCAGTGGATTTAGTCCCCTATCTATACTATACAAAATAAGTAATATTGCCTGTGATTGTTAACATGAAGCCAACTCAAGTTGCTCTATGATATTACTTTGTTAATCCTATCATATATAAAAAATAAATAAATAGAATAATATAAAAGGGGGTTGGATCCCCAAAAGAAATATGTACGTTTGCTTGCCACTGATATGTTAATCTGATGCTTGAATGCAACATTATCCAATAAATTACACATGGGAGGTGTCAATAACTGATTCTCATTATGTTCTCCTTTGGAAGGATGCAGGTTCTGTTACAAATAAATGTAGGTGTTGATTTGTTAAGAGACCCTGTTATTGAGATTCTTCAATTTGAGAAGTGTAAGGTCAGAACTCCTTTAGAGAACCAAGAATCTGCAGCTCATACAAACGGGGATCCTTATAGAGAACTTCTAACATGGCTGCTCCCCCTAGAGAACTCAGTTCCTCCTTCAGTCAGCCCAGTATTACCTCCAACTTTGGCTTCTGTGCCTGGAATTGGCAGCACATCCCAGAGATCCAATTTCTCAGCAGCATCAAGCTCTCAAATATTCTCTTTTGGCCATCTCAGGAGCTATTCCATGTCATCAATTCCTCAGAATACCATACCACCCTCCACACCCACAGTTCACAGTTCAAAATCTACCAGCCTGGATCTTGAAGATAGGGATCGAGTCGCAAAGCAAAATCCTATAAGGAGAAAGAACATCGGAAAAGGGGGGCTATTATCTTTTAGAACTGTCTTCTTGGAGCCAGAGAGATTTTCTGTTTGTTGTGGACTACAGGGCATCTATACACCTGGGAGAAGGTGGAGAAGGAAACTTGAAATCATTCAACCTATTGAAATACAATCTTTTACTGCTGACTGTAACACGGATGATCTTCTTTGTGTGCGGATAAAGGTTTGCACTCTGCTTTTTACCAGATGAAGTTATCATAATTCTGTATGTTTGCCATATATCACTTAATACTAATTTGTGTTTATATAAAATTATCTCGCAGAATGTTTCTCCAGCACATGTACCTGATATTGTGATGTATATAGATGCGATAACTATTGTTCTTGGGGAGGATGCCAAAGGTGGACCTCCAGTGTCGTTTCCAATTGCATCAATTGAACCTGGAGAAGATTGCAGCCTGCCAAATCTAGCTCTTAGGCCAGTCAGATGCTTGAGAACTCTGAACTTTGCTTTTGGTGCCTTTAAACATTACTTTTCCTTGTTCAAAAGGATATGTTGGTGTTGCTGTAAGAGATTTAACAGTTACTTCATTATTGAAATTGTTACTTCCATTTGCAGGATGAGCTTACTTGGGGTTTCTTTTTTTGTTGCAGGAGAGGGGAGGAGCACTCATTTATTATTAGACCAGCAATTTCTGCATGGAAGAAATTTAATGCTCAATATGGCAGTGCTCAGTCATCGTCATTACAAATAGTAAATAAAAATACATCAACCTTGCATGTATCATCAAAGATCATTGAGGAGAAGAATATTTCAACGACAGATAATTATGCAATCATGGTTTCTTGTCGCAGCAACTATACAGGTACCTGTAGATTGCTTAGATGTTCTTCTGTTCAAGAGATAGTGGAAACATTATTTAACTTATTTGTCCTCTTTTATTTTTGTTTTATTTTTGGTTATTCATGGTGTAGAGTCAAGACTTGTCTTCAAGCAGCCTACAAGTTGGCGGCCCTGTATCTCTAGGGATATTATGGTTTCTGTTGCCTCAGAAATGTTGAGGGAATCTCCTGGACCAAATACAGCTGTCTCCCAGCTTCCTGTTCAGGTTTGCTTTTTGTCCAAATAGTCTCAATTTATTATATTTCCTATACTGTAGTGCATAAACAGAAGAGCCATGATGGTCCCTGTACTTTTGAGATTGTTACCATGTCTTCGCTCTATTATTTTTATGGTTATAGATCCCACTTTCCTGAAGTTGTTTTAGTCCCTTGCT
Organism: Sonneratia alba; assembly: GCA_900174645.1. Classification (NCBI taxonomy): domain Eukaryota; kingdom Viridiplantae; phylum Streptophyta; class Magnoliopsida; order Myrtales; family Lythraceae; genus Sonneratia; species Sonneratia alba. The sequence continues at coordinate 900,040 of FWPY01000040.1, forward strand.
GCTATATGGCATACTTTTGTACTGGTACTGTAAGATATTTAAAATCTTTAGCCAACAGGACATTCAGCTAGCTGCCAACTTAACAAGCTTCATGTAAATCACAAGGTCAACCAGAATAAAATTAAACGAACCTTTTACCACTCAGAGACAATAAGGAAATAAAATAGAGATCAGTTATTTGTATAATTGATCACCATATAAATTTGAACCATGCATTCTAATAGCGCATTTGTCAAATCAAAGTATTTATATAATTGATCACTAAATTAGCAATGGATGGTGACGACCATTACTTGGTGACAATGATCAGTTCTTTTTCTAAAGGCTTTGTTTTCATTTTCCTTGAGTTTATATTGTGCATTTGTGAAATCAATTTCCCAGGTTGGGTTCATTACATCTGGGGATTGGTTGATGGGTCATATGGTGATTCCTTAGAGTTTGCAGCTGATGTGAAATATTGTTGGCTAAAAATGTTGATCATCTTTTTTTCTTTTTTTTTTTATCAGTAAATTGTTGATCATCTTACAGAATAAGCAGAAGGACAAATGTACTCTCTAATGACATATATAAAGCTTCAACTCCCTCATTATTTTTTTTCTTGATATCCCAAAATGAACTTGACTAATGACGACAAATTTGTAGAGTTCAGGAAATGTTATGGTTTAATTGATGACCAGATATAATAGATGCTTTGGAATTTAGCTGCCTGATTTTTCATGTTTTCATCTAATCAAGTTCTCTGGAGAACAGATCAATAAACAAATCTCTCAGGTGCTGAGTGATGCTCAGGACTACTAACTATTGATGAAAACATTTTGAATAATTTTATTGTTTTTTTTGTTGCTTGACACTTTTATATTTGATGTGCTTTAGGTAAACAATTCATTTGTTATACAGAGAGATGTCCGTTGCAACCAATTGATATAACTATTTAAAAAATTCCAGGTTTTAACCCTCCAGGCGTCAAACATGACATCTGAAGATTTGACAATGACAATTCTGGCTCCAGCTTCATTCACATCACCTCCATCTGTAGTATCTCTGAATTCTTCTCCCATTTCACCCATCAGCCCGATAATGGGCATTACTGAGTTCAATGGAAAATTTGGCAGCTCAATGCAGATGCCCCCTGCCACTGATAAGCAGAAGAGAAATGGCATCAAGGAATCAAAATTTGCGTCTATTATTGAGCAGGGATCTCCTGCATCAGATGCCATTCTCAATGCTGATCTTGGCTGTTCTCATCTATGGCTGCAGAGTAGAGTTCCCCTGGGGTAATATTCTTTGACTCTCCGCCTTCTCACTCTGCAATGTGCATGTAAATGTTTTATATGCTACTCCTGTGAATTTCAGGTGCATTCCTTCCAAAACTACTGCTATCATCAAACTTGAACTGCTTCCTTTGACTGATGGTATTATCACATTGGACACTTTGCAAATTGATGTTGAAGAGAAAGGTGTGTATCCACCCACCCCTTTTGTCCACCTGTTCTTGAGTGATTCCCTGAAAGAATGGAGGATGGAGCATCCTCTGGGCGTTAGCAAGTCGATAACAGTAGTACACGCCATTTTGTTTGCTCCATCAACTGTTTGCTGAGTAATCTCTGTGTATCTTTCTGAGACAGAAGACATTATCTGAGATGTATGACAGCTTAATATCAGAAAGAGATGATAGCCCCAGGAGCACAATGCTCCGGATTTAGGTTCATGTCGTGCTGGTCGATGCAGGATTTTTTTTATATTTTTGGGTTGGGAAGGCTCAGTTAAAATAGAGTCTAATTGAACTGACTGTTGAAATGCAGGTTGTACCTATGTACCGAAGCAATCCCTGAAGATAAATGCCACCTCCAGCCTCTGCACAGGGATTGTTTAAGATGGCCTCAAGTTCGACTTTGCATCCGCTTCCGGTCCATGTGCTTGGTCATTGCGACTCTATTGTCGTGGCTTCCTCCTAGAATGTTGTGTCATCCAATACCATGAATCGGGATATCAGTAAAAGAAAAAAATGAAAGAGAATATATCATTTTTGAGTTCTGTGCACCGGAGTGTCTGCAGCTTTGAATATCGTTCTTGTATACCACAGCCCGGGAACAGCTTCCCCTTCACACACCCCACCACTCGCATGGGGGCCGAAGGGCGACACTTCTGTAGACTCACTAGAGAGATGCTAAGATTGCTGATCGTGCATGCTGGGTACGTTTGCCCTTAACCCTAATCTCCACAAGTATCCTGCACTGTTCTTTGCAATAAAAATGCACAGGACAACAGGCCAATCTAGCAAACTACGCATTCCATAAGGTCGGTCCTGCAACACCAAGCCCGAGCATATGTGCACACACGCACAGCCATACGTCTTGTCACGTAAGTTTTTTGACATTTGCACGATTAAAAAAAAGAAGAAAAGGATGGTAAGTTTTGTCGTCCTCAAATTACGAGAACAATTGTTCGAATTGCCTTGTTTGTTATTGGAATTGAAGCATGGATTGGCGGCAGACATTCTCCTCTGGATGTCCAAAAAGGGGGTTGAATTAGTAATGTTAAAATAGTAAATAAATTCTAGAGGGGAAAAATAATTTTTGAAATTTAGAAGTCGTAATTTACTATATGTTACTAATTTATTGATGGCTATTGATGGGCTAACGATCTTAGTCAATCAGATCTCAAAATATAAATAAATATTTAATTACTTAAAAAGTTTTATTAATTATGTTGACTTAAAAAAAATAAATATTTAATAATAATAATAATAATTAATTTACTTACCGTGATTTTATTCCCAATATAGGATGTACTTTTTTTTAATGATATTGCCGATATAATATGTGCCACACAGCATGATTGGTTATTCTCTCTAATTTCTATTTTAATTGCAAGGCGGATAATTTGATAATTCATTAAATGGAGAAATCGACCAGACAAGTCTGACAACGCATGTCGCGGTCTTCGTTCCTTTAATCCTGTTTCTTCCCCTCCCACTTCTGACGGGGAGGACAACCGGCAAAAAAATTCACACTTTCTTCTCTCTTCTTTTTGTCTTCTGGGTTGGGTATATTGGACTGAGATTTTTGATTTGATGAGTATCTGCCACAAGACAAAAGAAGCACTCATCATCTTCCCCAAAAAAGTCTCCTCGACTCGATAATTTCCCAAACTTCTTCTTTCTTCTCTTCTCTTCTTTTTTTTTTTCGTTCTTTCTTTCTTCACTGTAGCTCTACTGGGTCTCATAACTGTTGGTTTGATCGTCATAACCTATCTGGGTTCTGCTCGTTCGAGCTTTTTCTTGCTGTTTTTGGGCAGAAAAGTTTCATTTTTTGAGCTGGTGGCGGGGATTCAATTTGCTGGGTCTGCTGTGGCTGGTAAGCGGATAGCATTGGTATTAGGGTTCCTTAAGGATGGGGGCAATCGTCGAAGCTGACGGTGGGGCTAGGAAAAAGGAGCCGTGGGACAAGGTAAAGAAGGAGGACGAGAGAGAGAATAAAGAGAGAGGAGATGTTGATGATGAAAGTTTTGGAAAAGAGGTTGGTTGCTGGGACAGGCTTAGGCTCAGGTTCAGGTTCAGGTTCCTTGGGAGATGCATTTCTTCAAGATCCAAAGTTGATAGCTCTGTTAGTGGCAGCAGCGCTAATTATGGTAACAGCCCCTCTGTGCATCTCCCATTTTGCTTGGGGTTATCTGTTGGTTATATGCAAATCATGCTTAACTTTTATGATTATTGTTCTGACTGTCAGAATTAGAATTGACGGGTGCCCCATTGTAGAAAGAAATAATTCTTTTTGGGGGTGACAGTCAGCTTTTGAAATGTCTGCCTACAGTTTTTGCGACAGTGTAGTTATCATTTTCCTGTTTGACAAATTGGCCTGTATGCTGGAAATATCCGATGGAGCAGGAAACTAGGGCTCTCTTTGACAGTGGAAACCTATAATGTTCCTGTTCCACGCATTGCGGACTTGAAGATGGCAGTCACAAACCAAAGATGTGATATAAATTTCTAGTCATAACAACGTGGCAGTTAAACACTTATCGATGCTTGCGCATGACTTATGTTTCCTGAGAGGCAAGCATTTTTTTGTTTTAGAGAAATCTTCCTTCAAAATAAGGGCAGGAAGAAAAAGGCAGCAAATTTTAAGTGCGAATAGATCCTGGACTCCAAAGAAGGAAGTAAAATGTAACATCAGTTTACTTAGCAGGTTGATATCTGTTTCTTGAATTGTATTTTTTTTATTGTGAAGATTTTGAGATTCTTTTCTCTTTTATTCATTTTTGGAAGAAAATTTATTTGTTTGTCTTGGACAACGGACCACTTATACTCGTTCAGTTATCATGTTTCTCAATAAATTTGTCTTTTGATATAGTTATTCTGTTCTGAACAGTTGAAAGCAAATCTGCAAAAGACGTCCGTAGGGACCAACCAACTGCTCCTGTTGTATCGTCTACTACAACAAGCAATGCAGAGAGTAACTCATCAACTTCTAGACTTGAAGAGGAGCTTAGAATAGCTTCTCGGCTGCAAAAGTTTGCCTTCAATGATCTCAAGCTGGCAACCAGAAATTTTAGGCCTGAGAGTCTTCTTGGAGAAGGTGGCTTTGGGTGTGTATTTAAGGGGTGGATCGAAGAGAATGGAACAGCTCCAGTTAAACCGGGGACAGGGCTTACTGTTGCTGTCAAGACTTTAAATCACGATGGGCTTCAGGGACACAAAGAATGGCTGGTTGGGAAAGGATTTTACTCTTATCAATTCTTGGAAGATCTTTTTCCCTTCTTCAGCTATGTTGCCTAATGTGTATTTTGGATTTGCTTTCCATTTTCTGGTCCTTTCCTGTTGCAGGCTGAGGTTAATTTTCTTGGTGATCTGCTGCACCCTAATTTGGTTAAACTTATCGGTTACTGCATTGAAGATGATCAACGGTTACTTGTTTACGAGTTTATGCCACGGGGAAGCTTGGAGAACCACCTTTTTAGAAGTATGAAGCTGACTAAACTAATGTTTTTTGAAATTAGAGTTTTGACTTTCAAATGGTCTGTTTTACCAAAAGCTTGGGAACATTACACAACTTTAGTTCCAAGATGCGGAAAATTCATGATTAAAATCATTTTTGATCTTCTGATTGACATCAAGAAGAAAGAAAAAAGAGGAATTTAGAATTTTTAGAAAACAAAATGTTGCATGGGGCTTGTGTTGTCTAAATGAGCTTTTCTTGCTTTAAAATGACCCATAGGAAATCTAAGAAACTTGGTGCCTTATAATCATTAGCATGTAGATAATAAAGGCAGAGATAGTCAATATTACCATTATTCTATGACATGGTTATCTCCCTGCTCTTGTCAACGTTCATTCCTTTTTGGTCTTAATAGAAAATTGTTTTTATAATGCATTTCGTTTTCAAGTAATTGTACTGTATATATTGCACGCAGGGACACTTCCTCTCCCATGGTCCATTAGGATGAAAATTGCACTTGGGGCTGCAAAAGGTCTAGCTTTTCTTCATGAGGAAGCAGAAAGGCCCATAATATACCGTGATTTTAAGACTTCAAACATTCTTTTAGATGCGGTATGTGATTATAATGTTCTGCCTTGTCAAATACTCTCTCCCCCCACACCCGTGCCCTCCACCACCACACCTACCCGCTTCCCCCCCACACCCAAAACCAAAAAGAAGCCCAAAAAAACCCAAAAAGAAAATCAATGAAGATCTGCCTTGTTAGAACTAAGTTCGCCCTTTTTCTGACCATCTTGATTATGTTATGTTTTGTTATAGGAATACAATGCGAAGCTCTCGGATTTTGGACTTGCCAAGGATGGTCCTGAGGGAGATAAGACTCATGTCTCGACCCGTGTTATGGGAACATATGGATATGCGGCCCCAGAGTATGTGATGACAGGTAAGCGCCGCATGCACCAGTATCTGTTGGTTCTGTTTTCCTTCTTTGAACAGCATTTCCTGCTCATGATTGCTTGCTTTTAGTTGACTAGTGCTCGGTTGTACTAATGGGTCTCGTTCTTGAATATTGTCCCCATCTTGTATTTCTTCTGATGAAAATATGCAAACATTTAAAGATTTTGTTCTTTTCCTTAACCATAGCATGGAAATTTGCCCTTTTTGGAGGAAAGATTATTATTTGAGCATTCAATATAAAAATTTCATTAATTATGCACCAAGAAGGTGCAAAAGAACATATAAAAAGAAAGGGGCAGAGACTACAAAAGCATGAGCACGGCCAAAATCACTCATGATACCTTAACAATGAGATGCATTGGTTTTTCTTCACTGAAGCTTGAAAATCTGTCCTGTTAAATCGAAGAAATCAGGAACTGATGCATTTTTCTGGTCTAAAAGAGTTGTAAATTGGAGATGCTTCCTGAAGCAAGGCGGTGTTTTTCTGGCATAGGATCTGCTGCACTTTTAGAACATCATAAAAATGAAATAATTGATGTAACTTGTTCTATATAGATGAGACATATCATTTATAATATCTTCTAATTGATTGCTCTGAATGCGAGTATTAAATATAGCCTCTCATGTTGCTGCTCTCTATTATCAATTATGACGATAAGATTCATGTTTTGGATTATAATGTTAGAACTCTTATTGAATTCAGGGTTATGACTCCTAATTTGTAGGCCACTAAAATCTGCTGTTACATTTCCTTCCACAAAACGTTCTTTATATTTTTAATACGACAGTGATTAGAAGTATAAACATGGTTTGATTACCCAGGGCATCTCACATCAAAGAGCGACGTCTATAGCTTTGGAGTTGTCCTGCTCGAAATGCTGACAGGGAGACGGTCCATGGACAAGAACCGGCCCAATGGGGAGCACAACCTGGTTGAGTGGGCACGGCCACACCTTGGTGAGAGAAGAAGATTCTATCGATTGATCGATCCGCGACTTGAAGGTCACTTCTCAATAAAGGGGGCACAGAAAGCTGCACAGCTCGCAGCCCACTGCCTAAGCAGAGACCCAAAATGCCGGCCCCTCATGAGTGAAGTGGTTGAAGCCCTGAAGCCCCTCCCGAGCCTCAAGGACATGGCAAGTTCGTCTTATTATTTCCAAACCCTGCAGACAGGCAGAGTTGGGTCGAGCCCAAATGCCAGGAATGGTCTACGGGTCCAGGGTGGGCCTTTCCGGAGGAATGTGCAGTCACAGCGGAGCCTCTCCATTCCAAACAACTCGCACGCATCTCCATATAACAATCAGTACCCGATTCTTTCACCTGTGCCCAATGGTAAACGCTAGCTACAGTGGGTCAGTTACTCGGACCGGTTGATGTTTGATCTTTGCTCGGTTATCTGTATTCTCTTGTTTTGTTTTGAATAGTCCTTTGTTAAGTATAGAAGCATCCTAAGTGGGTGTTATCCATCAGCGCATTTGCCGAAATGGCACCGAGAGAAAAACGACTTTGCTTGTACGTCTTGTATTTAGAGAATGATGATGAGCCCCAGTTGGGTTTTACTCCTTCAGGCAAAGATGAAGGCTTATGAGTTATCATGCATTTCGTCCTTACATTCTACGTTCGAAATTGTGCAGCAACTATGTTTTGCCAATCCATCTAAGAAAGGATGGTCTGCCGTGATGGTGTCATTGGCTCTGCATGTGGGATAGCCTCTTGCTTCATCTAATGCTATAGATGGCATAAATTTATGGTATTTTTGTAAGGTTTGATCCCATAGGAATCACCATTGGTAATGCTGACAACAGCTTCAGCAATGAAGCGGGCAAACTTGATTTTCCACAGCGTATAAGCCCCACATATCGATGAACCTCACGAAAGATACATGATCATATTCATAGCCCAAAAACTGCGACCCCGAAATTGCGTTTATGCAGTTCGCGACACTGCACCCGTTGCTCTTCATTTGCAGGGACAGAGTTTCTCTACATAATTTCTTTTGCCTCTTCTGACTCCTGGCTTTTTATGTCACAAAGTCGGATTCGGTCTCTTGGACTTTTGCATCTTTCAGCTAATCTTAATGAACAATCGATCCACTTCGAATTTTTTGAATCACACAGTGGATCAAGGTTTAACTTCTATAGCTGCGTGATAATTGGGAACTCGAGATAAAAAAAAAAAGAGAGAGAGAGAGAGTCGGCTGCTCAATCCTACGACTCAACTGCACTTTTGAATGATGAAGAGGAGCTGCCATTGCCTACTTCTCAAATCTTACGGATCTTATACTGCAAGCCGTCAAAGACATGAAGGGCCCTTTGCCATTTAGTCGTAAGCAAACTCTTATCGTCGTCTTCCCCGACAGTGCTCAGGCTGCTGTTCAGGTAGTCGGTATTCTGAGAACTAGTGGAGAATAGCCTCAATCGCACTGCCAATGAGGAAGAGGATTCTCAGAATCGACTCAAGAGCCGACTGAAACGGATGGGATTCCAGGGATTTCTTTGCCCTTCACGAGCTCATTGTTCGGATAAGTCTTTGCCTGAGGTGGAATCGCAACCGATTGCGTAGCCCTCGTACTGGTGTTGATCAAAATCAAGAGGAAGCAAAAGAGAAGTTCCCGATCTCGGCAAACAATCGAAATTGCATACATTAAATGTGCTTAATCTCTAGACCTTTACTGCACCAGTGTAATAGACAGATCCGACGGCAATTTGAACAACACCATACCATTATAGCCTGCCTTAAGCTTATGCATTCTTGCAATTCTACATTCGGGGGGAAAAACAAAGAATTTCTATATTCTTGCATTTCTACATTCAGGGGGAAAAACATGGAATTTCTATATACAAGAGGAAGTTATTCATGAGAAACAACGAGAAGTCGTGCTTCCAAAATGCAGATAGGAAGAACCAAATCTCGGATATCTGCTAGCCACTTGGACGGTAGATGAAAGACCGTCTCAACATTTTGTTGAACTTGCCCTGCAATTTTAAAGGTTGAATATATGCAATGCCAAACATGATTCCGTATGCCGAAATGATAAATCTCAAATCAAACAACCTATGGGGAAACAACTAGAGAAACATCTTAGGTTTCACATACTCAGATGAAAGAGTAGTTTCAACAAAAAAGGATCAAACTACATGCAAAATTACAAGAACCAAACTGGACAGTCAGCTGGCAGCAGAACTGGATCTGAAAACGAAGCCTTCTGATCTTATTGAACTCATTCATTCCCAGCAGAGCCCATTAAATATATTTACTGACTGTTGCCAACTACATTATACGTATGATCTGAATGAAGCAAATAAACCCATTCCCTTAGCTTAGCTGGTCAGTCTCTCAGATTATGCTGATACTACTACCACATATGCAAGACCACATCATACGGCACAGTTCAGCACCGCTAATATGCAGTGGGACTCTAATATTGTGGCAGGGCACAAAGCAAGCTACTCACATAGATCAGGCACATTGCTAAGCTAAATCAAGAAGTAAACATAGAATACAATCTTAAGTCAAACCTCGGCAATTCCTTTGGCCGTTGGTCCGATCTATCATCACGATCCTGTGCAACAGCATCTGAAGCTGACCTTGTGATGCTCAAAGAAACTGCTTCAGCAATATCCTTGAGACCCTGTAAGCAAAACAGAGAAAGCCGGACATACAAGAATATATCAAAGATGGAGCTCGAGGCATTCGTGAATTTTTATGACTTAATCTATAGATGTACACCAAATGGAGGAAGGGATAAAGTTAGGTGGAAGGGGAATAGAACGGGACTGTTCACAGTTAAGTCATATTATGAGAGACTTTTGCCGATAAATGGAGCCGGAGACTTCCCATGGAGACAGGTTTGGAAAAGTAAAGCCACCACAAAGGCATGTTTTTTTGCTTGGGAGGCGGCTTGGGGTAGGGTGCTAACCATTGACAATTTGAGGCAGCAAGGAAAGATTATGATTAACAGATGCTTCTTATGCAAGGAATAGGAAGAATCAATTAATCATTTGCTTCTACATTGCAAATGGACTTGTAGAGTGTGGGTGACAGCCCTTCGGCAAACAAGAGTACATTGGGCTACATCAAAAACAATTGATCAAGAGCTTAGAGCATGGTTTGGGGTTTGCGGTAACAAAGAGGAAAAGAAGTTTATTAGGTTGATACCACTCTCCATCTTCTGGCACGTGTGGAAGGAGAGGAACAAGAGAGCATTTGAGGGTTTAGAAACAAATTTCTTTAAGTTTATGGAGAGGTGGACATGGGATATACACTTTTGGTATAATCAAATGCATAGGGGTTCTCAATGGTAGTTAATCATGAGTAATGTTATGGGTAGGCTTACGTTTGTTTAGCTAAAATTTTTGTATGTGATTTTACACATCTTCTTGATGCGATATTAATGAAGTTTATTTATTGACTACTAAAAAAAAAAGAATATATCAAAGACAACTATACTCAAGAAGAAACTCAAAAGAGCAAGAAAGGAAAATGAACTGAGATTAAAAATATGAAAATGAACTTTCTTAAAGACGAACCTGAAGGCTTGGAGTATCGGAATATGTCAGTGAACTTCGAGATGACCCAGAAATTTTTATTTGCTCCTAAACAAGATTTGTTGAGGAGGAAAACAAGTCAGTTAGTTCATTAAAGACGAGCATACTGCATATATCAAAGACAGCAGCAGAGGCAAATAGCTTGTAACATGAAATATCCTTGCTAAACACACATGACCATATCATTCTACTGGGCAAATGATGCACTACTCCATTATTCGATACTAATACTCCTTGATAATACATAAATTGAATATTTTCTGATGAAAGGCAAGATATTCATATAAGTTCAAAGATTCAAGAAAGCAGCCCAAATTGATTGCGTAGGGCAAAGCAATCACTTATACATTACCTGGAGAATTTTGGGCATTTCAACTTTCTGCCCACTAGCAAGGTGACAGAGATAACTCACACCCTCATTTGCCCAATCCTGCAATGAAAGACAGCCACAAATTTCACATCATTAATGAGACTAACAAAAAATACTTCTAGCTACCCTGGCTTCGGAACTCAATAGTTTTCCTTTTTTTTTGTTTTGGTTTGTGTGGGGGGAGGGTTTTTGTGTTTGTGTGTGTTTGTGGTGGGGGGTGGTTGGGTTGAGGTTGTGGTGGTTGTTAAGAAAATAGGCTTCTTATTTTATCAGATTGAAAAACAATAATAATAGCTGCATATTAATTTCTTCCCGTTTGATTTTCTCTATAGTTCAGTACGTGCAACAGATAAAGTGGCCCAATGTAAATGTTACCTGCTTAAATTCCAAAGTACCCATCCTCCAGTCCTGCAACAGGGAAAGTATAATTAAAAAATTAAATAAGCTTGTAACAAATATGAAAAGAATATATGCAAATACATATTTGAGCAGCTTGTAGCCCATTTTAGCAGCATCTTTGTCAAAACTAACATTTTATATATATAAAAAAAAAGAATATCCATCATAAGAAAACTACTGAGAGAAGGAATTGAGGTAGCAGTCAAAACTAAAAAGATCTGTCACAAAAATAGCAGAGTTGTAACTAATACAAAGCTCACCAATCCGGAGACCATCCTCTGCAAAGAGTCCAGCTCATACCCGAGCCCATTAAGATTCTCTTGGATAACAGAAACCTATTTTATAGATTAAATTTGTGTCAGATAGAAAGTCAACAAAAGAGTGCACATAATTGCCGCCTCCAGGTGCCATCAAATCTTTAAGATTCATGCGATCATTACATAAAAATATTAGGACATACATTCCCCTTAATTTCTTTGGATAGTTCCCTCTGATCATCCATTTTCCCATCCAAATTCTCTATTCGCTGGGTCAGATGTTTCTTTGCAGCCTGCCACAAGATAAACCATAAGAATTAGTAAAGTATCAACTTCTGTTTAGTGGACCTAGATGTAAATAAGCAACAGAAGATCCTATGATCCACCAAAAACCCTTTTCCCCTAGCTATGGCATTGTTAGAAGATAAAGATACCTGCTATAGTTTTACAGCTAATTCTTTCATTATTATACAAAAAGAAATGACTTTAGGACAAGCAAGAGAGCAACAAGCGCATATTGAACATCTGTTTAGTGGACCTAGATTTGTAATTGGATAATAACTTAACAAGGTTGAAAGGCAAGTGGAAGTTTACATTGAGTGCTTCCGTCACTTTCTCCAAATTCTGGGTCAAGCTTGTGACAGCATTTGCCATACTCCGCTTGGTTACATACATAAGATCCGAGAAAGCAATCCCCTGATAATAAAAATAAAATAGTGACCTACTGAAAGCGTAAAGTAAATTAAAATTACTGATTAGTGTCATCCTGTGAAAATACAAACTAAAAGGTGGAAACCAATCGCTTCTATATCAGAAGCTTCAGATTCTTGAAGAGGAGAGAAGATAGATGTAAACAAGAGTATGGAAACTGGAAAGAATACCTTCCACCACATGTAGCCATAACCTAATGCCCCGATAGCAGCTGCTGGCACTATCATAGATGTGAAATTCCCTGAGAATTTATCATCCTTTTAATAAAAGTTATGGTGTATAATGCAGAAGATCAAGAAATTTTGGGAACTCAGAAGACACTGACAGATCATGTGTCCTTTTTGGATTTCAAAAGACCAAAATGCGTGCTTTATAATAGTGATAAAGTAAAGCATCTAACTAGGGTCAGAGACATTTGACACAGAGAAATATAGCGATCAATAGAGAGAGTGAGACAGATATATATATATATATATATAGAGAGAGAGAGAGAGAGAGAGAGAGAGAGAGAGAGACCCATATGACTAGAACTTCCATTGAAGACAGTTATTTGTCGTGAAGAGGCAAGCTGCCGAACCTCCATGGCTAATCGCCGGACCTTTCACAAACATAAGCAGATATTTATTTTGATGTTATTATTGCAAAAACAAGCGCTAAGTCCAAGTCAACCTCCTGCAGGAGAAGATACAACACAATTTATGCACATATGCAGATGCCATCTCAATACCTGTGCAGCGATAGCATCAGCATGATCTGTTTCACCCTCTGGTTTTTTCTCTGATTTCTCCAGTCCCTTCACTAAAGCCTATAAAAAGTAAGGTTGCAGAAATTCATTCATTAGAAGATCAACCCGTGACCAAGACAAACACATGACCAGTTAAACATATGCTTTGGAAGGCAGAAAATTATATTGCAATTAGTCTGAGAACTGTAGGACAAGCAGAAAATAACTAGTAACAAAAATTATAATCAGACTGGAGATAGTAAGGTCTGAATAGATGGTCTGCATTTCAACCAAGCCTATAAACTTCCCATTAGGGATGGCAATGGGGTGGGGCAGGGCAGGTATGTGGAGACCCAGACCCACCCTGCCCGCGACCTGACCAGGCCTCTTATGACCCAAATTATTAAAAAAAGATTAAAATAATGCTAAACTTAAGTGTAAAATACAATCTAAATTTACAAATTTATAATGACATAATTTAATAAAAATAAATATAATTAAAATTCACATAATTGTAATAAAATAAAGTAAATATCATAAAATTTATTACAAATCAAATGATAATTATTTTAATATATATTAAAACGGGTCAAACGGGGCAGTTCGTGCCACAAGCCATACCCAGACCCAACCCGCCCGCCCCATGTACGGGGCGGGTCTGACCCGGCCTAGAAGCAGGTTGGGTCTTGCGGGGCGGGGCATAATTATCCCTACTTCCCATGACCAGAAAAAATACGGACTCAAATCAATTCAAGAACTCCCACATCCCTTTTGAGATCTTTTCAATTTAAGCAGAATTAATTCTTCCCGAAAATATATTGTTAATATCAAGTCTGCAAATAATTTAGTTCAAGTTCCTGTACCCTGCAAGCTATAATAGTGTAATAATCTGAAAAATGGATGAATTCTCCTAAAGCCAGGTGAAGCCTTTCCATCCAATTGAACAAAAGCAAATACAGCATGTATGATGATTCCAAGAATAAAATCCCAGAGACATAAAATTCGCGGAAGACTGAGAAAGAAATCCCAAAACGAGAAGCCACAAGAATGAACACAAAACAATCTCTTGTTAAACTGATTTTACAGTCAATAACCGAGCGATTCGAGATGAAATTTGGAATAGTACATGAAGCTCGCCCAAAACGTCGGACAATTTGCCGTTCTTGAACAGGACCGTGCCGGTGTAACCTGTGGAACCGACAATCAGATCAGAGTGGAAACCAGGGGAGACAGAGTAAAGAGCCGAGACCGGCGGCACGAGGCATAGGAAAGGTGCAGTCTTCCACCTGCTCCGACAAGGACGAGGATCTTCGACAGCCCTACGCCGGCCTGTGCAGACATGGCGGTGTCTAGGTGAGCGATCAGAATCAGAACACGGGTTGAGGAAGAACAAGCTAGAGCAGGGGCCGAGCTGGAAGTATTCAGCTTGGCCAGACCGTTTGCATTAAAGACGGTGTCGTTTTTCCTCTTTACAACTAACGACGCCGTTTTTGCCTCCTGCCGTCGGATTGGATGCAAAAAGAGGAAAATAAACTCATTAACAAAAAAGAATGGGGCGTGAGATCATCAGTAATCGATTCAGTGTCAAAGCAATTTTCGGTATACATAATCTCTTTCCATCACTGCCTTCGACCGCAGCTCTGTGCCATGTGAATAAGTCGATTGAACCGAACCTTTAGCGATGGTGTTGTAGATGTGGTTCGAGTCATGATACCAATTAATAAACACGGGCATTGGCGTGGCATGGACAAAAGACTCAACCAAAGAATCCTCAAACGTGGATACAGGGGACAGAAGAGGAACTCGGTGAAGAAAAAGGCAATGGAGGAAAGGGTAGCTACGAGCGAGACCAGATGCTTAGGTTGGGTCGGAAGTTCTTTAGCTCAGCTCATCTACCCGGAGTTCCTCCCCCAAACACTTCAGTGAGGCCATGGACTTTTATTGTCTCATGAAATGAAAGCGTTGATGCTGTTGTTAGGGCGTAAGCCTAAGGATATTAATTACACAGCCTCAGTGAAAGTGTTGAAAGGGAACTCTAGGGAGCAGCAGACTTCTCACTGTCTATCAGGGTTCTCAATGTTGCGGGGGGGAACTAAAGAATATATAGCCAACAGATATGGGATTTTGCAGCGAACAATCGAAGAATCTTCTGGATAAAAAGTAAGATCGATCCTACAGGAAAATATTCCAGCAATCGAGCTGAAGATTGTTAATAACTTATGAACCTGATCTAGATTTATGGTTACAGGAGAGGATATGAATCCTGCCGAGTGGTGAACAGTCATCCTTGCCTTGCCTTGCCTTGCCTTCCCTTGCTTGCTTCTTTATCTGTGTATATATGTATGTCTATATATGCCATGTCCCATGAACCCGACTGTCTTATCTTCTAATGTCATTTTTCCATCAATACACTGCATGCTTTGATACAAAAGTTATGTGATTCTAATGGGGTTGGTTATCCGGTTAAGATATTATAAAATTTTTCATAGATCCATTAAAAGTTTGAAAGATGAGCGCCTATTCAAGTTGATTTCGTTCATACACTCTGAACCGACTCTTGATCAAAATATATACATATACAATTAGTCTCCTTTCATACTTCCCGTTTTCTTTTTGCCGGACACGGGCCATTTGTCTTTCCAAAAAGCTTAGGGTTTCAGCAGAACATTCTCTGTCAATTCCCGTATGATCATGGTAATTAGTCAGGTTGCTGGGATATGGAAAAGTCGAGGCTCGAGAAGGTGCCGGCTGCTGGAGCTTCTTCTTCCTGCCTTTTCCACCTTCTCTTTTGCTGTAAAAGAAACAGGTGCTGCAGAAAATTGACAAAAAGAAGAGGAAGATGGCCACACGGTAAGAGATAAAAAGAACATCCAACTCCCAAAGTTTTAATATCGTACACAGCTCAATCTACGTTCATCTTGGCCAAAGAAAAATCTGTGAATATCCCACTTGGTCTTCTTCTCTTTGCCTTTTCTCCCCACTTTTCTGCATCAGAATTATTGAGCATGGGATTGCAACTGAGTTCGACGATAAAGTGGAGACCCATAAACACTTACAGGGTTTCTTTAGGGTTTTCAGCCATTCTGAAGCAAGCATTTTTAAACTATTTAAAGCAACACAAAGATGAGAAAGAAGTTTAGTGCAAATATATAACCCTCGGCCAATGGAATGCGGATTCCAATTCACAAATATGCAATTGAATGTGTGCATTTACTATTTATGTTTGACCGAAATTGCAGCCCAAGTTTAGGGTTTGAGTTCCAAGTCCACTGGGCAGTCCTTTTCTGGATCCATGTCCACTCACTACTATATGGGCCGACATTGGGCCCATGATCTGGCCCATATCCCGGACTGTCGTCGGTAAACAAGAGAGGCATCGCCTAGTGTCATCCCAGCCAATAGAAACACTCCAACCTGTCATTTCCCCAATAGGAAGATGCCACGTGGACGATCTGCGTCACTTCGCGCTTCTTCCTCTGATGGCGTCGTCCCCTCAGTTTCCCCTAATAACGGGGACTGCTGCGATCGAAAGGCAGATGAAAAGCGACGACGTTTCGACCTCCTCTCAACCGTTGTTTCTCCCCACTCTCCACGTTCTCCGCGACAGCTCGAAGAACATCGCCGGATCTGCTGTACTCCGGCGAGATTATTTTGAGGCCGATCCATGGAGGCTCACGTTTCGGGGCTCCGCCGCGTTCTGGTGCTGGCATTCTGTGTAGCCGGGATTTGGTCCGCCTATATATACCAAGGAGTTCTTCAGGAAACCCTGTGAGCTGTTTAACGCTGTTCTTTTGGGTTTTGATTTCAGGATCATAGCTGCGTCCGGTTAGATCGTACTTTTTGTGTGATCGCTATCAGCTCTTCGGATTGCTAATCTTTAGCTAATGATTCCGGATGCTCATGCTCGAAAGACTAAGTTTGAGTTGTAATGGGAAATAATGATAGTGCGGGAGAAAATGGTTGATAGAATCGATTATGATTTCGGTCCGCATGTTCATAGGCAACTAGGTTGTGTTTAAACGTACGGTTAGTAGAAAGTTAGACGAGCTGAAGAAATTCCTGGAAAATTGTGCTTGAAAATGCGAGGACCTTGTGACTCATGATTTTCCAGGGAATGCTTTTGTGGTTTTGCAAGAAATATTCCACTGTTACTTCTACTGCAGCTTCCAGTGGGTCTTGAAGAGTTGCCGGGGCTAATATTATCTTGCCATGGATCTTACTTGCATTTGATTGCTAATGGCGAGAAAACCACAGTGTTTTTATGGTGGTTTTGTTTTTTATTATGGCTGCTTCAGGTCCACCAAACGGTTTGGCCCCGAGGGAAAGAGATTTGAGCATCTCTCTTTTCTGAACTTGGCTCAGAATGTTGTCTGTTTGGTCTGGTCATATATAAGTGAGTTTCTTTTGTCCCTCTTTTACATATCCTAGTTTTCTTGGATATAAGTGCTTATGGAGTATCTCAAAGTCTTATCTTTTCCCGTCAAACAGTGATAAAGCTATGGTCTAGCAGTTCGGTTGGGGCTCCTTGGTGGACGTACTGGAGTGCTGGCATCACAAACACAATTGGACCAGCAATGGGAATTGAAGCACTGAAATACATCAGCTACCCTGCGCAGGCACGGTTTACTTTTTCTTGAATATTCTTTCCCTATTGATTATGGTGAAACATGTGTATGAAGATCTTAATTCAGATTGCTCATCTGATTCATCCCCATTAGTTAAAGATTACTGTATTTTATCTTTGCTCACTGGTAATAATAACTATTAATGCATCCCACTGCTTTTATTCATTCCTGCAGGTCCTGGCAAAATCTTCAAAGATGATTCCTGGTAAGATGGTCACCTATTTTATGCTTGCAGTCCACTTGGACAAACATCATCCTGTCAGTATATCGGTGAAGCTTCTGAGTCCATAATTAATTGCTTTTACAAAAGACTGGGGAAAGGATTTGCCCCTGTAAGAAGTGTAGTGTGTTTCATCAAGGTGAACATATAGTTGCATCAATGCATCACATGCTATTTTCAAACTATCTTCTTTTTCCTTTCAACTGCATCCAATTGGAATGGATGACATGCTATTTTATACATCTAAAAGTACCTGTAGGTGAGTCTATTTTCACTTGCATCACTCTAGTTGTTCTGCTATCAATTACTAATTGCCTTTTATATTTTTATGCAGTGATGCTGATGGGAACTCTAGTATATGGCATAAGATACACTATTCACGAGTACATTTGCACTTTTCTTGTTGCTGGAGGGGTTTCTATGTTTGCGCTTCTAAAGGTAAACAAACGATCTTATTCTTTTAGTGATGAACTATCGAATATGTTTTTCATAATCTCAGAGCTCCTGGATCATTAGACACAAAAGAAATAATATATATTTGCGTTATTCAGATCTTCAGAGTACTCAGTCTCCCTGTTGGTAAGTACATTCAACTGATTCATTAATTGGTGAATTCAGACTAGCTCAAAGACTATCAGCAAGTTGGCTCATCCAAATGCGCCTCTGGGATATGGGCTTTGTTTCCTGAATCTCGCATTTGATGGTTTCACAAATGCTACTCAAGATTCAATTACTGCAAGGTAGACATACATCTTCTCGGTTGTTACCTATAAAGCCTTGTGTTCTTGGTATTACATTTTGTGGTTTTGGTTCTGATTTTGATATGGTTGTTGACTTGGAGCTGATTGAATTCGCACTTTTATAGATACCCAAAGACAAGTGCCTGGGACATAATGCTGGGGATGAATCTGTGGGGCACCATATACAACCTGATCTACATGTTTGGATGGCCCCATGGTATTGGGTACGAGGCGTTTCGGTTCTGCAAGCAGCATCCTGAGGCAGCCTGGGATATCTTCTTCTACTGTCTCTGTGGGGCAGTGGGCCAGAACTTCATCTTCCTGACAATAAGCCGGTTTGGTTCCCTGGCAAACACCACCATTACCACCACTCGAAAGTTCGTGAGCATTGTGGTATCCTCTTTATTGAGTGGCAACCCTCTCTCAATGAAGCAGTGGGGATGTGTTGCGATGGTCTTCTCTGGGCTCTCCTACCAGATCTACCTTAAATGGAAGAAGTTGCTGAGGATGCAGAAGAAGAGGAAACCCATGTAAGAGGGATAACGAACCGCCTACTGCTTTGACATGGAGTCGGGTCCTTCTATATCACTATTGTATTGTTGGCGCCAGGATTTGGTGGCCAGAGATTAGTGTATAGCGTACACTATAAGTTGAGAGGTGAAATGTAATTGCTTTTCGGTCTCTTAATGAGGAAAAGAATTTTGCCTTTTAATTTTAGCTGTTGATCTTCTCATTTGCTGCTCACAGCAGTAACTGTAACTGTTAACGTTGTTCTTACCTAAAGTTAGTTGGGTCCAAAGTGCAGTCTATTTTTATTTCAAAGTAATAAGTGCAGGGTCTAATTCCAGATCATCTGGTCTTTCGAATCTCTTGGAATGCAATATTTGATCTATATGGTGGAATGAATTGTCTCATGGCAAAGGTTAACCAATCTGAGGTATATGAACATGAATCGGCTTCACCGGGCGTCTATGAAAGATCCTATTTTTATCGAGCATCGCCCATGTGATAGTCCTTTAGTTTGAACAAACTTCCCTCCAACGGCTGCTTTTGCCAATTGCCTTTTGGATAGTTCTCCATAATTGTGGCGGCAAACCACCACCACCACCAGCTCCTCCTCGTCACAGCACTTCTCCAAGATCCTCTTTCTTGAGACCCCATTTTTTGTCCCTCTGCGTTCAACCCGAACAGAGATAGAGACCTCCTCGATGACAACAAAACACCCTGGAAAGAGTTTTCCTACCTATGTATGAACGGTTAGCCCTCGTTCTCGTGAATTCTCCAGTGATGGCATGTTCAGCAGCTCATTCACTCCATTGTCACCCCTGTGAAGCGAAGTGTTGTTGGTTTCTCTTCACTGTTCAGTGTGTTCCATTACCTCTGTTATGTTCCATCTCATCTTTTCTTCTGCAGTGCAATGCGACTCTTGTCTGTTGTTGGCTGTTCGGTACGTTTCCATTTCCTCTGTTCTGTTCATTTTTTCTTCTGCAACGTAATGCAACTCTCTGGGAATATGAAAATAGATCGTAGATTGAGAATACAATATTATGCACACTGAAACAAACCAAATTTCCATCCCAACCTCGGGTTGTAAGATTACATTAGGAATTAGAAACAAAGATCACCAGGACTCAATCAGCTTATTCTATAAGCCATCCACTCCCCAAAAACAAAGCAGAAAAATAATTCCAAGAAAATCGGATGAGAGTCCATCTGACTGGTTCATCCTCCTTGTTCTGTCCGTCCTTTTCATTCTTTCCTTG
The DNA here is from genome assembly GCA_900174645.1 of Sonneratia alba. Taxonomy (NCBI): domain Eukaryota; kingdom Viridiplantae; phylum Streptophyta; class Magnoliopsida; order Myrtales; family Lythraceae; genus Sonneratia; species Sonneratia alba. The sequence goes on from FWPY01000040.1 coordinate 920,290, forward strand.
TTCTCTCTGATGTATATTGTAGGCTGTTGGCGATGTGCCAAAGATATGAGTACAATCTTCAGTTATGAAGTATGAGGCAAAAAATGCTTCTGTACAAATGACAAAACTAGGGCCAAGAACTTGATGTGGGTTTGGAAAAACTGGGCAAACAGAAAGAATAGATGCACCAACCATGCCTGATGCTCTATGGTTTTCCTAGAATGTCCCAGAACATCCTAGAGGGATTCTAGATCAGGGCTTCCTGATTTTAGCAGACTCAAACACGCCTTTGGAGAAAAACTTTAGGCCTATGTGGCTGCAAGAATGAGAAGAAACTTAATCTATGGAACTACTATATTAATAGACAGGTTGTAAGTTTTCATGTTTGAATTTGACCAGTTGAGAGTCACAGACTCTGAAGGAGTGCTCGTTTGCAGGAAGGTGGATAGACCGAATTAGTACTCGGGGAGTGAGATGGGGACTCTATCCCAAGTGTTTTCATCAGAAAGTTCCTTTCCTGTAATTACAAGCATATCTCATCAGAATATGAATGAATCAGGGAAACTAAACTATTGTGATAAACAATCATTGCTGCATTCTAGAGACTGCAGTATAGTAGTTGCTTTTCTAGATTTTCATTGGCAAGGTCAATGTTTAATGAGGACTCACACTTTCTGAGAATTTCGGACTAGGAATTCCTGCAGCCAGGGATCTGAACACTGGAGTAACTTGAAGAGGCGAGCCAAATTCTTTTGTCAATGGGGCAAAGACAACCGGTTTGGTATTTATCTGTTCATCACAGGATAGCAGTGTATCCTCTGCAACAAAAAAGGGAAATATACAGTCGAACCCCATTAAGAGAAATGTGGTTTTGCTGAAATATATTAACAGAACTATTACAAGAACTAGCCTTGCTCAGGGGTTTCATTTGAAAGACTCTCCTCGCGCTCTTTAAGTATGCTTATTTCTCTGGTGTGATTTATATGAAACACACTTTTGACATTTTTGTCCTCCACCACAATTTCCTCTGCTTTGTCAGGTGCTGTGTTGACCAAAATAGTTGATCCTGTACTGCACGCGGAGCTACTAGGAGAATCCTCACAGAGATCATGTTGCCTGTGATTAATATCCACATCTTATGAGACAACATAGTGAGTATAACTAAGTAATTCCTGGAAACGGTATTCTCTAAACTACCTCCATGATGTTTGACTTCCCTCATGCCTGCTTGTAAAGTCTGCAATCTTGTTATTAAGATTTTGAAGATGGATGTTGATTTCAGGGTTGCAACATCCGAAGGTACCTCCATCTTTCTTCTGAAATAGAAAATCCTGCAAAACCTGATTTGCATTTCTCAAATTTAGAAAACAAATAGAGAAGGTATCATGTCGTAAAGCTCAAACCGGTCAAAACAAAATATTAATTGTATTATGCTAGATCTCTTTTTAAACTACTCATAATCTGGCATAGTCAATTTGGATTTTTCTTTTTATTTGTCCCCAGAGTTTGGTTTTGCTCCACTTCATCAATACCTAGAACAGGGGAGCATGCAATGCGAATTCCTGACCTTCCAAGCATCTTCAAGACTATGCTCCGTACTGTCAGCATCAATTTTTTGAGCTAGTGAACTCAGAAGCTCGGCTTGCTGCATTAACAGGGCAACTCTGGGATCGTCTTTCCTCAGAAAGATTTCTCCTACCTTCACATCCTTAGCTGCATAACAACCAAGCAATAGCCACAAAGTTCAACTCTTTCCAAATTTTATTGCATGATGCCACTAAAGTTTGACAATTTGGTAAACTAACCATCATTGTTGCAGCCTTTTTCCTCCGCCTTAGGATGGAAGTTTTGGGCCAGCACTGCAAATGGAGGCCCCAGCAGTTGGTCATCTTCCGGTGAAGCATCCTGAATGTGGGCCCTCCTGATAGATGAGTGAAACTACCGACCATGTAAAGTGGTTTTTCAAAGATTAATATGTAAGATGAAGAGAAAATATTGATAACTTGCTTGACCTCAACTTCTTATTTGGAACATTGTATCCTGTTGTCCCGTTTATGATTGATGTTTTACATAATATGACCCTCTTCCCATTTGAGTTTCTCAATGAAGCATTATTCTCTTTTGCTAAGGCTTCACACTTGGCTCTCTTCTTGCATAATGTGGTAAATCGGTTCTTCACCGCATTGTCAGTTCTAAGTCAGAAAAGGTTGAGTCAGTGCAAAGCAGGAGAAATATCAGATGGTGGAAACTTGAAAAAGGAAAATTTTCTAACGGAAAAAAAGAAAGAAAGAAAATCTACCTGCCTGAGACCACCTTTGCAATTTCAGTCCATCTGTTACCAAATATCTTCTGAGCCTGCAGAAGCCCCAAATAAGATCACATTTTACCATCAGTAGACAGAGTCATCCTTTTCTCGTTTACCAGGAGACTCATAAACCTAGGAGTTGGAATTAAGATGAAAATAAAGGGGCATTGAGGTTCTACTACTGACAATCAAAACAGGATTTCTTGATCTCATGTTAGTGTCACTGTACAAAACTCCATTTCTCAATCTATCGGGTCTTTTTTGGCAAAACTTATCTACATTTTTTTCAATGAATGACCAAAGTTATCTACCGATATTAACTGCCAGAGGACTTGTTATAGTAATTGAGATACGCAGCTACCAGTTATACCTCACACAGGAGGATGTCTTCTTCAGGTGACCAGCCACCCCTTTTAAAGTCAGAGTTCAAATATGTGTACCATCTGCATCAGATAAAAATAAATAAATAAGAAATATGTCATAAGCAATGAAATTTTCCTTTACTCATTGAACTTAATAGTTAAATCTAACAAGATATGAGCGGCATAACAAAAAAAGGGCCGAGGACCCTGGTGGACTGAAAGAGACGAGTATTTTACCTTCTCCGGCACTGCCTTGCCGTCTTATCCTTGAACTGTGATGCAATGACTGGCCAACTGAATTGGAAAAAAGGAAGAAATGAGAGCCATTTCTTCTGTGAATAACTCGTTTTCTAGCTTATACACAACAGGATGGAGGATCAGTGAATGGATAAAAACTGCTCATACTTATCGGTTCCATGAACTCTGACTTGTTCCCTCAGTACATCATCCTCCTGCATCCACAACGTGGATTCATATCCGACCACTGGAAGCAATCTCCCGTACTAACATTGCAAGGCAAGGTCGGTCAAGAAAGGAAACACGAACCTGGGGAGTCCAAGTGACAATATGTCTCTCCTTTTTCTTGGAGCCTAATTCGCTGCCACAGGCCATCTTCTTCGATCCGGGTGTTGCTGTTCAAATCTCTCCAGAGCCCTCAGTCCCTCTCCTTTATACTCTAACCTTAGTGATTTGTGTTTCATGCAACTTTAACTTCTCCTCCACGGGCAGCTGCCTCGTATTCTAACTTTTCGATCACATGAGCCAAACAGCCTCTGAATACTGAGCAAAGTTGCCCCAAAATTAGGACTTTATGAAAAGAAAAGAAAGAGAACGGTAGGTAGAGAGGGAAAAAAAAAGTGAGCTTTAGTTGTGCGAGAGGCTCATAGCCCCATTAGTGGTACTTGGATCGGATCAAAAACGGCAAATGCCCCGTTTTGTTTTTCAGATTCCAATCCAAACTCATCGGGGCTCGAGAAAATTGGGATTTACATGGAATACCGCATCGAATACGTGCAGCGAGGGATCTGAATTCATCTGGGGTGTCGCAAGAGATGGAGAGAGAAGCTGGGGGATCAATCACCTTAAAGATGGAAACTTGGGAATGGGACTCGCTGATTATCTATCAGAGGCGTGACTTTACACGGAAACTCACATCCTCTCTCTAGGGCATTTTGAATCTCCCTCCCCCAGCAAAATAAAAATTGGAAAGTATTATATATTTCTCTTACCCGAGATTCGATAACATTCAATTTTGTTATATATATATATATATGTACGTATGTATATGAGTTTTCCTTGTATGATGTGGATGTATTGATTAATCAACCACTGGGCGAGAGGGAGACAGTGCGCGGGTACGAGAGGAAGTTTGAAAATGGACGCTGAAATCCACGAGAGCGCATTAATGGACAGCGGATAAGACTGTCGCCCACCACCATCTCCACACCCTCCCTCTCTCTGAATTGTCTGTCTTCCAATTCAAAAAAAAACATATATAAAAAACAGATGGGAAGTAAAATCAATGAGAGTTGATCGATGGCATGGTTTACACGAGTATGTTCTGCGCATGTCTTACGTAGGTGCGTACGAATCTACCACGCCCGGGTAGCAAAGAGACATGTCGTGTGGTAGTATTGGTCCCATGGGAGATGCTCACTGCAGTAGAGCAGGGAGTCATCACATCCCCCACAGAGACAAGCACAGAAGAACATCGCACATGCCTTCCAGCTTTGATGGGGCAAAGAGAAAAGAAACGCAATTCTAGATATGAAAGTGACATCTACGGTCGATCATAGATAATACGCCGGTCCTCCGATCGTTGGGTGTCAATTTGTTCCGATAACATCGGTCGCCACTTAGGTGCCGGATTATTATTATTATTATTATTATTATTATTATATGTTGCGAATAGAACAATTTATTTGCATCACCGACCATTACTACACTGTGTGGATTAAATTGAACGTATCGGTAGGTGAAATGTGGTAAATCTTGTAATAATTTTAGTGCAGGGGAAGCTCAAGCCATACGCGTGAGGTACGAGATTACCGTTGGGGGGGTGTGGCGTTAAGTCACGTATAGTGTTGACAGGAATTATTTTGGAATGGCCCAAGTCAATTCCCTGGAAATCACATTCAGGATTCGGCACGTGAGAATTAATTGTGAGATCCTATATCTATAATGTATTATTAAATAAATTAACCAATTATTATTAAATAAATTCGTCGGGTGAGGAGTTATTTTGGGTAGTCCCCACCCGCCGAATAAGACATGTTTTTATGGGCCCTTCGATAAAATACAAAGTGGCCCTTGTAATCTTTGACATTCCCAAAATGCTTCCTGAAGTTTATGAAATTGTCTCAAATTACCCCGATTCCTAGGACAAGGACGAATTTGAGAACACAAGAACAAATTATTAGGAAAAAAAATTAATTTTCTGGTCAGATTTTTTTTTCTTTTTTTGCTTGGGAGGATAATTAAATAATAAAAAGTATATAATATATTGGGGTGACAGAAACCTAACACTGCCAAGCATGTGTTGAACAAGTTCCCATTTTCAATAATTAAAGTTGAACCCGATTTCAAAAGTGTGGGCTCAAATTAGCCCACCACAATATGAATGAACCTCAGGATTATTCAATTTGGTGATTGACAAAGTAATTGTATATCTTGCGATCGCTATAACTGTTTATATATATATGTATGTGCATAATCTGCCATCTAAAAATCTATTGATAGCCTATTAATTCAAATTTGAGCAAATTATTTAGGCGTAAGATTTTACGAAGGGGGATTATGATATTGTTCTGTTGTTGTACAATTGTCCTCAGACAGACAGCCGGCCACTGGCTGCTGTCTAACTGCACTTGAGCCACGTGGAGGGGGTAGTCGCATGACACGTGGATCTACAAGTGGGCAAACGGGCAATCCTGTCTAGTCTATCCTTTGGTCCAGCTTTTGAAAATAAGCTACGAATTTGGCCGTCTGTTTCTTGAACATAACGATCGATTCTCACGCCAAAACCACTGTGGCCATAAAGGGATTCGATTCAAAGAAGTCAAGGACTCATTCATTCGTGCCCCTACCCAAAATATCGACACCATCTACGAGTTCAATGCCAGATTACAAGGACTGAAACTTAAATGGGGTGTGAAATCAGTAGTATAAATAGTACAGTACAGTGAAGAGATCATATATTATGTTGTCAATTGAGATGGCATGATGGGATATGAATATGATATAGAATTCAGTGTCCCCATCATTTCTCACGGGCCTCTATTTTCCATCGGGGTCGGTCGAGAGTGCTGGTCTCTTTTCGGCCGGGTGAGCTCGATCTTCTAGGTGGACGTACGAAGGTGATGCGTGTGGGATTTGGCATATATGAAAAGGGATGCTTTCTTGGAAGGTAATCAAAAGCTCTTCTTTTATGGGGGTGGGGAGGGGAAAGACTAAAAGAGAGAGTGCTCTGGGCACAGCTATGTACTGGCTGCAAATTTTAGGATCCTTTTGAATATTCGATTGGTATTTTATAAATATAAAAAATATTAATTGTAAGGGTTTTACTTCAACTCTCGAATTTGAACATAAATCCATTAGGGTTATTAAATAGATGAACACCGATGATAATACCGGTACGAGACAGGAGAAAAATGAGGAAGAAAAAGACCATTTCTTTTGGAAGGCTATGGAAAAGAAAGAAAGAAAAAACAAAAGGGATGATTTCACATATTTTCAAAAGCATATGGAAATTGAAGTTTAATTGGATCAAATTAGAATATTGCCATCGTCCCCCACAAGAGCCCTGATTTTCAAAAGGAGAGGTCCTGCCACATTACCTCAAGCCATCTTCTCCTCTCCTTTTCAGCTGTGGTGCCACAAAATTTGTCCACATTACTTTGGTTTAATTTGAAATGACCTCCTAGTGTATGTATGTATAGTCCTATATTTCTGGCACCTAATTGACTTGTACCTTTGATCGCTCTTCTAGCTAGAGGGTCATGATCTCAAAGAGGAAATTTCCCGTTGTCCTCCTGAAGTATATAGAAGTGACGGGTAGCGATGATCTAGACCAATAAATAAGATCGATATCGTTTCGGAAAACTGAAATTGATAGACAACACATACCCAAAGCAAGGAGATGCCGATGATTCGGCATGTAAGTAGACATGAGCTATATGATTTTTTTTTTTATGCCTATGAAGTGAAATGATGTAGAGACAAGTAGGCAATATGAAATCGGAATAAATTTGTACCTGTGGTATTTACTTCAACTTGCCAATTTGGAGAAATATTCATGAAACTCGAAATTTTGTGATTGCCATATATCATATGGAGCAGGGGGCCCCTTGTGAAAGTGGAGTGCTAGCTCCTGCGAGCCTAATGATAGTACCTCTCAGTACTATTATATATATATATATATAGTGCTTATATGGTTAGATTAGAAATGTTAAATTGGCTTGTTTGGCCCAGAACCTACTCGTTAAAACTCATAATTGGCTCGAATCACCCTCAAACTAGCACATCACTGCTCATATTGGATTTATGAGCAGTTATGAGATGAATACAAGAAATAGGTTATTTGAACCGAAATGAGCCCGATAAGTTTTCTTGTTGAGTCGGCTCATAACCGTTTGAGAACTAGCTTAGAACTATAACTAGTCCAAAACCGTTACAGAACTGTCCGAACGAGACTAGACTACCAAAACCTTGCAAATTAATTGTTAAATTTTGTTCGTTTTAATTTATAAAATTAAAAAATAAAAATATTCATTTTAAGTACTTTGAATTAAAAAAAAAAGATGAAAGAGTTGTAATTTACTATTCAAATCAGTTGGAACCGTGAGCCAACCCCTTAGGAATTGTTTCAAGTCAGTTCATATTTTTCAAAATACTGGACTAACATGTTATACTTAACAAGTCAAACTATAAATTAGGTTAAACGGTTTTAGATCCATTTTGAACCGACTTGGTGACCCATTTAACATGTCTGGCCCATATGCTATGGGCTCGAGATTTGACTGCTGCCACCATTTTTCAATCCCAACATCCATAGCGAAAGTGCGGGGACTATTATTATTATTATTATTCATATATTTATATTAATTCAATATAAACTTCTATAGCTTTAAAAATATATGTATGTGCATATATATATATATATATACACACACACACAAAAACACACATAACTGTATCATGTGTCTGTGTTTTCCTTTGTTGTTTCACCTGGTTGTTGTTCATCGGGGCCGACCTCAGCTCTTCATAAGCTTTCTAGTAGCTTGTCAGAAGAGTTCAGAGGCAAAGATACGGTCAAAAGATCCCTCTGAAATCTCATCTCTTTCGAGAGAGAGAGAGAGGTCTGTCCACAATAAAGGATTAATTTGACATAGCCTCCCGTTATAGTCGTCGAGCCACCATGAACCAAGTATCAGCAAAGCTCGAGCTTGGTCCGCACATTGAAATTGGGCCTAAGCCCATAATACGCTCAGGCAATTAAAATCTAAACGTAACATACATCAGAAGTCATGTGGACATCTCACTGAGAAAACTATGTGAGTCGCGAACTTGGCTCTTGTCAATTGTCAAGCTCATCTTCAACTCAAACGCATCGTGTTGGGTCGAGCTCAGGCGCTAACCCAGCTTAACTCGAGCTGGAGAGGATAGGTCTTCTCATACTCAACCATTACAAGTACGTCACTGTGATCTGTCAAATAACGGTGACAGCAAATCTTGCTGTTGAAAATTGAAACCCCGTTTAGTTCACCTGGAAGAAAAAAAGGTGTCTACTCGAAAAGTTAAATGTGTAGGTAATGTTCTCTAGAAACCAAGTTTGTGAATAATCATCCAAGCAGACACACAAATGCGTACATAATATATATCAGTTTACTGGGAGAGTCATGGGATTGTAGCATTTACTGTAATCTTCCTGTGGGCTTATTTGTTAATCAGCAATTAATTGACCGGCAAAATTGAGAGTGTCCAGCCATCAGGGCCTGATGGGTCTTTCTTGATAAAGGTGCAAAATTTTCCTTGCAGATGATCAAAATGAATAACATATCTGCAAATTGTTAATTTAGCCAGTACTAACGCCCATATCACAGATAGAAAAATAAATGCCAGCTTGTCTTGAGCAATACACTTTTTTATTTTATTTTGGGTAGAAAAAATTCATGTGGGATGTCCAAAGAGATGCCAAAAATTCCAGAGAGGTTGTAATTTTAGTCGGCTCAGCACATGATCCCACGAGAAAGATCTTCCGAGGGCTCCTCTTTAAAAATGGCAGCATCTAATCTGATTTTCAGATTTTAGGTAGTTGTTGCCAACAAATATGACATTTGAAAATGCCTCCCAACTATCACTCCACGTGGACACTAGACAAACCATCGAAATTTCGATTCGTTAGGATTGTTCGATACTTTTTTTTCCTAAAATAGAGTCTCACATTCGAATTCCATAAATAGATAAAATTCATAATCGGAAAAAAAATGTTGTTTTCCCTTGAATGGGCAAATGACTACGACATTGGACCATGTTGTTGCCAAATGCCTTTAAAGAGTGTATAGACTCTCCACGAACGTACTGTAGCCCTGTAAGCACTTTTTTTTTTTACGTCTGTACATAAATTAGCAGTCAAGGAACAATTTGAAGCTTTTGAACGGTCAGATTATGAGAAGCTATGTTCGATGTAGTAAAATGGTCGTCCATATGAGTTTAATAGGTCCTAAATTCGATTAGATCGGTGAGTCATCCTGTGCCTGTGTTCTTGGGGGGCTACTGTCGCTTATTCATGGCCATGTAATATAGGTTTCACAACCTCATTAGTAAGATATAATTTGTTCAGGAAAAGAGAAAAAAAGAAACAATTTCCATTAGTCAGGTAGCTTATGTTTGCCCTCTTCCATTAAATCAAACGTAGTCGTAGATCTGACGACTGTCAACCGCGGGATGGTCGATTCACAGTTCAATGCCACGACAACAATGATATACTTGATTCAATATGTCATAACTATTTGAACATAACCCTCCATCGCGAAGGACAAGAGGATGAGAAAATTACCAATTCAAGAACTCGGAGAATCAGAAAAGAAGTGAGAAAGGAAAAATAATAACGGATGAACAATCGTAGCAAAGTAAGTGCTGTATATATAATCGGTGGAGGATGAAAACGACGAGAGTCTTTCACTCTGATTTCAACCGAGATGCTGTTGCTGCTGCTGCAACCACGGCCAAAGTCCTGACTGATGATCGTTACTGATGCCACCAAACATGCTGTCGAATCCACCTGAGGGAAAGAGTTGCCTGCTGGTTGGGTTCTGATGCTGTTGATGGTCACGATGCTGAAGGTGTTCGTGCTCCTGTCCGATGGTGGACAGCCTTGTCGAGGACGAGACATTTAGTCTAAGAATGTCGGAACTGTTCTCCCTTGATGATCTGTTGCTTCCACAGCCCTCCGTCTCTTTGTTCAGGTTGATCGATTCATGGTAAGTTGTTGAAGAGTCTCTAACGCCTTTAAGTGCCAATATCTGCACAGGAGAGAGTGTTCAGATGAAGGGTTTTGTTCTTCTGAAGTTACCCGGTAGATTGATAGAACGGATACACGCTCGGTGAAACCCGAATTTGAAGTTGTCGTCTGCAGATTATTTTACCTCCTCGTGTAGCTTTTGGTTCTGAGCCTGAAGGGCATCGTTGTCGGCCTTCATGGAGTCAAACTGCCGCTTGAGGAGGTCGTAGTCCTTCTCCAGTTGCTTAGTCTTCCAGCGAGCCCGTCGGTTCTGGAACCAGATGGCGATCTGCCTGGGCTGAAGCCCTAGAGCCTTGGCGAGCTGCATCTTTCTGTCGGGGTCAAGCTTGTTCCCGGACTCGAAGCTCTTCTCCAGTGCTTTCACCTGCTCCATGTTCAGCCTGATCTTCTTCTTCTCCCCTAGATAGTTCTGCGAGGATCCATCGTCCTCAGACATGTCCTCCTGCTCCATCCCGGTGTGCGATTCTAGTTGTTCGCAGGTTTCAAATCCTGGAAACGTCATCGAGCTGGGTGAACGTTTCCCCAGGAGTGTCGGCCCAAGTCCTGCCACATAACATCATAAAAAACACGAGTATTCTGAAACCCCCGTTACATTATATTAACACTGACAGATTCAGATTATAGAGACAGGAAGTTGACGATGACTTGTTAGCGGATGAGGATCAGAGAGAGAAGGAGAGGGAGAGTACCATGGCACTGATCATGAGGCATCCAAGAGGTGATAAGGATCTGATCAGAATTGGTGGAAGGATGGTGATGGTGATGATCATCATCATGGGGAGATTGGAGCATGAAATTTGTGGGGAAGAAGTCCATTACCTCTCTCTCTGGCGACTACAGAGACCTACGGAGGTCTCTTTCTAGGGAGAATGCTTATTTGTACATTGGATTCTTATCCAAATGCCCACAGAGAGAGAGAGAGAGAGGCCTTCAGGCATCAGGGTGGCTAACATGGGGTAAAGAAACTGGGGAGAGGGCCAGAGTACTCCAGAGTCTGATGATAGCACTATGCCAGAGAAAAATCCTATAAAGTGTGAGCTAATATGAGAGAATAATTAATAGAAATAAGAGGATTCATGGTATAATATTATTAGAAATTAAAGAACTTTATATTGATGGTGGTGCAAAATATATCATACCCCTTTTTTTTTCTCAATAAATATGCATATACTACCATTTATAGTCTAAACTCTAGTTCCTCCTTTCTCTCTTTTTCTCGATTTAAAACGTACTGCTAGAGATGGATATCTGCATGGACCAAGCGAATCAAATCCATACCTGCAAATTGGGTTTCTCTCACAGAACAATATAACCTAGCTGCATAATCAGAAGGTAAAAAAATGCAATCCATACATATGGAATGGAGCTTTTAGTGCAATGAATATGTCCAGGAAAGGAGAGAGAGAGAGAGAGAGAGAGAGAGGAGGATGAGTACAATTCGGAGGAGGAGGAGGATGAGGGGCAGAGGCTGCTTCCCCACCCACGAACATTGATTGATGCAGTTCTTTCCCCAATCCATCCATCATCCCCCGAGCTTTGTGGCCAAAGAAAAAGGAAAAAAAAAAGGAGGAAGTGATACCATTCTTATCAATCCATCCACCCCACGAACAACACGCACGAGTAAAATGAAATCTGACACGTCGACGGACCCGACCCAAATGACATAAACATTTATGTACATGTTTGCCAAGCCTACAATAATGGTACACGCATATCCACCCCCACCACCAGATTCCCGTCGAATGACATAATAATAACACTGAATATCCTCTCGATGCAGATCATCTATGCACATGCATCTCGACCTTGCTCTATTTGATCATAAACTATGGAAGGCTCATGTAGGTCGTTGCATGCATAGCATTACACAGAGAGGTATACTCTTTGGTGCCTAAATATGTATATGTCGTCCATGTGGTTATGCATTTGTGGGTGTGTGTGTACACATTATATTATATTATATTATATATTTCCTCTATGCATAATAAAGACGTAATAATTAGCTGCCTTATTCTACGACAGGGATGTGTCTAGAAACACCATTGGGTCCCACCACTCTGTCCACTTCTGATGTGATGAATGGGCATGGCCCCACTAAATATTGTTCCAATCGTGACTGTATACATATATATATATATATGAAGTTCAAAACCCCCCCCCCCCACGAGTCTTTTTTTAATTTAAATTTAATTGGGATGGAACCCATAAATGATATATAATTTCTCTACTTCAAAATTTTAATTAAAAAGTTTATATTAATTAAATATATGATATTAAATAGTGCTTCTAATAAAATTATATATAAATAGAGGGGAAAAGAAGAAAAGAAAAGGACAAGTGAAGTCCCTCTTCTCTCTCTCTCTCTCCACAACATGCCTTTATTAGTTGTAAGCAAAAGGGGGCATCCCCACTTGAATGTGGGGGTTGGATCCATGTTCTCTTCTCGGCACCCAATTTGCCCCCATTCTCATTCATAAGAATGTGTATCTTTAGTTATAGAAAGCACCCACATGCAAGCAAGTAAGGGGATATAATTTTTTTCAATTACATAAAAAAATTATGAGTATAAAATGAAATAAGAGAAATAGAAAATAAATAGGGTATAATAAGTCTCTTAATAAAAATATTGAATCGAGAATAATGCAACGTGAAATCTTTTTCTTTTTAAACAAAGAAAGTCATCACACCAAACTGAATTTGCTCTGTATCGTTTTTTTTTCCTACACTTTATCATAATGTTTTTCTTTTTGCCTTTTTCCCATGGCATGGCATGGCATGGCATGGCATTTCATGCTCGATAAACAAAGAAAACCAAAGACGAGCTGAGTGGTTCTTCTCGGTCTTCTCCGCATGCAGACTCCGTCCACTCACATCGATGAGGTCAGCTTGAACGCGCACTACTGATTCCCATGTGGTTTCTTGCTCCTCCTGAGTTGACATCACTCGACCTTTCCCCTTTGTCAGTCATAATTAGTCACTTTTCTTTGTCCCTCTCCTCGAGCTGTTGTTGATGAAACGGATAAAGATCTCGTCAACTACTCCCTTGAGGGAGCGGCAGCAGTAGAGGATGAGAGAAATGAATGGTTGGTGATAGGATATGTAATTTATAATTCTTATATTAAAAAATTATATTATTATATCAAATTATTTTTTAAAAAATATATCTTATTGGCAATTCGGGATCTCTTCCATATTTTCAGCAAACCCAGTACTGTTTCCTAAGATAACTTCTATGTTATATCACTCACTACTGCAGCATTGAATTGTTGCGGGTGATGAACTATCTGAATAACAATAACACGAAGCTGTATCACCACTGATAGAATAGGTTTGTATTCTTTACACGATAAGAAACAAGAAAAGAAACTTAACTCGTATAAGCCTTATATCATATGAATCATACTAGATAATCATAAGCATTATGTAATAGTATGTAGTCTCGGTCGACTGATTAAGACACTGATCGCCGCTATGGTTTTACTTGTATTGACCGTGCCCGCCTGTTGGCCTTGCCCTGCGGAGCCGTGCTCGCGCTCTGACTGGAGCTTGGCTTCCTGCTGCTGCTCTGAGGCCCCGACGCGGGCTTCTGGGTGCTCTGTTGCGGTTGCATCTGCGCGTACGAAGCGTACCGTCGATCCGCAATGCTCATGTAACAGTCGTTGAGGTCAGGGATGGGGCCGAGCCTGCGAGCTTTGGAGGAATCGATCGGCGACTTGCACTCGGGGACATCGGAGAAGAACTCCTGCGTACTCCTGAAGGGCAGGTGGGTCTCCTGAATGTTGTAGTCTTGCTGCGGGTACTTGTTGGTGTTCCACGACGCCATGGGTGTGGCACGAGTGTCGATCGTTCAATTAACTATCGGGCACTGTAGTTTGAGAATTTCTGTGTGAGGTAAATTTATAGAGACTACCAATTTATATAAGTTAGAGAAATTAATACTGATATGGCAATGCATATACATCACATATATATATATATATTTTGTAATACTTATATATATATATATTACTGTCTATGTGTGGAACCTAAGTATATTACCATGTGCTGAATTTTACGTACTTGGTTGTTTCCTGCATAACCTCCCTCCGATTTCCCTATTTTCATTTAGTTGAAATTTCCTAGTAGGGGAATATAATAGTTACTAAGTATGGACGGATAACTTGTACTAATGCCAGAGAATTGTTTTTTTTTTTTTGGGGGGGGGGGGGAATGATGAGATACAAATATTTATCTTACAAATTTTATATCCAATGAAGATTTTTGGATGTGCATGACATTACACTTAAAAAATTGATGTGACTATGGTAAGTTTATGATGAAGAAATGTTAACAATGGAGGAAGTGCATTATTTGATGTGGCAATGGTACAACGAGGGAAGCAAGCAAAGCTCGCTCACCTGTGGATATACAGCAAAACTTGATCTGAAAGCTTTGTGCGTGTAAGCTGTGATGTACACTCTACGTTAGACTATTGAACAAACTGTGCACCCATTTCGCGGTGGGAAAAGAATGAACGATATTTTTGTATATGAGATGCATAAGTTCCCCGGTGCAGTAGACCGGAACTCGCCCATCTCGCGACAATCACAGTCTCACCCAAAGAGCGACGACTCCCTGGTGGGTGTGCTCCCCGCAATACATGGGATATGTTGTGCAGTTTCTTGTCGGTTTTGTACCAGGAAAATGCCCGTTTCCAACCATTTAGCCAAAATGGAACCCAGAGGACTTGAAGTTGCTGCTGAGATCTGGCAGCCTACGAGTTGCAATAACTCCGGCAGCAAAGGCACTGATGGAAGCTAGAACAAATGCAGGTATGTTCCCTCCACCGAATAGTGCGTCCCATGGACCCGCACCGAGTGATACTGTCATCTGAAACAGCACAACGTACACAAAGTCAGGCGTCATTTGTCACACCAATCCATTTTGTACTCAAAAAGACTGGGAATAGGTGTTTCCAACACTCAGCTATATCTTCTCAAGAAACAGAGATAATAAACAAAAACATATGATGCTGCAGTTGACGAGACATTCACGTATTCAAGGTGTGCAAAACCAGCATATTTGCTTCCCTTTTTTTTTTTTTTTCCGAGAAGAAGAAAAGAAAAAATTTTCATGGTCTTCCAGAGCCAAATAGAACAACTGAAATATGAAAGTTTCCGGCAAGAATTCAGCAAACAAAATCCAACTGCACGTGGCAACAAAACAAAGCGTTAGCAAATCAGTCTTCAACCCCACGCTTATACAGAGAGAGGAATTGCCAGATTTAGCTACTTCTGGATCTCATGAGCAACAGGGTTTAATAAAAGAAATTACCTGAGGAATAACAATCGCTAGATTAAGAACTCCAATAGCCAGCCCTGGATAGAATAAAATGCCAAGAATGCAAGAGAGCCAACGTGAAAATTATGAAACAAAGCGTCAAACTGACACAGGACACCAAAAATGCAGATTGCAACTACGGACCTTGTCAAAAAATTAAAAAAAAAAAACTACGGACCTTGTCCACCACCAGAATCAGCAGTCAACTCTGCGGTGACAGAAAAAGGAACACTGTATGTAATCTGCATGAATGCAAGAACACAATCGGCTGATCAGGCAGTAAAGCTTGGAAAAGAAGCAGATCCAGCAATGTTATCACTTACTGCAAGAGGGAAGCCGAGGAGAGAGAAAACAACTAATGCTGCAACTTCGATTGATCTATTTCCTCCAATAACATGTTGAATTCCTTGAGAATACTTATTGACGGATACCAAGCTGATGACAGCAGTGGCCGCCATGCAGACGAACACAATAAAATTGCTGATGGCCCAAACCAGCCTTGTACCTATATGCTTACACATTGGCTCAATGAAGAAGGAACTGATGCCGAGAACAACCTACACCACACAACTAACTGATGTTTATTACCTCGTATAACTGGAGAGAACCTCTCCAAGGCTACATATATTTCAGCATCTAGGTAAGCTCAAGATAGTGTTGATTCAAATTTTGAGCTCTTACAGAATTCAATAGCAAACCAAAAGCACCTTCTCTAACGCCTTGGTTGTACAGCCGTACTTCAGAACTGTCCCCATTGGGATCCCCATGATAAACTTCCCTCCCCATCCAATCAGTATCAAAAAGGAAGAAGGGAAACCAAGACACCTGCATTAAATATGGGATATAACCCATTAGTTAGGTTATTGAAATTCTTAAACGAATTAGAGAATGCCTTTAACAATGTTCATGTGTAATTAAATTCCTTACCCAGGTAAGAGCCATGACAATAAGCACAGAATGCATTGCAGGGGGTAAATGCCTTAAACTAGTCAATAATTTCACCATGACTGCCCCAGGGCCATCACCTAAAATTTCATTCTGATCATCGTTATTTTGGTTGAGATGACAGTCCTGCACCATCTCCCTTTCTGGAACAGCCTCCACATTGATACCATTAGGACGGTGGACATTTTTATGGTCCTGTTTTACTTTTGACAGCTCTAGGCCATCTTGTTGGGAATCATCCAACAGAGGAGCAACATCCGATAGATGTTGATGCTGACTGAGAGATAATGGAACCTCCTCAGCAAAAAATATAGTCACCAGAGTACACAGTGTAAGGAATACCTACAGCACATAGAATTAAAACTTTAATCTGCTTTAACAAAGCAAGATAGTCATAACAACAGTCAGGTTTACCAATTTCTCGCTAATAAGTTGATTGATTTCTTTGTGACATTTTAACTTAAAAAGGAGAAAACAAAAAGGAAATGATCTATAAGAGCACAGTTTATAAAGTTGCAATGTTTTGGCACTGAGGATTGGAAGAGGTTATTTACTGTGTAAAATATTAAAATAAATGGTGCATGCCCATGTTAAATTGGTGCAGTTCTATCCATCTTAAGGGATCATGGACATCAAGATAACAAAATCTCACCACAGCAACAAGAAAAGCTGCCTTCAAATTTCCACAAGCTTCACAGCAAGCTTTATTAGTGAGGGAAGGAAGCCATCTGCATGTAAAGCAGGTCACTAGGTGAACAAATAGCCTCGTAATCTAAAACTGCACATTAATCAATTTCAGAAAAACATGCACTATTTGAGAAAGGAGGAACCATAAGTTGAAAAGACAAGGGTCACGAGGTGAAACTTTCCCCAACTAATGATCATAATAAAATAATTAGGCAGAGCGATCGATGCTGCATGAAATGTAATAGTTCAAAATAATAAAACAAAGTGCAACGACGATTATCAACAGCCACAGTGAAGAAGATTCACCTATGCCAATTTCCGCTAGCACCAGCAGAAAATCCAAGAATATTTCCCACGGCCATCCACGTAGCAAACACAGCATTTGCTGCATTGTGCTGTTCAGGACCTGCAGTGTTAACGCAGCACATCATAACATAGACAAAGTAAGTATACATATCAAGATAAATTTGGAGAGCAAGAAGATATCTAAGCTACACAAGGATAATACATCAAAAAAAAAGTGAGAGAAGCTAAGAAAGAAATGTATATGGGCAGGTCTTTATAGTTTAAGAAAAACAACCTGACAGATCAGCAAGCAGAGCACGAGCAGGTCCCTATAAATGGCAAATGTTTCAGAATCCCTCAGCATATGGTAATCAGTAAAGAGCATGATTTGGATATTTATGGTGCACAATGTAATCTTGTACCTGCACTGTGTTATTTGCAAGATCCAGCAACCAGAATCCTATTATAAAGACAAAAGCTGCCCTTGTTCGAGTGCCTTTGAATGTACTGCATAAGTGAAAATTTTGTTATTGTCTCTTTCCTGTCCAATCAATAAAGTAGAAGAAAAGATGGACAAGGCACTACACCTGCAGTGCTCCTTTGTATCACCTAACAGATATCCAATGTCTGCAGAAAATCCTATCAGTATTACCTAAACAGAAGTCTTACTTCAGACTAAAAATAAGCAAAATGAGAATATTGCAATATTCAAAATTTGAATCCTGCTCACAGCAAAAGAGATCATGAGAGATCCAGCAAAAATAAATGGCCGTCTTTTGCCATATTTTGACATGCATTTATCGCTCCATATTCCAACACAAGGTTGAACCTGTAAAGAAAAGGCGCCCATAATTCATAAGGAAGAATGCATGCATCTTACTTGGATCTTTTCCTTCTTTCTATTTTGGCAAACATGCTTAGCATTTCATAACATGCAAAATAACTGTTTGAGTTAACAGGATGGTGAAGTTTCAAAAGACTGCACAGAAAAAGTTTATCAAGGGCCTCAGACAATCTGGTGAAAGAACATTTTACCCTTAAGGAAAGACATCAAACAGAATTGTATTTGTGTCATCAATGATCGATAACAAAGGTTGCCAAATCAATACTTTATTCAGGTGAAATTCACATCAATCAGCTGTGTTTTCCAATAGAAGTGACAGAATGAATTTAGTTTTAGAAAATTTTTACACAATTTCAAATAGTCCAAAAGTTATAATAAGGATCAGATCAAGTCATGTAAAGTATAATTCATAAAGTTATATGTAGAAATGGGTTTTCCTGCTGAATGTTATCTGTTTAAAACAGATATTCACTTGTTCAATTGGACGGAAGGAGTAGAAATCGCATACCACAAGACCTGTAATAGGACCACACAGCCAAATGAATGAAGAAAAGGCATGCCCTATCCCAAGTGTCTGCAACAAATCGTAGAAGCAGAGCAGTCATCCTCTTGTAAAAGCTGTATAAGATGGTTCATGCTACCAAAAGAATAATGGGTTTAGGGAAATTTTTGAAGAACAGAAGAAGCACGCATCCATTTCCAAAAATCATTGACTGATGGATGCTCTTTACATTGGAAGACAAGTAGAAGTGCATAGCTTTCATCTCTATACAGTGCCTTCTCTAATTATTTAACGCTTACAACATTGCATATAGTAGGATAAAAGAAAAGAGCACTTATCAATTAGCAGAAAACAAAACTACAAGGTAAAGGAGCAAACGAAGCCAAGAATCTTAAGCCCAAATCATCATTTTACCAGCTTGGTCAATTAGGCATTATCATTTATAATCCAATTGAAGGGAACACAGAATTTTTTGTTAACTTAAATCCATGAGTTCTCTAGTCTGGTGTTCCTAACCCGCATTTGAACTGGATTCTTTGGGAGAGTTCACGGAGAGTTGCAACAAAATGGCCCATTGAAACTCACCGTTCAAGAAGCAAAATCAAAGTTGAAGATTCTCTCTTTTAGCGTATCATGTCGAAATTGCTTCTATAGGACTATAAAGAAATTGTAGTACTATGCTCCCATGGAGATGGACCAGAAGCTGAAGAAACGGACCTGAATGTAAGGAGTCAAGAGAGAAAGCTGCAACGCCCAGCCGAACTGAACACCGGCGGCGACCGTACAGCTGAGGATCAGCGTGACGAGAGTGCTGTTCTGAGATCTGGCCGGGCAAGCTCGCGGCGAGAACTCACCGTGCGCCCCATTAGCTGACATAGACGAGGAGGGAGGAGGAGGGGGAGAGGAATCGAGGTCAATCCGATGGTGACGTCGGCGATGTCGGTCGTCATCCACCGACACCATCTCCACTTCAATGTCATCTCTGAGGTTCCGGTAAGGCACCTTGATCGGCTTCTCCGCCATGAATCTATCCCACGGATACTGATGCCTACGCTCGTCACTGAGATTCAGTCACAGAATTCACTGCTCATCAGTGTAGATCGAAGATCATCAATTCGCAGGGTCAAGATCTGATCTGCTGCAAGGAATGAGAAAGAAAGCCTCGCCATTTACTGTTGAGTTCCTCGACTCGGGAATTCAGTACGAAGCGGGCGAGGGAGAGAGATGGGGGCGTACTTGCTCGCCTGCCATTGGTGATTGGACATGATGGTAACGGCTTCTGTGATCGTGACCGTTGATCCAATAATTTCCACGACGGTTCGTCTGTATACGTCGGAGGAAACGGAGGGATTGAGAATTAATCGTCGCCGTCGGCTGTGGGGGAAGAGACGGGGGAGCCAATTTTGGATCATCGGATTAACGGTGAAGGAAAGCGGAGCCTGGCGCCCGCTGACAGGGAAATGGAGTCAAAGTCTACGCGCAAAATGGAAATGTCAAGTGTACACTTAAAGGCCATAAACGTCATGTAATTAATGGAAAACATCGACTATTAAAAGAATTCTAATCATATATTAGTGATCTATTCCCATCCCAAATTACTCAGACTCAGACTTCAGAAAGTAAAAAAGCAGAATGCCCAAATTCTCAAGATTCCGATTGAAAACTGTCTTGGAATTGCATTGAATTTTCTAGGAAATTACACCGTGTAAAATTAAGCCGAGTCTTGAGTTTTTGCTAGGTCAGACAGAAATGGCAAGCAAACTGTTGACCTCGGATTGCTAAAGGCAATCCTGGGATCCGAGCTTATGATTCCTGGGCGAGTTTTGCTCCATTTGAAGACAGGGCATTTCAGCTCAGAGTAGCATACTCAAACATGCTCGACAAGTAGCTCATGATCACAAGGGACAAGTTTTGATATACATGAAATATATTACACAGGTGAGGATATGGATGTGTCTTAGTTTCATTTACAGTGGTGATGCTGTGTAATATGAAACATTAGAATGCTGAAATATGCACAAGCTAACTGATCATAAAGCCCCAAAAGCATGAGATTTGCAAGGCTAGGAAAGCAATAGAAGCCGATCTGATGTCAGCCACGTTGGGCGCCATGACTGCCCAAATCAGCAGCGACCTGAGCCGCATGACTGAGAGCACCGGAAAGCCAAAGAGCTCCCTT
This sequence comes from Sonneratia alba, assembly GCA_900174645.1. Taxonomy (NCBI): domain Eukaryota; kingdom Viridiplantae; phylum Streptophyta; class Magnoliopsida; order Myrtales; family Lythraceae; genus Sonneratia; species Sonneratia alba. Next base: position 941,219 of record FWPY01000040.1, read on the forward strand.
GGAGAAGTAGCTGCTGTTCACCACTGTGTTTGCAGCTGCTGTTGCTGTTCTTCCCGTTGCTGATACTGCTGATCTTGTCATCTCCGTGACATGGTACTTATCATCTGCAGACCTAATGGCTTCAACACCAGCAAAAAGCGTATCAGCAAGGCCAGTCCTCTCTGCAAAGTCAGACACCTTATTTATGGCAGTGGCTGATACTTGATGGGACTCATCAAAGGCTTTGGCCTTGGTCAGCGCATCTTTGCTCAGCGTGTATCCCTTCGCAAGCATGCTCTTCACGACTTCTTGGGCCATAGCAATGGCTTCACCAGGATTTGAGACAAACTGGCCTCCCTGTGCACCCTAAATGCCACACAAAAGTTAAACAGTCAGTTAAAAATTGTGCTGGGAAGTGAATACGACCTCCAGGAAACTCTTTTATTCAGAGATGCATACTCTTGAGCTAGTTTCATCATCATGCCTCAATGAGTAATGCCTGTCCCAAAGATCAAGTTCATCCCCATAGCGGCCCCAGCGTGTAATGCAGACTTGCTGATCAACAATAGTGGCACCCTAGTAAAGGGGAAAAAACTTTAGATGTGCCTCAATTTCAAATGACAAGAAAAAAATTAACATAAATTTTAACAGACGCTAGTTTCAACTGGCATGAGTACAATTGGATATTCCCCTAAGTACTCACACTGAACAAGACAGCAGTCTCCTGAGAATATGCGTCTCTGAAAGTCACATAGGCCGTACATGCATGGTCACCAGATCTGTCAAAAAGCATACGCACATGGAAAGCACACACAAGAACATCCGGAATTAATATATATGGCAAAGTGCATAATACACTGAACAAGCAAAATAAAGCAATGCAAGATAAGGAACTCTTTTAGCAGGCTGACATAGATGCAATCAATTCTCATGCTGATGTTTGTAAACTGTGACAAAAAGCGCAACTAATGAACATGCAAGATGAAGATATGGAAGCTTGACAAGGAATAACTAAAACTAGTGCAATTTTACTCGCAATTTTGCACGTGGGAATCAGAGAACAAGTGGCAGCAAACACTGATCACAAACAAGGTTGCCACCGGCCTCAAGGTGAAAATCCTGATGCAGTTAAGGATGCCCCCGGTAGCTCCATCAGCGGATCATGCACACAAAATCGTCTTATTTGACATCTTTAAAATGTTATTATCATGGAGACATGTAGGAAAACAAATATTTTTTCCCCCGAAGTTCATTCAGTTAGAGTCTATGGGGGCACTTGATCTAATATGTCGATATTCAAAAACAATAATTGCTTATGTCGCAATAAACAGCAGCAAGATTCTCCAGTAATTTTACAAATGTAAACATCTCAGTTCTAATATAAGGCAATTCCAGCTAAATCTGTATGTGGCAGTATGAATCCTCAATACCACGTGACAGTTTCAGAAATGCATCCAAAAGAAACCTGATCTTCAATTTTCATAGAAGCCAAAGACCGTTTAGCAATGCTAAAGCACAGCAATCACATGCACAGCGGTAGCTATTACAACCTAAAAAGCAGAATATAGAAACTGTGTGGTGCTTAGAAAGCAATTGCAGAATCTAACAATTTGAAACGGCACAAAGACGAGAACCATCTGACGAATTTAGTATAATCTTCCAATAAGCAGCTAATTGGATGGCACACCTTACGATATCCACATGCTCTATAGCACCAGAAAAGGCGAAGAAGTCCCAAAGATCCTTCTCCGTCGCATTTGGAGACAGACCTGTGACCTCAACACCGTATCCACCGCCCGAAGAGCTCATCCTCACCGGGAGATCCTAACCAACAAAAACTCTCACTTCAGGAAACCCCGAAATGCTCCGGTCAACGTGGAGATCGAGCACCAAGCCACCGTATCTCGATAATTAATTCACAGATAGATATCAATCAAGAAAATGCGCCTCAATACGAGAGGAAAAAAGGAGTTGAGAGCAGACGAAAAAGAAGCACAACAAAAAGTTCAGCGCCATCACCTTCTCGATCGATTATCCAATCGGTCTTGAGAAGAAGTGTGTGAACTCAGGAAAGATCACTACGACTGTAAGTTCTCGAGAAGAACGTCGCTGTCACACGGCATCCGTGTCAAATCTGATGAGGGTGAAACGGATGAAGGGCCCGACCCGATTTGTGGCCGTTACGGACAGTCCGGATTAAGGCGGCGGGACCCGAGTCTTGTGTTTGGGCCTATAGGATTTGGGCTTTCTGGGAAACTTGCTGAGAGGGGAAGAAAAATGAAGGCTGCACAGCCTATTGGGCCCAAAAGATGGCCGGCCCACGTGGCAAATGAAAGCGCAAATTCCCCCCCCCCCCCCCCCCCCCACACAAGCGATGATAATAATTGAAATTCTATGGGATCAAAGGCCACGTGAGATGAACTAATACTCTCTCAGTATCTGCAGGATGAGACCTCCCACCCACCCCTACGAAATCCTGGTCGATGGGTCAAACGGGAAACCACTTTGACAATAGTAACAGTTGCAGATATTCGTATTATCATGAACCCACTGTGTATCAATGTGTGTGCGTATGTGTATACGTCAATGCTTGAATATAACACGATATGTATAGGTGAAAATGTCAAACCATCTGCCAATTAGCGTACCAAAATGGCTCATGTTTTCACTGTGTCAATACAGTAGACGGTTAGTACATGAACCTTTTCAAGCACCAAACTAGCTAGTTTTTCTGATGATGTAATAACCAACAGAGGAGCACCTAATTGCTGCTGTAGAGTTCTGCCACATATTTTCACTGCCCCCAAAAGGAGAAGTGGACAAGCCTGTTACTAGCGTGTTAGGTGGGTCAAAACAAGTGCCCACCCCCATCAATCGGCGAAGAAGATGATCCATCTTGTTCGGGTCGTTCAACCCCGTCTTGTGATACGGGGATTGTGAGCCACGTCATCGATATAGCCCCTTTGGTTAGGTGAGTAGGACGGACGGCTCTTTCGAGTTCGTGTCCTGGCTTCCAATAATGACAGTCAAAGAAAAAAGAGAGATCTATGGAAGAGCCTGTGTTGAATCTTGACCGCGTCGTGTGTGGACAGTAACAGTTAGGTCCTGTTGATTGACACAACCCCTAAGGTGGAAAGAAAGTCAAATATATATATATATATATATATAGAGTACAAGGTTATGAATTTAATTTGTATTAATTAATATGACTTATGCACTCTTTTATTCTACACTATCTCATATCACTTCGGCAGCTGTAAGTCTCCATTGAAAAGATTGAAAGTAATGATATATAGGCGTATGATGAGCTGTTGCTAGTCATGTGGCACGTGCAATTGAGAGACCCAATTAACATTCATGAACATTTACAAGTTGTGCATGTACTCGTGTGGACTCTGTAAAACTCAATAGGTATTCCTCTTTATGAATTCCTTTAGAACTCTACATTTAGATCTGCATTCTTTAAAAAACATTCTGAAAAAGAGAAAAATAATTATAAATAATGGTAATGTTTCACGAGAAATCGGATAGTAGTATGTAAATTCTATGGTTCATTTGCTCTTTAAATTGAAAAAAAAAAGAGAGAGAGGAGACGATAATTGATATAATGATATCACTATCGATCTAATAATTAATAAATCATATGTTCAATTTAATTATACAATTTCTCGTATTCCTTTATTCTATCATTCTTTTACCCTTTATAAATTGTCTTTGGCTTTTTACCAAATCTTGTGGAGTAGATCAAGGGTGAGACTTCACATGTTATTGTTATAATAAACGTGTTTTGTGAGCGGTCCAAGGTTGACCCCAATTCGTGGGCCAAAGAAAAACCTCCGCTGATTTCAATATGAAATAAATTTGAGTTTTCAGAAATAATATAATTTTAATAACTAGAATTAAGAATTATCTTATTCGATATTCTCTCCGTGTCTTCTTTAATTCATTTTTCCCAAGTGTTATTTCCGTATTTATGGGGTCACCTTTACTATTAAGAAAGCCCGACTCACAACAGTACATTGAGAAATATCTACAATTGGGAATTGAAAATAGTCAATGTAAGAACCTTAATTCGATCAAATTTCTACGAGTAGGCAACGTGCCCTACTGTTCTCTCTCGTTCCATGACGGTGTCGCAGTCAACAAAAGATAACATCAAACATTGCTTCTTCGGGAAAATTGCAGGCGTGAACTGCTACGGCTCCTCCTCTATGGCTATATATAATCAACTAATTATATTTCTCAATAAGACCCCCACAAAAAAAGAAAGAAAGAAAGAAAGAAAAATGTACCTAGTTCGGTGAAGTGGAATTCACTCTCAACGAACGCTAAGGAATTACGAGGTTGTCAGTCGATTTTTATCGGGTGAACTTTATGTACGTACCATACCATGTTTATCTTTCATGATCCTTTTCATCGACGAGAGCACGTTTTGTTGTGATGTGCCTGATGAATTCGAAGATATTTTTCAAGGTTAGCGTCGATCCACATGTGGTTCAGTATGAGCATATACGTGCGAGCACGTGAAAATCACACATACGTTGTTTTGGTGCATTTGTAGGGTGTTATCATTATCATCATTAACATTCTCATGCCATACGTACGATTGTACGTGTATATTCTCGGGTGTGATCCGCCAGGACTGCAAAATGTCGTCTACGGCTCCGAGTTACCGTGGGCATCAAATTACTGATCATCCATGTGTTGCAGGAATACGAAACCCATTAGAAGCACTTGGCGATTAGCACACAGACAACGCCATATCAGGGATTAGATTTGACTGATCGGCTGACGATGCTGAGCGGCCCGGTGAGATATTACTTATGAGATAGTGAGATAGCATTATAATTGAATGGATCCACTATTGGTGACAGACATTCGTACATCTTTTATTATAATAATGACGATGGTAGTAATAATAATAATAATAATAATATGGCATGATAATGACATTTAAGTCGATGAACTTGCTACAAGGTTTTGGGAAGAGGTCCCATGGAGCTAAGGCTAGCTAGCTCTCATTGAGAAACGCCCTCGTCGTCTGGCCCTCTATGTTGACCAAACCCTAATAATGCTAAAGGCACAGACAAACTTATAAATTAATGGGAACACGAAGAAAACACATGGAAACGTGCGAGGTGCATCACATAAGTAAGCTCCTAATGATAGCAGCCTGGTCGCTGTCGGTGTCGGATGAGGCCAGAAGCTCGGACAATCTCTCGCTCAGATCGTCCACCTCCCTGTGCAGGCTCCGGATGTAGTTGCAGGTCTCCTGCAGAACCTTCGAGGCTGATGCCTGTTCCAACCATGCCATTATTTTTGTTACAAATGCGAGGCTCTTCCAATGGATATCATCGACAAAACAATTGACACACGCGGTCATTGGATCGGTTTCAACCGTCGGGGCCAGACACAGTGAAGAGATATTGATGGGAAGTGGATGCGAGCGGAGTAAATGGATGGACCTTGACGTATATTCCTCCGAGAACAGAGAGGGACCTCTCATGGAAGTTAATGGCCTAAGGGGAACAAAACGAGTCCCACACCTCAAGTTGTGCGCAGAATGCACCAAAAGGAATTAAATGAGGCTACATGGGGGTGCCTGCTAGCTTCTCGACATTATCTCATCCCCTTTTTGCCCCAAAACAAATCAAGTCCACACAAAAATGTGAATCCTATGTACGGAACGGTATGAAACAAATTAAACGAAGAAAAAGGAGCCAACTAGCTTAACTAACTCGACGGGCCACGGCAACGTAAAATATCGAGATTCTGTGTTACTGTATGTGTATATGTATGCTTGAGTGTGTACCTTGTCCGAGTGTCTGTTGCGAATCTCGGGAATGAGCCGCTGCAACTTGGACACGAGGTCGGCGATCTGATCTTCGGTGATTCTCGAACTTCCTGACTGCCTCGAACGGGATCTCCGGCTAGACATTTTAAAGGAGGGGAGGCTAGAAATAGAAACAGAACCAGATGATATGAGTAGATAAACAAATGGTTCGTGGAAGGGGGGAGAGAGAGAGAGAGAGAGAGAGAGAGAGAGAGGGGAATGTGAGTATTAGGTGTAGAAGAAAATGAGTTATGGCTATGGAGGGAAAAGAGAGAGACAAGGAGGAGCATTTAAAGGGGAAAACGAAGGAAACTATAGAAGGAAATATTTTTAGGCGTGTCTAACGTTACAATGTGGACAGGGAGATAAGGGCAGCCATGCAAAGAAATGTACTGTGTGTCTCTGTGTGTGCTGAGAGAGAGAGAGAGAGAGAGAGAGAGAGGGGTGGGGGTGGTGTTGGCCATGAAGAAGACAAGTGCATGAGAGAAGAAGTGGGCTATAGTTTGTCTTTTAAGTAGGGCGGGGGTGAGAAAAACGATATCGGTTGATTACACCACTTTCTATTGGTATAAATGAAAAACAAAATAGATGATAAAAGAAGAGTTACACAACTTAATATATCGATTTAACTTAAATTAGATTAATTATTATTTATTAATCTTTTAAATATTAAAATGTTCACATAATAAATGAAAAAATTATAAATAATTAGAAGAATTTTACAATTTGATATGTCGATTTAACTTAAGTTAGATTAATCATCGTTTATTGAAATTTTGAATATAAAAGAGTACATGGAATAAATTGGATAATTATAGTAAAAATTTTATATATTTATTATTTTTACACTCAAATCCCATATATTTTAAAATAATTTTTTCACTTATATATATTTGATTCATTAACACACTTAAATTATAATTCTAATAGTATACTGGCATGAGAGTTATTTGATGACATGTCATAATAACATATTGATAAATTACTAATATGACATCTCGACATAGCAAATTTTACTTGACGTGGCAAAAATTCTACTAATGTATCATGTCATATGATATCATTAAATACCATGTTAGTGAGCCATTAAAATTATAATTTAAGTATATTACATAATTAAATATATATACCTAAAAAATTATTTTAAAACACATAATATTTAAATATAAAAGGTATATATATTTCATTGTAATTCTCCCCCACATAATATATATATATTTATATATTTATATAATGAACTAGATGAATATTAGGGCATCCTCTACACATATCAATTAAGAATTCATGCATATATATATATATATATGTGTGTGTGTGTGTCTATACAAAACTTTCTATGACAATTTGTACCTTGCAATTCCTTTTGTTTTATGCTAGGCCTAGCATAAAACTTCTAAAACTTCTACAGAGTTTTGCCTTGATTTTATCTGCTACACCTTCGAGGATCAGCTGCAGAATTTGGAATTACATAGATATGCATATGCGTGCAGTTGATACATAAGAGAAGTCATACTGCAACTAGAGTACTCCAGGTAAATAATTTCTCACGTATACCAGCAAATATGTCTTCGCCGAAGTGGTTTACCGCTTCTGCTTCAACGTACGGGTGCTCGATAGGAGTCTCTGGCCTTCTCTCGGCCAGTACCGTTGCAGCTGCCGATCGAGACGAGATACTGATTGAGAGAGACGACGCAGACGTCCTTCTCAAAGTGTCTGCAGAGAGGGGGAAATGGATCAAATGGGATAACAAAGGTGTGCTCGGTCGTTTATCACCCAGCGACGGGGATGGTGGTGGGGGGGGACCTTCTCTGTGTTACCATCGACCTATCTCCTTCCTTAATCACTCCCAGCTCCTCTGCCGCCCGCTTCACAGCACTCCAAATGAGGTTCGAAGCTGTACTCATCAGAAAATTTTAGCTCCAATGAATCACTTAGGGCTTATTAGATTCTTGAATCTTAACTCGTTAATACGGAGATAAGTTCAATGGATGCCGTGTTTTCTGACAGGGGTAATGCGCATATCAGTAAATATCTGGTGGTAATTGGGGGATGGGGAAGGGGATCCATCATGAAGACGCAAAATGTCAGGGCAGCATGTGACGGCGATGTAAATTGTCTTTCCGGTGAGATTCCTGGGCTGTTCAGCCGGGCCCTGGAGTAGGACTTGACGAGGTTCGTACTGAAATCTAGCACACCCACATTATTCAGTCGAAATTCCAGTGTGACATTCCTCACTCTCGTACGGACTGTTAAATGGGAGTATAATCTCTCGAGGATCTGAAATGGTCCCTCTTGGGTGACGAACAATGCCATCGTAATGGAATCACGAATGGGGTTTTGTGTGCGTATACACGTGTACAGTCGCAGCATTATGGTACAGGCAATAGATCCGATGAAATGCACGTTTCCTTGCTGTTCAAGAAATTTAAAACTGACCCCAACGGTCCCCGTCAGATGCGTCTTACGAGCCGGTAAATTCGACAGCAGATTCGATACATGTCAGCATACAATAAATAATCTGCGGGGGCGCCCCTTGAATCTCGCCGAAAACCATTTATTTATGGTCCTCTCGGTCTCCTGCTCCACCGTTCATACGAATTAAGTATTTAATATTCGATCTAGCATCATTGATCGGTTAATTAGGCAATTTTGATTGCATAAAAAGATGCGAGATACGAAAAGTGGAAAATAAATTGGTACGGAGAATTTCACGATAAGAATTAAATTTACAATCTCTTGGTTATTGAGTCGAGAGCGATTCCGTCACACTAAACTCGAATTTTACTCTTTAATAAATATTTTATTTAATTCAAATATGAAATATTTTTGGACCCAGACATAGCCGAGAGGGAAGAGAAAAGGATGAGGGCACCTAAGGTTTCGGCAGATACATGGGGGCACACAGCCCTTCACTGCAGTCTGTCGAGACAATCACGTGGGGCCTTCTGCGAAAATGGAGTCACGTGACCGCTACGTTCTTGGACGAATGTAATGCCACGAGGCCACCGGTGAGGGCGATGATGTCCAAGACAAAAAAAAAGAGAGGCCAAATGGACATGTGGCATCCATTAATGTAATGGGGCTCACCACTCACTCTCTCTCTCTCTCTCTCTCCCCTAGGTGTAATATATAATTTTGTACTAAAAATTAAAAATCTTATAATAATAAATTTTATTCATTAAGTTAAGTAATTGGCATCATAATTTAAACCATGATATACGGACCTTAATATAGTAATACCATTTGTAATCTAATAATTAAAAGATTACATATTTAATTTTTATAATAAAATTTATCGTACTTTTTTATTTTCCGTTTTTACTGTTTCTTTTACCGTGCAATTATCATGAAATTGTTGCACAGTACATCAGACACTAACCTTAACCCAACATGCCCTCCTAACCCGGGATGGACATGTGATCGTCTCTTAGGATCATGACAGTGAATTGCTACATGAATTTAGTCGATCTTATCCGTATTTTATTATCTTGTTTTGCTCGTAGATGCTCATTGCATTGCATGCTTCCCCTCTTTCTTTCCTTTTTTTTTTTTCTTCTTCCCCTCCTCAACTCCTCTAATCACAGATATAGCTGATGGAGTGAGAGAACTTTGGGATGATCCGGATCATGTGTCGTGGCAAAGCCCCACAAACAAGTCCATCCCTTGGCATGACAAGATCTCATGTTTCTGTCCCTGATCATTAAAGATCCAACATCGCAAATTGCGTAGCACATAGCAACTACATGAGACATGTGGAGTGTTTCCTCCTCGGGGCTGCTTCGGGACATTTCTTATTTGTCCTTTTTGTAACGAAGTATGTGAATCATAAGGCTACAACTAAGCCTTACAGGGTCAGATCTGAGGGACCTAATATAGCTCTTCAATATGGGGACAACATTTTCTGGATGCGCCCCCACACTGCTCGCCCAGCGAGTCCGGATTTCCGGGATGCATCGACAGAAACCACGTAATCGATCCCTAAACCGAACTATCGTACAGTAGTAATCTTCGAATCACTTTCTGTTATATATGTACGCATAACTATTTTGACCTGAGCTCGGACTGGTACCTGCAACCAGATTATGAAACGAGCTTCTCTACAGTAATAACCCTCGATTCTTGATCAGTTCCGGCTTTATAAGCACGGAAGTTTGTCTCGAGCATTGTCTTTTGAATAGGAGCAGATTATTTTGACCTTCGCTTGGAATGGGCACTCGTAACCGGATTCATGGCTATCCAACTGGATCTGGTTCGGTTCCGGAGGACGAAAGGCGGCACATGTCATGTTCATGGAGATTGACAAAGACCGAGAAGGGAACACAGACATATGCTTCAGTATTGTGCTGAATTATGCAGTCATGGGTGGGTGAGTGTGAATCATTTCAGGCACAATGTTGTGATCATGATTCGGTTCTTCCCGAACCGATGGGTCAATTTAACTGATGATACATGTGGCGGAATGTATAATTGAGAGCTCATTTCTCTTGAGTAGGGTCATCTTGCCCTTAAGAAGTCGAGACATTACCGGTATGAACCGATCTTGGCCGACCCACCTGCACAAAACTGCTCGTATAGACTCGCACCTCTCCCGTGACACATCCACCACACTCTGAGAGCTCAGTTTCACTTTTCGATGTCCACACACGACAGATTAATCTTGCCAGAAGCTGAGGTTTCAGCATTAACGCGAAGAAATGATGCTAGAAAAAAGCTGGAAGCAGCAGTTTGCTTGCATAATTAATGATATCGTATCCAGGTCCAACACCGATCAGACATCGACGTTAAAACATCGTATTGTATCATCCATTACAGCCTTGTTAATAGTGCAGCAAACATTCGAGAAGAAGATGTATGTAATAAGTTGTGTCGTCCTAGCTCACTTGTCAGTCACATCTTCACCTCTCGCCCTGTTGAATTCATGAACAGTCTCAGCGTCTTTCATTTGGCAAACCGGTCCCCTGATCGTTTTGCGTGCGTGTCCACCATGCCGATGCTTTCATTGACACTCGTTCGACATGATATGGAACAATCGAACCAATATTGTCCTGTCTTACTTCTAATTGGACCAACTACTCTTTGGACCCATAGATCTGCTTCAGCATGATCTCTGTGCAGTCAGATCTCAGGCTTGAACTATATGTTCAAGGACTAGAGAGAATTGATAATCGGATCAACCATATACTCTGTCCTCATCCTTATTAATAATTATTTTCCATTTTCAAATTGTATCGAATCATACAAACAAAAAATAAAGTTGATAACCCTAGATAAAGTACAGACGAATTTAAAAAGTTTTATTGAAGAGAAATAAAATTCAAGAGAAATCAACAGAACAATAAAATGACCAATTTCGAGTAAGATAAAATAATATATGAACAACTTCATAAAAATGCAAAAAAAGGGTATTTTTTAAATATAAAAAGTATTTTTTTCCAAGTCAGGAAGCCATTACTCGCACCTCTCATAGCCATCTCTAGCATGACATTCTTATATTCTATAGTTATCTCTCTCTCTTTTTTTTTTCCCTTCGCCTGCAGAGTTGGGATCATATGTTATACACCAATTATCTCATTAGAATAGTATGATATTATCGACATAAGTTGATTGAGAGGATTCGACACATATTCATCTTAAAAAATGGATTCTTAAAAAATGGATTTTGGATTAGAATCCTATAAAGAAAGAATGTTCATGATTTTTTTAAAAAGAAAAACTAAAGATCGGCAAACATGAAGAAAAATTAGAGGCATCTTCATGCGATCGGGAAGAACAAAAAAGCTAATAACCCAGTCGTCTATGGGCTGGCCTGCTTATATACACAACAACGTTAAGTGGCCGGCCCATAGATTCAGATCCATGGGCTGGCTTGATTCTATAGGCCTCCCCCACTAGTCGTTGACAGCTCCTGAATTCATCTTCGGTTTCGGGTATTATAGTCATCTGTCCATCTGCTAGATTTGACTGTCGTGAAGGGAAATGTTTAGTCGGGTTGCAGACACAGGAGAAAAGTTCCGGTGTCCCCGACATAATCTAACGTTATTCTTATCGGGCCACTTGAGGGATGAGCAAAATGAGCATTAGCCCATGTCCATCTGTACTATCAACAGCGTTGTTTGAGAGCGGATGCCGACATGGAGGGACTTCTCTCGTTATTCGGCCATCTCTCTCTGACATTCTCGTGACAGCGAAATGCAGGAAGAAGATGGATAGATACCGAGTGATACGTGAATGAATCGGTCCTCGCATCGCAATTGAGGTGACCCGCTACAGTCACATGCCTCTGGTCAAGGTCAACATCGCCGGCGGGCAAATCTCCCAAGGATCGATGATGAAACGATGTGCACCAGTAGTCACATCTAGCTAGCCTCGTTCGCATAGGTTATGGAGAGTCCCACCCAACCTTCACAGTTGTTTGTGACTTTGCCTTCTATTCAAGATTCAACTTTAGACTCCTAGATGGAGAGAGGGGGAGCCTTCTCTGACTTTTCAAAGACAAGTTGAACCATTCAACTTATCTTCCACATGGGCATTGCTGTTGTCCATTAAAAGGACCGGAGTGGACCCCGTAAACAGTCCTCCGTGCTTGCAGCAATTCCGGTCAGTCCCTTCGCCATTTCTCTGAAAACTCGATGAGATGTAGACGAGGCGCGATCACCGCTATCAAAGACTCGATTTTAACCAACTAGTGCGGATCGAAAAGCACGCACACCGAACTACCTACAAGAATGGAAATGCCTTCGAGTTTTACCCTAACAAACTTCTAGGAATCCTTCGACGAAGCTTGATCTAACATAAAATCGTTTATTTTTCATTTTTGGTTTCGAAATGTATACATAAATTCACATACGGTCACCAAGATTGAGAGAGAGAGAGAGAGAGGTAGGTGTTATTACATGTGTATTAAGAGGCTATCTCTTACGCTCACAGATGATTGCACGTTCTTGGCACGGAATAGAGGAAAATGGCAATGGGGGTAATGATGAGTCGCGACTGAAATTGAAAGGACGGCCCATGCCCAATGGAACCCGTCGCTTAATTAATTGATTTGATTAGGGTCTCCACATTCTGATTTCACCAACGGCAACTAAGGACAAATACCCTTTCCCATTTAAGATTGACGAAGACACTTGATCCACATCATTACTTCAATTTCCATATAATATATACATATATATATATGCATGTGTGTGATATTACCTCTTTGTTTTTTTGGAAATATATATGAGCTTAATTATGTGATTTGATCTCTAAATTTCTCGAAATTTGTGTTATTCAACAAACAGTTTCACCGTCTAATCCATACGACTCTAATTATCGCTTTCCCTCGACATGAAGCCCAGAGATTCTAATAATCAACAAACGGACGGACACGCAGATCTGGGAATGAGTCCTGTCCTAGAGATGGATAGAACAGCTAGCTAGCTAGCTAGCTAGCTTATCCACCTAATCACCGGACACTGTTGTTGCACAGACCTAAAGAACGCGCGTACACCTTGTGAGCATTTTTCCTCGGCTGTTCTCATCGATCCTTATTTTCCATTAGCTCCAAATTGATCGTGTCAATCGTTGGAAGTTGGTTTTCGTGTGGCCGATACTGTTATCGACAGGAGGTTAAGCGGTCGCAAACTCAATTTCTGTGATTAGGGTTTCCTACTAATTGTTATTGTAGCCGAAAATAAAAGGTATTCATACCTTTTAAAGACAGGAATGGATCATCACTAATTCCATTGATTCTTCTGATGTGGCCCAGGACATAATATGCAGCTTCAGACGTACGACGGATGAGATATTTTTCGAATTGGGATAACTTTTCCCCACTGCAATAAGCCTATGGGAAATTTATTCGCCATTAGATTCGACCCTATCGGAATTTGTTCCTCCATTTAGCTCGACTTGACGTACGATAGAGGTCCCTCACACATTCATGTAGGTACTATGATTCTATTAAAGTGATATGGTATCTCTTTTTATCTAAAAAATATATATTTATAATTAGGAAGATTTTATATTTTTAATATATTTATTTGATTTAAATTTGAGTTAGTCTAAACTAGAATTTTAGGGTTTAATTCTTACAAGACACCTAACAATTTTTCCTTTTTTTTTTTTGGATATAGCACCTAACAATGTCCATATTTAAATGTATATATAGCTGAAATTTTACAAATAATAATAATAATAATCAGTGACCGTGCAAATTAATTCTTTTTTGCATCTAATTCCTCCACTTCTCAAACGAAGCATATACCATCACCATGTCGATATTGACACTGGGATTCATCAAGTAGGTAGACATCAATGGATGCGTCAGCCACGTCTGTTTTTCCCTATCCAATTTCAGGAACATCTAGCCCATTTTCTTGAAACCTCAGGCCACTATTGCTTGCCACGCAACTTCCCCTCCCCTTCTAGCCGAGGAAAACACTTCGCCGAAGGAAAGAATTAGCTGCCCCAATAGGTGTGGCAATGGCGGCTAACAAATGGGCGATGTGGTGGTGTTCGATGGCGATAAGTGTGTGCCGGGGGTGACGTTACGATTCAGCTAGAGGAGTGCGGCTATGGGATTTATGAGGGCATCTCGAACGTAGCAGCTGTGATTGGACCATCGAGCACCAGTTCCATCCATTTTCACGGATCTGGCTGTTCTTGTTCTCATTTTGTAAAGCCAAAGAAACGAGAAAAGTTTAACAAATCAAGATGCGGTGATGATGTTGACACCACAGAGGTTTTGTTTTATGGCGTTAAATTTCGAGTCAAATCCAGTTCGAGAATCTCAGTCGAGATCTTACGTAAGAAAAGATGTAACGAACTATTTCCTCTCCTCTTCTTTTTCTCTGTACCGAAGAAGCAAGGAAATTTCAACGGATGGATCGGGCAGTGGCAGATAGCAATTCCATTTCTATGTAATGGACAAGATCCAACGAATACGGGAGTAGACATAGGCTCTTTTTCACAAGGACTAAGACAAATTTCTTGAAAATCAAGCATTGCTTATTTGCCGACTTCATGTGTGTGTGTGCATATATTTTGCCAGAGGAAATCGCCTGTATACATGGTTGCTGGAATTAAAGGCATCGAAGTCGTCGAAAATTGAAATTGCACGGAAGCCGGAATATTAAGAAATTTAGGCAATACAAATACCATAATATCCGTCAAGACCAAACCATTTATGAAAGAGAGAGATCGATAACGCAAAATAAACAGCCCATCATATCAAACATCCAGAGAGACTGCACGAATGACACCGGTTCTTCGGAGAGTTACACCCACTTAGCAACCGAGCCAAATCATCGCGGTTGATTTGGGTTTTAATAAGCTCAACCAACACCCACTTCGACAATATTTCTAAGATGGGATGGATAGTCTTTTGCCTGGAGTGCCCTCCTTGCGTATGATGTTTCTTATCCTATGCAGACAAGCAATAGGTGCATTTCACCTGTGTACCCCCCAACATTCACAACCTTGCGCTAAAGAACAAGAAAAAGTAAATCCATACACACACATCTTTTCTTTTTAATATCGAAATTTTTCGGTACAATAATAATCGACTAATTTACTAAACGATATATTATATGAGATTCGTATATGAAATGGGAATGAAAATTCTCATATATGTGCACATATATATATATATAAGGGTTAGTAGATACATATAAGATCCATGTTTTATTTCCTTTTACGGAATTTAACGAGCTAATCGTGCATCCTTATCACCTCGCGAATAATCTAATTAGCGGTGGGGAGCTACAAACTTTAGGCACACCGGCCAATTATATTCTTCGTGGAAATTCATGCACGATCAATAGACGACCCGCGGATTGCGTGATGAACTGGGCCCTGATCTTTCGTTCCCTGGCACCGGTAAGGTGCCGGAGTATTTGACAGCGACGGCTACGTCGGTTGCGGGAGACCGTTCCCTCCTTCTCACTACTGCTTCTGCAATTTGCTTGGCTCGGATCGAAGAGAACAGGGAATAGAGGCATGAGATTCACATGTCTAATCTCTTCTTCTGTATGCTTTATTCTCGTGCTCGTCCTCGCTCCTTTTCTCACTAATCTTTTATTACCCAGTCATCCTTTTTTTTTTTGCTTTTTCAAAGCACACCCCTCAAAATAAAATAACTCAAATTTGATAATAAAACTCTTTTAAATCATAAATTTTCTCTTATCACAAAATTCAAATCCATGCCATTATGTTGGAAAATAGAGTCTGAACCACCGAATATACTCTCACCGATTAATTCCGTCATTTGCGGTCGACCGGACCAGAAACTTCCGTTAGCCTTCGAACCCGGGGAATTGGGTGGCGACATCTTACACGTGTCGGGAACTCGTTGGGCCCTTGGACGCCTCGTCTGACGAGTGGAATATTGTGTAGGTGGCCTGCGCACGCCGGAATCTTTTGTCGTTGGGCAGAGACGGGTTCGAGAAATCCTGCAATTTATTTAAAGGATTATTTTTAAAAAAAACAAAGGTTTAATTCTGCTTCAATTTGAGCAAGTAATTCCATAGGCATAACATTGCTAGTTAATATCGAAAATTCATAATTAAAAGAATTTTAATTGATGCATTTCAAGTCCCGATTATTCAAGAGCATACGACATGGCATAGTATGATGCTTGGCAGAGCGGATCTCTAATGTCTTTCACTTTTAACGGTGGGAAGATAATAAACGGAGTGAACAATGTATGTAATATCATTGGTGGAAAATGGCTAACTCAGAACCTATTGAGTCGGGCGAGATCGAACGGTCTACGGCCGAATTTTTTTAAAAAAAGGAAAAAGACAAAAAAAGTGGGAATCAAGAGAAATTTATTGATCATATCATGTTGGAAGTAATTAATATTTAAATTTTTAGGTGGCCGTAAGCAGCCAAAGTAGGGGGGGTTGGAAAGCTTTGTAATGGCACACTTCCCATTCGATAAAAAGGCTAAGAATCATGTTCATGCGTGACCATTAAATGTTTATTAATAATCATTTTGAGCACTTGCCCTATTTAATTAGTTTAATTAAAAATTAATTATGGTGATCTCATTATTAGCCGCGAATTTGAAGGCGGCCGGGAACTTCAACTATATTTTACGCAATATAAAGTATAATATATATATATATATATCCAATGCATTAGAACGACAATAGCGGGAAATTTGAAAAAAAAAGAGAGCTTCACTTAAAAAAATATAGAAAATTATGATATTTTTTTAAAATTCTCTAAGATATACACGACCATTAATATTCATTTACTTATACATGACGTTTGCCGATTTGTTCACAAAATGATACGAGTATTGACAGCGTTGACTTTTCCATTAACTACTGATGAGCGGTGATAATCTGACTTTTTTTAAATTTTTTATTTATATTTGACGCTCATCATAAGCTATTGCGTGTAGAAGTATGCAACGTATGGATATGCCACGTTAGCGGCTAACGGAAAAAATTAATGTCATTTTTACTCATAACATTTTTTGAATATATGAGCAAAATGTCATGGATATTTAGGTAAAGATCGAGAAAGTCGTGTATATTTCAGGGAAAATGAAAAAAAAAAAGTCATGAACTTTCAGGTAATTTTTTCATTTATAATTAATATATTTTCACATGTAATTGAATTTGTGTATGACCCAAAAATCCACTCGAGTTGGGCCTGGGCACGTGCGGGCACTCAAAATTGGATAGATATTAAGCGTTTTTCGATCAAATCGAAAATTTCATTTTCTTCTTATTATTTTTCTTTTTATTTTCCCTACTTCTACCACGCCACGATCTAATTCTTATACGTTAAATTAGGGGAAAAAACACTAAAATTATAATAAAACATTTTATTACAATAAATCTCATCCTAAATTATGAGTAGAATATGTGATCATTTTATTTGAAAATTGTACTAATTATCTAGGTAAATGAATAAAATAGAGATGGTTATAAAATTGATTTAATTTTATGAATTTTGCAACTGAGGCAAATAGCTAGAGTTAAACTCGAGATTGGGGGGAGTGAATTGAAATTAAATCCATGATTTGTTTTTAAAGTTCTAATGGGCATTTTTTTTTCTTTTGATAGATAAGAGTTCTAATACACTCGAGAGATATGTGCAATGACCAGTCAAACCGTGACTATTACGGCAACTGATTGGTATATGGGAATGCATAAGCGTTTTGAGATTAGATAATATATTGTGTAATAAATTAGTTGATTATTATAGTATTAAGTATCATTAATATAAAAAAATAAAGATTAGTATGCATTGTTTTAAAAACTGGACAGGTTGGTTCCCAGAATTAACTCAACTGTATTTTAAATACGGTCAGCTTCAATTGAACCGACCGATTCTCTATCAAACCTACCAACTCAGTTGAACAGATAAAAAATTGATTGGCTTAAAATTTTAAAAATAAAAATATTATAATATATTTATTTTATTTTATTTTATTTTATTTATATTTTATATAAAATTTAAAATTAATATAATAATTATATTAAATATTTTTATTATAAATTTATAATATTATATTAATTTATTAATAATATTATTTATTAAATATATAATTTTACCAATTTAACCTTTCATCTAAGTCACAAACTTAGGATTACTGCTCTGAGTTGATTTTAAAAATTATAATAGTATGCTATTGAAATCTAACCCGCAGAGACGTTAAGATAACGGAGCGCCTTCATTTTCCACCATGCGAGGGCGACGGCTGTTTAATTTTTCTCGCTCCGTCAATGCTTGTCCTCCGGCGGGCTTCTAAGACGGCGCCGCAAGGTCAGAAAAGCTGCCGCCGCCCGGGGCCCACCACCATGACTTAACCACCGGCCACAGCCCTTTATCCGCTGCCAAGATAAATAAACAAGCGAAGGGTTGTCTTAAGGCGCCCACCAGAGTCATGCTAATAATAATACATCTTGAATTTAAATTCTTGAGAATAAAAAAATTAAATTATTTAAGATATATATATATATATATATATTGTACGCCTGACGCCGACTGACCTATTTCTTTAGCGAAAAGGGCGGGAATTGCTTTCATGAATTATAATTTCGCCCAAGCAGACACGGTCACACGGCTAAATGAGCCCCATCAAGTATCACGTTGACAAAAACAAGGAATTGACGCATTATTTTTTTATATTTTTATTTATACTATATAATATTTGCATACTAACTAAAGCGCACATTAGAACTAGTCTACGACTGGATTAGGATCCTTAAGAAAATTTATGTCGACTCTCTTAACTTCAGATTCAATTTTTGGATTACCCATTTGGAGTCTAGTAAGGAAATTAATAGTAAAACTCCAAGTTGGTCATTATTTTCTATATTTAAAGGGTGAATAGTCAAGAAAATGAAAAATAGATGACTCATCATTGTCGTCGATATCGTGGAGCCGAGACAGGCCAAATAAGACCAGCGACATCTCGAAAATTAATCCCCAGAATATTAGATTCGGGCAAGTCCACGTCCATGTAGTATTACATGAAAAATTGACAATTTCGGGAATATGTTAATAATGCATACATGTGTTCTACTCGTAACTCTGTTTGTTCACAGCTAAGCCTCTTATTATTCCTCCGATTTTACACAATTGTGTTTGGGAAACCAAGGAGGTTATAATGTTCCAATTCGAGTTAAATTAATTTATTAAATGATAATACTTATTTTATTATTAAAATTTTATTTATAATATTTGAACATAATCGTATTTTAATTAAGCACGACCTTTAATCTTTTTTTCAAATTTGGTGTAAACATTTTCATTTATATTGATCAGGCATCAACTATGGGTTGTCTATCAAGTTTAGCAAGACGTTCACTTTTCCGTTAAGTTATTTTAAGTGGCACTGTGCCATGTTAGTGCCGCATAAAATACCGTTAGTTACATTAACAAAATTAATGTGTCATGTACACTGATTTAACATAAAGTTAACATCTTGTTAAAATCGATATACAAGGTATAGTTAACACTTGATTGAATTATGTAAAATAAAGATAGTACCAAATTTAAAATTTTTGTCAAGATATTTATTTAATTTAAATATTAACCTATTTGAATATAAACGAGTCGGTCCAAAAACTTACTGTCTTTAGCTGAATATTAAATTAAATAAATAATTGTCATTGCTAATATAAATATAATATTATATATATAATAATGCAAGGGAGCAATAGGAAGAGGGAGGAGGAGGTGTCGACTTCCGCAGAGATTTTGCGCCTCAGACAGACCCCAGACTTCATAGCTCCATCTGATTTGCAGAGGAGAGAGAGAAGAAGGAGAAGGAGAAGCTGAACGCGAAGAACCGAAGCAGCCGCTAAGAGTGGGGGGGAGAGAGGGAGAGAGAGAGAGATCGTAAGCTCAACGTAATAATAGACCAATCGAGACCCTTTCCTCTGTTCTTATCCCACCCAAACCCGTGAGTTTCCTTCGCTCTTGTCGAACTAATTATTATGATTCTTGCTGTTATTGTTCTCCCTGTTCTCGATTTCTGGGAAATTCACCCTTTCATTCTTCGGATTTTTGCCTCTCTTAGAAGATCTGATCTGACTGTGCCGCGTTATTAGATTCTTATTTCTGTCGCCGTCGCATTTGAATTCTGGTGAATTTGAAAGCTCTCTCTTCCCCCTGTTCCTTGTGTTTTATTTGGGAATCTAGAGCTGTTCCATTTGAAGATTTTATCATGGTTCGAAATATGTGCCTAGTCCATCAGAGTTTATTGCTTTATTGCATTCAGATCGTTGACGAAGCGTGCCATGCATCACTTTTCTTTGATTCTGCATTCTCATGGCCTAATACATTTTTGTTTCATTGTACGGGGATAAAGAGTAGGAATTTGTTAACCTCTGAATTCGGTCTATCTTCTGTTCAATCAGAGTTCTCGATGATTGCGGAGACTTGGTCGTTGATTTTGTGATGTTTCATATTGCCTCTTTGACTGATAAAGCAAATAAATTTGACGGGTTTCTGATCGACGAGGAGCTTAACCGATTAAGTCATCTTTCTTTAAAAGGATCCTTTCCTCTCAAACTTTGAAGATCATACAGAGCTATGTTGGAGGGCCGGTCCTGTCTTGTCCCTAAGGTGCTCTCAAGCTCATGTCAGCAAGAGTGTAGCTGGGGTTGCATGAGTTGCCAGCTCGAGTTTGACAATAGGAGTAGCAAGCGTCCACGTGTGATCTGCAGTGAAGATGAACGGATTCAGAGGAAGGCGCCCAAGCTACCTAGTTTGGAAGAATCGCGTCCCCAAGATGGTGATGATTTGCCAGAAGACTCTGAGGATCAACGCCGCTCTCCTGATTCCTCTGATTCTCAGCCTCTGATCCTTGGTATCGGAAGGGACAACTCAATCAGCTGTCTCATACGCTGCTCAAGATCCGACTACGGTTCTATAGCATTACTAAGTAAGAGCTTCCGGTCTCTAATTAGGAGCGGCGAGCTCTATAGGCTGAGGAGGCAGGATGGTGTGGTTGAACACTGGATTTACTTTTCTTGCCATCTAGTTGAATGGGAGGCTTTCGATCCCATACGAGTTCGGTGGATGCGTTTGCCCAGAATTGTTGAAAATGAGTATGTAGTTTTTCCTGACAGGGAGTCCCTTGCTGTGGGCACCGAGCTTCTCGTTTTCACCAGAGACTTGATGACATCTTCCAATGTTATCTACAAGTATAGCATCGTAATGAATTCTTGGACTTCAGGAATGAAGATGAATGTCTCACGATGCTTGTTCGGCTCTGCTAGCCTGGGGGAGATTGCAATTCTTGCTGGGGGACGCGACTCTCAGGGGCATACTCTACGCTCTGCTGAGATGTATAATTCGGAGACTCAGGAGTGGGAGCAACTGCCAGACATGCATAAGCCGAGAAATATGTGCTCTGGGATATTTATGGATGGTAAATTTTATGTTATCGGGGGGATAGGCATGGATGAATCGAACAAATCGCAGGTCCTTACTTGCGCTGAGGAGTTCGATCTGAAGACAAGAACTTGGACCGTAATTCCCGACATGTCCCCTGCCCGAGGAGGTGGATTGGAGGCTTCTGCAGCAGCAGAGGCGCCCCCCCTGGTTGCTGTTGTAAATGATGAGCTTTATGCAGCTGATTATGCTGACATGGAGGTGAGGAAGTATGATAAGCGGAGGAAGGTTTGGTTTACTGTAGGCAGCTTGCCTGAGCGAGCAGCTTCCATGAATGGGTGGGGTCTCGCTTTCAGGGCTTGTGGAGATAACCTTGTCGTCATCAGTGGGCCCAGGACGGCAGGTGAAGGTATCATAGAGGTCAACGCGTGGAGTCCAAAAGAGGGCCCGCCTCGGTGGAACTTGCTCGGCCGAAAGAGGTCGAGTAATTTCGTCTACAATTGTGCTGTAATGGGGTGCTGAAGCTTCGAGGGCATTTTCTGGAGTAGACTGTAATTTGGAAGGTTCCTTCCTCCCGGTGGGTTGTACATGACCCCGGTTTAGCCTATCCATCGAGATGAAGAAGATTCTTGCTAATGGGTACTTTGCCTGCCTTTCCCTTCTCTTTTTCATCCCCCTAGGGCAGGCAGGGAGATAGATATAATGGTAAAAGGTTTTTAGGTCTTACTCAAGATCTACAGATTGATTCCTTTTTTTCTTTTCCCCCCTCCCCTGAAAGTGGTCTTGAGTTCGTTTTCCTCCACAACGCATTGGATTGCAGCTCTGCCAAGCATTGGTATTTTGCTTCAGTGTGGCTGAACTTAAATGTCCGAGCACCGGATCACAGCAATAGGTTTTGTAACTTGAGATACAGACGCATTGTCAGGACGATGCCTGTGTTTGCTGAATTTTTCACTTACGAATAGCACACGGTCACTTCTAGTGATACACATGCGTCCAACTTTCCTTTAATGGTCGACCACAGAGAACACAAAATGGGTCGTGTGCAGCACGGCGATTATTAATATCAATGGTCAAGCTGATGGATGGCTCATCTAAATGCTCATGTCCACACGGTAGCTTCATTTGGATTGGTTCTCCAGGTTCTTCGCACGAGATAGATAGTCAATCAGTGTGTATGGGTGGAGTCGCCTGAAGGGGGTGCTAAATCGTTCCCGTCTTAACATCCAATTGTTGCATTTCACCCAAGGATCTTCTTTTCTTAGAGCCAGATTGCGCCGTGGATCACCTCTCATATGTATACATTAATCAATCCACACGCATTCGGTAGGCAAAGTGAGGGTCCTCAACATACAGGCACACTGATTGCAATCTCTTTATGACTGGAAAGCCGGTCAGGTGGTGATGCATCGCCATCGTACTTCCTGTGAACAATATTTCTCGTACAACGTTATCCCACTGGTCAATGCTAAAGATTCCGTGAAGTCCTTGAGTCGACAGTCTGCCGCTTGAATTGGTACTTCCACATTTGTCGCTGTGCCACGACCCATTTATCCTGACCAACATGTACGACGCGCCCTGTTTTTTCGGGTTGAGTTAATGCAGGTTTGAGCACAGCATGTAGCATTCCCGGCTTACGGTTCTTGAGATGAAAGCGGGAAATGGGCAAATGGGCCCGATCGAAAAATGGAAAACGGGAAACAGAACCCATCCTCTGTTTCTGTTTTCCAAACCCAGAAGCTTCTCGTTGCCAATGTTTGGGCAGTACTTCACGGGGATTGCTTTTCCATCGCCGTTTTCTTCACGAATACAACAGGATCTTGGAAAACTGGGACTCCAGAAGCGTTTGCTCCCTCTCGAGCCACCGCCAAAACCACCGCCTCCACCTCCACCAGCCACCTTGCTTGCCGGTCGGGCCTTGGCTTGACGGTTCCATGTGATTATGCAGTTATCAGACTCTGGTCAGAACCTTTCTCGTGACGGGAAAAACAATTGTACAATAAAAGATAATTATGATAAAATTTTAAGAATGGTTAGTGATATACAAATAATAATATTTTAATATTTTTTAAAATGTTAATATAATATTTAGATTAATTAGTTAATTATATAATATAAAAATTTTATTTTAAAATATCAAACTATTTACATTTATTTTAAGTTTTTTGTCCCGGCCCGAATCTCGAAGTATTCTTGCCCGGGTCGGATATTCCTGGGCAACCGAGATGGCGGGCGGGGCATGTGACCCGAAATCGTCGGGCCGGCTTGAATTGACAGGTCTGGGAAAAGAATGTGGGAATGGGCTGGAAACTGTTTTGGGCCGGGCTTGGGCCTTCTCAAAGACAAGATAAAGGGGGAAGCAAGGGGATTATTTATCGAATATGCGAGACAAGGGTTGGGCAGTAAGGAATATATATAAAACGTGGATGATCAAAATGTTATGAATCATGTGTAGTAAATATCAATTGACAAATAATGTGTAAGAGATCCATCATTTTGAAGCCCATAATGAATGGGAAAATGTGACTCCATTCGGTATCTTGACGCCGCCCAGAGAGGAGCAATCAAGACGACCACCATGCACCAACCAACCCGCATCCACTCGGGCCGCCCTCTAAAGCCCCCTCGTCGATCGATGCAACCCAATCAATATTGATAGCCACAAAAAAAAAAAAAAGGGACTAGCGGTGGCTGAGGGGCGAGGCACACTCATCTTGGAGCCTTCCACCTTCATTTATGCCGCTTTGTGTGGGTAAGGGGAAGTCAAGTCGGTTTAAAAAGAATATGAAAAAGTCGGGTAGATGCATAAAAAAGTCCTATTTTTTAGAATCAAATTAAAAATTAAGAGATTGTAAATTAAAGATGATACGATTACATAGATCTTCCATTCAAGACATAATACTAAGTTTGCAATTTTTTTGAATCTTTTAAGCCCACATGGAATCAATCAATGGAGCAAACCAATATACGGAGCTAACCGTCAAGTGACAGCTCGAACGTGGAGGGTGGGAGACAAAAGAGTACTACTTGTGGCGGGGATACTGGTTGGCAGCACCAAATATCAAGAGACATGTTCTCAACGAGGATTTCACCAATGAACACACACACACACACACACACGATTCAACGTACCTTTAATCCATGGTCGGGTAGCCTTTTCATGAGCAAATTCTATCCAAATCTGAATCAACTTACGGTTGTTGACCTTCACGTTGTGGGATGGTGCGCACATAAAGATAATATATGCAACTTGGGCGGCACCCTTTTCCTTTTCTTTTCCTTTTTGCAATGAAATGAGGTACGGGCAGGTCCACTGGCCATGTGCTAGCTGGGCTCCATCCTGATCCATCAGAATATTAGGTAACACTACACATGAAGCATATACATGTTAAAGCACATGGTCCTTGCATGATCATCACCACCACCACCGCCATGACCACGCCCCCACCCACCTGGCTTTCATCATGATTTTCGGTGCCAAGATGTATAGGAAACTTTCCGACGCCTCTGTGTTGCGAGCTGCAGAAGTATCGTTAAGAATTAATCAATCTGGAGTGGACTTGCCGAGGGGACGGCAGTGTCATTCATCAAGCGATTTTTGTTAGAAAATTCTCGCTGTGACCTATCATATCAAAGTTCTCATAACGAAAAAATTATAAAGCTGTAATTTCCGATTGTATCGACCTCCCTCTCTTTCCTCCCTTTTTTTTTTCTTTTTAATTAACAGGGAAGTTGCTTTCCTTGAGTCCATCTGCATCTACGCAAATGGGTGGATTTGAGTACATTATGAGAAAATTGGGTATCGCGTTCTTAATAATTTCCACTGTTAGTGCTCGGTGCAATTCTCGCCACCCAGCATTAAATTTAAATAAATATGAGAAAAATAAATTTTATTGGAGTGATATTATAATTTTCTTGCATGTATGAATTCCTGATTTTCTTTCTATCAATTTCAGTTTTACGAGACCCCTTCCCCTCCGTAAAGAAATTAAACAGATATATTTCACGGATCAAGACAACTATCTTTTGGACAAACCGGCCAGTCTGTCTCATCGAATTGAATAAATAAGATTTCAGCAATATGCGTGAGGCCATGATCCGGCACGAGCCAGACAAGACTTGTAATTTAACTTCGGGCAGTGAGTTGCCTTGTGATTTGATCATACCACTTACACACATTATATATATACACACACACACACGTATAATGGCCACCAAGGATGCCGTATTTCCTAAGCTAAGCTCCTTTGAGTCATGATGATAGCTGATTAATTATCTATTGTGAACGGCTTTTAAGAACAATTAATTAAGGCTCTCCCCTGATATACACTGAACAAGACCAACCCATCCTCGAGGATTTAATTTGTATATTTTTAAATAAATGATTTATAAATTAGAAAAAGCATTTTCGCATCCACTAACAGTGTTCATAGTTTTTCCTTTTTTTTTTGGGGGTTTTTTCTCTAGCCAGATGGGTTCGTGGATCTGGTTGGGGATTGAGAAGAGGAAGGAAAGGAGAAAGATGCAGCAAAGAAAATTGAATATAGAAGTCTCTAATTTTCAAGTTATGAACGTGTATCACTAAGCTTCATAGACTGTTGCTCTTTTTCAACAGAATTAGGAAAAGCTGCAAATATGCCATAAATGTGATCTCTAATCCTAGTAGGGGAGTAGGTGATAAATTTTATATTCAAAACTCATAAATGAGTAAAATTAAGATTACAGGGGTTTCAACGTTTATTATGAATTAATTCAACTCAAGCACAATCTAATCCAGCATCCATTTGGGTGCTTGATATCGAGTGTTTCCAATCGGGTAAATCAGAAGTTGGACAAAGAGATGAGAAACCGAGGGTTTCGGTGTTTTTCTCGGGGCACATGTTACCCGGAGATTGCTCGTGAAGGAACGTAGATCTCGAATCCCATATAATTAATGCAATTGTACATATATCTATATATATGCATATATGTATTTGTATATATATATAATACAGATGGTGGGTTCCAACATCGTGATTCGATTTTTCTTGATCGTTAAATTAGGCCGATACAGATCAGGATAAATTATTGATGGAGCAGCCTGGGATGCATGCCCACATCCACGCAGACAGCTCACGACCAGATCGATAATAATTAATTCCTTTAGGGTTTCTGTACGACCATACAGACAAATGGACGAAATCAGAGGTACGAAGAGATTCAAATAAAGAGAGAAATAATCTGGACAAAATGAAATTACAAAATGATGATGACTATAGTTATTTGATTAATAATCTCGGTTGATAATGCTGCTGAATGGAATTTTACATCAATAGGTAATATAAGACATTAGATATCACTATTTTATCAATTTATTTTTTTATAAATATGAAATTATTACTTTTATGAAACCGATAAAAAATTTACAGGTAATAAAAATACAAACGTAAATCCTTCACCTTGAACTATGAAGAAATGGTAGAGATACGATAGATTTTTTGATGATTTTATCTGTTTTATCCATTTAATCCCCCTATTTTTAACCCATGATTTTAGTTTCTCTTTGGGTGAATTCCTACTCCGATATCCAGACATACGGCGATGGAAATGTCCCCTACCATTTGTTTATCTACCATATAATTGAGAGGCGTCAGAATTCAAAGCGTGCCGTGCTTCCCATATTGGCATGCGCATACAATAATCAAAGTCAATCTAATGCGTTCACCGATTTAAAATTAAGATATTTTAATTTTAATTTTCTTAATAATTTATGTTTGGCCTCTTTTTCCAACATATGTACACACATGTATGTATGTATGTATGTATGTATATATATATATATATAAACTGTGTGTTGGAGACTAAATTAGAAGCTGTTGACCAGTCAAGGCTCGAAAAAATGGTTAAACACAAGAAGCCGTTCCGTTCTCGAAGATCTATGCAATAATTTTTATATGTTTATAGTGCTTTGCACTTAAAAATTGACAAATAAGAGGGTGCCAAGTGGATAAAAAAAAGAAATTACTGGTAATTATTATTATTGCCTACTGGTGGCGGTGGCGGTGTTATTATACTGATAACTGCTGTCGTCGAGCCTGGTCGGGGCCGGTGGCACTAGTTGATAACCTGTTCTTTCTAGATCGAAGGGTTGCCTTTCAGTTTTTTTTTAACCTTTTTTTTTTAAATTTAAGATGAAAAAAGGAAAATTGCGGGGGGAATCCAATGCCCAAGAACTTAACGCCACACCACAGTGGCAGCCCAAGATTGTCTAATTTCTTATCCTCTACATTTCGATCATTAATGCACGTTATTTTCTTCTTCTTGCTATGAGATGGAATAAATAAATGTTGATCCTCCCACAGCGGTTCTTCATAACACATACGACAGCATGTATCGTAGTATCACACATGTCAGTCACTGTCCCAAGAAAAATACATACATACATACATATATTTCAATTTAACATTATAGAAGATGAAGAGTATATATATTCAAACTACACGAGCCGACAAGTTTGCAATAATCCATGTTCTGAAAGTATCGATTCGCATGTGTTCTCGTATGGTGTTTCCACCCCAGCTGAGCACGTAAACAAAAATGCTATAGTGTGATCTGCAAAACCCTAACCGATCATTAAGGGTGTGAAAGGTTTTTGCATTCCTTTTTTATCATTATAATTGTCAGAATTTTTTTTTGGGGGGTAATTGTATTGTCGTTATGGAAATTGATTTTTCCGATAATAATTGGAAGGTGTGGAAAAAAAAAAGGAGAATTCATCCAACCCAACTAGCAGACCAGCTCGTGCCAACTGAATACAGACGTGCAATCAACCGTACTGTAGACACGATATGGACAAATTCATTTGCCGTCTCCACTCGTCTGTCGGATTGAAAGATAAAAATAAGATATTAAATACAGTAATATTATTTTTAAAATAAGAGATTAAAATGCTCTTAATAAAATTTTTACTAGTAATTTTTTTTATGTTTTTCTTTTGGTAATAGGAAATATATTACATAATTCTTTAAAAAAAATACAGAAAACAGGGGAAAATTACACAGTTCAGATCCGAACCGCTAAGGAGGACATAGGAGCGTCGATCTCGCAGATGGGAGGCACGAGGGAGGTGTAGATCAATGGCCCTGGTTACTTCAACATGATTTATTATAAAAATAAGTCATCAATACCCAATTAAAATTGGTTTAAATGATAATATGTCTGTTCATACTAATGTGATCGAAATTTATTACCATTGAATACCGCTCATGTAATAAATACAACCGACCCCTTAAGTAATGTCTCGGTCTCGAATGCTATAAATAAAGAGAATTTACGTAATGAGAACCCTGCCACTAGATAGGCTTACCCAGCTCGAATTTTGCATTAATTCGTGGATAGCTTACACCGAGACAGGAAAAAATCAAAATGACCGAGCTGATAAAGTTGTGGGAGAGATGAAAAATGAAAGGATGAGAGGGGGCCGGGGTTGGTGGGGGACCAATAAGAAGACAAATGCTTTTGCAGGGACATACGTATTGGCAAATGGCAACTTGTCGATCGGGTCCTGCCTTCTCTCCATTCAATTTTCCTGTACCGTTCCCAATCCCTTCCCTCCCCTCCCGTTGCTTCTATCCACGGCTGTTTCGCGCCTTTTGTATAATCCAGGGCTTAATTGGATAATTTGATTAGAGTTGAATTGATATGCTGTTGAAATAAAACTTTCATAATATAATTTTTTTTATTTATAAGATTCGAATTTAATGAGCTTTTTATCATGAGAATGGATCGTGTCTGGTTATTATTAATCTATTATTACGTGTCAATCTATTATCACAATATGACGTGCTGTCCTGTCGTCTGTTCGGCCTGTCTGATTTAGTTGTTTTGGATTTTATCGTAAATGAATCCAAAAGTTACATGTGCACAAACTTTGTTTATGTAAAATTTGTTATGAGTTTATAAGAGGTTGAATCAATTTTTATTTAAAATTTTAAATTGATAGGCGATAGTATCTAACCTTTTTATAAGTCCATAATATTTTCTTCATTTAATCGATATAGGATCGTATATCTCAACATCGTCCTCACGTGACAACGTGGTCCACTTTGTCATGTGTCATTAAACACCCGCCCTCAACAACTATATACGAGTCGGGTATTCTTCTTCTGTCTCGGATGAGGGGGACAACTGGTCACAAGTTGGGCAATTTTCTTTTGTACTCTGGCTTATATCAATTGATCACAAGTCAGGTTTCTGGACTCGGGTCGGACGAGATACAAGTCCACTGGTTCTAATACCATGTTGAATTCATTGTGAGCACATAACGGATTGAACCCGTTTTCTCTTAAAAACTTAAACGAATTTAGTACTTTTTTACGCTACAATTTCTTTATTTTTTTATTTATCGATTGTGTTCGGTGATATAATAGTTGATTAATTACCTAACAGTATATTATATAAAATTTACATTATTACCATACCAGCGAACTGCCCCTCAAAGGCGCTACAACTTGATTAATATTGATTGATTAGAGTAAGCTTTTTAAATAAGATTTTAAATTTAAATATTATAAATAAAAAAAATTATAATTAAATGTATATATGGGCAACCCACATGAAACAAATTATTCAAGACTAATTCAAATGAATTTTTGGGTGTATGATATTACACGTCG
Source organism: Sonneratia alba (assembly GCA_900174645.1). Lineage (NCBI taxonomy): Eukaryota > Viridiplantae > Streptophyta > Magnoliopsida > Myrtales > Lythraceae > Sonneratia > Sonneratia alba. The sequence continues at coordinate 971,531 of FWPY01000040.1, forward strand.
GTCAAGAAACTTGAAGTTCTTAACTACTTCATTGATTACGACCGCAAAATGGGATGTGACATTGATCTTTTCAAGTTAATTCCATGTGCCGACCTAAATATAAAACGATATGAAATTTTGCATAAAGATAATTTCTCTGAGTCGACTGTGTCAGGAGATGTTTCATTTTCAAATAACAATATTTCTTTTTCTCCTGATCTTCTAACATATTCAGAGCCACATGAACTGCATCGACACGTCGTGATTTAGAGAAGTGGCTCTTGGCCGGAGACAGCAAATGGGTGGTTTAGGGGAATATTGATGATAGGGTTTCTTCTGCAACTTGCTCTTGCTCTTTTTTTTTTGAAAAAATAATAAGAGATTGGAGATGGAGTCCGGCCCGATGATATCTATCCTCTTCTCGAGAAAGATAATTAATAAATCTTTTTAAAAATAATATTAACCATTTCTCTCTCCTTTTCCATTCCTTTTAAGCTCTCATGTCTCCTGTGTCCTTAAAAAAAATCTTAACACTAGTATGATCTGGGATGGATGGTTGCCACCGGCGTAAATTTCGGCCGTCCGATCAGGAAGACGCCAAGAGAGCAAAAGCCCAATCGGACGGCGCAAGACAGAGGGAGAGTCCGAGACCTCTCCAAATCACGATCCGGGGGAGGTTCCGGCTGCATCCTCCTCTCTCCTCTTATCGTTCTTCTTCCCCCATAAGCAAAGCATCTTTCCCTCTTCCCCATCTCCTCAAGCATACACCACGGAGATCAGACCAGCATCATCATCAAAACTCGATGAATGAATGGTCTACGCTTCACGCACGTATCATATACCATCACTTTCGCAACATCAATACAGGACGTATCCCACGTGTAGACCTGCTGCATGCATATCCATATACGCTCGTCGAAAGTTATTGTGATGTGTAAATACGTGTATGTATGTATGTATATATATATTAATCAGAATTATTGTTTTATTATATATGAGTTTTTTTTATTACTTTGTATTGTATGATAAAGCAGTTGATGTCTACATTCACACGAGAAATGATTCGGTACAAATAGAATTGCTAGACTTGGAAATAACATTTGAGAGCTCTTACCTAGTTGAGATGATATCGAGAGCCATACGGTTCTGATTATATAGAGAGAACATATGGAGGGACATCGAGAATACCCTCGATTGATCCTCGATGAAGGAAGAAGAAAGAAAGCCCTAGCAGCTGGAATTCTGTAACTACAAGCCAAACATAAGGAGTTTCGTATGATTCACAGCTGGTAGCTAAACTAGCTAGAGATGCCATAAATACTGATCGGTCACACCATTCGATCGCCGTATGGTTGCATAACATATCGTTTAATAGGAGATCGTGGGCATCTTTTCCCTTCTCAAAGGACAAAAACATTGTCCTTTGAGAAGGATCTCATATGTCTTCATTCTTAAGGACATAGAAAATATCATATAAAATCTCAATAATGAAAATAAATTAGGGTTGTACAAATCCTGAGTCCTGAAGAGGTATTATTCAATGAGCGCATTGAAATCCCACACGAAATATACAGAAGAATGCATTAAAATAATCTGACCATTCTCCCATTTTGACAGCAAGCAACCCCCACGTCCACGATGGTGTTTTCCTTTGTGCCCGACTTCTATATAACCCCAAAACTCTCTCTCCTCATGCTCACCCAAGCCCTCCGTCCGCTTTATTCCCCACTCACTCTCCACCTGTCTCTCTCTCTCCCGCGGCCTCTCTGATCCACATCTGTGCAAAGATGGCCAGAGATTCTCAAGTACTCAAGCGCCAGAGGGAAGAGGTTGAAGAGGAACGAGAAACCGTAACCCTAAACCTAGAAGCAGAGCAGCAGGTTCAACAACAGCAAACTCTCCTTAATATTAAGCGCCAAAAATCCTCTTCCTCCTCTTCCTCTTCATCGTCGTGCAATGAGACACTCTCCCCCCTCGATGAGGGGGAAGAGAAACTGACCCAGCAAGACCTGTCATCCCTCATCTCAACCCTGCAGCAGGCACTTCCCCTCTCCGACGACTCTCCCATCGAACCGTTGACCTGTTCTGCCACGTCTAAATTTGAGTGGGACGATGCCTCCGCGGCCTCCGAGGAGGAAGTCGAAGATAGAGAGAGGGTCCTCAGGCACTTGCTGGAAGCCTCTGACGACGAGCTCGGCCTCCCTAGCCGAGACGATGGAACCAGCAGTAGCAACATTATATCGGAGTCATCACTGATTTCGGTCAATGCCGTTGATGATGTGGAGGGTTTGACTCTAACTAATTTGATGACCTCATTCGATGGGCTGTGGGAGCTGGAAGATGAGGCTGCTAACTACTACACCCTCTTGCAGTCCGAGCTTTTCATGGAGAGAGATGAGCATGGGGTTAACTATTGAAGGGTTAGATAAATGTGAAGAAACAGAATCCTCCATGCGAGGAAGAAGATGGATAGTTTGGGGGTATTAGTGGAAGAAGGAAAGTAATGATAAGGGTGAAAAATGAAAATAAGGAGAACTTCTTATTTTGATTTTTGCCCCCTATCTCTTGTGAATTGATGTTACTTACTCAAATTCAACCCTAATGCATGGCCTTAATGTGTTAATTACCTGTAGAAGAGAGAAGAAATTGATTCATATTCCATCTCAGGACCTCTTTGGCTTTTCGTCATCTTCCTCTCCTAAATCTCTTTCAGTTCTTTTTTTCCACACCTAATATTTAAAAATTTAAAGAATTCATTAGATTGAGTCACAAAGGATAAATTATGCCTTTGATCAAAGGATTCATATGGGTTAAGCGCCTTTGATCGAAGAATAATTATGCCATCTTGATGAATTCTTATATGGAATATTGATGAAAATATAATAAATTTAGGTACCACGTTCTAAGTTATAGATTTGACCCAATATAAACTTATTTTAAATTATATGAAAATTTTACAAGCTAACTTATGCACGATATTAATTAAATCAAGCTAGGACAACACCACTATGGGTCTAATATAATCCAAGAGTATCGGCTTATTGAACAATACGTGGCCCCGATGATACTACATTGATGAGGTAAGGTTAAGTGTTGATTATTCGATTAATCTGTTTATATAGTGATATCGGATGATAAATTTATATGTACCTTAGTTTATTACATGGAATATCTTCGTTGCAAAGAACACGAGCGACCCCGCTCCTTCCAAGTCCCACTGTTCAAATTAGCCGTTACGGTACGGCCGCGGCGCATGATTCAATGGGAAAACATGTGAATATTGCGTGCCGACCCGAAAAGAGAACGGCATCTGCACAGTATTTTATTTTTTTAACATTATAATATTTTATCTAAAATCTCCATCTTAGTTTAGTATATTCTGAACAGGTAAAACTCTTCTGATTATATTTTGTATTTATCGGTAAACTTGAAGTTTGAGACTTGATTAAAATACAAAAAGTTGCTAAAGTTAGGGGCGAAAGTGGTACGTACGAGCCAAGTTGATTTTTTTCTTAAATAATCATGTCTCGAATTTTTTAGTCCGATTTTTTATACTAAAAGAACATACCAAGAACCATTTTAGATGATGAAGAACCGCCGGCTTCGGGTGCGGTTTTTTGGGCCTCAATTTTTAATAAAAATGTCATTAAAATATCGTTATTTAGAATAAATTGAGATCTGTAGCGAATGATATTTAAATAGTTGAAAATATATTGTTCTAAATTTATACTAAAAGATTTATTAAAGTTAAAATTAAATTAAGGGGATAAATCATGAAAAGTGAGTATAATTATAATTAACAAAATAAATTTCTAAATACATATGTGGAATGTGGGTGGTCTCGAGACTGCCGGTCTCAGTTCGATGTTCGACTTTTTTTTATGCGGTCTTCCTTTATCTAAAAAATCGTCCAAATTTTATAAAGAATTTAAGAAATTCAACTCTTTCTATAACGGTCTTGATTCACATTTTTTATTTCTTAATTTTTTTCTTCCACTTATAATTGAAATTATTTTAACCAACTTATATTTTATTATACGGGTACAGTTTATGGTCCACACCATCCGATATGTGTACCTAAATCAGACCGTCCCATAATCCATGATTTATAATGACCCACGGTATGCATTGAATCACTTGCCAACCGGATCATAGAATTTTCCATGGAGGAGAAACCGAGATGGGGAGGAAAAAGGTCTCTGTTCTCTTTTTTAATTGCCGGCATAGCAACGCTATCTCCGGTTGCTACCATGCGCCATGGGGTGCGCAGTGCGCGCATCAATTATTGAACTCCCGTTCACCGTCGAGTTCGTGCATCATTTAATGTGGCGATCTACGTTTGCTACCTTGCGCCTCAGGGTGCGAGTGCGCTCCTGCATTATTATTATTGATCTCCCCTCACCCGCCTGTCCTGTTTACATTTTTTAAGTTGAAGGTATTATATAATAATTGATTAATTTATTGAATAATATATTATATAATTTAATTTTTTTAATTTTAATATTTAAAAGTTTTAAAATCTTCACATAATATATATTATTAATTTATTAATGGATACACATTATGTTTCCGGCTAAAATGTCTCGTGTATATGTATGAGACACATATGAAAGGACGAACGAGTCCGGTTGGGAATAATTGGCCCTTTATGCTTTTGTTTATATATAAATATATATCTATACAAATTCTTAATTTCTTCAGCAATATATATATGTATATATAGACACTTATTCTTTTATTTATTTTGAATATACAAGGTCGACAATGGCACCCTTGTTATTTTCATCCAAGCTTCGAGTGCCAAATCGCTGCAGCTAATTCCCAACGTGCGTATTAGGACATTCTAGCTAGCTTGCTAAAATTGGACCGTCCAATAATGCGCTCTAGCATAGATTTCCATCTGGAACCATAAACTAGTTGTCCTTTTATTTGATTATTATTTGCAGAATTTTTTATGCTATTTAAAAAATATATATATCTTTAACCTCTTTTTGTAACGATAATAATAAAAAAAATCACAAGACCGATTTTGAAATTTTATTTTTTCCGATAATGAAAAATCTCGGTGGGACCAGGAAATCCAGAGGCATCAGATACGGTGCAAGAGGGAATTGGGGGGACATTGCGGGGTCCTTGTCATTATGGGACTGGAGTGGCGAGGCAATTGCCCTGTCCTGTCCCCACAGTGTCCTTGTCCAAGTGGCTGTCTCGTCTCATCTCATCTCATCATTAACCACCCAAACTGAATTCCACCGTTGTGATGGATCGGATGAAAAACAGTCGGTAGAGAGGTGTGCGTATCTCATTGGCCCACTTCATGGAGAATTGACACAGTAAAGAACTATATATATATATGTGTGTGTGTGTGTGTGTGTGTGTGTGGGGTATACCACTAGTACATAAAAAGATGGATCAAAGGGGTTGGTTGCCACCGAAAACAGCGGCCAGATCGGTCGGGGGGGTGGATGGATGAAATTGAATCCTCCATCGAAGAGGTCATCGACCATAGTTAAAGTTGTCCACGTGTTAATTATTTGACATGGTTTAACTCTATTTTCCTCTTAAATAGATTTTATAATTGTGTTTTTTACATTTTTAATAATATATTAAATTAATTAAAATCCAATCTTTTTTAATAAAAAAATGCAGTATAGCGTCCAGATGAAAGAAATTTTATATCAATTCTTCACCAAGAGGGAAAGAAAGAAAGTGTCTCCTCTAACAGGAATATGCTCTTACTTCCAACCGACCATTGGATCCCTTTGTTTTTTTTTTTCTAAATTAATTCATCACTGCATAGATAAATCATAGTAGTTTTAGGACTCAATTCACTTGTAAATTGATAGTAAAATATGTTAGATTTTAAACTATATAATATGTTTATGGTATATTAATTAATTAGTTATGATATCATATACTATCGATGTTGATAAAAAATAATATTTCCTCTGCAAGAAGAAGAAAGACCCGTCACAGACGAGGATAACCCAACAGCAGCTGTCGAGTGGGCAGGTTGGTTCCTCTCCTATCGATCGAGAATGTTCTCAGATCCTAAAAACGAAAACAAAAACATTGGATGCCTTTGAATAAAGCCTTAGGTGTGAAACTAATTGAAGAAAGGAATCCACTTAAAAAGTACAAATCAATCCGACACCATAGTGCCTCTCAAGAGCTCGTTTTCATCATGGCCGGATCCTCTCCGGTCCGGGTGGTGGGAAAATGACGCGGCGCGGGCGTGATGGCAGGGGAAAGACGACTGTGGATGGGATAGGAATTCGACTGGTTGATTCTTCTTACAAGAGCTAGAAAAGGAAAAATAACCTTTACTTGTTCATTAATTTAGAAGTTGAGGAGTACCGGATAGAGCGCTTCGATTTTAAGGAAAAGAAAATCCTAACCGAAACACTTGCAGAAAGAAATTATAGGAATATCACTGCAGATATTACGAAGACAGAAAACAGCGAAATTGATGGTTTAAACGGACGAAAATTGTTAAAAAAGTTTCAGGGCGCATCGCTTGTGTATTGCCCAGAAAGCCGTTTCCACCTAGAGAAGGCATCTTCTGCACTGAAAATCGGCATCTTCAACCTTCCAGGCAAACTAGGTCAATTGAGTGCCCTCTGGACCGTTGGGTGATCTAACCAGTCCATAAAATTAAGCCCGACTCATGCCGCGTCAGAAAATCTTATAAACACGGAGAAGCCATCAGAGATTGTTTCATCAAACCCTCAGAGTTAAGACCCACAGGAAGAAATGATACTAACATCTCGGTGAATGCACGGTGTGTCAATCGAGCGAGAATTGGTGGTCTGGTCCACATGGAAGTGAATCTGATCATTAAAGATTAAGATTGAAAAGATCATTCTGTCAAAAGTATACCATTTCACCACATCATGTCGAGGATTCAGACTGACTTTATGACTTTATGCATGTATGGGTCTTTTGCCTTTGATTGTGTTTTGTTGAGTCAAATTCCACCGCGAGAAAAATCAGAGATTGCATTGAGTAAGCAATACGAATCAGGAGGGAGAGAGAGAGAGAGAGAGAGAGAGAGAGAGAGAGAGATCTCGTGGTCTCGTACGTACTTTAGGACTTTGAAAATAGAAGGGCGGCCGTGCCGTTTGCGCCATGCTCTTCCGTGTGGCGATATTTTCTACCGAGTTTGGTGGTTTTCCAGACGAAGATTCGTGCTCGGGCCAGCCGATCAGCCTTTCTTCCGTGAAATGGACTGGTAAATCAATCATCCAGAATGCAAATTTGAATCAGAATTGGAACCCTGTCTTTAAGTCATCTTCTTCTCGTCAAATTTCACCTCGTAATTCCGAGACGCTCGATGGAGGAGGAGACCGCGTAAGTCGTACTTAAGTATTCGAGCCTTCACGTATATAGCACACGGCCGTCGGATCGAGCGAGTTTACATCCCGTGAGCAATCGGATGGATGTGGCGAGCGCACACCACATCCCAAGGTGTAATCCGGTTAGTGGAGTGAAGGGCGAATCCGTATAAGAGTCGGTTGATATATCTCATAAATAATGAAATCTTAAACATAAATTAATCAATATATTTTTTAAAAAAATTCGGATGATAAAAACATTATTTAAAATTACTTAACATATACCAAATTCAAATATAAGAGATTCTTATCATTGTGACAAATTTAATCGGTCTCATATGGATGGGTTGTGGCTGTGGTTGCTTTCCCATTTGATGGTACAAGAGGGACAATGACTCAGATTCCAAGCGGATTATACAATCTTCCAATTGGGCCGACGCACATAGTGCTTCCACCAGTATTTTTCCCCCCACGGCAATCTGCACCTCTTGTGCCGAATAATTCATAGTCCACATTTACACGGGCTGCATGAGTAAAATGTGGATTGCCCAATTGACTCAACTAATGGGGCTAATAATGTCCCAAATTCCATTTTCAACGAAAACAAGTGTAAAAAATTTGTACATCAATATATTAAACCAAAGCGCGATTGAATATAAAAGCTCCAACATTAGGTAGTAGGGATGACTGAGTCATCGCAACTGCCATTCCCGTTTTTATCTTGTAAAATAATTTAAACTAGAAAAGTATTAGTAAGGGAAAGGGTGCAAAAAAGATTTTGAAATTTAAATAACCTGAGTAATACAATAATTTGTTTTCAGATAAGGTGAATAGTAAAAAAATAAATATAAATTGATTTGGATCTCTTTTTTATTTTAGTAATATTTTAAATTTAAATATTATAAATTAAAAAATTTATATAAAAAAATTTTATCTTTTAGACCGACTTGAGTTGATTTGATTAGATAACTTTGATTTTTCGATACTAGTTAACTCATACAGAAAAAAAAAGAGTAATAAAAAATAAAAAAATGGCTCAACTTTAAAAATCCAAAAAGAAAATTTTCCCTTATTTATATTTAAATTCGAATAGTTGAGAGAAAATTTTTTCCAAAAATATATTTTACTTTCCATTGGTAACATTTTTTTTGACAATTATTATTTGTTTATGATTCCCCCATATTTGATCCATTAATATCAATTTTATCGATTTGAATGTGTGGTACTGGTAGGCAAGACATCCACATGAATCCAATCCAATCCAATCAATCAATCAATCAAGCACTGGGCACGTACACGGCTGTGGAACTCCCGCTGGACGCCCAGCCAAAAGAAAAAGCCAATAAGAAATTGGGAAATTTTCCACCATGGAAAAGAAGGAGGATTCAGGACTATAGACAATTCCCACACAGCTGTTGATTCTAGAAGATTTTAATATATATATATATATGTGTGTGTGTGTGTGTGTGTCTGTATATGTGTATGCACACACCCACACTAATGACAGACAATGACCTGTTGAAGGCCATAACAAGTGTACGTCTCGTCTGGCCCCCAAGCAAAGAACCCATCAAATTGTGGAATCCGTTGAGGTGGGCTCAGTAATTCTATCTTCATTAAGTAAAGTAATTTAGATTTAACCTAGTGAGTAAATTTTTTTATTATGTTAGGTTTTTTGAATATCAGAAAATCGATACCAAGAAAGACATAGAGATAATGGGGCATCAAAATTCGAACTTAGCCCAAATGATTAGAGGAATTCCATGGCAATACATCATTGAACTCAAACCCGACCATAGTTACTGAGGTTTTGATCATGCCTGCATCCGTGCAGTTGCACTAATTCATCACCCCGAATAGTTTGACGTCAACGTCGATTAATAGTTTATCCCAAGTCGATGATTCAGGTTGCGAAAATCTTGATGTCCGATGTTATATATCCATGGTATGAATTCTTCAATTGCCTTCTCCATTTTTTTAAAAATCTTTGGTAAGGATGACAGTGGCTAAGGTATTGACTCCAATTAGTCATCACTTCTAAAGTAGCCATCGACTAGTCGTCGAAGTAAGTGTTGAATTTCTTGCCACTTGCTGGGTCTAGATCGAACTCGGATCACTCAGCACATGACAGGTAGCCTTTTTCTTTTTCTTGAAATTGTCAGTCAATGTCAGCTCACCGAGCACATTTTGCTCGACCGGTAACACGAGTTTCAGGGGAGAATATCGATGCAATATTTGCCATCATCTATTATTTCTCGGTTGCCACACATGATCTTAGAACACAAGTGAAAAGAGTTAAGTAGAGGAATCTGATATGACATACTGATAAGAGTTAAATATGGATGTAATCATGTCGTACTCGCACCAGACCCCACTGTCCGTGGATTTGTCTACCCTTTGAACTTAATCAAAAGCCATTTACATTAGAAAGAATCTCGAGTGTTTTATATTATCAATATCATGGTGATGTCACAGTACAATAACATAATAATACTTTGATTAACAATATTTAATAAAAATCTTGAGAAAATCATTTAGAATCTTAATAAAATCTAAAAAAATATTAGAAACCCTAAAATATATATTGATTAATATAATAATTGCATAAATGTTGCAAAATAATTGACTCATTATATTCAGTACACGCATGTATTTGTTAAGGTAATTTGATATAATTTTTTCTTAATTATTTAATTTTAATTTTAAATTTTATAAATAAAGAAAATTAATTATCGGTAGAGTTGTCCATTTTAGTTGCCTGATGCAGCTCTGACCTGCAATGATCATGAAATATTGGATTGCTGGGCAGGAATTAGTATAGACAGAAATTAATAAAATGCCTTGAATCGTTTTTTTATGACAGGATTAAACTAGACCGCAACTCTGTCCCCTGAGATGATGAGAATCGTCAATTTCGGGCAAATGGAAGATTCAGCCACTGCACATTAGCGGGCCTAGGCCTAATACCACCAACATTCTCGACCGAGGAGGCCGATTTCAGCCCCATATCAGATGGGCAAATACAATAGCAGTTGAATGAAGTCAACATCCAATTTAGCTGGCCCATCTTCGGGACACAGACAGTATGAGCTTCTCCAATTTTGTTCTTTTTAAAGCTTAGAATCGAGACGGGTAAGATTCTGATGAATATCAATCTGTGCAAACTCTCTTCTCTGGCCGTGCAAGAAAGAACAAGCTGCACAGGTGGACGAGAACACAACAGCCTGGGCACATCATCCACTGATGATCGAACAGAAACAAAAAGGGTGGGTACAAAGTCGAAATCTTGGGAAGGAGCCTTCCCCGCTACGGGCCATATATACTCTATTGGTAGACAAGTTCGACTGCAGCATGTGGAGACTTGGGAACAAAGATCATTGCTCCTGCAAGTACTTCAGTATCTGTAGTCATCATCGAAGATCATGCAGTTGCTGCTCCTTCTGCCTCTTGCCTCTCGGTCGGCCTGCAGCACGAAACAACAGATTCGGCCACGAATAATTCTTTTACAATTGGTCATGCGATGTTTCAGGTACAACTGTAGCTGTCTGTGTTGTTATGGCATTGTAAGATGTTAGCAGCATAGTATTTGCCACGTACCTTGGCTATGAGCCTCTCGAAGGCTTCGGTCCCATGCTCTTCAATGTACCTCTCAGCAGCCGTGAGGACATCGTCTTGCTTGCTGAAGAAGTGCTTCTTGCGAGGGATGTACCACATGGTGGTCGACTGCGGGTTCATGTAGAATGGCCGGACAAAGTGGCGGTAGACGTATGCCGCCCCATTGAAGTGCGGCAACACCAACCAGAACATCAAGATCAGCTTTGCGTACGGCCAAATGGGAAACCTGAGACCCACTATTGGTTGTTATGTTATGGGCGAACGAATTTATATACTGAATTCTCGGGTGGCCACAGTATTACCATACCATTCTATGAGTTTGGCGAAGGTAAGCTCGAAGAGGGTGATGAGCGAGTAGAGAACCCAGTAGGTGAGCCACTGCTGGTCATCGGATCGGGACTTAGTCTCTATAGCCTTTATCGAAGCATACCTGTGCAGATTCAACAAATTAAGGAAACATACAGTCAGCACATTCTCATGATCATATTCAACCAGCATGAATTGGTTAGGGAAGGTCTTCAGTTTGATTCTCAAGTGATCGGGAGAGCTTTCACTCCGACATGCATCAGTTGAAACTCATTATACTTTTGAATTTCGGTTGATATACATAAGAAAAAGATCAAATACTAGTAATATTAGTCCTTCTCCATGATCACTTACAGAGGATAAACAAGACTGACCAAAGGCCTGCAGGGGGAAGGAAAAAAAACAAGAGCCATCTCAGACCTTGAAATCAATTGATCAAATGGAAAAAAAAAAAAAACATGGCATGTTGATGGATCGACGCAGCACATTATTATAAAAAAGGGAACGGAGAAAAGGGTGCTGGTCTAGGGACTTAACAAAGCAAGAACATCGAAGTTCTTGGCGACAACTTGCAGGAAATTCCCAGAACCCATCCCTGTTGTTCACGGTTGCTCTGCTTTCTCTCCGTTCTTTTTCTTCGGCTGCAGATGTTTTTTACGGATCAGAGAGATGAACTTTTCTCCGTCTAGTGGAAGCCATAAGTAAGAAGACGAGCAAAAAGGGGGAAGTTTGAAAAGTAGTGCATAGGAGGGAACGTCAGACGGAGAGCTGGAGGGGAGCCAAATTTCCGGACACGACAGGGGCGCACGAAGATAGAGGCACCGAATTTTCCCCCAAAATTATGCACTGATGAGAAGCTTTTTTTTTTTTTTTGTTCAATGAGGCAATGCACCGATGAGAAGCTAGCAGTGCTCTCGGTGGTCCACCGACTGTGAGGCGGACACGTCACACCTAGGTAACGGTCTTATGAATCACGTGGCACATAGATGAGACGCCATTGGTTGGTTGATTTTTCTCGAGAGTCGTAGAACTTGTCAGGTGATCGAGGGTCGGCTAGTTTACGCGGGAAAATCTGGGCCCACCAAGTATCTTTATTTATGTCCAAAATAAGCGGTTCATTATTGGCAGGAAAACGTCCGTAGGCTTCAGTTTTTTTTCTAAATTATAAAATATCCAAAAACACATAAATCTAAATTCGAGTGAACCTAATATTTTTAATTGATAATTTTTTTAATATAATTTTTTTTATTTTTAAAAATTCAAATATATTCAATTAACTTATTTTGTTCATAAGCTTTAAATTTTAATAGAATTTTTTATCTAGTAAAATCTTTTCTTCTCCTATAAACAAGTAGTGGAGATTATTTTTAAAAAAAATTTGATGAATTCTTAGTAACAAAATAAAATAATTATGAAATTCTGATAACATGTTTCATTATGATCATTGCAATAGTAATTGGTCACTTTCAAGTAATAATTAATTTCACTGCTATGACAATACATATATATATAAACTATAAACTATAACTATAACATCATCATTAATTTATATTGTTATCAAATAATAAATAATTAATTATGAATATAAAACTACTATTCATTTATATTCGGAATATGTGTAAGATTATGAATTTTGTTGAGAAAACTATAAAGTGTATAGGCCCTTCATGAAATTATGGCAGGTAATAATTAGCCTTGGGCACCATCTCTAGTGCTCGGGATAGGAGAGGGGCTCGGTCGTAAATATAGGCTCTGATTTGTGTACGTATCATAGACTGTCCTGAACGATCACCCTACAAACTTGATAACACGTGCCCAATGACAAATCAAGGGATAAGAAATAATGTATACGCAAAAATCTTGTCAATAAGGGATAAAGATACCATGTATGGCTGGAATAACCTCTCATTGACTAAGGCCATATTAATAGCAATTCAAGTTGCAAGCAGCAGCAGCAGCTTCTTGTAAAGCATTGTCACCCTGAAAACATTGTACCTTCCATTATAGCTGGTGATCCAAAGAAGGGATAATTGCTTGGCTCATGGATTGAGTCGGTTAGGTAGGAGACTTAGGCTACTGGTCTTGCTGCATTTTTTGGACAGGGATCTAGTGATTTCTTTTGCCCTTGAATGAATATATTGATATATAGACTCATTTAGTAAGAACCCAAAGTAAGCCATAATGATACCAAAAAATGAAGTATAATATGAAATAGACAATAGGACTCAAGCTAACCGTACTGTTGTCATATGGTATTATATCTCATGCTTTGATATTTATTTATTTTAAATAAAATCTTAAAATCTAATACTATAAATAGAATAAATTTATATTATCATTATTAAGTAAGAACAAATCATTATCATTTTTATTGTATTAGTGACCACACATTTATATTGCGCTTCCACGTATGCAGAGATCCTTGTTTTTTTCCGACAGGACAAACCCGCATTAAATCTCACTACATGTCTAATGTTCAGAGTGGATTCAGTGTTCTTAATTCCACCATACAGCAAGAGGAAGGCATCGTTTTCATCTAAAGAGAGAGGACATATTGAGATGAGCTTTCGTGCACCTAATCAACACAGTCCAAATTTAATTTCCATTAATAAGGTTTATCACATCCTCTCATTCTTCCTATATTTACTTCTTTCAATGTCTGTGTGACAAGAAAAGACAATATAAAATTACATATTGCCCACGTATATGCACATATATATATGTATAGATGTGCATGAGAGTGAATTAAGTGTACTCGTTGCATGTAAATCTTGTAGTATCTTAAATGTATGCCAGAGATATGCCATGGTTCCGGGCCTTGCGCGGGTAACATGCTGGGTAATATATATGTTAATGGACAGGTGGGAGTCGGGATTTGAGCTGGCCGTGTTGACTGAATGAACAACGGCTTTAATTACATCAAAGGCCCACGTCGAGTGATCTATCTCCATAGTACAGACAAGTGGCAATGGAGATGCTGCTGCTGATCAATCCATTTTCGTCGAGCTGAACGGATATGAACGTCTCTACAGGGCTCGTATTAATCCCTTGCTGGGTCCAAAGACGGAGATCTTCATTAATCCGAGTACATTTTTGAATCAATACTATTCATGGTGCGTGTTAGCTCGAGCATCGAGATGGATGAGAGATGCATTGTATAGTAGAATATGATGGCCAGATTTGTAAGAGATCTTCTGATCCATGTGATGGCTCAGATGGATCGAACTCCATGGGAACAGGATTTCATCTCTTTCTTCTGCGATGAAATTGATGGAACTAGTCTTACCTACTAAGGCCGGACTCCCGGCAAATTCAGTCTTTGAGTCCTCCAACATATGGGGATCCGATACGAGATCATGGTTTTTGCAGGAATTCACATGACAAATGGCAGATGATTTAAGTGTCCTGTTAACTTATTACTAGACAAAATTGAAGCTAATTAATATCGATATGTTGCGAATAAGGTAAGGTCGAGTTTTGTTTTTTTTCCATGAATGAACTATGTTAAATTTACATACATACATGCACATATATATCACGAAAATTTCCAAGCCATAGAGGTGTGCATCAAATTCACTACCTAAATTACAAAATCTCATAGACAATAAATACATTTATCATGAAATTTTAGGATAATATTTAGTACGAAATCATATGGATAACATAAAATTTTTAAATATTTAGATATCACATACATTGCTCCCATAGTATCTTTAGAAAAGCCAGCTCGGAAACACAATTTAGGGCATATCCAGTGATAGTGGAACCTTAATTAAGTGAACACTCATATCAACACTTCCTCTCGCAACTGAAAACCCTAAAATTGGAGAACACTAGCTACCAGTATCACACATCAATCGGACCAAATTATATCAAACTTAGACCTATCTAAATCCAATTGGCAAAACTTCACAACCATATTAAAGCTTATGCGTTCCTAGGAGAGGAATTGATCAAGATGAGAAAAGGGGGAGAGAGATAGAAGAAGCATCAAACCGATACCCCTAATTCAGCGGCAGATGACTCAGGGGCGGCGGCGGCTACCTGTATCCCGACCTTCTTTCACGTCATCGTCATCGTCACGAGCTCTACTATGAGGATTTGTAGCGCAGGACGAGGAATCTAAACTGCCCCTACTAACTGGAATCGACCTAAATGCATTAAGTCCCGCTAGCATTCCCATGTGGCTGTCCGTCATGGCTTCGCCGCTGCCACTGACCACAGGTTGGCTAGTCAACGGAGATATTGGAGTGTGAAAGTTCATGAATTGGAGCTCAGCAGACGTAGAGTGCCCTCTATTTATTGCAGTACCGCCATCATTATTATGCTCACCGACGGTAGAAGGATGTTGCCACAGGGGTTCCCCACTTATGACCTGGTTACTACTGGGACTTGCAACCATCCAAAGCGTCGTGGCAGGGGCAAACGTAGCGTGGCTCGTGCTCTGGCTAGAACCTGTGCTCGGCTGTAATAGATAATTCCCCGTGATCTGATGGTGATTGTGAGAGCTGCTCTGTGGGTGCTCCAGTTTAGCCTGCAGAATCGCATTCATATGAAACGAACCCTCCCCGCTTCCGGCGCTAGAAAACGTGATTCTTTCATCGAGGCCGAGGTTCCTCAACTGATGATAGGATACAGGGAAACTAGGGTTGAAGTAATTGCTGCTCCTCGTGAAGTGAGAAGGAGCGGACATGCTGGAGCCGGAGCTCCGGAGGGAGATGTTGAGGGAGGTGAAGTTTGCGGGGATGGTGCCAGTTCCTGTAGCGGCCATCACGGCAGGCTCCGCTTGCTGGAGGAGCCACTCAATGGTCTCGCCATCGGTCTTGTGCCCGAGCTCCCTCGTAAGCTGGAAAACCCTGGCCGCGCACTGGGCGGGCATCCGGATCCGGCGGCCCCGCCCATTAACCTTGGTGTGGCGATCCTTGATGGAGGACCGCTTGGGGGCAGGCTTCTTGGCAACCGGGTCGGCGAGATGGATGCCGCTTGAGGTAGAATAACTAGGCCGGCTCGTGCTGGGTTCTCCTCCACCACCGCTGGCACCGACAGGGATGGCTAAAGGGATGCAGGAGGAGGAGGAAGGGGGGGACTGGGGGCGGTGGAGATCAAGTAATTCCCGCTTTTCAAGGAGCTGTAAGGGGAAATTCGGCCTGCGGATCTCATTATCTTCATCCATATTTGGAGCATATATTTTGTTTATGGAGAATGGCATCTTTTTTCCTTCCCCGCTCTCCCTCTCTCTCTCACTCGAGAGAACATCTGTGTCTGACACTCAAATCAGTAACTTAGTGGCCTGGAGTGGCCTAGTGGGTCTCTCCCTCCATTTCTCTCTCCCTTTCTCTCTCTCTGTATGAAGATGGAGAGGAGGTTTTATAATCCTTTCAGATGGGAGCTGTCTCTATAGAGAGAGAGAGAGAGCAGATAAGGGAGAGGAAAGAGGAAGAGACAGAGAGAGACGGAGAGAGGGCAAAATCAGTAGGGCTCATCATATGCATGGAGGATGAGATGCTGGGAGCAAAATTATTTATATCTCTCCATCTTTGATGGGAAGATCAACTGCTTTTCCCCCATTCTTATTGACTACCCTACATCTCTAGGAAATATGATGCTTGAAATTTATAGAAAGGAAGCTAGAAAATAAGTAGAAAGTCTAAGGTTGAAGTGGATGTAACAACAATAGCAAGCATGATCAAGTACAGACTAATATTATGCATGCTGAGTTAAAAAATAAGGTCAATTTAAACATATTATAAGAAAGCCTTAATCCTTGGGAATTGATTTAGTCTGATGTGTATACACACATATATATATATGGCATAGCTATGTGACTGGCTAATTCAGTTAAAAGATTAAATTCAGTAATTTAATAGTAAACATTTAGAAAACCTTTTGGTATTGTTATGGAAACACGCTAATAAATACTCTCTGTTGATCATATTAGTGAATATATGATAATACATCAGATAAATAAGACTATTAAATTATTTTGTTTGAATTCCTCCACCGCGTACGTACCGGCTGATATGACTTTGTTATGTCAATACATACGGGCAAGTGGGTTCAATGGGAATCCCCATGACTATTCTCGAACGAACTTGAGAACAAGTGGAACATTAGCAATTGAGGGAACTGGCTCTATAGAGGTCCACTTCTCCATGATCTTCATTAAAAATGACATAAGATCATGCGTTTTACACATGTGCTCGACCGCGGCCCATCCACTACGTGCACCTCGATCTAGTCTAGGGTATAAGAAATTCGATATTATTCCTGTCCAAGTTGAGGGGGGGGGGTGCTTTTAAGTACAACGTGTTCAAGCAATCGTTTTCTCCTCCCCCACCCCCCATATAATTCTGTACAGTCCGAAACTAGATAAGGTAACGTACAGGAACTTGATCGTGATATGTCGAGCACAAATTTCTAGAAATGCGCGCGTCCAATATTCAAACGAAGTTCGGTAATAAAAATTTGAAAAATAAGATAGAATTGGGTTAAATTTACTTAGTAATTATATCTCACCCAATTAAATTATTTTACCTGAAATTTTGTTGTGTCGCCTTTTTTTTTTTTTCATTTGTTCTGTCAAATAAGCTTTAATGCGAATTCAAAATTTTGGGTCTCCTTTTCCGCTGTGTGGTTGGACTGTCACTTGGTTCAGACTCCACGTGTGGTGCTCCTCATAATTCAAGCGGTGGAGACAGGGTGTGGGACCCCCCATTACCCAGGTGAAAAAAAATGCAGAATATTATAATAATTTCGATATTTAGTTTACTCAGTAAAAAAAAAACACATTTTTGGGAGGGGGGCGTGGGGGTTGGGCTGGTGCTGGTGCCGGTGGAACTGATAAAGAGGAAAGGATAATCAATGAAGGGTCCAGTGGACTGGGTTCCCATCCCATTCAATAGAAATTGTTGCCTTTTGCCTTTGGCCCTTCGCTTTTCTTTTTCCCTCCATGATTCATCATAGATAGATATAATTTGAGTAAGAGAAGAAAGAGAGAGATAAAGGCTACTGAGAATTATATTAATAAAAATTAAATTTAAAATATATTAATATCATATTAAGATTTTTTAATATCCTTGAACTTGACTATGAAATGTGAAAAGTATCAGGGAATTAAGTCTACCTATAGATGCCACTCGATCTCCCTACCATGTTATACTCAACTACTGTTTGTACACAGTTCATCGATCGTCCAAAATAAGCCATGCCATGCCAATCCCATGTATTATAAACTTTGTAGATACCGATTCTTAATGGCTCCCGACAGCCCGTAAAATAGAGTATGATCATGCAAACATTTTTTTCTTCCCATTCCTGCAAGCAAATGATGAGGAGAGACACAGCATAAAGTAAACAGTTGTGAAGTGTGCTTCATAAAACAGATAAACTTAAAGAGATATATCTATATATATATATGTTTATATAGAGATCATGTTCCTGTCCAATGATGTGTTCGTATCATATTGTGATTAAAATAAAATAAAATCATGTTTGTTTTCAACAGCCAGCACATACCCACCTAACCAATAGTCAAGTGATTAGGGTTTTGGATTATTCTATGAAGTATTTTGTTTCTAATTAAGGACTCACCCCACCTGAAGTCCATGCTGGGCGACCTTAAAAGACACTGTCATGAACGTTCAATTGAAGATTGATGTGTACCTTGGTGGGTCTAAATGACACTTAGTCATGTCATTTCCCTTCACAGATATCACAAAAGATATTGATCATGATCCATAGATGAGAGGCAGTACCGAAATACTCATCTGTTCGATGACAGGCGCGAACATCTGCAGCATACGCTCTGAACCCAAAAATATCTAATCATCAGTGACGATAGCTGTCTATCCGAGCCAGATCGTCCAAGAGGAAACTGGAAGTTGGGCAGATATGGCAATGTAAATGATTCTCTGGGTGTGATAGGATACAATATTGATTTCTATGCTGGAGGTTGGTGCGAGTTTGATTGTGCTGTCACCGGAGGCAGCGACAAAATCACGTTTCATGTGAGACCAAACTTGCTTTGTATATAGGATTTGTGAATTAGTGATGTTCCTCCATGAAAATTATATGAGCCGTGGTTAGCTGAACATCCACACACACACACACACACATATATATACACACACGCACGCATGATATGTACATATAATAGTACTATTTTATACATACCATTTTTTTTCAATTGAATTGATAACCTCTTATACAATTGGATATAAGAAGAGTATTCTCGCTTGATATATCCAATTTTTCTCCTAAATCTGGTAGGTAAATAAAGGAATGCAGATCATCCACATTTTCGGGCCAAAGAATCTCCGACAAATGGACACAAAGCTACGACCACAGAGACGCGCGACAGCCGCCAACTTCTCCCAGCTGTGAAGATCCCTGCGATCTTACATGTACATATATATATATATATATACACATTCCCGATTTGATTTCCCTTGTATGGGTATGGAATCTCGACCATGTCGACTATATCGCATCTGCAGATGTCGTATTTCTAATCTAAACTTTCACAAGTCAAACTGTGCTACTTATAAGGTCTTTGTAATTGAAAATTGATTACTTCATCATGCAGTGATTATTGCTATCTGTCGGTGACATCTGTGTACCACTGGACGGGGTCAAGGATGACGACGGCTCACCATACTCCATGATATTCTCCATGGGGATTCAAACGAATTTTGTTTGAAATGCTGGTGGATGCCATATTGCTAAGCTAGTCTCGCAACGTACATTGACAGCTGCTTATGAAATCTCATGCACATGCATAGATATGGATCGTATGGATATATATAGATATATATGGACCACTTATATATACTTATTATGGTCGATTATCGGTCTTCATGGTGGTCTCCATTTTGTACGGACGAGTGACATCCACACAATATACGTTGATGGACGTACGACTCTTGATCTGTTCTCTTTGCAATATTTCCGTGTTCGAGAGGTCGAATTTACAAGTAGGTCTCCGGGAAGCAAGCCTCTTCCATAGATTAAGTTAATCTTTCACAATAATTCGTACACCGCGATTTGATTTGTATTTTGCACACTACTTGACGAGACGAATACAAAAAACATATATTGTAATCTGCTGATGGATATGATATCGTCCGCCCTGTATAGATTGCGACCCTGCATGCATCTAGCCTCTGATCTCTCCGCCATCACCTGCTGAATTCCTCTCTGATGGGCTCCATTTGATCGTTCTTATAATGAATTAGAGTTACAGGAGAACTGGAAATATATCGACAATGTTATACATACATACACACACATATATATATACCTGCACATACAGTAGCCATTCTCCATTTCACCTCATGTGCTATACTGTATAGCCTTCTGTGAAACAATCTATACAACTATGAAAAAGATTCATTGTCATTGGCACTCCTTTTTGGTCATCAAATCTCATTTAATTTTTCGATATTAAATGGTAACTTGAGTCTCCCATATGTTGTTCAAACAGACCACTCGACGGGAAATGTACACCAAATCCAACAAGTCCACAAGTCGGGCGAGTCTCCTACATATGTTCGATCCAGTATTCGAATTGATCATACATTACTATTGCCTGCGGTGTGTGCATTTGAGGTTGGGTATAGCCCGCGTCAAAAGATTTTATCCAAAGATTGACATAATTTAAGAAGAATAGATAGTGAATCATGCCTTTGTCGATTTTGAATAATATGAAAAGCTGCAAGCAACTTTACACAGTACCGTTGTTGACTTGGAAAACAACCGTGGATGATTCATTATCATACATAGAGAATCGAAGTAAAGTGAGGGGGTTGTCTTTTTAGTACAAGCATCCATGTCGGCAACAGTCATGCATATAATATCATGCGTGCTCGGATAGTTTTGACTTTGGGCACTGTTAATTGTTGCAATGATCACAAGAGACCCGTCAAATGTTAGCCCCCTATTGTTTGATTAAATTACAGGAATATTACCAAAAAAAACATATATACTATAGATTGTATCATATATCATATTCACTGTTATATATTGGGAATTATAAATAGAATCATATATATATATATAAAATCTTATAAAACAACTATACTTTAAAAAAATTGGGTTAATTTTTAGTCATCCATACAAATGCACAGGAGAATGGGAAGCATCATGTCAGCTGGGCTGGGCTGGGCTGGGCGATGGATGGTGGACTCACTGGGAATGGCCGTGGACTATTCAAGAACGATAATTAGCGGCCACTGTCTTCACGTCAGTCACTTCTATATCTATGCCGGAAAACGATGACATCATCGACGGAATAGTTCTTTCGCAGCTTCAGCTTCCAACGTCAACCACAGGACACTGATGTCCATTTTTATCAGTTTGATGAGTCAATGTATTATTTATTATACGGAGAGCACTCATGTAGTTTGTGCGTCATATAAGCCATACAGCCCCAAGGCATTTTGAGAAGAGCAGCAGCGTTATCCTCCTTATCGAACTTCTGAACGTATTCGATTGTGAACTGCCCCGCCCCGCCAGCTTCCAGCACCCCGATTCCATCCGAAACACTGGCAGAGAAGTCGGAAAGTATGCACAATTACTTACAGCAACTTTGGCCCCAAAGTGTTTTTTGCTTTGTCGACACACTTAAGAAACCGATTAGGGTGATAAAAGTAACGGAATGCTCTCTCCTCCTTCCACGTCTTTTTCCCAGACATGTACCTGCACTGCTGTAGAGTGAGAGAAGGGCGTCAATATGAGATGTTAAGTCACTGAATATGTCTCTACATCTATAACTATACGGCGGCTTGTACCACCAAGAGTCAGCAAGCTTGTCCGACGCAGCGTCGGACTCGGACACCTACTCCCCTTTTCACCCCGCCTCCCGTTTTCCAGGTTCTTTTTCACCTTCTTTTTTCCCTCAAATTCACTGTTTTTTTCCTTGGTTGCTGACAGTACATGTTAACTTGTCTGAGACGTCCTGTCCTGTTAATGTTTCTAAAAACTGAAGTAAATTGGAATCGTGAAAACAAAATAAAGGGAAAAAAATGTCTGGTTAGATATCACTGTTATTACCTGGCAAGCGCTGACGCAAAATTCCGTCTCTCCATTTATGAATTATATGACAGCAGCCCCCTACCACCCAATTTTTAACTTAACTTGGCGTTGCGATGTAGACATTATACTTAACATATGTCAATCAATTTGGGATTTTGGTGGGCTAGCTTGGTGATAGTCGTCATCATTGAGGTTTTCTCCTGTGCGTGTACGTACGGGGATGGATTGTTTAAGTTAACCTGTGATGTGCAAGGAACGTTCATTGAAAAGTTATTCCTTGGATTAATTTCCAGTAGTTACTGTTTGTGCAGTTCTGCTCGTAATCGATAGGAAGTGGTGGAAATTTCGGGAAATTAGTAGAAATCACTTGTATCTCTGGATAATTCTCTTTCTCAAGGGATTGATGAAAATGCTGTTTATTGTCTTAAGCCTGTGTTCATCATTCTCACTTTCCCGGTGCAGGTGACAGCAGACAGTTCAGGGGCCTCTGCTGCTTCAAACACTTCTCCTATCGTCCTGGCGAGGCAGTTCATTACCGCGACGCTGATCCTTGACTCGTGGCAGTACTTCATGCATCGATACGCATCATAACAAGTACCTTTACAGGCTTATTCATTGCCAGCACCACCGCTTGTTGTCCCGTACGCCTCTGGGGCCCTCTACAACCATCCAATCGAGGGCCTACTTCTAGACACAGTCGGTGGAGCATTTCCCTGCCTTCTTCTCATTTGCCACCATCAAGACAGTGGATGACCACTGCGGCCTATGGCTCCCCCGAAAGCTCTATGGGAACAGATATAATTTCTCCCAGCCATTCTTTGTGATGTGGGACAGGATTCTCTGGACTTACATGCCATACACGTTAGATGAGAGGAAAGGGGGCGGGCTCGAGGCGAGGTCCACCAAGGAGTTCAAGGACGAGTGAGGTTTGATGCTCAAGCAATTCATTTTTCTCTTTCCCGTCACACTCCTTTTGGTGCCGCCTCGTAGCTTAGTGTGCATGCCCCTGTTAATTTGCCTCTCTTCGGGTTTTGTATGCATCAAATTACGCTCATTCTGGATGATTAAACAGTACTTCGTAAGCGTTGGTTTGATCATCTTGGATGTGGCCTACTCCGGTTTACCGTCCGTCTCTCTCTGCTGCGGCCCCCTGCAGATTTTCCCTGACATTGCATACTGTAAATGTTTTCCTTTCTGTCTCCGGCAAATGCGCTCTCAATAAAATCTCAGAGAATGCATTGGGACTACCCATAAGTATCCAATCATTGACATACCTGTTCTCTTTGTTTAGCAAAACCAACTCGCACCCAACCAACTGAACCTGGTTTAATTGGGTTTCATTATCCATATACTAATTAAAAGGGAGCCGAAAAAGCTGGTCCAATTGGCTCGGTTGTTTCCCTCATGAAACGCCCTGGTTGGACATGTATGTACTCTCAAACCAAAACGAGCCAGATCTCTGGTTATGTTTCCGGATGATTTTTCAAACCGGACCGAAATTATCTTTGATGTAGAGGATATTGCTCTTCGAGTAATCAAACGGACCAGGATGTGAAACTGAATGAACAACTGAGAAACTAAGTAATTTTCCAAACCGTGTCATATCGCAATTTGCCTTAAGAATGTCCTCTATCAATAAATCAGTAGATTGTCCTCCTCGATGAGCAAGAAGCGTGCGGGAATAGGCCATCCCCTAATAAGACACCTTGTGGCTTGAGCTGTGGACCATTTCAATGGTCCAGTGTCTCAAATCCCGTTACTATCTTGAAATCTAGAATTTTCTGATCATAAATATTCTCTATTTATGATGTTTAAATTCAAGATTTTATTGAAGGAAACAGGTGGATGGCTCGGTTTCTCTTTGAGATTGGGCTGTATGGCCAATGGGCCTAATGGGGCCACGAACACATCAATGGAGACCCCATGTAGGCAGCATCATCGTCTCCTCCTCCTCCTCTGTTGACTTCCGCTTGCAGGTTCGGCTTCGTTCAGCACAGGTGAGCTTCAGCCGGCCTTATCCGTTGCTCACTGGGAACTGGGAAGAGACCGCTAGCTCCGGTTGAATAGCTCATTGCTCGCGTCTGCTCGGAAATGGCTTCTCCAATAGTGGCTGCGTCTTTGTTAGCTCACTGTCCTTCCTGCTTCCTCTCCTGCTCGCCTGGACGGCCTTCTGCCAAGCAAGCACATACCTTTCTTCTTAGGCGTGGCGCCAACTCTCCGTTCCTCTTGTCCACCCCTCCTAGGCTCGCCGGATTTTCGGGCCAGTATGTTCGGTGCTACAATTCCAGAGAAGAGTCAAGAGGAAAGGTGGAGACTGATAGGAAATCTTACAGAAGCTAGATTTGACACTGCAGACAATTAATTGGTCATATAATCTTGTGGTGTTTGTATCTGTTTTGCTCAGGATAGTGGCGGTGGATTGGACTGGCCGGTACTACGGCGATGGGATGTGCCGTGGCAGTGGCAGACGGTTTCTCTTACCTTTCTTGCCTGTGGATTGAGGTGTCTCATTCTCTAGCGATTTGCTTGACTGTTTATGTATTTGCAGTCTTGTTCTGAACTTTCTCATCACTTATAGTTAAGATAGCCTTCATTAATGTTCTGCTCTAGCCGTTGGGTTCACTATAAGAACCCTCCAAACAAGCTGCATCCCTTATCCGTTAATCTTATTCTCCACCTATGTGTCGAATACGAAGCTCGTAAGGAGAATCTACTAGTGATCTATTTGTGGGGTCCTATGGTATAAGCCATTTTGTTTCAAATGTTGGAATCTCTTTAGCTTCTTCTTTTAAACTATGTTAGTTGAGGAAATAGAATCCCTCATGGGAGAAACAAGAGAAAAGATCCTGGTACATAATGAAATTGGATACTACTCTCTTATCAACTTAAATTTGGGGTGTAGACATGGCTCAGCTGTCATATAATCCCCATGAAAATTTAACGTAGTACAAGACTTTTGAGGGTTGATATAAAATGAACCTAATCTTTTCCCAGGCAGTTTTGTTTTGACAGGGTTGATTGAGACAGCAGCGATACCATTCTTGGGGCTTCGGATTGAAGAGTTGAGTTTGGATGAGAAGGCAGAAATTCTTTTTGTTGACCAGGGGTATGCAGCATGTTATTTTCCCAGTCTATAAAGTAAAAACTGCAGCTACGTATGCAGCAAGGGAAAAAATTATCGATGATGTATCTCTAATAGGAGCAAATCCTTGAGTTTCATGATAAAGATAAATGTCTTTCTAGTTCTTGCATGCTGCTGCTTGAATATGGTTATGGGAAGAAATAGCTGGACCTCTAACTCTGTAAAAACCCGATGATTTAACCCCTTTTTAATCTCAACTAACCTTGCCTCCAACTTGTTTTGTGGGTTGCTGCTAGAGGGTTCTTATAATGAACACTAGGATGGAATGGAACAATTAAAAGTTTACCCTTGTAGAGCCGACCGAAGTTTCTAGTGTCTTTTAACTTCCACGGGTTCATATCACATATTAGGCTCTTTCAGTTGTGCTTAAACATTATCTTCCAAACTTCATATATCATCATCCAGGTGGGCTTAAGATTGTTTGTTCATTTTCTTGGCAGTATTACAACTGCAATTACACTGGGAGTTCTGTTTGGCATTACTATGACTTTTCAACCGCTTCCAGAAGACATTTTCCGCTATGGTATTGTTGCTTGTTGTGATACACCAGTCTATATAAAATTTTCCTATAATACTTTGAAGATCTCAATGACATAGTTCACCACACTTGGTTCATTTGGATCATTTGATATTCAAGTATTGCATCCATGTGCAAGAGCTACTCTGAATTCTGATTCATATGTGCCTGAGTGTTCGTTGACATTCACTTGTGTTTCTTCAGATTTGAGGGGGCCTTTTAATCTACAGAAAGGATGGGTTGTATGGGCTGGATTTGGCCTTCTTGGAGCTATAGGTGCTATTGCGTTGACAGGAGCTGCTATGTCATTTTTTAGTGGTGAGACCCCCCCGCAGAGAGAGGTTTGGACCTAGTGTATAGATCCTCTTCATTGCCGTCTCCAATAAATAGATCTTTAATGTCGTAATCAGTTTAAGTTATGATTTCAGACAGATGCTCTTGTTCGCCTGCTTCCATTGATTGGTTCCTCGAGCATAAGGTATATTTTCAGTTTATCAGATAAGTATCTACTATTTTATCAATTGGATCACTTGGTATTTTAACTTGTTCTGTGGCATAATGTGCAGCACTGCTTGCTTGGTTGGCATCACCGGCATCCTTGCTCCAATCCTTGAGGAGACAATATTTCGAGGGTTTTTTCTGGTATCACTGACAAAATGGTATGGTAGATAATTTTTCTGACTTTGGAGTGAAGTTCGTAAATTTTGTTCTAAAATGCATATGAGATGATTAACAATTTTCTTTTTCGTCCATCAACTTGGAATATTAGAGTACCTGGCTTCCTACCCAGAGTTTCTTAGCCTCCGTGAACTTGTGACAGTAATTCAATGAACTCCCTGATAGAGGGTACTGGGAGATAGCACTGCATCTTTGAACTGATGATAGTAACAAAATTCATATTGCTAAACTAATGGATATGAGTTGGACAAATATGAGCTGTTTTGCTAAATTTCTTCCTAAATATATTTTCTTTTCTTAGGAAAATAGAAAAGATTCCAGAAATGTAATGCTATCCATGCGGATCTACCAACAAGATTCTTGTTCCCACTAACCATACTACTCTGCTCCATCAGTTAGTCTATAGCAAAATCTTTCTGTAGGGTCCCCACGCCAATTGCTGTGCTGATCAGTGCAGCAGCGTTTGCCTTGGCACATCTTACTCCGGGAGAATTTCCTCAGCTTTTTGTCCTCGGTAACGTGTTCACAACATCAATCTATATCTATTTTGCAAAAGAAAAAGAATCTTTATCTTTATTTCCACAATCAAATAAAGATCTACCTGAATGTGATCGACTTGTGGTCCTATGACTTTCTCCTAAGTATGTTCCACCTCTTGAGCTATATTTTTGTCCCAAAGTTGGCAATCATCTCTGCACTTGTAATTGCAGGGACCGCCTTGGGGTTCTCATATGCTCAGACTCGAAACCTCATGACTCCAATAACAATTCATGCTCTCTGGAACTCGGGAGTCATTCTCCTCCTTACCTTTCTTCAGGTAATATCTGTAACTGGTTCCGCCATTTCCATATAAAATCTGCTTGTTGTTAGAGCTGTTTCATCCCACTTCCTCTCTGAATTGTCTCCATTGGGTTATTTTGTGTAGCTCCAAGGGTATGATATAAAGGAGCTGCTGCAGGCGACTTGAAATTAGAGGAGGGGTAAGGAATTTTTCTTCCTGTCTATTTCCTCTTATCCATTTTGTTACTCAGATCTGGCCTGTACTTATCTATAACGCGGGTCTCACTTGATTGTACCGGCATTTAATTTCTCTTGTGCAAGATTTTCTTCTCGTGTTTTTTCCACGATGGTCAAATCCCTATCGTGTTCACGTTGCCAAACTTCGGTTGATTCATTTTGACCGACATCAGACTACTGCTTTCTCGACAAAGGAATGGTTCAAGTTCCATTAGAACTGTATGGCCCAATTTATGCATGCGGTGTAAATAACCCTACGACCCCAACTACTTCACATTGCTCCTCGGATTTCTTATCTCTGTTTCACTTCCATTCGTTTTGGAATTCATGCGTGTATTGAAATCAACTTGGCACGGGGCGAATTCAGATGGACATCGGGTCCGAAGAATCCATATGGATGGACCCCAAAAAAAAAAATCAAATCTGAGATACTACAGTTGATCTAGACCAAATGATTGAAAAAGGCGTGAAGAATCGAATCCTAGGTTTCTGTAGCGCGTCTTGCGCTCAGCTTTCCACTTTTGTCTTTCAAGGCCAGCAGGACCCTCCTAAGCTGTAACATACGTATGTCACCGACACATTTAAAACTTTGATCTTCTAAACTTCTGGAACTTGGGGATCGGAAGGATCTAAAGTTGATCAAGACGATGGCCATGCAACGTTTTTTTTTTTTTAATTTTCTCACACAAGTTTTCAACTTTGGAGACTTGCAAATGGGATAGTTTTTATTAGTGAGTTAATCGGAGTCATTAGGCTTCGAAATATGAGATTAAAGATTAAGTTTACAGGGGAAACAAAAAACATTTAGGGAGAAACAAGAGGGAAAAAAAAGAAGAAATTAATGAATGGGCTGATTGAGCCGTAGAGTAAGGGTCAAAGCAGGCGAAGTTTTGGGACTCCAAATTCAGTGAGAGCTACCCCCAAGAAAACCCAGCCCCGATGGCCTCTACTGACGACGATGATGATAAACGAGCCAACTAAATAACATTTAAGATTAAACCTTGTAAGTCAAGGAAATTCATACTTATAAAAATTCTATTCCTTAGTTAACTCGATCGTTATACCTTCAAGATAGAGTTCGAATTTATCAGAATTTTAAATACAGCCAACGGTAGAAAAGATAATATTGTAGCATTTTGGATTCGACTACTTCCAGCTTTGAACTTCTAAAGAAAGTCACGACACCCCAAACGAAACTTTAATTAAGTGAGAGGGCCGCTCTCAAGCCTCAAGTGCGTACATGTTTTGTCAAACGCTTCAACTCAAAGCATCCGATGTATCGTTCTCCGTGCGACAGGTTTGGTCACCGATCTGTCCCACAGAGCCACCGTTCAACTATTTAATTAAGACTTGATAATAAAAAGAAAAAGGAAAAAAAACTGTTAATTGAGGAGGAAAGTGGTCCGTCACCAATCTTCATCGAGCCTTGCATTCGTATATCATATGGGGGCTTGCGGGTGAGGATTGCTGACGGAAACCGGCGAGCTTTCGTTCCACTGACAGCAGACGACGGCGTCCGAGAGCAAGCGATTGATTGTCTTCGTGGGGGAAGCCATGTGAATGGGCAAGCTCAATGTGTCCATCCATATACACGCAAATACGTATACATATATATATATGCATGTGTATGTGTAAAGTTGCAATTAATTAAGGTCGAATTTCTCGTGAAAGGATGGATCATGAGCAAGAAGCAAGTGGCCCCTTTTGACTCCCCCATCAAGATCAAAATTACTTCCTTGTCTTGATGCACATAGTGCGTCCACGTGTACGTGAGAGCGTATGCATACCATAGTTTAAAAAACTAGACCAAGCTAGTCGGTTCTATAAAAAAAATTCAATTACACTTTTAATGAGATTAACTCCTATTGAACCGGCCGGTTCCCTATCTGATCGGCAAACTCAATTGAACTGGTGGGAAAATTGATCGACTTAAAATTAAAAAAACTATTATAATATACATATTTTATTTCACTAAATTATATTAATATTTTATATTAAACTTCTATTTAATATAATGATTATATTAAACATTTTTATTATAAATTTATTAGTAATATTATTTATTAAATATATGGTTCGACCCATTGAACCTCTGGTCCGACCCACGAATCCATGAACCCGTACCTACACCGATTTTCGGTCCGATCCGGTTTTAAAAACTATGATGCATAGATATAAAACTTGGAAAACAAAAATATTGTAATAATGATATATGAGACATAATTTCATCAATTTTGTTAATTTTTCTGGACTGACTTATAGACTAGTCTTCATCTCCAACTATATATATATATATGTGCACATGTGTGTGTGTAAATATAATATTAATGGGATCTTCCGACAGGTCAATGGAATAGAAGCTTAGGAGAATGGAATAGAAACTGAATTTTCGGATTCAGAGACCTTTCAGACCGTAAAATAATCCCTACCACTGACTCCAAAACACTGATCATTTTTCTAATAGCTTTTGGGGCATTAAAAAATAAAAGTGGGTTTCCATTATGGTTTGGGAGAGATTTGTCCATGGAGTATGTCCATGGAGTAGACCGATCCGACTTGAACTGAATTTGTTAGAGTCTAATAACTTATGGATACCAATTTATTTATAAATTAAAAAAAAAGACTCAGATTTTATTGGTCTAGATGTGAGGATATACCAAGGGAATAAAACTTAACTATTATACGCCTTCTCGATAGATTTCAAACAATACTGAAAAACCTATACAAATAGTTATTAGTAATTTAAATTCGAGTTCAATCAATTTATTAATAAGTAAATATTTTCTAATTATAGATTTTCTCTATTAATTAGGACCCAACACATATTAGAGAATCCCATTTATGGTTTTGGTCCCATGTGTTTTAACTCTCACGTTTGAGTACAGTGAACTCCTCATCAATTAATACCTCGTTTGAAATCTTTGACCTTGCTCTCAAACAGTGACAAGGCAAGAAGCACCTTCTCCTCGCAAATCACGACACCCCAAGTCGCCTTTAAAGTCACCACTAAGGACGGCTGATCCTCCGGGGAACCTCCTCGGGATGCATTTTATAATTCGGCATCAAATTCAGAGAAACCTAATCCACCGCTTACAAAATCCAAACACCTTCTTGGTCTGTCCCTTGTCTCCCGTTTCGTGTTTTCGTAGGGTCAGGGGGCTCTCTCTCTCATTCTGCCCACGTACTTCATAAGGGCCAGGACAGGAAGCAGTCAGTGACAACTTCCTCACCGACTTTGGCATAAGCCAGCCAGGGTTTGTAGTATCATAACTTGGAGCGAGGAGAGGACAAGGAGTTGATTGACATTCAATCGAGATGAGATCGTCAGTTGAGGGTGAGAAGATGGAGGAGATGATACTGCCTGGGTTCCGTTTCCACCCGACTGATGAAGAGCTCGTGTTGTTCTACCTGAAAAGGAAGGTCCAGCAGCGCCCACTCTCGATCGAGCTCATCAGGCAACTGGACATTTACAAATACGACCCCTGGGATCTCCCAAGTAAGCCTAAGATTCATTTCCTTCTTTTCGTGATTCTCTTGTCACAAGAAAGATTTATATATGTCTACGCGATTAATAGCAAGCATGCATGCATGCATACATTTGAAGATTAGTTTAATCAGATTGTAAGGTCTAATGACAAATGGGCCGCTCGTTGCTTCTTCTCTTGTGTGTATGCATTTCAAGAGCTGGCGAGCACCGGAGAGAAAGAATGGTACTTTTATTGCCCAAGAGACAGAAAATACAAGAACAGCACAAGGCCTAACCGGGTGACTGGAGCGGGTTTCTGGAAAGCCACGGGCACAGACCGGCCCATTTATTCATCTGACGGAGGTAACAAGTGCATCGGATTGAAGAAGTCCCTCGTCTTCTACAGGGGCAGAGCTGCTAAGGGAGTGAAGACCGACTGGATGATGCACGAGTTTCGCTTGCCGACTCTTAGTGATGCCGCTCCACCCAAGAGATCCCTAGGGAAAGTTATTCCTCCAAATGTAAGTAATGAACTATGCCTTCTGAAAGTTTATTCATTAACTAATCTGCACTGAAACTTATATACGTGCTACAGGATGCATGGGCCATATGCAAGATATTCAAGAAAGCCAGCCCCGCAGTTCAGAGATCTCTCTCGCATTCCTGGATCTCTCCTTCATCTGTCACTCTAGCCGACCTACCTGATAAACACTCGGTTAACCAGCATACCAATCCCAATAACACATCAACCACAAATACAACCTCTTCAGTCGTCCCCCGAACTCTAAGCGCAAGCAAGTGCAATTCAAATTTGAACTTTTCCGGTCCATGCAGAACCCTTTTTCCTCCAGCGCTGATGACTAGCAGTCAGAACCTTAACTCGAGCTTGCTGAGCTCTTTCAACATGTCCTCTTCTTCTTCTTCTTCTCCTGCTGGGGATTCGGTTAAGTCGCCATCATATCTCAGTTTGGTGGATCATGTATACGGCAGTTCCGTGGAGAATGTCACCAATAATGCAGGAGAGATCAGCGGCGTGGTGAAGAGCAACGGCGGTGTACAATGGGAACCCACCATGCCGAACCTCGGGTTTTCGTTTCTTGGTAGTACCCTGCCCAATATGCACTCTTGGGAGTTAGCTTCGTCGGAAAACTACCCCACAAACTATATTTGATAGCTTGAGAAACGCTGAAACCCTTTAGGAAATTAACGAGACAACTTTTACTTCTGCCTCGGCCGCGTAGAGCAATTAACTTCTAATTTCTCTAATTTTCTTGGTAGCTAGGCAGTTGTACTTATCCTCTATATGTCGTACTCTTTTCCACTATTCTGAACATTAGAGTTAGGGCTTACTTTTACATTGATTAGTTGTTGACCAATTAATTACACAGCTTGAGATGATCTCATCTGATCTCATGGTAAGGTCCCTTGCTCTGTATCAGGACCTAGAAAGTGGGGAAAGCGTGCCCAAAGTCATACATTTTGCTTTATGAGTCCGGCGGCTAGAACTACGATTGAGCACTTAAGACTTTTCGAGCCCGAACCGAATCAATTCGAGGTGGCCAACCAGACTGGTAACATTGTTACATATAACTCAATACATATGTGATGCATGGGGCGCTCCTCCTTATATACCAAAGAATGAATTGGTTAATAGTGGGCATAAATGCAAGACAATAATGAGGCCTCTGGGCTCGAAACCATCAGTCCTCCCTTAGGTCGATGTCTAGGAGAATTAGCTAATGGAGATTTCCGCATCTCCCGCTTTGACCATTTGTCTTGCTACAAACGGCATTATGATCAGCCAGTTGTTATGAATTAAATTACTTGGACCTTATTACATTAACATCCAATAGCCACTTCCCCTCCCCTTCATTCTGCTGCCCTGCTTTCCTGCTCGAGGCCAACGCCACTGCCTATCATAGGTAGGCCAAGCCGGATACGACAACCAGCTCACGATACATCGATCTGGACCTCAATCAGGCCAGAAACAAATCCACTATCTATAAGAAAGAACTAGAGCAAATTGACTAACCATCATTAAATTCAGATTACTCCATCTGAAGCTTAAAATTCCGTGGAGAATTGGAAAGGATCTGGTGGAAATATCAAAGATGGGAAATGGGAAATGACATCATATAACATGATATAAACTTGCAAAGATGTTAAGTATATGCATAGACTAGCAAATCCATGGAAAAAGTGAACAAAACCTTAGCAACAGTGGACTAGTCGACAAAGTGAAGGAACTCACAATAACACCCTAAACCAGCCAAGCCAACAACTCATATTACTTCCAAAGACTGATCCATGGAGGAAGAGCCAAAATTACTCCTGGAATGTGCCAAACCTCGCCATTCATATTCAGCTCTTAGAGGTGAGCTTTTCCTTGGCTTTCTGTAGCTTCAACACTTTCTTCACGATCTTCTGCTCTTCCACCAAGAAGGCACGGATGATCCTGCATAAACGTAAGGCTCGTCACATATCCAACTGAAAAAGAATTTCTACTCGTTCATTCTAACAAGCTTGGAAAACACATCAACACTTTAAAGGCATTGTTGTCAACAAGACAAACCTCTCCCTGACAGCTCCTCCAGACAAAACTCCACCATATGCACGGTTGACAGTTCTGCGATTCCTTGATAATCTAGACCTCTTGTATTCAGCTGGCCTCAGATGAGGGATCTGCACATGAAGTTTGGCAAGAGTCAAACATAAGATCGCAAGATACAAACAGCCACCATGGACTAACAGATGGCCGCAGTTGGAAGCTAGTATTGGAGGAAAGATTAATTGATTTGTCATTGATCAGACAAGTTGATCACGTAATGCTTATGGCCCGTAATTACCACTGACAACCATGTTCTAACACTTTATAATGCCAAATCACCTAGGATTGGGAGTCGAGCAAACGTTTAAGAAGTTTTGAAATTAATGATGAAGCAGCTTATGGCAAGATAAGCAATAATAAAGGAAGCCTCCGAACTACTCTATGATGCAGAAAATCTTACATCATCCTATCCTGTCTCACATTTTGCAAGGGTCCCAAGACAGGAAGATATTTATCATGTTCTCAGAGGTCTCATGAGATTTCCGACGAGTTTACTACAGACGGGAGTCCAGCCAATGGTCATCAGCTAATATGCATATAACACAAAAATGCCAACAAGTAAATTGCTAAAAAGGCACGTTTCAAATTGCCAATACGATCACTTACCTACAGCCACTGACCTGTTTCGCTTAAATACAAATTCATGCACCTTTCATGGCCAGCAAAGCTTCTCGCATAGATGTGCATGCTATCACTAAGCATTTTGAGCAGGAAAAGCTTTTGTATATTTAGATCCCACGATTTTAGATTAGCAAAGTATCGAAAGTCAAATACCTCACCCTGATTAAAATCTTTGAGAAGATTGAAATAATAAATTGACAAATGAGCAATACATACCCCCTGAATCCTCTTGCCGGTCACAGGGCACTTGGGGCCACTGGCTCTCTTCTTAGTGCTCTGGTAAACAAGCTTCCCACCTGCACTCGACACCAATCACAGGCACTTCAGCACTGTTTCCATGACAGAAATCTCTCACAGAACGAATATCAAACACAACGAGTTAGTATCCTCATCTACTAATATGCATATTCCAATCATTCCTAGAAGCTCCACAAACACTATAACATAAGCTCATAGTTCTGCTTTTCAAGAGTGATAAAGGAAGCGCCGACGGGGAGAAGAGTGAAGAGTTACCAGGGGTTTTGACGACACGATGCTGGTTCGACCTGGTGGCGTAGCTGTGCCGCTTCCGGTAGGTGAGCCGCTGCACCATTTTTCTATGTCTCCGCTCTCTCTGTCCTTAGTTTTGATAGCAGCAGAGGAGGCATCCTGTGGATTAGGGTTCCAAGTTTATAACAGGTCTTCTCATGATATTACCCTAGATCGGACGGCTGAAGATTGGTACTTCCCTTATGATCAGACGGCACACGCTCAGGCTAAATAAGACGAGGCCTGCGAATGCACGAAGGTTGGCCGTTAGTGAATGGAATCGATCCGTCTCGCTTAATGGGCCCCTTAGTGGGCCCAATTTGGGCCAATGTTTCCCGAATAATATGGGCCCACAAGAGGAACCAACAACACTTGTTTGTGCCTTGCCGTTCGTAAAATACTAAAAAGGACGATCTGTGCTCCACACAGAATTAGATTACAGTCGGGCATGATAGCTGTCTTGTCTAAGTAACACCTGCCATATGTCCTTTGCTTTCACCATGAGCCATCAAAGTCGACACATCGGTTCAATCCAAGTAGAACCTTAACTTCAACCCGGTAGAAGCCTTGTTGAGTTAGAACAAGTGACACAGTCTACCGGTTCTAGACTGGCCGACACGATCGTAACCCAAGATTGGCTATCTGGAATAACAGGGCATTTCCTTACCCTAACTAGGGGAAAACAAAATTTGGGTATCTTTATTTTTGTACGGGGATAAATAAGGAAGTACGGTATCGATGGGATCCCATGAAACCTCTGAGGGGAACCTCATTTTAGGCTAAAATTGCTATCACTATTGCCGTAAGCCTGTGATATGTATTGTATGGACTGTAGAGATCGTGTGAAATCTAGAAATAAGTGCTCCAGCCTCCTCTTCTCAGCAGGGGAAGAGCAAAAATGAAGGCTCCACGTGAATTTTCCGGCTGACAAAGTTGATTCGGTCGAGTTTCTCATGGCACCAGAGGACCTGGTCTCTCGTCACCTTCGCCATATTCAGAACCCGAGAGATCAGCCTCACTTCCACCTGAGCAAACACCAGCATCAGCATCTTATCCCCTCTCTCCCGGTGCTTCTGGAACCGCTTGACGATGCAGTTCCCACTCCTGAGTATGTCCTTGAGCTTCCTTTCCTTCTGCAGGGTGCCCAAAAGAGGAAAAGACGGTAACAAAACACAGCCGTCCGTTAGGTTCACCTTACACAAGATGACTACTATTATCTGGCAAAGAAAGCCAATAAACATTAACCTTTTGGAGTTGATTTCTTGTGGTGATCAGAAGATCGATATCTGCAGAGTCTAGTAGATTGAACTGAGTTTTCTTGCAAGCCCCATGGATGGCATCTCCTCCTCCTTTGTCGGAATGAACAAAATCCCAGAAAAGCCGAATTGTTTCTTCCATTACTTGCACTAGTGCTGCAGTTGGTACAGCATCTTCTTCTCCCACTCTGGCCTTCTTCTCACTGAAGCTATCATCTGCAACACGGTTACAGACATATAAAGGTACTTGTCTCTTCAAGTGCTTGATCAGTTAAATCTACGACAGTTACAGTTGGCTCTTTGATCCCAGGACGGATTTTCAAGCTTTTTTTGGAAAGCGATTTTCAAGTTATCTTGCTCAATATAGTGAAAAAGAAAAATAAGCCAAATATACACCAAGCTGCACTTCACAAGACAAGTAGTGTTGTTATGGGGACAGTTCCCTAAATGCAATGATGGAACAGGAATACACAAAGCTGAAAATTTTGAAGGGAGTAACCGATCAAAACAGACCTGCCAATATAGGCATTGTTTTTAAGGATGTAACTCATTATAGTTTCCAAAACGTTTTTCACAGACGAAACCAATTGTTAACGTTAGAGCTCTAGGAAATGTTACCTTTTAAAGCTGGGACTTGGAGAAGGCTTCTCACAACACACCGATTCTTGACATAATTCTCAATCCTCGGACCCTGAAATGGCTCATTCTCTATAAATCTATGAAGGAGCACCTGAAATAGCTGAATCTCACCAGCTACACAATTGTACTGGCGGTACCCATGAGGATCGAACCCCAGCAGCTCCCAGGATTTACCATACTGCCACCGGAGCATCTCCCACGAGAGGCAGGCCTGCCCGATATAGATCATCTCCAAGTCCCCGTAGAATGCTTCTATTGAATATACAGCTGGACCAATCTTGTTTCTCCGTAATTTAATCGGCCACAACTTCTGTGAGAGGAGGGACTTAATCATGGGAGTTGGCGGCCTCTCCGTTGCATTTGATTTTAGAGGGTCTTTTAGATGGAGGAGGCCTGCAGATGAAGCACGTGATAAATTAGAAAAGCTTTCCGAAACCATTCCTGCGTGGAACCTGTAAACCCATGTCTTCGTACTCTTGACAGGCTGTCCAGTTTTGACAAGCAATTGAAACTAGCAGTACTCTTGCCTCTTAATGAACACCCACTGAAAATTTTACATAATCGAACTACGGAAACAGTCTTTACAATCAATTTACTGCTTCCTCCTCCTTGTCTATATATAGA
The DNA here is from genome assembly GCA_900174645.1 of Sonneratia alba. Lineage (NCBI taxonomy): Eukaryota > Viridiplantae > Streptophyta > Magnoliopsida > Myrtales > Lythraceae > Sonneratia > Sonneratia alba. The sequence continues at coordinate 1,008,892 of FWPY01000040.1, forward strand.
TAGCTGATTGCTACCCACTAGCTTAGGAAACTTCAAATGGGAGGTGGCATTAGAATGCATAGGTGGACAACTGCAAACATTACAGCACATTTTCGGGATATTGTATTTCTTATAATGGCGAAGAGGGCTTAGCCGAGTTCTGATTAAAGGCAGAGATATGGTCCTTAAACTAATACACGTTGTGGCCTTAGAATGCATAGGTGGAGAGGAAATGAGTTTGCTTTACAGCCCCATCAGGGCACCATCTCTTAAAGAGATCAATTTAATGACATTGGAGGGAGGCGCACCGCACCGTCCATGAAATCTCTTTTTAAAGGTTTCCCTGAAGGAAAAATGGGGGGGAAAATGTCTCCGATGCAGTCACATGATTAATCAAATCCTACAGATAGAGCCGACCCTCCAGGATATTGAATGTGGCAGATCCATACACACGGGCTCGACCCAGATTTTTGTTCGGCAAAAATTTTTCTGTTTTTCACCTTCTTTTACTTGAAAACAACTGGCATGTGACTGCTCCGTGACACTCTCCACTCAAGGATTGGATATCGAAAAGCAAGTGAAAACTGTGGAACAAGCTCTCTATAGAAGTAGCAAGTCCTTAACGAGGCAATACGCAGTATCTCAAGAATGAAGGACGCTATCTAACAGCTTCACCATAGAACTAAGCCAACCGATCTGAGTTCATTTCTAATTCTCATCATTACTGAACCATTGTAAAAGGATATGTTATTCTAGATTCTGAGACCATGAAGGAATGAACTTTGCAAAACCAACAATGAGTTCGAGGTACATACCAATGGCATGCATCGTCTGGTAATTCAAGACATCCAATTTCCGCATCCTTTCAGCATAACTCCTGTAAATCTTTTGGATCTCCATGATCCGACCCTTATGCTCAAGTTTCGGGTTGGTGATCTTCGGCGGCTTCATCCTATCATCATCCATCTTTGTGGGAGAAAGCTTGGATTCCTCCTCCAATTCCGGTTCCTCTAAAATTGTGGGAAGCCCACCGGTTCTTGCAGCCTTCAACTCCTGCCTTAGCTGCTCGATTATCTCATCATGCTCCCACGAGGAATTCAAATCATTTTGATCGCCATATTCTGCTTGTCCACTTTCTTCATTGTCCAGTTTTTGTTGCCCATATTCAAATTCAGCTCCTCTAGAATTTTCAACAAAAAAATTATCCTCTTGCAGCTCCATTTCTACAAATCTGCCATTATCATCTTCATCAGACTGGTCCTGTCGATCTTCACCAGAAGAAACAACTTCTGGTTCGGCTAAGTCTTCATCCCACACGTAACGTTCCTCTGAAGTTGGTTTTTCTTCAACTTCCTGGATAAGTCCCTCATCAACAGGCCAAAAACTCCCCCCCACAAGTCCTTCATCGCTACAGGAATCAACTTTATCATCTTCTTCTAAGACAGCTTCATTGATAAAAGAATCAATTTTCTTACTGTTCATATAGAACCCATCACCACAATCAACAGACTCCACCTCTAAATCAATCTTTGGAGCTGAATTTTCCGAGAAAATCCCAACTTTATTAGAATTTTCCTCAGCAACATGTTCGTTTTCTGAACTAATCCCCTCCACCTTCTGTATTTGATCATTGCCGAAATTCCCACTTTTTGTTTCCTTGTCCAGAGCATTCTCAACACCAAAGCATTCCACAGATTCTGTTTCTTCAACATCCACGATTTTCTCTAGGCTAACTATAGCTTCCTCAGAAAAATTGCAAGCACTTAGAGTGGTAGAATCGATTGAACTCTGAAATGGCTCTTGTACAGTAAAGCTCGGAACTTTGGGTTCTTCCACGGATTCAATGATGTCGCTCCTGAATGAAAACCGGTACTTACTCGATGACGTCTCCAGAAGAACAGACTCCCCTTTATCTCCGCTGAAGCTGTGATGATCGTCCTTTTTAATGTTCTCAGTGGTCTGATCATGTCCTGCCTCCTTTATGCTAGCATATGAGTCACAATTTTCTCGCTGCAAGTCATAAAAATGGCAACTTTTCTCGTCCCTCTCAGACCCATCTGCCCCTGCTTGATACGTCCTGCAGGAAAACGAAGGAAGACAAGCTCATTTTCAGTGGAAGTTCCCTGGTGAAAACAGAGTCTACCTCTCTTCTTTCCCCCGGAAAACTGGAAAATTCGATAATCACGTACCTGAATATGTATCTGCTCACTGAACCAAAAGCGCAGAGAAGAACGTTGCAGAGCAGAGCCCAGAAAGATTCCACAGCCCACAGCATGTCTCCGTACAGGAACCCGTCGTTTAAGAAACCACCTCCCGCGCCAAACAGACCATCAGGGTGAGTTCCGAGCAAGAACAGCTTCCGGGCACCCATCAATGTCAAACATCAATCTCTTTTGAGGGTTGGTTCGTGCTCTGCTTTCGTTCTCAAGCAAAGCTAAATGCGGCAGGGGGGACGTGACTTAAGGCCATTGGTTCAGTTTTCTCAAATCAAAGCGAAGCTCACCGGTGAGAGAGACAGAATTAGGGTGTGAAGTCGACTCCCCACTTGCAGACAGCAAAATTTGTCGGGGACAGGTTCAGGCGACATCTCTCCATCCAAGTCTGCAAGATTGTAGGATATAATACATAAGCAAACATGTACGCCAGAAGCACTGTCACACCCGAGAAGAGGAAGAAGAAGAAGCGAGAAATAGAGAATCGTGTTCGAAGACTAATCAATCGAGTTGTTCCAATTTAAATGTTTTACCTGGCACGTTCAGGGTAAAAGTTCATTCTGCATAATCCCATCCATGGTCAGTCAGATTTTCCGAAAAATCGGATGAAGGCGGGGGAACATTGCTCGTTGACTGACATCTGAAGGCTGAACGGTTCCAAAATAGAGTTCAAGTGGCCAAGATAGACCAGTGGATACTACTGACACAAGTCTCGATGGGCCATTAGAGGTGCAACTAATTGAAAGAAATTATCACCATTTCAATCCCCCCCATTTTTTTTGTTTACGGGTACGATCGATAGTGAAGTCAAATACAATTTTTCTTTCAAAAGTTGCCCATCATAAGTCCACATGTGTGGGTGTGTATACATAAATGTAAATGTACATGTTTGATTTGTTTGAATAATAAACCCTTTTTCCCCCATTTTGTACCATTCTTTATATCTAAAAATATGATATTTTATTGACCCCAATTTGATGTGAGTATACATGCCATTACAAGATAAAACCCTTTAAAATATTTATATCCATGTTTATTTACAAAATTTAAATTTAAGATATTATTTTATCAAGAAAAAAACATGTAAAATTATCATAATTTAATTCATAGATTCATTTTTAAAAGTAAATAATAAGTGAAATAGTCCTAACAATATATATATATATAAAAGTATAATTCATTATTTTTCTTTCTAAATAAATTTTATTCCAAACGGTTTTCCCAAAGGACAAATGGAATAGTCCATTCTCTTTCGATAATTCGTGCACGTGAAGTTATTGTGGAAATGGAATCGGGTTGAATGTCAAAGTAGACCCAACAAAGGGCAAGGTCAAGTTCTCCTCAATCTAATTTATTTTTTCTTTTTTTGGTTACAATTTTCTTTTATATTCCAGTTTGACGGCACTATATATTTAGTCAAAAATTTTTTCATTCACAAATTTTACTGTTAATAATTATGTAAAATCTTCTTTTATATGTATATGAAGGATTCTCCACTCTTTTATTATTATTATTATTATTATTATTTATGAATTTCGTGGTTTACTTTTCATGAAGAATTTTATTGGGTCATTCAATGGATCCGAAAGTTATTTGTTTGGCAATGCAGAACTAGTCTGTCTGTTTTTCCCTGTAGAAGAAGGGCTCATTCAGATTTCTTCCCTTTTCCTCATTCTATTCTGGATGGAGAACTCGAAATCAACTTCCCCATGGCACTGTAATATCTGGTCTCCCGGTGTTCGAATTTCTCGACGGTGTCTTCTGTTTGGCATCTAGGTACCGAAACTACCGTTCGTGGAACGTCGACCACCGCATCCCTCGGAATAGATTTGGAAGATTTACTCCTGTCGTTTGGATTCTTGCTAAAAGTTAAACTGAGATTTTGAAGGGACAAGGTGTTAAGGTTCATTCATTGAAGTGCTTCCGTACGTGGGTGGTACCGAGGCCTTGGAGGGAGCAGATGAAGACTGCTGCTGAGCTCTGACGCTGCATCCAGGAGTAGGAGGGATTTCCGCGCTGTTGCCTTCGGGGACTGCAGACTTAAGCGCTCTTCCATCCTTTCTCATGCCTCCTCTCTCGAAATGAACGAGTTCAGTGAGAAGTCGAGCCATCAGACTCTGAGTTCAAACTTCCCAAATGGCCCCTGGCTGCCACACTATCTTGGAAATCTTGGCTTCCTTAAAAGTGGAAGATGCAGCCAGCCACCTTATAAACCAACCCACGTTCGTTGATTCAGGTCTTCTTTAACTCCCGGCTATTTGATTTATAGTTATTCTTGCGTGAGATTGAATTTTGAAACCGACATCTTAGGATCTTCGTAGTCTTGACTTTTCTTATGAATGTTTTATTCCAATGAATAACGACGGGAAAAGTTCTCGTCTCAGTTTAGTGAGAAACTTACGGTGCGCAAAGTAAATAAAATGGATTGATGACATTAACACGACGTAAGATCTTTTCTCCTTCGGAGTGAAAGCAAGCAATCAACAGCCTGACAACTATGAAGTTACTATGACCCGCAGTTTCTCCTCTTCTGAAGTCCTCCTTCAAAGCTTCTCTTACGCTCGCAGAACCGAGAATTCAATCATCCTATGTAGATTTTCTATACAAACTCTCCATGCTACCAACTATAAGAAATGAATAGGAAAAAAGGATTCAAGATTTTTGAGAGAAATAGATCCTATAGAACTTCCCAGTGAGGCGAGCAATGATAACTCGGAGATGTGAACGTGCAGAACTTGCTTCTCTGGGGTCACTGTCTTGTGGCAAAAACGGGATTCCGCCGGAGCAAACTCAAGGCCGGTTGTGTATGGGATCGGATCCTCCTCGGACTCGCCTCTTGCTCGATGCGTAAGGGTCAAGTTTGCCCTTGACACTCGGAGCTGACTGCTCTGTGATCATTCTTCCCTCATGGGAGCTGGCCTTCTTCAAAACCCGTGGGTTCTCAGCTTCTACATTCTGAGTTTCTTGAAGCCCGATTACACCTGTGCTTCTCATGGCAACGACATTGCTGGGATTCACCGCTAGGATCCCGATAAGGATGAGGAGTACAAGTGCACGGTGAGCCATAGAACCTGTGACAATATCAGTTACAAGTTCCAACTCTGTAGATGGACAAGAGGCTTACCCAGTGGAGCCATCCCTCTGATGTCTTGTTCCATCTGCAGAGAGAGACGACACCGGGATGCGTTATTTATGTTTGGTGGGATTTTTGGAGGCTGTGCTTTAGAAAATAAAGAGGAAGGAGGAGGGGCCCCGAGTACAATCTGCAAGATGGAGTTCTCAGATTGATATTCCAAATCATTGTTATTGCTAAGCATGAATTCTAAGCATATTTGGTTAAGGCTGCTGATTGTGGGGAATCTGACATGGATGCAATAATGAATGGGAAGTAGGAACAAATACCCTTTATTCAGACAAGCATCTTTTCCCTCTCTTTTCTAGATTTAATTCGACGGTGTCCAACTGGTAGTGTCACGTTGCATAATGGGCAGACCGTACTTTGCCAATCTGCTTTGAGATCGTTTACAGTGTTGAAATCATCATGTACACTGCATAATCCCAAGTTTCAAGCTCTTTTAACCAAGGCGGGGGGCAAAAAAAGCGGTCTTCTTTGCTTCTGAGTGCTTCCGACGTATTCTAAAGAGCACATGACGCCAGTTGAAGATGATCTTCAACCGTTGGCAAGTAGGTTTCATCTGTTACATGGCGTGGTACAGTACAGAGACCGTCAATCCGAGATAACAGTCAAGATTGTTGTGGGCATTATGGTAAATGACTGTTCCTTTCTCACTAAGGGAGAACACCTTGTACCATAAAACTGACAGGATTGAAAAAGCACTGTAGATGGCTACACTGTCACATACAGAATCAAAATCAGAGAAAGAGAAAAGGGAAAGAGAGAAGAATAGGACATTACCCCAAAAGAAACCAATGCTCTCTTTTATATTTTTAACACTCAGGGAAACCTTTATATACATACATACATACATGTATGTATGTATGTCTATCTATCTTCAATAAATGGTTTCAAATCATAATTTTTAAAATTAGACCGAGAACAAGTGTAAACATAGGTTTATGGATCATATCAAGAGTTCAATGGGTTAAACTGCATATTTAATAATATAAATATTACTAATAAATTTATATAATATTAGAATTTAAATATATTTTTATAATCAAAATTATTGATATAACCATTATATTAAACAAAAATTTAACATAAAATATAAATATAAGTATAGTAAAATATAATATGTGCATTATAATATATTTTTATTTTTTTCTAAATTTTAAATCGGTTGGTTTTTTCACCAGTTCAATTAGGTTCATTGGTTGGTTCAACCGAAGTTAACCTCTTTGAAAGTGCAATTAGTTTTTTTTATAAAAAAATTGGAAACCGACCACTCACTCAGTCTGACTTTTAAAACTATGTACCAAACCGTTATTCCGACTATTAAACGGAAGAATGCATTTAACAGAGATTCTCACTCACCTGCAGAGTCATGGAGAAAATATTCAGGACTTTTGTGTCGATATTTCCACATTTTAAGAATTCCAAGCTCTCTTCTCCATGCAAACCCTAATGAATCTAACACTTCTGGGTATCATGCATGAAACATATATATATATATATATTGTGGTGTATTTTTGTCCTTGTGTTTTGAATGCTTGAATTTCCGAGGAAAGTGAAATAAATATAGGGAAAAAATGTCCATATTCTTTTTTTTAGACCATCTTTTCATGTATCGCACTTTATTTAGTGAGTATGGGTATGTTGGCAACACAATAGTCGAGAAAACAATCCAAAAAATATACATATTAAATGCCACGGGGGAACATTCTAAAGCATAAATTCTTCTACTGACTCCAAGAACAAAAAATGACAACAGTCTAGTCGAGGGAAAGGGTCTGCCAAACTGACCATTAATTCATCGGACGATATTTTATATGATTTGGAATTTATTGTTAATCTTCAGATATCAACTCCGAGAATTTCAAATTTTAAATTTGGTTTACTGCATGTTATCAGTTTGCTAGTCATACCCACTCGGCAGGCTAATAGTTAAGCTTTCATTATTTATAACAAAAAATGAGAGTTTTAATGTGTTGCTAGATATGAATATGAATATATATATATATATACACACATATATATGCTGATTCTCTTGCTTTTTCATCCCTAATTGTACCCAACAAAATGTTATTCCGAGCATAGTTTTAAAAGTTGAATATGATCTGCCCCAATATAATTCAGATACCAATGGCCGGACCTACATTTTATCCTATTCAGTATTCGGTTTGGTCTTTGCAACTATGATTCAAAGTTTCTACCTCACAAATAGGAATGGGGACCGACACGTAACGTTAATAGAGATTTGATTTACAACATTACCACTGTTCCTCAGTAAAAACGTTGCAATAATAATCGAAATTCTCTCCTGGAAGGGTAATCGGAGGTCAGGCATGGACTCGCCTGGCTTCGAAATCCGTCTTGTTGCCGGATTAGGAAATAACCGAAGTGGATGTTGCTGCTTTTGTTCTCCCCCTCTCTGCCTCAGTTTCAGTACGGGTACGGACCCCATGATGGAGTTCCATGGACTCAACAGATGCGTTGTGTCTGATGTTTCCCCTGTTGAAGTTTCTTTGTCCCGAACCACAACTCATTCTATCATCGATTACTGAATCCGAGATCGGGCCATCCCCTGTCGGGGTCCTTATATATGTATATACGCGCACACACACACACAGGAGGGCCCTATGCGGTCCCCGAACCGAGAGCCGTGGGATTCACGAGCAGGGCCCCATTCGTAGGAGTCATCGGCAGTTTTCGAGTACTTGGATCGGTCAATTAGTTTGAAGAATTAAAGGGAAGCGATTTGTGTTGTGGCGTTGCTTTGGAGATTCTCAATGTGGGTATTAAAGTTGTAGCTTTTGATTCAAAAAAAGAACAAAAGGAAGGTGGCGGTCTTCTGGATTGCGACGACCGGATCCTCTGTCCCTTGGTCTCTTGACTAAAGCCAATGCCCAAAGTGAGAGAGAGATTTGCCACGAAGAGAGAAATAAAGCAAAAGATTAGGTAGAGCCTACCTGGAAAACTTGCCCGAGTTTGAGATTTGTGTGCTTTGTGTACGAGTATGCATGTATTCTCATTCTGGTTCTCTTGCACCTTCACTGAAAGTTGCCCGTGCCATCCAAATTTCGACTAACAGTCGCCACGCTCAGTTCAACGTCCCACTGCCTCCAGGAGGTTAGACTGACCAAGCCTGTCAGTGAAAATTAAGGTCCTGGGCCTGTAGCGATTGAGGTAGATATTTTGGAGACGTAAAAGAATCAAGAATGGTCCACAAGATAACGAGGGAATTACAGAAGCGGGGAGCTAGCAGGATGCCACAGGTATGGATCTGGTTATCGGACTAAAATTTTGTACGAGAAGATCCATGACATATTCGGGAAATAATTCAAAGCCTGAAATTTCGTTTTCCCCGCACCGTCACGGGCACCAGAAGGCATTTACTGAATCGCAAATAGGGAAGAGACGAGCATTGCGCTTGTCAAGCAATGATGAAGTCTAAGATGAGATCTCGTACAAAACACACTCTGGTACACTGTGAGGCTGCTTTCACGGTCGTCTACGGGGAACAGCAGCACATTATTGGCTAAGTAGCTGCTTCTCGTTTTATGCAGTGGAGATCACAAATTGTATCTATGTACACGACAACATTAAACAACAAGTACATACTATTCAAAACAATCTTCCTCCAAGCATCATATGCTCCCCCGTGGACTTTGATGTCACTAGAACCCGTTGTACCTCTTATTGGGACAGTCACAGTTCTCTTCACTAATTTCTTCCTCAAATGTCTTGGTGGTAGACAGGTCCCTGGATGCAGGATCACACAGGTTCTTGATGAGCAGCAACTGGGCTTGCTGGTACCATTGCCGGTGCTATTCTGAAGTGCATGCCCTGGTGCTGCCCTGCCTGTAACATGAAAGCAACTTGTCTAGCTGCCAAAGCTGCTGCCTCCTGTGTCACCCAGAAAAGGTGAAAACTACGTCATAATATTTCCTAGGAAATTTCAATGGCCACAAGGGGAGAAAAGGGGAAAACACAGCTATTATCATGGAATATCTGCTAGTGGAACCCAGGAATAATAGAAATTTATGCAGAAGCCTTACAGGCCTGTCAACCAACAGCTTATTTGCCCCAAATACAATAACATGTATAACCATACATAATCAAGCTATAAGCCATGGCTACCCAAATTTCATGAGAAAAGTGAATCAAAAGGGAAGAACAGAAAGCAAATGGCAATCATGAAATTCACAATAAGCCAATACTTGCCTGTCTTTGCCTTCTATGCCGCAAGATGCTGATGGCCCAAGCCATGATGTAGCAGGGCAAGAGAAATCCAACAGCCCGAAGCAAGAAAAGCTGCATGAAATAATAAAATCTCAATTGGCATCTCAGCAAATCATCCAAATGTCTTTTTCCAAGCTAAACATCAAAAAGAGGTGCTCGCAGGAAGTGAGTGAGTCAAGGTTCTACTTACAGAGAAATAAGCAGAGGCATCATCATCCCCATCTTCGTCCGGGATCGTCAAGGCGTGGCGTAGAAGCAGAAGAGCCATTAACTGGCAAGAGAGGTAAACAAAGTGGAAGTCAATGAAAAACATAAGAGAGAGTCTATTAGGACACGCAAAATTGTTCCTATCTTTCAGGATTCCATTAATATCATCTGGAAAAAACAAAGGAGACAAGAATATATATGTTCAGTTGCACAATACAAGACATTTTATCATTTGATGCACCTTATATGATGAAAGTGGCAGCTTTCATTCACTCACCTATATCTTTAAATAGAAAACTAAGTACCTCCGAATATCAGAGAAATAAAAAGATTTTAGCTTTCGTTTTCTGCAACAGATTGAGTGCTCTAAAGTTAATAAAGAAAATGGATGGAAGGAAGGACGGAGATGATGAGAAGTGATCTAGAACAAAAACCACTTTGTTGTCCGTATAAATATATCAAGGGCTTTTTTGGGGGGTGAAATTTACATTCTTCCCGCTAAATAATAACTCTCTCTTTATATTAATGTCATATACTCTAGTAAGCTACCTCCCACACCCTCTCTTTCACCTTTTACTCTCGTTGCTGTTTTCCTTGGCAACTTTGACAAATCTATAGCTGGCATTTAAGCACTTACTAAAAATCAGTTTTTCAATGAAATCAACCCAAACTTCTATTATTTATTTGATAATGGCACTAAACTACGAAGCCCAACAGGAGAAAATCTTGTGGCATAAACATAGTTTCTATGTAAGTCAAGTGGGACTAAAAATAGAGGACTCACAATTAAGGCAGCTGAGCGGCAAAATGCTGCTCCATTGGCATTTGAATTTGTGTACTCATCATACTCAGCATCTAAAATGTGACTTTCTGCCTCCGCTATTGCTAGAAGGCGAGGATCATGTAAATCCAATGGGGTGCCCGATATTGTCCAACCTCCACTAAAGAAAATTCAAACAAAAAATGAGAAAATCAATAAATGGATAAAGAAAGCAATATGAGCAAAATAGCTAATTGTGTGGTCTATATGCTCCTTGTGCAAATTAAATTTATAGAGTGACCCACAAAAACAATGGGTACTCCCTCTCTATATATATTACTAACGGCATGATTTGGGCATTTTCTGTGATTACCTTCTATTGCATTAGTCTGTATGAAGTGAAAATCATAAAGGGACATCATTGTTACCCGATATCAATCGTAGCATCATCTGTCTCGGGTGGATGCGGTGGGGCAGTATAATTAGGCTGAAATTGCTGACACAACAAAATATACAAAAGCAAAGAATATTAGTTTTCACATAAGTATTGACGAAGAAGTGGTGCATATGAAATTTTCTTCCTGCTTAATGGCCATAGACCATGGAGGAAGATACCTGATGACAGATTTCACAAATAATATCCCCTTTCTCATTGCACCAGTGCTGAACACACTTCCGATGAGCATACTGCACATGACATGACCTAGTTTAGAGATATATATATATATATATATGTACTATTTAACCAAAGGGGCAAAAGGTAGGGCCAATCAAGTTCAAACTATCAGAACAAAACTGGCAAACATAAAACATATCCATGATAAAAGTTGTCACCAGCCAACAAAGAAATGCATTAAACTGAAATCCAATCTTCCAGATTGTTTTCTTTTGAAACATAAAAATCTATCAACCTTGCAACAGCGGTTTCTCACACACTTGATCATCTGTCAGAATGAAGACAATAATTATTGCACCATTTCAAGCATTCACATTTCAGTAACAATACAGAGATAGATTAGTTTTCCCATTTATTTTTTTATCAACAGCAATAGCTTGCAAGCTCAAACTTTATTGCGATGATTCCAAGCTAACCATGGTCATGTACTAACCGTATTAAAAGAAAACTTACAACCTAATTAGCACTAAAATGAATTGCAATATCTCGTCTTACAAAATCATATCTCAGGATCAAGATGTTTGCCCCAGAAAAAAAGGTCATCTTTTCAAGAGCTGAATTGCGTCATTCGTGAACTTCCAGTATTAACAAAAGCAATAATAAATTTACGCATCCAAAAAAAAAAGTCAACCCCAAAAAGATAGCAATCAATTCAAAGAACATTCAAAGTACATAAGATCCCTACATTTGTGAGATATAGGACTAGAATGAATATTATCAAATCGCCATATCGTGCGTAAAATATATCGATTTTCGGAAAGCAGGGACGTGACCAAAGCTAAGGAAACCCTCCTTTTACCTTGAGACTGCCGCTACAGGCACAAGGAGTCTCCAGATTCTGTATACTATCCTCATCCTGGCAAATCCGGCATTCACCCATCTGAATCAGGGGCTGCTCCTCGTTGTCACCGGCTCCGGTTGGGGCGGAGATACCGCTTGATGAGGCCTCGGCATCGTGCCTCTCGAGACCGTCAACGCACAAGACCACGTGATCGCTCATTGGACTCTTCCTTCAAGCCTACCCAAATCATTCGAAAGAAGATCTCAATAACAAGGATCCTGACAGGAAAACCGGGGGAAAAAAGAAAACCCATGACGGGAAGGACCAGAAGGCCATGAAAGATAAGACATTTCATCCTATTCTGCAGGAAAGCACGATCTGGGAAGCAGAGAACAGCGGGAGAAAAACGAAGAAGGGGATTACCTGTGAAAATGGTGAGAATTGGGATGTGGGTCGCTGGTGAAATTGGCGAAAGATGGAACTTTAAAAAGAAGAAGAAGAAGAAGTAGGGGATGGTTATTAAATTGACTTATAGATCACGCGTTTTCTTCTTTATTGGAGCTTGGAAGGGGTTGAGCTTCGGAGATGGATGACAGGGCAAGGCAAAGGGCAGATTGATTGATATCTTCTCCGGAAATTTAGAACGAAGGAAAAGAGTATTGGATTTTATTTTCGGTGATGATGCCCAAATTGACTTGGATGATTTTGTGCGAATGTGACGGAGAAAGCTTGGCGCGAGCTTCGGGATTCTCCGACCGTGGGACCGCAAGAAACAACCCATGCGCCCGGGCACATGGGCGACATTCATGGGCCCATCCCCTCCGAAACCTATCTTAGAACATTATACCACTTTGATAAATGTCCTTTTTGTTTAAATTTCAAATTGTGCAGAGACATCTTCATGGGAAAACGCCGAGGACGACGGCGTAAACGCGTCATCAAGGCGGATAGACCGGGCGCATGCAGTGACCGTAGGCCTCCAATCCATCGAGATTGGTTTCTACGAAATGGGGAGGGAGCAGCAATTGCGTCCTTTCACCCGGTCCATCGCAGTTGTTGGCGTTGACGCGGTTTCTGATTAGATTATTCCTCTTCGGCTGTGATATGAATTTGACTCTCTTTCTTTTTGTGAATCATTAATTTCATAGAATTGACTATTTGACAGGTTGATCAACTTGGAACTTTCCTTCACAATCTTACGTTTGTTCATGCATGGAATTCCCGACAGTACATTTTTGACTGATGACAGCTATTCTCGAGAGAAGGAGGAATCAGTAGAGATAGGGGTTAGTGTGAACGCATTATGAGATCAATAGGTTTCAACTTCAATTTTCACAGCTGAAACCCCCTTTTTAATGATCATGTCATTATCGAAAACTAAAGCTCTGGCTGTCATCCTGATCTTGTTTTTGGGACTTCAAGCTGCGAGAATCAGCTGCAGAGATCCACAGCAACGCTGCTCCCTCGACTGGTTCTTCGTTTTCCTTGTTCATCGACCCTGAAGAGTGCTCTTCACGTTCTTTCTTGCAGCAAAAGTTCGGAACAGCAGTTTGTTTTGATTTCCAAAAGACGTCATAGGATTAAACAGATGCATCGGTACGCTTTCACGGAGAACCGTCGTGGAAAAACGAAGAAGTAAGCAGCCATACATTGCTTCGAAGAGTCAGGATAGGAAACTTCAGTCGGAAGATCTTCGCTACCTCCCAGCTGGTCATCCCTCGGGCTATTGATCGAATGTATAGTATGCCTATTGCCTCGGCCTCGGCCTCGGCCTTGCTTTCCAAATTTGTACAGGAGCCTATAGACAACCTCTGGTGGTTAAATGATACGAGTTGAAGCCCAATAGCCAGGAAGGAAGCCCAAGAGTTCTCTGCAAGTTCGATTTTGAAGGGAGACAGGCTGACCATTGACCACTGATCTCGATTTGTATCGTACGAGAGCGGCTTATGGCGGGCACAAGGAGGGACATGCCTTACGGGAAAGGGAACCCTTCTCATATTTAGACAAGCTTTCAACGTTCGTGATAACTGCACACCTAGGAATTGAATTTCAGGACACGAAAAAGGTGAGTGAAGATATTTTTTTATAAAGAAAAATATTTATGTAGTATTTTACCACTTCTCATCAATTTAGGAGAAGATATTGTATTCCCCTTAGTTACATCCGGTAAAGAATAGAGTCTCGTATCAGATAATTAAGAGAAAAATTATAAATTTATAAGAAAATTATGTATACTACCTATAAGTTTAAAATTTTCAGGTGGAAGTGAGCCTAATTTTTTATGAATGCATAATAAATTTAATATAGTACTATAATAAGTGGGCTCGCACTTCATTCAATATGAATTTGAAAATATGGCTCGTGATTAGCTAATATAAGCCTAAGTATAAGGAAAAAAAATATATGGCCCATGACTAGTTATTTTCTCAATTTAAATTTTTAGATGAAAATGAGATTGATATTTTTTATGAACGTATATCGAATTCAATATATCTTATTAGGCCAAAAACAAAGTGTTAGATTGGTGAACCCCTACAACGACCCTAATGGCTGAAGGGTCCACATACACGAGTGACGCATTAATATCGTGGAGTCTCATTGATTTACCACGCCGAAGATCGAACGAAACATAAAGTCCAATATATGTTGACTTGATACACAAAGCTAGCACTGCACATTCAAAGTAAATTCATGACCTCTAACCTAAGGTAAACGTAAGGGGAAATAAATTCGGTATAGCGTGATCGTTTCATAGTATAATATTAAAAAATTATAAATTTGATTATTGTAATCATAAAAAAAAAAGAGGGAAAAAGGTCTCAACGGCTGCACCATCCTCTAAGTATTCGCATCTAACCATTTCGAAATTACTCGCTGGACTTTAGATTGTAAGGTGGAAGCAAGTGATTAGTCTGCTTCACCTGCCTAAGTGAACTGGGCTCCAATAATTGAAAGGAGCTTGAGTGAGAGACACGGAGATTCCTTCGTCCCCAAGGCATTGCTGATTGGTGTATATATCATCATTGTCCACTCTCCTACCCGAAGGTATTATTTTCCACTCCACTATTTTTTGGTCGAGTTGTCGGGTCAATGAGTGGCGCCAAAATATCATCACTTTCATGGGCATGAATAAAAAGTAAATCCATGATCCGAGGATTAAGGAAGGAAAAAGAAAAAGCTCTAAAATTTATTAAGCATGTAAATACTACCTACCATAGTTTTTAAAATCATATCAGACCGGAAACCGGTGTAGGTATGAATTCATGGATTGAATTGAGGTTTAATAGGTTGAACAACATATTTTATAAATAATATTAATAATATAATATTATTAATAAATTTACATAATATTATAATTTGAATATAATTTATAATAAAAATAATTAATATAATAATTATATTAAATAAAATTTTAATATAAAATATAAATATAAATATAGTAAAATAAAATATGTACGTTATAATATATTTTATTTTTTTTTAAATTTTAAGTCGGTCGATTTTTCACCGGTTTAATTGGGTTTACCGGCTGATTCAACCGAAGTTTACCTTTTTGAAAGTGCAATTTGGTCTTTTATAGGAACCGGACCGGGTCAGTGGCCGTTTCCCAATTGAACCGGCCGGCCCGGTCCAATTTTTAAAACTATGCTACATACCCTAAATAATAATCATTACATCTAAAATCAACAATTTTTGCGTTTAAAATTGATCACACAGAGGCATAGATATTCTTTAGCATACGCATGATTAAGAACTCTAGAAAAAACGAAATTATAGCTTTTTTTGGGTTAAAAGTAATACGAGGACGAGTGAAATAGTGGGGAGATGGTTTCATCGATAAGAACCGAATTTCGTTAATGTTAGGTGGGTAAAAATGGTAATGTAACGAATTTCATGTTCTCGAAATTAATATATTTTATTCACGAAATCATTATACCCCGGAAAATGTCATACCATGCTTCGTAAAAACTTTGAGCCCGTGCACTCGGTGACCTTCATGTCGGCCCTACAACTCCCCTGCTTTCAGAGACACATATTTATTGGATAGAATTTTCCCAAAAAGTGAATTCCAATAGATTGTTATACGTTCGACTGTGAGTCCTCAACAATTTTTTTATACATAAATATGTATAATTAATTATGAATGCCGTTAAATAAGTTTGTAGTTGAATCATAGAGACTAGGGGTGAGAGGAAAAGTTGGAAAACCAAAAAACCGAACTAAGCCGGGTCGGAAAATAGGTTTTCTGGGACAATATTTGAAATTTAGATGATTTTTTAGTCATAAGATAAGATAATCGGTACAAAAGAGTTGGGTCTCAACCCAAAAAAACCAATGGTCCTCCTCTACCCAATTTTATTTTTATACTAAATATTTATTTAATTTATCTTTACAAATTTAACATAAATTTGATTATCTAAATTAATATATTTAGAAACTTTTTATATAATCATTTTTCTAATAAAAAATATTTTTTACGGAGGGTTATTATTTAGTTTAATAAAAATATTGGACCTAAAAAAAATAAAGCTGATAATATGTAGTTTTTTTAAAAAAATAATTTTGATAATTATTTTACCCTTTAAAATGCTAGATAAAAAAATTGAATCCCGACAAATTAAGGAAAAATCCACTCGGTCCTGCACGATTTACACCCCTGACAGAGAGTACCAAAAATTGAATTTTGTCCGTTGAAGTTTTGGTCCACCGGCTGTCGTGCTCTATCTATCAATTTCATCGGACTCCCTTGAAGCTTCCGCTGCTCGGTTGTTCTGGTGACCACGACCGGCTAACCTTAGAAAGTAACGCCGCATCCACCGTCCGGTACGATCTAAACTCTGGGATTCTACTATCCTCACGCCGTGAGATGATGGTATTCATATTCCAATCCTGTTTGTTTGTCAATTTGCACTTTGCTCCCTTACACTCTTTGCATCTCGTCTCTCTCCATCCTCACGTGACATGATGATGTGATCCTGAGACTAAAGAGATATAAAGGTAGATTTTTTTTAAATTTATAAAATTTTAATTATTAAATTAAATATAACATCATTATATAAAATTTAAAATTTCAAACCTTAAAGCAATTTTAATTTACGTGAATTATTGACAAGTTAATGAACGTGGCTGATTGGGAGTTCGTACGGAGTGACTCGCTAAGACTTTCCGAGGGTCGCCAGCTGGCCAGAGTGAGAAGGCAGCTTCGAGATTCCTTTTTTTCTTTTTCTTTTTCTTTTTTTTTGGGCTTTGTTTTCTTGCCGGATGCTGCCGCATCAAAAGAAACGTCGCAAAAAGCAGGAGATGATGCATGGAAAAGTAAGAGGGAGCAGAAACAGACACGTGGCACGGCTGTCCTCCCACGGCACCGACGGTGGCTCCGCCGTTATTCTCTCACGATTATTAACGGCCTAGCCTTCGGTTACCAGCCTTTTTCAACGATTCTTTTCCCTCAAGATTTACCAATATTGGGTTATAATAAAAGAAAACGTCAAGAAAATGCCCTTCTCCGCCCCCGCCAAAGGAGAAAATTGTAATTTCATAAAAAATTGAGAATTTATTAAACTTTATATTTTTATTTCTTTATATATTTTTTATTTATGACTGGAATTAAGAAGTTGTAATTAAGATACCGAAAAGTCAAATCACCCGATTCTCAAATCGCTTCACGTTGCATCAGGCAACAACATAGGAGAAATTTCTCATGCTGGAAACTTCCAGTAAGATTGCCTTTTTTTTAATTATTATTATTTTTACTGGCTAGCGAGCATTTTGTAATCTTGTTTGACAAAACTTTCTGCAATTCAATTTTTATACTGTTAAACTGTATAATTAATAGTGCAATACTGCAATTCAAATAACTTTCGATAGTTACATATGGTTGATAAGTTGATAATATACAGTAAATCAGGTTTAGAATTCGAAACTCTCGAGAGTCGATATCTGAAATTTAATTGGTGAATTTTAAATTGTACAATACATCGCCAGATTATTACAGTATCGATTACCACAAATATTAAAAAAACACATATTAAATAGGACAATACCATTATTCATATAATTTTTTTCTCCTTTGATGAATTCCGTACCCGTAGATATTTTGTAGCTGCATTAATCGTCCTCCGTGGTTAGGCAAAAGTTCAGACCAACAACCCATCAGACGTTAGATCTGATGATCTGTGCATTTTTCTAATATAAAAATTTGAATTTAAATATTAAAATTTAATAAATAGGAAGGTAGATTTCAACCAAGAAAAGTATTATATTTCATGCGAATTATTCCAACGAGTAGACAGGACCACCAAATGTCAATTCAACTGGCGACTTCACCCACATGTTTGCACCCCCTCTCTCTTTCTCTCTCTCTCTCTCTCTCTCTCTCTCTCTCTCTCTGCTATTTAAATATAAAGTTTGGTAATTCATTTTTTTGGCTATAGTTTGATTACAAATGGAAAAACAATTTAAAAAAACACACATTTATGCTTACTATGCTGCGCGTGGCCCGGCCAGACCCGGCTCGGCTCCACCAGTCAAAGTCCAAGTTGCCTTCCCTAATTAAGACGGAAGTAATTAATTAAAAAGAAAAATCAACCTTCGATGGGGGAAAAAAAATTGAAAAATGTACAGGTGTCATGGCTCTCCCCAGTCGGAAGCCTCCACGGTTTTGAAAACATCATTCATCGGATTTACTCTATTTTTCGGTGAAAGAAAATCCGTAAAATCATAAATGACTATCCATTAACCTGAAAAAGGAAGCACGTGGTCCTTTTAATTAAGATTATTTAATTATATTTATTGATGAAACGGGTTGACCCGAATCCTTAATTGTGTAACTCACTGTAATGTTGAAATGTCAGAAGGATAAAAATTCACCGTTCAGGCTCAGCCAATAATTTATGCTCTGCTCCGCGTTAAATTTGGCCAACCTCCATAAACGGCATCGTCTCCCGCTCACCGTTGTCGCTGAATGTCTTCTCCTCTCAGAGGAGGACTTTGAATTGAAAGTGCATAGCGTTAACTGAACGGCGAAAGGCAGAGATCCCTTCCTTCCTCCTCGTCCGGTCACTCTTCTACCCCCGAGAGCTGCATTCAGAGGTGAGTCGCTTCCTCAATTTCTGTAACTCCGCAGGTGTTGAATCTCTGCGGTTGTCTCCTCTGCAACTTCTGGCAGCGTTTGTTGCTGAGCTCGACAGCTCTGATTGACTTGTTTCTACTTTTGGCGATTCCCACACTGAGCTTGGAAGAACTCCAGGTGCTCCGGTGTTGGATCTCTACTCCTTCCTTGCACTCGAATCACCTGCCTCTCGCATCATTCTGTGTGTGTGTGCGCGTGCGCGCTGGCTTTGATGCTTAAACTTCGACAGAACCGCGGGACGAGATTCCGTTGCTCGTACATCGAAAGCGTGAAACTTCACATTACCTCACGTTTCTCACTGCACCGTTCCTAAATCTTCTGAAAGCAGATGTCTAGGACGATCTAAAGGAATGCAAGGGAAGATTTCTACTGCTCCCCCAAACCCCACCCCCCCTGTAGTGTGAAAGTTCGCTCACCTGATTTTCCCAAGTTTTATATCCTCAGCGGAAATTGCGACCCTTTCGTTTCTTGCCTATTTCTTCACTGTTTACCCACAAGCAATCGAGAAATTTGATGACATATTTGGGATTTTGCAAATCGAATTAGTTAATCATCTTTTCATTTTTTTTCCTGGTAAATCATCAAATTTATCTTTCTTTGGTAAATTCAAGATGAGGCGAGACTTTGACCAAGTCAATGTTACAGCTTGTCATATTTATAGACGGAGCAGGTTATACTGGGAGTCACCATGTGCTATTAAAATGCTTTTATTCTTACTGCCAGAAAGTTTTTCTGCATTAATTTACAGATTTTGAGGCGAGTTAATTGAATTAACGCATCGCCCACCTTCATTTTTCTGGTGATCAGATTTAGTGGTTCTTAGTCTGTCAAAATCGTTCTTCTGCATAGTTATCAAGTCTCAGAATAAATATCATACATTCCATCATCTATACATATATAGCAGTCAATCTGAACTGGCCATCACAAGAGTGCAATAGAACACTTCTTCATATTTACATAGGGCGCAGAATTTGTTTGGTATGTGATGACTTGATTCTTGAGCCCCCTGTCCTTTTTTTTTCCCTGAAAATCATTTCCCTCTACTTGAAATTGTGTTCCTCCATCTTCGTTATCATTCTCTTTCCAATATGGTGCTTCTGAAATGGTTATTTAAACTGCGTCGAAGCAGGAGTTCATATACACGAAGTTATATGTTGTAAATTTCTGTTATTTGAAGGTTCATATGTGAAAGGTCACTAGCAAAATAATTCCAGAGGACCACATTTTCTTTAGCATGATTTCTGTTCATAAGGATACCTGTCCTCTTTGCATTGTGCTGCCAAGTTTATTCCAAATATTATCAATTCTGCTTCAGTTGGTTAGATGATTGACTAGAGTTATTTATGTTCGCAGTATATCCAGTGAGTATCATATTGGCTGTATAAGGAAACTCTCCAGTCACATTCTCAGAAGCTCTTTATTACAATTTGTAACCTGAGAGGATGTATGTGTGCACCAAGTTCCTACTCCTTTGAGGTTGAGAGGATGTGCTCCTGCTTTCCCCCTCATAACAAGGAGCTTTTATTATGGGCGCATTCTGAAGTCATCAGTTAGTTGATACTTTTTGCGTTGGTTTCTAAAGGCAGATCTATGTAAAGCAAAATAGTTGACACTTGTCATTTCCAGGATCAGCAATATGAAGAAATGGTATGGATGTGTTATTGTTGCTTCTTTGTTTATGTTGCTGGTCCTAAGATATGTTCTACTGACCAATCAAAATGGGCAAAGCTATCTCAGAATTCCTATACCCCTAAATGGAACTAATCCTCTCGAGTGGGTGAAGGCTACAGCTCCACATGCAGCAGAAAATATGGTGAGTGCATCTCCTGCGATTCCTGTTGAAGCCATGGCTTCCATACTTTTCAATTCAAGAAATTTGGGTGAAGAGCAGCAGTCACTGTCAGCATGGAACCATTTGACAGAACTGGTAAATCATGCTCAGTTGCTACCAAATGGATTGGAGGCTATTAAGGAAGCTGGAAATGCATGGAAAAGTCTTATGGACTCAGTTGAAGAGCAAAGGCATTCATTGGCAAACAACAGTTCTCATAGGAAGGAAAATGAGAAGCAATGCCCACATTTTCTTAACAAAGTGAATGCGTCGGGGCTTGATAACAATGGTTTTAAACTTCGAGTTCCATGTGGACTGACTCAAGGTTCTGCTATAACAGTAATTGGAATTCCAGATGGCCTTCTTGGTAACTTTCGGATTGACTTAGCTGGGGAACCATTGCCAGGGGAGCCTGATCCCCCCATTATTTTACATTACAATGTAAGACTTCATGGTGATAAGATAACAGAGAATCCTGTGATTGTCCAAAATACCTGGACTGCTGCTCATGATTGGGGTGAAGAGGAGCGATGTCCATCACCCACTCCTGAAAAGAATAAGAAAGGTACAATCTGTCCCCAAGTTTTTGTTTGCTGATGTTCCTTTGTTTTAATTGGCAGAATAGTTAATATTTGCTCCTATTATCACGGATTTATGTCAACTGCACCAATTCATATACAGCTCGTGAAATTTCCTGCTTGCTATTTTTAGCTTATTCCATGTGTCTTACAGTGATGAACTGATAAGTTGGGCTACACTTGGTGGTCATTTTCTCTAAATGTTCACTGATTAAGAGCATTGCCAACCTCTTATTTCTCTCTCATAAATGCACATTGCATATATTTATCATTCTGATGCATACGGATCTTTGACCCCCCTTTTTTTTTGTCTTTTTAATGTACAGTGGATGAGCTGGATCAGTGCAACCCAATGGTGGGTAAAGATGATAATCGTTCTAAAAACATCCGTACACATTCCAACAGTTCAAAGCTGACTTCAACCGGACAAGATGGATCAGTCACTAGGAAGTATTTTCCTTTTAAACAAGGTTATCCATCTGTTTCCACACTCAGGGTGGGTTCAGAGGGGATCCAAATGACAGTCGATGGAAAGCACATTACATCTTTTGCATTCCGTGAAGTAATTCCTTCCTGTTCCCTGATTTTTCCCCATATTATTATAAGTTTATGGCTTTTGGGGAAAGTATTTTGTTCTCTAGTAACATTGCTTTATCTTTGCTTAGACTTTGGAGCCATGGCTCGTAAGTGAGGTCAAAATATCGGGAGACCTAAAACTCATTTCCGTCCTAGCTAGTGGTTTACCAGCATCGGAGGACTCTGACCATTCAGTTGATCTGGAAGCCCTTAAAGCAGTTCCAATTTCTCTTAGCGGATCATTGGATCTCTTTATTGGTGTTTTTTCAACAGCAAACAACTTTAAGCGACGGATGGCTGTGCGGAGAACATGGATGCAATACCCTGCAGTTAGATCAGGGACCATTGCAGTGCGATTTTTTGTTGGTCTGGTGAGTCATCTGTTCACAGTGCTTTATTATTTGCCTACCTATAAGGTGATAATACTTTGGGTCACGATGGCCTTCACTTTCTAACATTCTTGGCCACCAATTTCTGGCTAATCTAATGTGAGCTTTAAATAGGGCACTTCTTCCTGTGCAAGTTTTTCATAAGAAAAATATCATTTGCACACAAGCTCACATCTTTACCCTGGCTTATTTGCAGTGCTTAATAGTATTTTAAATTCTGGGCCTTCCATCATCATTCATTCTAACCCCTAGTCCCAGGGAGTGTGAATATATATAGATTATATACCTTGGGAATGAGGCACTTTATTTCACAAGTTCAAGATCTGGTAGGCAAAAACAAGAAAGTGGTGGGCGTAAAATGAGATTACATGCAAGAGACGGAGCGGAACACTATGAACTTTTCCCAACTGATATCCAAGTTTTTCAGTTGCTCTTATCCTGTCCATTCTCAACTTAACACTCCTCGTGGGAACTTAAGAGTGAGATTGTAAAATAACATTTTGTAGATGAACTATTGATTGAGTTTTGAAATGCATTGCAGCACAAAAACCAGATAGTGAATGAGGAACTTTGGAATGAGGCACAAACATATGGAGATGTGCAGCTGATGCCTTTTGTCGACTACTACAACCTCATCACATGGAAAACACTAGCCATCTGCATCTTTGGGGTAAGCTCCTCTCATTGTCACTTGGAAAAAGGGAAGCAGAGCACACTTCATTGCTGGACTCATTGACTTCATGTTTCTCAACAGACGAAAGTGGTCTCAGCGAAATACGTAATGAAGACTGATGATGATGCATTTGTCCGCATAGATGCAGTTCTCGCTTCTCTGAAAAAGATCAATGTGAATACTGGGCTTCTTTATGGGCTTATCGAATCAGATTCTAAGCCGCATAGAAGTCCCGAAAGTAAATGGTACATTAGCTCTGAGGTATGGTCCATTTATCGGCTCACTGAAGGAATTAAAAGCCTATACGCATGTCTTTACATGTTGCTCTGCTTCATGACTTAATGTAGGAATGGCGTGAAAACACTTATCCCCCTTGGGCGCATGGGCCTGGTTATGTGGTGTCCCATGACATTGCAAATGCAGTCTACAAGAGATATAAACAAGGCAAATTGAAGGTACAATAGCACCGATAAATCATGTGTTTAATGTTGAGGACTGCAACTAGTTGTAAAAATTCCCGTTCAAATTATGGGAGAATTTTCAAAAACTATTTATTCTCCAAGTTTTTGTTCTCAGATACAGTGGCCAATAAAACTTAAGTTCTTTTATTTGTTTTTCACATGTCGCCTGATGGATATGGTAAATATAAATCATTCTCCAGATGTTTAAGCTTGAGGATGTGGCAATGGGGATATGGATCTCCGACCTGAAGAATGAGCACGGACTAAACGTGAGGTATGAGAACGATGCGAGGATCTTCAACACTGGGTGCAAGGACCAGTACATAATTGCTCACTACCAGGGGCCGAGGGAGATGCTCTGCCTGTGGCAGAAGCTTCAGGAGTCGAAACGCGCCATATGTTGCGGGGAACGATAAGGAGCAGTCTTGTTGAGGCATGACGCAGCCTGGTAATGACCATCTCACTGATCATTTTGAGTTGTTGTTAGTCTACGATCATCACTAGGAAGAGATCATTTTTAGAGCGGAGGGGTTTTTACTGCCACTGTACAGGTAAGCTCGTCCCACAGTACGAATAGGCTGTAGTTTGTTGAGATGTTGTACCTCGGGGTAGAGAGAGAGAGAGGGATGTATAGAGTTCAGCTCGGGCTTAGTATACCACGGGTCGCAGTTAACTCGATGTTAACATGGGCGATAGAGCTATTACTATATATAAATCATCAATTCTTTGTGCTTACTGCGAGCTGCTAGTGCAGTATTAGCCCGAATGAATAGGCTGAGGCATATCATTAATCGGACTAATGAGATCAAGAGATCATCTGGAATGGACATGATCTACAGTGAATTGTGTAAATACCATGTTCATGTTTGAGTTAGTTCAATACATACTGATCAGTTCTGGAGAAACAGTGAAGGAAACCTCTAGCGGGGCAAGAACCCGTGACGAGAAATCGCTATCTCGAACGCCTCCATCCTCTCCCCATGAGCAGAACCATTCCAATCGTAGGATGATATCTCATTGATGTTAAGGTCCATGCACACCTTGATGAGCTCTTCCCCGACCCGTTTAGCCCCTTCCTGAGTGGATAAGTGCACGAGGAAGAATGAAAATTGAATGCCAGAAAGAGATAAGAGAGTTGCTCATTGTCACTCTATGGATATGGAACGTTTCAAACTTCTCGAGATAAACAAGGACAGACTACTTACGATGGTGGTGCAAGGAGGGTCCCCGCGAATAGATTTCTGAAGTGTGCTTCCATAAAAGAAACACTTCTTGTTCTGGTCATCCACAAGCATCGCATAAAGCTGCTTGTCCGAACAGAACACTGAGACCCTAGGCTTCGAGGCAGTGCCAGTGAACTAGCCAACAAGACAGCTCTCGAGTAATCAGTATACATCCGAAGCAGAATATGCTCGCACAGATTAACCCAAAAACAGTTCGTGAATTATCTGAAACCGTCAATGAGGGTAACACAACCCCAATAAGAACCAGTTCATTTCAAGTTGCAATGTCAGTATCCCCAAGCAAAAGGGAGGAATGCAAAATACCTTCTTTCGGGCCCTCCTGTTTCGTATCTTTGCGCTTTCAGTCCGGGAATTTGCCTTCGCTTCTATCACCAGTGGCCCCGCCAGGTAACCTGCATCCAGTTTTTCCCCTTTTCTTTAGTGATCGCTCGTGAGAATATGCAGTGTTGAAAGATGAGTAAATTAAATGGAAAGTTTTTCCTATCGTACACTTCTGGGGCTTGACGATAGGACTGCCTAGTTTTAAAGGGATAGAGCAGCTCGCCAGTGGAGCACGAGTCCCCAGCTGCACCGGCGGAACCCCAAAGAGTGCCGTTTTCGGAAAACTTACGCACGCAACTCTGTCCATGGCCCCAGAACGGAGATCCGTTCTTGGTTATATATGTGAATTGGAAAGTCAAAGCAGCGCTCGGAAAACATCAGAGTGAAGACTGTCCTCGGCTAGACATTTTGTCGAACAGGTAAGGTTATGAGCAGTTCTTTGCTGTGTAGGGAGATCCGGCTAGAAACAGACAGAAGAGACGGATTCTCAGAGAGCGATTTGGCTCAGCCCGGCGAATCTTGTATGATTTATTCAAGTGGTGCCGGCAACAGACAATCGAAGCCTCAAGTATCTATCATGGGTCGTGGACCCTTTTTCTGGCCGTTCTGTCTTTTACCTCGGCCAGATATTATCGGATTGTCGCCGGAAAAAAAAAGAAGATAATTTGCTATGTATATATGTAATGCGTATATTATAAAATAAGATATATATTTGTGTAGAAAGAAAAATGAAAATAATTTTCCAAAAATGAGAACCTAATTATAAAAATCTTAATTTCAGGTGAAAATTACAAATTGCAAGCCCATGCAGCCCTTTTCTCTGTTGTTCGGTAAATCCGACCAATATTTCTCACTTTTATAAATAGAACAATGACAACAATGGCACAGCACTATTATTCTTTTTTTTTTATCATGTAATATCTTGAATAAATTAAAATATATTTTAAAATTAATATATGATCGGATCTCCATATCTAAAAAAATTACAACCAACCTTTCCGAGATTCAATCTAAATTTGAGAGTGCCGTCAAAGCCACCGGTCCAATTAGTCACCATCAGTAAGCCTCAATCTTATATTTTTCTTTATATAATAATAATAATAATTGAGCCCAATTGCATTCCCAAATTGCCCCCTGGTTCTCTTCTTGTATCGAACCGCGGATCGGAAAATTCAACCCATCTTGTCCACTCCATCATTCTCCCCTTCACGTCAGCTCTGAATTTCCATCGACCACTCTGATTTCTTTGCCCGTATATTTAATATTTAAAATTTTAAAATTTTATTTTATGTATTACGATGATAATGTTGAGTTTATGTAAGAATTAAATTTTAAAATTTTGGTTATTAGACTAAAAATAACTAATATGTATCATATCTATATTTTCATCATCGTTTTATCATCCCCATCCACTCGCTGCTGCATATCTCTATCTCTGCTCCCAACCGAACCGCCTTGTTCTCTTTCCTTGAACTAACCCATGGCTTCACCGACGGCCAGTGAGGCCTCCGATGATGGAGACCCACCTCTCTTGCGGCTGCTCAACCACCAAGACCTCTCCCTCTTCCTACCCTTCATGCTCGGCCTCTCCGACCACCACCCACCTCCACCAGCCCAGCCCGACAGGATTGTCCTCATCAACCCAATCACCCAGAGCACGGTGGTTCTCGACGGCCCCACCACCGGGACCCTCGACTCTCTGATCCGCCGCCCCTCGCCACCAGTATACCTGGTCGACTCCCCTTACCCGCCTGCCTCGTTATCGTCCATTGAAGCCCTCCCCAGGGTCGAGATCGCGGTCGAGAGCAGTGGCTGCCCTTCCTCGCCCTCATGCTGCGTGATATGCTTGGAAGAGTTGGGGGAGTGGGCCAGGGAGATGCCGTGCCGGCATAGGTTCCACGGCCACTGCATAGAGAGGTGGCTACGGATAAACGGGTCATGCCCTGTTTGCAGGTATAGGATGCCCGTCGATGAAGCAGAGCTCCAGAAGCTCGCCACGGAAACAGATGATCAAACATCGGATCCCTATCGTCGCCATCATCATCATCACTACAACAACCATGGGCGCAGAGATGCTGAGATCTGGGTCAGCTTTTCCTTTTCTAGGAATAATAACGCTCGAAGTTCCGGTGATGATCCAACTTCTTCAGGTGATGTTCATCAGCTTCTTGAATAAAACCCTCTCACATCTGAGAAGACCGTGCAGAGTATCCCATGGGGCAAGCAGGAACATCGCACGAAAGTGCAGTAGGAGTTCTTGGGTTGTATAGGGACTCTGGATCTAGCAGAGATTTGAGGAAGACGAAATAAAGGGGGTGCATAACACGTTACATAGCCAATAATTGAATCCACAGGGCATGACGGATCTAGATCAACGCTGATGTCGCTGAACAAAATCATCCATCCTTGGAGCTGTGCTTTTAAGTGATGTTTTAGTCACTTACGAAGTTCATGAAGGGAGGTAGAAGAAGAACACTTGCTGTCCCACCCATGATGATCGAATATGAATCTCTGAGTGTCGAGTGAGGAGCTAGTTGTTAGTAGTTGCGTGTACAGTGGAGGGCTTGTCACTTAATTTTGAGGAAAATTAGCAGTTTTTGTTTCCTATGGGCTGGTGTGGCTATAGTAAAGTTGATTATTCTGTGGACAAACGAGCTTTTCGTAATTTGGAACCATTCTGGTGATGGTACGACTGCAGGCAAGAGGGTCGCCACTCGCTGTCGAGTCAATTAAATATCTGGGGTTTGGGACCTGAGCAAGAACAAGAAAGCTCAACTCGGGCCTCCCTTAAGTTGCACCCGAGTTCCGACGAACAAATTGAGATATTTTTCGACTCGTTTTTTGACCATTAAGCTTGCCGATAGTGTGCCTCTCGGGGAAGGATGAGATCCATAATACGAGTGAAGAGGATCTTCCAGATCCGAGTTTGTCGAAATTTTGGGTGAAGTGCGTGGGGCATCGACTCTTGGGCCTGTTCTTGGACCACGAAATGGGACACATGGATGCTTTATTTCCCACTTTGGGTCTCATTTCGGAGCCGAGGCACTCTGTCAATTCCAAATGCATGCATGACATTAATCTGTTTCTAGTATTTTTCAAAGAGAATCAAAAAATTGGATTGAATCAAACATAAAAAAGTTCGTTTGAAATAAATTGATTTTCATATAATATATATTTTAAAGATGAAATAGTACGATTAGTCAGTAAATTGAAATGATTCGGTTAATTGGTTCGAACGGTCGAACCATATTTTTAAAAAAATATTTAAACTGTTTTAAATATAATAAAAATAAAATATAAGTATATTAAAAATATTTTTAAAAATTTTAAAATAATTATATGCATATTATTTTACTGTTAAATAGCATATTTTATATTATTTCTTACTAAATTTCATTTTAAATAAATTCACTAACTTCAATTCTATACATTTAATTTATATGTAATTGAAATCTTTATGATTTTAATTTTTTTATATTTCTATACCTTTTTTATTTGGTTTTATTTATATTTATATTTAATTTATTAATTATCTTTTAAAAAAATTATATAATCGTTTCGAAACAATTTAGTTCGATATATATATAATAGTTATGATTCGGGGGTATGTTACCTGAATTGAACTGAACCACTTTAACTGTTCAATAATATTTGGTACGGTTCGGCTCTACACACTGTAGGAGCACGTCCCCTCGATCACCACTCCATGGCCTAACCAACTTTCTCTGGTGCCAAGTGGTCTATCTTATGACGCGATGGACTCTTAACTATTATGGGACTCGCACACGATCAATCAAGCACTCTTTATATTAAGATCTCCTCGAGATGTTCTGTGCTCAAGTATTTCTTCATCATCTAATGTACAGATGCTGAAGAAATCCCAACGCAGAAATACTGCAACTTTTACAATGGAGCTCCGAACGGCAGCCTGGAGGCATATACATACGCATTCATATACTACTTAGACTAATTAATGGTTGATACCAAATCAACGTCACCGGAGGACAATCTGTGGTGCTGGCTACTCGAGGCTAGCCCTCAACGGAACTGTCCTCCGGTGAATGTCTGGCCGAAGGACCAGTGAGCCGGGACGATGTTGTGGGATGTCACACTCCGTCCGTCGCTCGTGGTGACCTTGAAGGACAGGCTCTGCCCGTTGAGGTATGCGTTGCTCTGCCAGTTCTGTCCCCAGTTCCTTGACATCGGCTTCCAACCAGTCCGGGACCCTGCTTGAACAGACACAGCATGAACATCGCCGGCCCCTCCGACGTTAGTGATGAGGACGAGGTTGAAGTAGGAGTGGCCATTGATGGTGAACCTGATGCCTCCCGTTCTCTTGCAGGGAACCCTAACCAACCAGCCAAAATGTCACACATCAGTCTCAACAACATTAGCACGGTGGACCCAATGCGTATGCTTCTACGTTAATGTGCACAACTCACATTCTTATGATGAACTCTTCTTTTACCTTTGGTAGGCAACGGGTACGATTCCAGCTCTGTACCGAGCGATGTGCTCGAACACAGGCTGAGAGAGGTCAAAGTGCTGAAGGGGAGGGTTGCACCAGCCGCCTGCGTTGCTCGGGAGAGCATTGTTCGGCGGGCAGAAGTTGGTGGCAGTGACCACGATCGATCCTGGGATGCACCATTCCGGGTCGTCCGTGCACCGGATCTCGTAGCATGAACCGCAACTGAGGCCGCTGTTGAACAGGGCTGTGCTGAGGGCTGCAGTGTTTGCTCCATAGCCTTGGTTGTACAGATTTCCATAGCCACATGCTCCGCCTGACAAACAAGGAAGAGAGTCCTACAGCTTAATCGACTTTTATTCCTAGATGTAACCTTCCTAGCACCCGGAATCATCCCATTGAAGGGATAAAACTTTCCAAATCTTATATTAAAATCTTATTGGTTTTGAACAGTTTTAAATTGGTCGCTCACCCATCGTGCCAGAAGCATCACTGCCTCCGTAGAAAGTGGCGTGAGCAGTGGACCATCCTCCTCCACCAAAGCAGCTGACGGACGACACGGTTGCAAGAAAGCCAAGCAAGATAATTAGGAAACCACCCATCCTGGAGCTCTCCCTGCACGAGCGCAAATTCCAATATAAATAAGTAATTCTCTCCACAAGTATGCTATTTTTCGGTAAAATGTGGTCTTGTAAAGGTCCCGGTTTTCTGGTTAAAACCCGGCCTTAGGCCTCCCGAGACCGGTTCAAGTATTGCCAGCTGCACTGGTCCTAATGCATCCATCCATCATTCACGGTAATTACTTCAGTTCTCACAACCTCCCGACAGCCTAGGTTTAACCCGGCACAGTCTCTCGATGGCAAGATTTCAGACCCAAGATTTTGCTTAGAAAAAAGAGGTGTTGAGCTAACTCCAACTAATGATGCTACCAATGGTATTTTGAGATGATACTGATTGAATACCTGGAAGAAGATGAAGAAGAAGAAGGATTGAAATGTGAAGGCAGACAGATGATGAGTGAATGAGGGAATAAAGAGAGGGAGCTGATGAAGGGAGAATTATATAGGCCTCCAAGTAAGGAGCTGTTTGGTGTTCACAAGTCTCAACTACCTAATTAAGCTTCTCTCAGTTATCACTTTAGGACCCACCATAGAAAATTTTTATTAGAAAAAAACAAAGAAAGCAAAACTGCTGTTGAAGTTTTCTTACAGAGTATTGGAAAAGTTATACGTAGGGTCTCGGTGTCAAACATGGATGATTAATCAAGAATTTAATTGGATTTAACGAAATGTAAGCATGGTCCCATAACAATTCACTTAAAGGGTCTGTAAATCACATGATCATGCTCGAGTTTTCCTTTTCCTCTTACCCGTTCTTTCGACGTGTTCCTTGTAACTGTTCGTCGTGGTGTCTGTAGGAGGGCTGCACGCAACAGCAGCTTTGAACGGAAAGCTAGATTACCGGCCGGCGGAGCCATCATTCGACTAGATGGATGAGGCAGTGACACGTTATTGTACAACAAAACAAGCTGGAACGTGCAATCTTTAGCCAATCGATCCACGACGTCTTTAATTATTCGTCTTAACTCGACATTATCAGTTGAATAATGAGGGGCCACTTCTCCTCTTCTCTCTCATATAATGGGATGTGATCTCAGCTGTGAAGTGTTTACGGAACATGAAGATCTTCATGGAAAACGAAAGTTTGGATCTTCTCCTCCTGAATTAAGATCGGTCCATAGGCTGATTGAGAGGACCGGGATTTCCGGTGTTATTAAGGTGATCTTTTCGAGCGGATGATCGGCGCTCATATCGGGAAAGAGTCACGCTCAACCGATCCCGGAAGTAGCTGTGTTTCTGACTAGGGGCAACTTCGGTACCAGCACATTCCATATGGGTTCAACTTTTCGATCCACAAAGGACGATCCAGTGTGCTCCCTCCGAACTACATCTTCAGTCCATTCCGGCTGGCAATGCATGCT
Source organism: Sonneratia alba (assembly GCA_900174645.1). Lineage (NCBI taxonomy): Eukaryota > Viridiplantae > Streptophyta > Magnoliopsida > Myrtales > Lythraceae > Sonneratia > Sonneratia alba. The sequence continues at coordinate 1,040,522 of FWPY01000040.1, forward strand.
CTCAAGTGCCATCACCATCCTCGTTAGACAGGAGACAGGAGACTTAAATCATCTTACAGTATTAATGATCAAAATCATGTCAAGGACTCTCTCTTAAGCCTCACGATCACATCCATCCCCATTGGATTGCACCAATGGCATCGATTAATTAATCTGAATACTTTGCACAGCACTGAAGATTAGTCAAAATGGTCGCATGTGTTGTATCCCCCAGGTGGGGTTCTGATCTTGACCTAATTTCCTGTACGTGCGTGCGGTCTCCATCTTTAATTTCCACAACCATAACGATTAGGAAGATTGCTAAATTCAGCGAGGGAGAGGTTAATTGATTAGCCTCGTCCCATATCTGACAAGTCAAATTCACCCAGTTATGATATTCAGTAGCTACTTAGGCAGCGATCTATCTAAAGGGGAAAACAAAATTGCATGCTGACCAAATTAATTTCTCGAGAATTTCATAAGAATAGTGAGGAAGTTGGAAGACAATGTAGTTGGTGCTCTGGGCAGGCTCCATTTGTCGTCCTCTTACACCAGACAGGCTAAACCCTTGATCGACGGGATACTTCTGCTCCCTAAAAGGCGAGGCCCGATATCTTTTTTGATATACACTATCCGATATTTAAAAGTTTGGCAATTTCTAACTAATCCAAGTTTGAATAAGGTTTGGTTCATAGAACGAAACAAAACTCTTTCAATTATGAATTTTTTTCACTAACAAGATTCGAATATATGCAATTGTGTTACAGATCGCTTCCACATTCCATACTAGGTGTGTGTGTGTGTTCATGATCTCCAGCTTGCAGCACGTCAACATCGTTCAAGTTATAAATGAGAGATTAGATTAATGCATTTGACTAATCCATGAAATTAACAAGTTCAGGTGAGAAATTACAATAAGAAAATTCCTATATAAATTCTTCAATCACATGACTCCATGGTCTCCAGTCACGGAGCGATGAGGTCGCCGTCAGCTCATGAGTTAGCTAGCGGCAGCAAGGAAATTTTCTCACTCGGAGACGTCCCCTTCAAATCTTCATATTGTGTGCCAGCTGTTGATCCAACAGTAATTCATGGAATTATTCTTTTTATGTCAATAATTAAGACAGTTGTCCCGTTGCTCCTTCCACTTGTGACGCACATGAACGTAGGATTAATCGAGTACTTGCGCTTCTAATCGGGTGACTCTAGAACAGTCTGTTTCATTTTGACAAGCTTCTCTCTTAGCCTTACAAGCTTTCCCGTTGATCTCTTGAGCTGGGTTTCAAGCAATTTTCACTGTTACGGGACCCGTGGACAAACCCCGAGAACGACCTACCAAGTGGTTTGAACAGTCACATTCAGATGAGGAATGAATATGGTGTGCTGTTGGACCTCGATCGGATGATACAACAAAGTGAGTGATCGGGTTCATCTTGTAAAGAGAGGAATCATAGTCGATATGTAACGTATTGAATATAGCGCACCATGATTCTTCCTGTGTAATCTTCGTTCTTGTCGAGCCAGACACAGCCACATGAGCACAGGAAGGGTGGTGTACTTAGAGCTGGAGACAGATTGCAAAATGGAGAGAACAATGCGACATCGTCTATGTTGGTAAGACTATCCAGGGACAAATACTGCTACTGATAGAGTAGTTGCATTTTGAAAGTGATTAACAATCTGGGATTTTACGTAAGACACTTGGAAGCTCAATGATCACTTGAAGAACTCAATCTTCCTGCACAAGACTACTCCGCAGAAAGAGTTCACTTGCTGGCTATCCCATAAACTTGAGAGTTTGCAAGCGGGGCATTGGTCAAGAAAGCCGTGCTAAGGCGAAGATCCGAGAAACCAGCTTGGGATATATTCTTTCCTGTTTCACGGGTGAGGTGGCACCCATCAACAACTGCCTGCTGCAGAGGATTGAAGGCGTTCTGCAGCAACCTGAGGATTGTTCCTTCTGAAATTTAAACAGCAGATCAAAGCATTGAGCTTGTATCCATTGAATATTATGTATGCATCAAGAGTTTTAGTTATGACAAAATGCAAGTAAACGGGAACCTTTTGCTGCAACATGCTCCACGAAAAGATACAAACCACCTGGTTTAAGCACCCTCTTCACCTCTGAGAGATTAATGGATGCCAGAAATTGCAATGAGAAATTACTTGGGTGGAAAACATATAGATGGATATCAATAAAAACCAGTGCTGCAAGTGACGGTGGGAAAACTGTATCGATGTTCTTGTCTCTGTTATAAAGGGGATATAGGTTTCAGACCATTCATGGTCCATTGGACAAGTCTTGTTTGGAATGGCGTTGAGTCTACGGCGATACTTTCTGTCAAACATTTACCTTTCAGTGCCTGATCAACATCACCTACAGAGCACAAGACAAGAGTTCCAATGACTGCATCAACAGAAGCATCCTTTAATGGTATCGCCTCACAGACCTGAAATATTAGCAGATGGAAAGGTAAAGAAATCCTTTCATTTCTGATGTCAAGAATCACTACGTAAGTGTGTCATTGCCGAAGCTAAATCGGACACAAAAATAAACAAATTATTGTCATCGTATCATCTGAAGTTGACATTACCCTAGTTAGTAATTGCCACAGGGAAAAAGACTCTCAGGATGATTGACATAGTTTAAATCGGAAACTAGAGATCATGGCTCAAGAAATAACAAACAGAAGGTTAACAATTATTGGTGCCATTCCTAGTATACGTACTCCCTGCAAAAATTGGAAGTTCTCAGGCAGTAAACCAGCCGTCTCTGCTGCTGTCCGAGCATATCTGTCCATTGCCCTATTTGGGTCCACGCCAATGACTCGGAGGCCGCTGTTCCTGACATAATATCTGAAATTTGGGCCGGTTCCAACTCCGATCTCCACCACTTCCTCAGCTCCTTTCAACTCATCAAAGATCTGCGACTTGTATCCTGCAATCTTGTAAAAAGTAACGGAAGATTATCTCCGGTAGCTATTCAGCATCGCTGATAGTGAATCAGTTATACTGTGCGCTACTCAAAACCTCGGCCTCATATGGTTTCGTTGCCTTGTCCATGAACTGGGCGTACAACTCCTCGTACCATTTTGGTCTTGGAGGGCGAAACTTGTTCAGCGTTGCCTGGAACCAGAACATGTCATCTTTGTACTAGATTTAAATGCCTCCAAAGCACATCTCAGAGAGTAAGCAGGAATCACTAGACAGATGGGTAGAAATTGTTTCGCTGGGCTTTTCTATTGAATTGTAATATGGTTTCCAAAGTAATTTCCCCCCAAATCTAACTAGCTCATATACAGAGTATATTTTTGCAGAATTTGTACCATCGCCGTTGAGATAAAACAAAGAGTAGCGCCATATAAGGCTCCAGGGATGGAGAAGTAACAGATTTGGAATTTGTTCCATTCCTCATACCAGAAAAACGTAACAACCTTCTGAATGATTGGGGGCAAGCGGCATAGAGACCACATATGAGGACTCTCTTACACAGATAAGCATGAGTAGGACCCGTAGCTATTCGGTCTATAGAAAAGGGGATAAGGGTTTATCACGTAATACTAACGAAATTCGATCTTGTGGCAAAAGTTCTAATCTGAGTGGCAGTATGGTAACATCGAAAATACATAGAGGCAGCAGCTGGATTATGGAAACAAGAGAGATCTTGTTCATACAAAAGGGTATCAAATCTAAGCTTAACCCCAACTGTAAAGCGAATACATATAGGTACCTGATAATCAGAAGATGAATCAGAGGAAGCATTTGCAGAGCGAAGAGGGAATAGAGCAGAAGCAGCAGTCATTGACTCTATGAAGTGTCTTCTTCCACAGCAGCAGCACAGGCCTCCATTGATGAAAGCTTTTCTTGGTTCGGCAGCCGAGCTCCCTTCTGATTCTGAAGAAGCCGGGGATGGAATCGGCAAGGTAGTTCGGTGTGAAGAGCGGGTAGCAATTCTGGGATTGAAGGGAAGAATAGCAGAGGAGAGAGCAAGAGAATGGACAATCATCTTTTTGTGGTTTGGTGTCGTCAATGGTGTTCGGACGTTTCTCCAACAGTAATCGCACTACCCCGTTACTCATTTTGGGTGCTTTATAATTACCTTATCCTCGTCACTCATCTGCACCTTTTTTGGGCAGTTCTGTTCTATCATCTGTTACTAGTTAAACGTTCCAGTGACCCAAGTTTTCGAGTAAATGGCTTGCTTTCCTCTTGATTGAAACGTCGTACGTTACCTCGGCACATCTTCATGACCAAAAAAAATTGAAAATCCAACCTTATTTCCTGAATTCTACCAAAAGCTTTACGAGTGTATTGTGCACACGGATTTAATTCTAGGATATTCGCATAGACATTTTCTTTGCCATATGTCTCTCAAATGGTTTCTGTTTCCTGCTAGGGTTAAAGTTGTCTCCATGTTACAGAAAGGTGCGGTACATGATGGAAAGTCTGATTCATGGCTGAATATCGTCTGTCTGAACTGGACATTTTTGTAGCTCTTCGGAATAGATGTTTTTGTCACTGGCTTCCTCTTCCTTGCAGCAGCTACCCTCTGGAGCCTCATCACTATGTTCATCATCGCCTGCAAGTATGTAAAAGAGAAACCTTTACTCGAGCAATTGAACGTAACTGTTTCATTCTTATCTAACTGTTTCATGGACACGATGATTAAACGGTTCATCCTTGCAAGAGGGAACAACAAATTCCACGCATAAGTACCTTCTTGACCATCTGCAGGAGCATAGGCTGATCGTCTCATTTGCTGGTGTGGAGTGGGCTGTGATCGAGAATTAAAGTGCAGGAAATTAGATGTGGAAGCAGAGAAAATTCAACATGTAGGGTTGTGCTACATTCCCTCCTCTCGCCCCCACCCCCCGGGATGGATTTTTAAAGGATTCAAATGATCATGAAACATAAGACATCGTCTATTTTCTTCATGCAGCCGATTCCTCTAACTAACTGTGCGTATACGGAAGATGAGTCTCCCATGTAACCCCTCTGATTTGCATACAGCAATTAATCTTGTGATCAGAAGAACAAGTTGGTCCAATTATTCTGGATTGAACAGCGCTCCAGCATCATAGAGAAAGGAGCGAGTTACATGTTGATCAATTGTATAGCAAGTACCTGCAGCTTCGGACGGAGAACTTCAAGGGATCCTCTAGATTTCCCTGTTCCCTGCTGCGTAACGAGTCAATTAATATGTAATCCAAATAAACCTTTTGAATGGGTAATCTGAGGCATTTCTTCAACTTAAGGTGTACCTTTCCCAGTGCCCAATCAGCAGAATCAAAGAATGCCCGTTCATGATCCTACAGGAGGATGAATATAACTCGAATTTGAACTATTGAGTTGCTTTTAGATCGAAGAGTACAACCTAGTCAGAGAAGGACCAATGAAGATGATACCTTGGACATTAATGGGGGCTTCTTCGGTAACAGCCCTCCATATTTCTTCTTGATGATTTCCTCCTGCACAAGTTCAGCTTTAACATCAGCAGAAGATCCAAGAAGTCCGCATCAGAACAGAACGGATTGCTCTAAACTTATGCTTCAAACATAAAAATCACAACTTACTAAAATACTGACCACACTTAGGATGTGAAACCATCATCTCAAGAAATACTCTGCAATTCGGTAGGCATTAAAACTGAAACAAGAGAAACGGAATGATGTCACACCTCCTGCATTGATGAGGCTATCGGGTTCCCGTCATTCCCTTTTCCTTCTTCTTTCAAGTCTTTTACATGTATGCTGACATTACTCTCGTTATCTTCTACAGCATTATTGACACGCTCTTGGTCATTCAGATCCTCAGCATCTATGGTGCCTGACATGTAGGGCACAAGTAGTGGCTGCAGACAAGGGAAAGCACGACATTACAGAGGCGGGAAAAAAAAACACGAGAATCTGTTAATGCAATAAAATTCTCTCTGTCCAGGTAACATCTGAAGTCCAATATATAGAACAATGATCAACAACTTTAGACCTTGTCTGGTTCATGAAAACTAACAGAACTATGCCGGTCTCCCATTTTTATACTCTGTGAGCTCGTGAACGGTAGCAAACACATTCCTTTTCAATTTTCTTTATATTTCAAGATGAGTAAAAGGAAAATTAGAGGAGTGGAAACAGTTTTTGTTCTTTATTTTTATGTTTGTTTTAGGGGAAAAAGGGTCTGCCATGTCTCCACTGTTTCAGGTTAGCTGCGGGATATGGCTTTTATGGAGATCTATACTTGTAAGACATGTTGTCCTTCCTGTCAATGCATGAACAACTCAAGCACCTAAAGACGAATCAAGAAATTTGAGACCCAACAACCGTTCAATCTGAGAATATCAAAATCAAGCGGGAAGAAAAACCAGTAAGAGTTGAATGCTCCGAAGCAAACCGTACAAACAGATTCAAATTGGAAATGATCATTATATATGTTTACCTGATCAAAGATTGGACGGAACTGGGAGACGAGAGTGAAGGCAGTAGAATGAAGGAGGCCCTGAGGAACTGAAGAATAAGAAAATGAAAAGGCTAAAAGGGATCAACCAAGACAAAGTTGTCCGGTTAGATTCTATCTAGCCTCAAAGCCACGCAGTTCGTTGCCGCGTCTACGGGAGCGCGAGAGGTGGCAGTTGATTGTATGGAACGTGTCGGGCCCATATACGGCCCGAACATTGCCGGATGTTTTCGGGTAACATTCACAAACTCAAAATTTCAACAATAGCCTGGATATAATTTGGTGACACGTGTCTATTTTTTTTTTTTTTTTATCTTTTCCTTACTTTGATTGTCTAATTATAATTTGTAGACACGTGGCAATCGACAGCAATCGTGCAGTGCCGGTGGCATCTGGCACTCCGTCATCCCTGGGCTGACGTTGATCTATGTATGGGCTGTCACCTCAGGCCTTGAAATGGCTTGGGACTCGGGCTATCGATGATTAACTGTGGAAGCAGATTCCAGAGCGTGATTGTTCGGCTTTCCTAAATGGATCGAGATGCATTTTTTTGTACGTAGCTCTCCTTAGTGATGGGTATGCATCAGTCGCACGGGATCAGCCTGTTATCGAATCTTTATGAACTAGAGCGATTTTGCTCTTCAGAGAGATGGTCTAGGTTGTCTTGCCCGGGTTTAGTTACGTGGTCCTTGCCGGAGAAAGAAAGGATCAATCATAACTGCAAATTTCATTCAAAGAACTCTTAGATTAACAACCGAGAAGAACCGGCTAGTACACTCGAATGTGGTTACAAATCTTCATGCTCTTCTTTGAACCCTTGGAAGAATGATTAGCAGCGTTGCTCTACCGTGACCTTTAAGCCATGAGCCATCGACAGGATCGTCATCATCCGGTATTTCACTGGGTGGTTTGGCACCAACTTGAACTCGAAGAACCTGCAGAGGATGGCCAAGGCCATCTTCATCTGGAGATAAGCCGAATCCTTTCCTAGGCATACCCTCGGCCCAGCCTGCTCGCAGATAATCCAGATGATGGTAATAGGTACTTCTCCTAGTAGGGCAGAAAATCCAAAGCCTTGTTTGCGTTATGGATCTTACCTGAAATGCAGTAAACTTGAACGGAGAAGCGTTCTGGAAGAAGCCATCCTTGAGCCACCTCTCGGGCTTGAAGGAAGCGGCATCGGGGCCCCAGTTGTATTCCATCCGCCCCATGGAGTACGGAACATAAGTCACCATCCCTCCTGCTTTAACTTTGGTTCCATCCGGCAGTACATCATCCTCCAACACACCCTTTGGATCCTATAAATACACAGAACTCTACCGCGGTTCATGTTACGAGTATATTCTGTTTCATTACAACCAGTCTTTCCCGTGTCAGTATTAGCCCTCTGCAGAGCCTCCATTCTTTCCCCTGCTTCTGTGACCCAACTCGAGCTCCTGGCCATGTTAGAATCCGACTATAGTCTTTTTTTTGTCATCCCTCTCTCTTGAGGTAATCCGACTACAGCCCACAGTGTACTTCCAGCATAGGCAGGTCACTGAATAAGACTTGAACATTTCCTCTTAAAAGAGAACTAAGGAAAAGTAAATTACCTGAGGGACAGCAGGATACAAGCGCAAAGTTTCAGTGAGCACCGCGTGCAAGTAATACAGCCGCCCCAGTGAGTCGTAGCTCAAAAGCCTGGCGAACTGAGCCATCCTCCGCCCAAACGATTCTGCATTTTTTGGGTCACAGGGGGGGAGTGACACCTTCTCTTCATTTGCCTGGTCTTCCTCGAATGACCTGAGCTCTGAGTAGAGCTTACGGGCCACTTCAGGATGGGACATTACCATGTAGATGGCCCATGAGAGTGTTGTTGCCGTGGTGTCTCTCCCCGCAATCACAAAGTTCAGGACCACATCCCTGAGGCCCTTGTCAGTTAATTTGCTATCTGGGTCGTCCTCATTGCCCAGTTCAATGAATCTCGAGAGTATATCATGCTTCATCTGTAATTTTCATTGAACATATCCGTGACATAGAGTTGGATTAGAAAACATAAATCTTTGGAATGCAAATGTGGCCGCACCGACAAATTTAAGGATGCAAAACTGAAATTATCTGCAATGTTACCTTATCATTTTTGGGAGACTTGCAGGCTTGAAGGATTTCCTTTTTCCTTTTCCAAATAACAGAGTAGGTGAAGTCATCGATGGTCTTGATGCTCTTTTCCAGCAGAGCCTCCGAACCCACATTGAGGAACTTCTTCAACCTCCAAAAAGGGTCGATGAAGCGCAGGGTAACAATCATGTTTGCAGTGTCAAATGCCTGTGCAAATTGGTTCTCCAGAAGGTCCAGGGAGAGGGTCCCAATCTCGACCCCAAACCCGACTTTGCATATTGAGTCCAGCGTCATCCTCATGAAAAAGTCCTAGCAAAAACGTAACTGAGAAAGCTCAGTATTCAATATGCACGTTAGATCAACTTCCTGAGTTTCGACCTTCACCTGGTCACGGCTGTCGATAAATACACAGGAACCAGTAATCCCACGATGGAGTACTGGAATGGTCATTCCCGAAATAACTAAACTGTACCATTTCAAACCAAATGAATGACATGATACACCATTCTACATTTTTCTCCCTTGTAAAAGTGCTCTGAATAAGATAATGATGCCTGGTCGTGTAAGAAACTGGTCTTTATATGCTCTTTCGCAGTGTCAAATGACAGTAGTCTAAATTATAAGATGTAACTCCATCTACTGCAGATAAATAGGTAAATCAGTTACACATTTAAATATATGGATCAATTCCCTTCAGTAAGCTTTATTGTGTGCTCCACATATTGTCTATCTGGTTGGAATTACACCCTGTTCTCTCCATTTAGCCTGCAGCTAGTAGCACTATTTGATGGAGGTGTTCAGTGTAGATACACGTATACCTGCATGTCAACTCGTTTGTTTTGAGAGGAGGCATGCGAAAGAATGGACGAGAGCTTGAGGCTGTACTCCCTGAAGACAACAGTGCTGAAATCCCTTAAATTCTTGGATGCAAATTCGAAGCTTGCAGTTTTCCTTTGCTTCCTCCAAGCCTCACCATCCACATTGAAGATCCCATCCCCTAACAGCACATCCATGTACGAATGGTACACGTTTCCCTTCAAAATTTTAGTCTAATTTTTAGTAAGATCCAATCATACCAGAATGATAGGCATATGCTGTTGGGAATATTCTGAAAGATAGAGTGACTGATTGCTTCACAAGTATGATAGTGTACATGAGGTAAGTTTACAAATTGAAACAAAGTGTTAGAGAAAAATGGGGACAAGTTTTACCTTTGGATAGTTGGTAAAATTGTTCTTGAGAATGTGCTCCACATTGGCAGGATCTGCAATGTAAGTGTAAGTTGTAAATGGCATCGGGACTACAACAGTCCTCGACTTGGAAAGGTAGTTGACTAGCCAGTCATGCATCCGCTCATAGTTGACAAGTTGTTCTATCAATGCCCCAATGAGTGGCCAAGTTTTTGGGCCAACCTTGTTCCTCTGACTCCATCTGTGGACTAAGATCCATGATAAAATGATACAACCTACAATGAATCCAAAGTTGTTGACTCCCATTGATTCTAGAACAATTGCCAGTGCTTTTTAGAGAACTTGAATAGGGGTAAGCCGTCTTATGAAGACATGAGGATGAAAAGATGGAGAATTGGCTTCCATTTCTGCGGAACAATCTTTGTATGGTGAAGTGAAATTAGGTTGAACCAGGTTTTCACCTCTTTTGTACTCCTAACCTAACTGACTTCATCAATGCAACTGACATGACCCTATCTATAATAGAGCTGTAACAATATGTTCATCTTTTGCGTGCTCCAAAAAGAGTTGTTGACATCAATTATTAATAGGGAGTCCTCCATGAACTCAACTTTTGCAGGAGGGATTGATTTACCTTCAAATTTGTGCAAAGAATGTTCTTACTTCTGCTAGTGATTAGAATGCTGGTTCAAATTTTTATTGCAGACTTTCTTTGACCAATCTGTTATCATGAGTCAGGATGATGGATTAAAATTTAAAATCCATCTAGTGATTTTGCTGCCGTGTCATTTTCCAAGTTATCAGTTAGATCAGTGATGAAGATTTTGATCAAATATCAGACATCGCTATTAGGAACATGTGTGGTGGATTTGGGTTCTATAACATCTCCACTGTTTCAGTATGTAAAAGGATGAACCCAGTCAGGAAATGTCGAGCTTATGACGACTTCTGAATGTGATACTGTCCACTGCAGATGCGCACATTATGCATGATTTGCTATAGGGCATCAACTAGTTTATGCTATGGCTTCCCATGCTCGTAAATGCAATGAAGTGTTTCCAGATTGGAAGTCAAAGCATCTGATCATCGACTAGTTGAAAATTCAGTGACGATCTGATGAATGGTGTGGTATTAGTATAGATAGAACTGAGGAAAAAAAGTGTGCATCAAATAGGTATAGATAGAACTGAACCAGCAGTCTGAATCTTACTAACAGAAGACTGTTATTGTTAATATGAAGGAAGATAAGAATCAAAGAAGGATGCCTGACTTAAGGCAGTCAGGGAATTGAATGGAGAATAGGCAGATGAAATTTGCCACCAGCTAATAGCTCAACTAATGCTGAACCTACTGAAGCTCCATTAGATTCCTTAAGGCTGGCTTTTTCACCACTTTACCATATAACCCTCTCCCCAACTTGAACACTCTCTCAATCTCCACCACTCCACCTCCAGTCCTCTTCACTTGCTCCACTGCTACCTTCACCACCCTTTCATCTCCACCAGCCGCCTCAATGACACTGTCCACCACTGTCCCTGCTGCTGGCACCCGACGACCCCACTTTCTCATGATCTTTTCTGACTGGTACATCCCAGAGTATGCCCCCCAGAGGGATGCCCTCAAGTAGCCCTTATCCTTCCCTCTCACCCCCCAACGCCTCATGCCTTCCTCCAGCCTATACACTAAAGATCCCAAGTCCATCCCAATCTCTAGACCTATCTCGAGCTCTTTCAACTCTTGCTTTGGGATTATCTCCTCCTCGAGTTTACACCTCCTGCAAGAGCACCGGAAACCCCAATTTGCCAACATCTTCTGTCTCGTCTCTACTGGCTTGAGGACGTCCAAGTAGGGGAAGGTGATCTCCTCGCCCGCCTTTATGTCCCTTGAAGCGTGGACAATCATGTAGTTTCCAACATGGATTCTCCTCGCATTGGGGCAGCAGGAGTGGTTGATGAACGAAGGAAGGACCCAGATCCCAACTCCGTAGTAGTCCCGATTCCTTCCCAGTACTTTCGCTGAGACAGCGTCCTCCACAAACGAATTCGCATCCAAGATGCTTAGAATTCGATCCATCTCAAGCGTCTTGTGATGATTCGAGCACCTGGTTAGTTCCTCCTTCTCTGGCTCAAAGATGGTTACGTCGGGGATCTCAAGGCCACTCTCGTCCTCTTCTCCAGATGATAGCATCCCCATCAGACGGCTCATTCTCTCGCATTTCAAGGTGGAATCAGCAACACGATTGACAAAATTCTTCCACATGACCAATTGCTTGGTTTCACCCAACTCTTCTCCCACCAGAATCCCTCTCTCTACCGCAATCGCTTTGTTCACTAACATCAAAGTGCCTGCATCAATATTCTTCGTTGCAAATAACCCACGCCCACTGAGATCAGATTTCTTGATCTCAACAGCCCCTACGAACTCCGCCAGCTCCGGCAACTCGCCCCGGAACCCACCAACTACCCAGTCACTGAGATCAATGTTTCCGGTCCTTGACTGGAGCTCGAGCTTCCTGCACCTCTCCAAGGACCTGCTTAGGTCCTCCGAGTGGGCAATCGCCTGAGGGTCGAGCGAGGCCAATCTGAAGCACTCGAGTGCGGAAGCATACCTGTTTAGGGCCAGCAGTATCCTGCCCTTGCAGAGCAGAGTCTTGAAGTGGGAATTCTCAACCTGGAGCGCCTCGTTGCAGTCTTGTAATGCCTCGTCAAGATCCCCCATGCGGTAGCGAGCCTCGGCACGATTTGAGAGGGCCAAACAGATGGATTTACGGAGCCTCCTGGAAATGGAGTCCAGGTCAGAGCCCTGGTGCGGGAGGGCGCTCGAGATCTGGTCCTGGCACAGGGAGATGAACTGGGAGTAGAGTTGCAAGGATTGAGACCACTGTTCCCTGAGGAAGAGCTCGGCGGCTTTGGATCTGAGCTCTTGCATTAAGAGCTCCAGCTGCTCCGGGTCAGCCATGGCGGTGGGGGCCGGCTGCCGTAGAGGCTGTCCCTCTTGTGCCATTGTTGTGTTGCGAGAGGGTAAGTGTCATCTGTTGTCATGTTTTCCTCTTGTCCCATGGGGTTTAAAAATCCTGTAACGGTCACATTTTTGTTCCATATTTGAATATCTCAGGGGCGGAGATTCCGTGTAACGGCTCGCAACGGCGATGTGAATGACTTCATTTTCTCCACTTTGTCTGCTCGCCTACCCTCACTCTTACCATTAAAGTTAACCTATTAACTAGCCACTATCCGGGAAATGAAGTTTGGTTCGTGAGATTTGCTCCTTGGAAACCCTTTTTCATTTTACGTGGAACCTTTATCAGCTTGAGGATCCGGTAAAACTATGTTGGATTTTGACCATCCAGATCAAAGGGTCTTGCAGGTCCAGTTACCTAGCCGTTTTGCAATGAATTTGATGCCTTCTGATTCCGTCATGCTTGACTTCTTGCATTCGTATCCAAGGAAAAGCTTTAGTGATAGAAACCCAAGAGCAAATGATAAACCAGAAAATGTACGCCTTCCATGAAATTGCACTTAAGCTATGCAGCAACAACCGGTTCTATTTTCGATAACAGAGCTCAATTATGTTATTCTGGCAGTGCCGTTTCGAGTGATAGAGCTTTGCATTGCTGATACTGGTGTCTAAATTTGGAAAAGAAACAAAGGCTAACATTGCTAATCAGAAGGAAGAATATGGCATATGATGTGGAAACTATCATAAGCCAACCCACTCAGCTCCTGGTCGCAACTGACTAGCGACTCTGACGCGGTCTCTCGGCTGTCTCTTCACTGACCCTCCAATCAACCAACTCCCCACGAGGTCGGATCCACAACCAGCCCTCAATTCGGTTTCACATTCTCCTCCTGAGATAGACACGTAGTCTGACTCCCTGAGTCCAACTCATGCCCATATAACTTGTAGAAGGCTCCCCACGTCAACCCAAGTAAAGTCCATAGATGATCCCTAGACCTTCCGAGGTCAGGTGTCTGAAACCTCTCTACCCTTCAGCAGCAGTACACCTTTTTCCTCCTCATGCTCCCTATAAACGGTCCAATCTCTATTCAACCTATTCCTTTGATTGTTTTCCATTTCATATTACCCAGTAGGAACTAATGTAGCTTATATCGGGATTGCACTTGATTTGTGTGGGCCAACTATAGTAGTTGTGCCGAAATTAGACTTGCGTAGCATAGGCCTAAGTTAATGAAAGATCTAGGTAGTTAGACCACACCCGAATGTTGGCGACTCCTCAATTTGTACGATTGATAGGTTTGGCCAGGCATGCTCAGTCTCAGGATCCAGTATGGATCAAGAACCGTTGCCACCCAACTCGGTGGACTCAATTTTAGTCAGTCGGTCAATAGTCGAGAAGGAATTCACTCACTTGATTCAGCACGTATTTATATGCACACGTGTCATTAGGATGCCAGGGTAAGACTACAGATGGATCAAATATGTACGAACTGACATAATGGCGCATAGCACATGTTATAAATGTTAGAACCCCTCTAAGAATGTTAGGGATATACAAGAAAGACCGGTGACGATTATGTACTCAGATATTTTACTTAAAAAGAAAAATGTCCCTTTTTTACATGACTTGCTTCTCAATACATTTTCCCCCATCCAATAGTCTAACCCAATTGACAAAAGCATCCGCACCGTTAAGTTCTAATTTATAAGTTAGAATATTGCATTTAATTCAATGGAAAATACAAATTGAAGGACTGAACCCAGCATATCCCCGGCCACTCAGTACATATGCAAAGATTATACAACAAGAACTAGGGATTTATTGTGTGGAGACTCTATACAGCATTACAGAGAATGAATCAATCATGAAGGTGTATGATCGATCTGGGGTAAAATGGAAATGGAGAGCTATTTGATGTTACTCTCGGAGAGTCCCCGCTGCCCTATACTGTTTGCACTGTGCAGGGCAATATCCTCATGATCTCTTGGCATTTTTCCCTTAGGATGTTGAAGTTTGAAAGCTGTGAGCAGATGTAGCTATGTATATCTGGCTGTTTCACAGGGAAATTCCTGACCATCTCCGGAAACTTCCCGTGTCGCTTCCATGGCAATTGGCCATCCCGATTCCGGTCCTTCCTTCCAGCCCAACCCCAACATAGTACATCCTCCACCCTTCCTCGTGACCCTCCATTGGGACCAGACTCGGTGACCCGACTCCCCAGTTGTCCCAACCATCTGTGCCAGAGGCGGCCAATGCTGGCCCTTCCCGGAGACTTCTCCAGTTCCTCAGCCCATCCTCTGATGTCGCCACCCCGATGCTCGTCCTCCCATCAGCTGCAACTGCCTCGAACGCCATCAGGTAAGTCCCATCTCTTGCATTCCTCGCCACACAAGCGCTCTTGACTCCTAGTTCGTCGAAAGAGCCACTCGGTCCTCCTCCCAGTGTTATCTTTCCGCACTTTACCCACCTGATCCCATCCCTCGACCTTGCTAGTCCCACTGCATATTGCCCCTTCTCCAGATCAAACGAGTGATAATACATCCTCAGATCATCACTGCTATGCACTACAACCCGGGGTCCTGCAATGAAGAGTGAATCCCACTCCTCTTCAGAACCCACATCGAGCAAGGCTCCGCTGTGGTGATCGCCTTCTATCCTAGCCCAGTGCTGTCCATCCTGGCTGCATGCCAGCCCCGGGAGAGCTCTATGGATCTTCCGGCCCTCTCCATGAAGAGATCTCACGGGATTGCTCACAAGCTCCGCTGACAATTCCACCTCTTCAGAACTGCAACCCGTATAGTATAGCCAGTAAACAGAACTGTACATCGGACTCGACATTACCACCAGCTCTGACGGCCTTATACTCTCAGTGTCAAAGGCCCACCAGTTGTCTCGGCATTCCATGACTATCCCCGCGTCTCCACATGACCGAATAATCCTTCCCTCTCCCCTAGACCAGTGAATTCCATTGCTCGAAGTTGCAAGCCCGATTGAATCCCTACCCCTACCGTCTTCACTAACAGATCTCCCATGGTACCACATGTACCACCTTTCCTCATTGTCTCCAATGTACCTCTTGACGACCGGGGACCCTATCTCAGCACAGTCCCAGGAGCCCACAGGGCCCAGATCGAGTACCAATCCTCTCGAGCTTGTCGACGCAACAGCCTTGTCAGGAGGAGGCTCTGCCAGTTGCCGGTCCTTCAAGGCGGAGTCAACCTCGACAGCAGGGTCCTTATTCCTCGGACTGTTGCTGTCGACTCCTGTCCTCAAGGAGCAATGAGCGAACAGAAGGCGGTGGCCGCCGGTTCCTCTGCAGCTACTACTAACACATAAATCTCTAGAAAGAACCATGTGGACAGATTTATGTCCCAAGGAAGGCCCCACGGGGGTTGCAATATCCGGTCTCATCGGAGCCCAGGCCTGCTGGTGAATAGAAGCTAGGATGTGAAATGTTGCAGCAGAGTTCATTATGGGAAAGGCTTATGGAGTAGAAGAGGGAGAGGGATGGATGGAAGCGAGAGCCACTGAGGTTGTTCGTTTGGCTCCTTTTTAAGGAGCAGAGAGGGAACAAAGATTTGTTGCTTCAGTGGGCTAGCTATTGGTCCGTTGCCTCTATTCCTTTTTTCTCTGTATTTATAAGCAAAAATGGCCTCGACATTTTACTTGCCTTTCTTGTACAGCTGAGGAGTCCGATTCCTCCCATTATAATCTGAAAGTCCAACGAGCCTCCAGAGCTTTTGAAGTTTGATCCTTTGCTTGCTAGCTAGCTGGTCGCTGCAAAAATTCAACAAGAAGGTTTTCACAGCTTCCCCGTACGATCATGTACCTCACGGTTGGAGAAAATATCTTACAAAGGTGATTCGTGGAGAGCCATATACGCAGCAACCTTTTCAGAGGATCGGGCAACGCACGCCCGCACCTGGCATTTCTTACGTTATCGGGTGACATGATAAACGGGAGTTATCTCGTATGAAATAAAAAGATCAA
Source organism: Sonneratia alba (assembly GCA_900174645.1). Taxonomy (NCBI): domain Eukaryota; kingdom Viridiplantae; phylum Streptophyta; class Magnoliopsida; order Myrtales; family Lythraceae; genus Sonneratia; species Sonneratia alba. Next base: position 1,057,187 of record FWPY01000040.1, read on the forward strand.
TGAAAATTATTTTAGACTAATCTTTTGGGTTGGGATTATAATGCACGGAATCATCAAAACCTACATGCATGCATGCAAAAGAGAAGAATCGAATCTACAATTTCACGGATTATTTATGGAAGATATGTGCACTTCCTATCCACGAAGATAATGCTTGGGGATCGTGGGTTTGATTATGTTGTGATTATGGGATTAGGTAAATAACATTATGGTCCTTCTCTACTTACCGTGTGTAATTTCTTGGTGGTGATTTCCCTTTGCGTGCATTTCTTGGCATCTGCTATTCTTTGGGTTGACCGACTTTCCCATGGAATGCCTTCTGATCTACTTGTCAAGGGGACTGCCGTCGGTCATGGTTCGTCGAGGACGGGAAATTCACGCTACATGTGCTGCCGACTTCTACTTCCTTTTCCTATACTTTGTCCCCGACTCTTCCTGGATTAATCATTCACCTCCGAAGCCTAAATAGACTACGATAGACCGCACATTCGGTTGTGAGACAGTAAGTTGGTCGGAACAACAAGTTACAGACCTGTGCGGTTTTGCATGCACCGTAAAATGATTTGTATAGTGATGTGAAACAGCAATGTCATGTCATGTCGGGGTTCTAATTTTATATATATACCCTTCATCCCGTTCTGTCAGCGAATAATGTTATTAGGTGGGATTGTGCGCACCATTTTGGTTGAATTGGAGTTGAGGGTCAAACTCCAGAGGACCTACCCTTCGCATGTATGTGAGTATCGATTTGGGTGACTTCGGGATGAATCGTCAGTAGAGAGGCCCCGACTTACCGATGTTGAAAACCTCGTCGTCCTCAGACGGAGAGAGAGGGGGAGAGATGGGCATTGGCATCAATTATTGTCCAGTTCCAGCCCGCCACCACCCCACCCTACCTTCAAGTTACCTTTGTTTATTGAGGATTCATAATTGCTAGCCATGAATCACGTACACATATTATTATCTTCTACTTTTTTTTTAATTATAAAAGAGTTTTGTATTACTAATAATTAATTAAATACGTTATGCCCACTACATATAATAATAAATCAATTCCCTCGTGTAGTATGCTCTTCATCTATAATAGCCAGTAATAATTTAGTTTCTTGATGTACGGCGTCACGTCTTGATCGACCCATCTCTCCATGAACGAGCGGGCAGTTCCGACTCGACCCCAGTGCACGATAGTTTCATGGTAAGCTACCGTAGGTGCTAACTAATCTGAGTGATGGACAATCTCGTACGTCCAAGAATTGGGATGATGCTAAAGGCAGATAGATACCGCAGCCCTCTAGAAATGTAGCTTTTCGATGCTCTTCGTGAATATACTGAATTCTCTTCTCTCTCTTTCTGACCTTCACTTTTTTATTTTATTTTTATTATGATAAAGAATATTTATTATAAGCCTATAAAAAAAAAGAGAGGAAACAGGAAATTATATATATATATATATATTATGAGCGAAGAACATAGGGATCCATAAGCAAATCTTTAAATTGACTAATTTGGGATTAAATTAGTGGTTGTCTCACTAAATTCCCAAATAGGTAATTCAAGAATTGAATTTCAGGTTGGGAGGGTCGATGGGAATTTCCCCAAGGATCATGACCCGATCGCAAACTAATCTCGAGGTGTGTTTTGGTTGGCTCGGGGATATGCGTGGTGCAAACAAAAAAAAATTGTTCAAAATTGAGGTAGAAAATTTACTGTAGTGACATCGTTCTTAGCTTAATAATTAAGAAATTATATATTTAATTATCATTTTAAAACTTATCGTGCCCCTTTATTTCTCTATTCTTTCGTACACTCATATATCTCTTATCTAATAAAAAAGAATTGTTGAAAATTAAATACATAATCTACGTGTTGATGTTAATTAAATTGATTACGGTACATGGGATCGAGACATTTTTTTTATTGGGGCTGATGATGTATGTATTTGTTATTGCGAATATGGGGCTTGAAAGTTAGACAGCCCGTGGACCTTAGGGCTGCTACGGATTATATAATGGACTCACGGGCTATGTATAATGATTACTGGGCTATTGAATTTCACTGTTGCATCAACTGGCATGGCCGAAATCGAAATCTAAATGTGGTAACCGATATCGTACGGTTCATATTCAGTATTGTCCTGGGCGACCTAAGGATGGCAGGACTAATGAATGCATAAATATTCTAGGTCAGAAGACCAGGCATTCAACACCTTTTGCCAGAGCGTAAGTCTCCTATATTTATATCTACCGTGAAATTTACCTACCGCACACATAAAAGCAACCAACCACTAGAGCTGACCACCCTAACACTGTATATTACCTCCTATGCAAATTAAATAAAAAATAATTCACAAAGACAACTTAGTAAATAATTATCCATATTTCAAAAAAACCTCAACCGTAAAAGGTGATAAATATATGTGAACACAAATGAGTAAGGATAATATGTTAATGAGTGATATATTATACTAAATTTCTTTTTTTTTTTTACTTTTTTTACTTTTGGCATATTAATTATGTCCAATCTTTCTCCAACAAATGATAAGAGAGTTTACGGTCGATACTCACGTGCCTAGTTGATAACCAACCCCATCATGAATGCCAGCAAACCACAATTTTTAAAAAAAATTAATTAGGATGACTTACTCCATTAAATAAATAGGGTTTGGCGTGTGCTATTATTAATCTTAAGTTGACGTCTAGAGATCCTATTTTATAATTCTCAGCAGCGTTAACACATACATTCAATTATTTACTATTCGACAAATGAGGGTTTGTTGTAATGGTACCGCACTTGGTCTAACAATCAAGAGATTGTTATGAGTTCAATTCTTATCGTGAGAATTCTCACACCTCATTATATCATCTCTTCTTCTATTATCCCATTTTAAGTTATAAACCTCCCATGTAGTCGAAAAAAATATATTAGTAAACTGACAACAAGTAAGATGTCGGGTTCATAATTTAAAATTCTTAGAGGTCAGTACCTTGAGATTGATGGCAGATTACACAGTGTGTAATAAATTGTCCAGTAAATTAATTGATTATCATGATATCGATATTGTGAGTTGCCGGAGATGCGATAGCCTCCTAACCTTTAAAGACAAATTAAGACTCTCCCATCTTTCGGTCAACAGCTGTTTTTCAAGGGGAGCGGTGTAAATCAAAGTCAACGAGAGAAGGTTAGGTGTGTGTATGCATAATATATGCCATTTATAATTTATTTTTAATTTGAAATCGATTCTCCTCTCGATTTTTCTTCCTTAAATTACGTACCAGCTGTCATGGAATGCCCTCAATATTCGTCTGGAACCATAACGATCTTCATTAGATTCCTCAAGGCATCCGAGAGTTGATAATCTCTCCCGTTGTTCTTATTATCACAGCCACATTTTACTTAAAGGTGGGCATAGAACATAATAGCATCCCATCTACCCATTTCTCTCTCTCTCCCCCATAATTACAAGAATAAATGACCAATATTACAAGCAAAGTGATCACATCTTATCAGGGTTTTCTACTCGTGCCGATCATCGAACCATGCTCTAACCGATATAATATATATATATATATAATAATTGTAATACAATAGAAATCATATATATTTATCATTTGAGTGTTATATGTTTCAAAATTATCATTTTAGTTATATATATTTAAGTTCTAATTTTAATAATTCGCTTATGTGGTATTTGACAGTACCACGTGGTATGTCGATAGTATTCTTGCCATGTCAGGTGAATTTTTTCACGTCGACATGCCATGTCAACAATTTATTGACATGTCATTATACCACGTTAATGAATAACAGGTAGAGTTGTCAATTTAGGCTAACAGGCACGGCATGGTCGAGTCTATTATCAGGTTGTACCAACACAACCTACTATCTCAGGTAGTCCGAAAATTTAGGCCTAGAGTGGATACAAATCACACAAATAATTGTATTTTAAAAATAAATTATTATGATATAATCAATCGATTCATGTAAAATTTGTATTAATTTAAATAAAATATTAAAATAACTATTAAAATATAATTATATGCGTATAATTAATTATTTTTAAATATTTTTCTCATAATTTTATTTTTTAGTGTAAAACTTATTTTCATATTTTCGGGTCGTGCTTAAGTCATGCCAAATTTTATCACCTCTAATAGCAACAATGTCAACACGCTGTTAGAATTAAAATTCAAATATATTATAAAATATATATGTATAAAAAGAGTTATTTTAAAATTATAAGTGTGAAAATTTTATTTTTAAATATATATAATATAAGTACAAAAACAGTAAATATATTGTCCTTATAAAAAAAATTAATAGCAAACATGAATCGGATGTAGTTTGGACACGTCTCTCTTAATTAAATTTTCAGGTGCGAATATTCTATCAATGAGTGGTGTTGGTATGATAATTAATATAATTCTGCCAAGCATACGCATGGAATCACCGAACACATGCATGGGATCGAGGATTTGAGGTACTCATGACATTCAAAAAATTGAAATCAGGTAGTGCACCATGACATCTGGTTAGGAAATGAGATATTAAATTTGATTTTTTTATTATACATATTCCTTATATTTCTTTATTTTTTTCTTTATCATATTTTTACTAAATTTAATTTTTATTACTTAAATTTCCTACATCTTTTTATTTTTTCTTTACCATATTATTTTTTTTATAAATTCATGAGTCTCATATTTTTTTTTATAGTAATGTAATTTATTCCATTGAACTGCAAAACTAATAAACTATGTACATACTTCACCGAAGCAATCTATGTACAAGAAATCAAAATTCGAGCAACTCATGATCGTTTAAGTTGGTACTCAATCCGAGGTAAAGTGGAGACCTTCATTTGCACAATCTCTAAGACAAGATAAGCCATTTAAGAAACTTCTCACTTTTTTACCGTCGAATACTCTTGGATTCATTTCCATCCAAATCATACAAACAAATTGTGTCCAAATCAATGACAATGCCACACCATCAACCGATTTCCCTTGCCATGCAAGAAGTTAGAAAGTTGTTGTGTTGAGATGTACGATCTTATATCGATTAAATGAAAAAAAACGTTGTGGGTTTATAAGAAGGTTGGGTACTGCCACCTATCAGCTTGAGCTTTTAAGTGGAAACGGACCCGATCCCTTATGGGCTCACAACGAAATTTAACATGGTATCAGAGCCAGTGGGCTCACACCTCGCCCGACCTGAGTCCAGAAGCCTGACTCGTGGTCAATTGATATAAGCCCAAGTACGGAAGAAAATTGCCCAACTTGTGGCCAGTTGTCCCCCTCGTCTGAGACCGGAAGAAGAGTGCCCGGTTTGTAGACAATTGTTGAGGGCGGATATTTAATGGCACATGGCAAAGTAGACCACGTTGCCACGTGAAGGCAGGTGTTGAGATATATGATCTCACATCGATTAAATAAAGAAAACGTTGTGTACTTATAAGAAGATTGAGTACCACCACTTATTAGCTTGAACTTTTAAGTGGAAACAGGTCTAATCTCCTATGGGCTCATAACGAATTTAACATGCTGAGTCCCAACTCATGAAAGGATGGCTTCCAAGATTGAAGCCCTCCAATATTTTCTCCCAAACCTCCCGAGAATAAGCACAAGCAATATGCAAATGGTCATGCGTCTCCGAGTGCGTATGACACAGTTCACAATCCTCCGAAGCTAATGCCATCTCTCACTCCTTCAATCGATCACTTGTAGCGAGCTTGTTCAACCAAGCGAGCCAGCAGATGAAAGAGTCTCAGGGGGTATTACCCGAAAACCATATACGATTTGTCAATAATAGCTTGTTCCTTTTAGGCCACGTATATTCAATTCCTACATACTCTTTGTAGTAAATTGCTCATGCCTTTCGAGTGACCACACCAAGGTACCTTTCTCCTCGATCCCCAGTCCCATGGCTATGTCCTTAGCAACCGATACTTGGGGATCAGTGGATCGTGGCCAGCTCCAAGCACCAGATCAACTGTCACATGGTAAAGGAATGGAAGGAAAGCAAGCCAGACCACGCTCACAGGACTCACTCGAGTGCCCTCCTGGTAGCCAGTGATCATGCCAGAAAGAAACCGCTGGAATCTCGACTCACTTTATCATGAATCGATGGGTGGACCAACCAACTATCGAAGGCGCGACATCTTTCTCCAAGACTTTGAGCAGTCCCCGGGCATTTTCAAGGTCCAAAGACATCGGCCCTTTACTAGATGCAGACGAGCACAGGCAACCCATAGCGACCCCGAGCAAAAGAGTAGTAACGAAATATTCTTGATCGCGCCGACCTTGCTCCAACTCTTTAAATCGCAAATTCCAAGCCCGTCTTCATTTCGAGGCCGACGCACGCCCTCCCAACTCACCCTTGCACCTCTGGTTGTACCGACTTTGCGTTGCCATAGGAAATTTTGACATAATTACTCCACCCTTTTGATCACCGCCTGGGGAAGGATGAGGGTCGAGCACCAAAAGCCGACCATTCTCATTGTAACGGAGTTTATTAGCTGAAATCGACCAGCGAAGCTAAGAGATTCGACAGTCCACCCTCGAACTCGGCTAGAAATTCGATCTGTCAACGCCTCGTATTCTTTATTCGAGAGTCTTCCGGTAATCAGTGGGACTCCCAGATATCGAACCGGCAGTCAACCAATACGAGACCCAGAGATTGAAATTAATCCGCCAGTCTCACTGGTAAAATGAATGGCAGAGATTTGGTAGCCATGGTGAATATGAGGCATATTAAATTTATGAACAGAAAATCGTGCCTATCGAGATGTGTACTGGACACATAAAATATATATATATATATACATGTGTTCGTGTGTGGGTACATGTGTTCTCGTCATCCTAGATCATAAAGAATTGTCTGCACGTGCTTTTATTCAAGTACAATTTGTTTATTGGCTGGAAATTTTGAATACATTATTAGTTTTTTTCTTCTAAAATTTTCTTTTTTTCGAGTAGATGAGATCATGTGTCATTATTTTTTTAAACAATATTTTATATATGGCACCAATGACATCCGTATAAATTAAAGGGATTTGATCCTTCCAAAAGAAGAAAAATGAATTCCTACCCTCTAAAAAATTATTTAATCACTTTTTTAAAAGAGATTTCATCAACATGTTAATAATTTCATATTTGATTTAGTTTCAAATAAGATGTCGAAAAATGAAAACCAAACCAAATGGGATTTTGGGTCAATCCGAAATTTCCTAGATCCGATATGATATAATTAACTAATTAATCTAAATATTATATTATTTTTTTAAAAAAATTAAAATAACTATTAAAATATAATTATTTGTATATGATAAACTTTCTTCACAATTTTCTTTTTATTATAAGTATTTTTTCACCCTTTTTTTAGTTGATACAACTCGATATTCTATGATGGCTTAAAAATTCTGACTTAAACACAATTTTTTCATACTATTCCTAGGCCGTGCTTTCAAGCTGTGCCATTTTTTTATAGTTCTAGGATTAGATTTTCACCATGGGATGCCCGCGGCTTAGCTGCTGTTCGATCACAGGCTTAGGCTGTGTAGCTACTTGGATGGCTCTAAGTCTAGTAGTTCTTGAACTGCAATCACAGGACATCCGGCTCGTTACCACAATTCAAAAGCCCAGACTATGCTTCGGATTTCACTTTGCTGGGAAAGAAGCCCAGTCCATTTCAATTGGACATGGTCAAGTAGAATGTCTCCACGTAATTAGCTTAGAAGATGAGGATTAAATTCTCCAACCATCATCTGCAGTGACAAGGATGGAATCTATTAATGCCTTCGGATGCCAGTAGTTGCTGGCTGCCTCCATAGTTGTTGTTGAAGAGCAGCCATGTTGATCAGGAACATACATTCGACCGAACAAAATTAAGCTGAATGAGCCATTGAGTGAAATGGGAAAGAGCAAGCTACGAACAGACTAAATGGAGCATTCTCCGGCAGGAAGGGTCAACGGCCGGCCATTCCATGCAACTGAACTGACGGCGAAAGAACAGAGAAGTCCTAAACAACATGTCGAGCTGAACCATACAGTGGAAATTGAGCAGGCCTGGATACTCGGGGCACGAATTCAAGCTCTAATAGCACATTAGGTTTTATGAGACAGCTGCAGCAATTCCAGAAACATCATTAACCTATAAGCGACAGGCTTCTCTCAACCTCAGACAGAAACGTGCTACATGCCATAGAAGCGTATGTAGGCTTTGTTTCATAAGCCATACCACATGATCGAGACAAATCCCACACCCAGAAGTATGAGACAATGAATTCATATGTGACCAAGAAAGACAACGACCAGAAACCCTCCCACAAAACCAATGATATAGATTTCTCAACAATCTATTTGAGACTCAATTACGCCCAGAAGCAAGCAGTCAAGAACAATAAGTCAATTAATTCCTTGAATTTAAGCATAAACAACGGTCCAGAAACTGACAGTTACGTTCCTGACATGCGAAGCAAAATGAGCAAAAGAACAATGAGGAGCATCTCCAAATGCTTCTGCCTCCTCGGGTGAAACCGAGGATGGTTATATCATTGTCTTTCCCATTGCTTCCGACAAACTATAGCATTGCCTAAAAAGGCACGGGTTTCTCCATCGGTGAAAGAAATCTTCTTTTGCCTTGCCATCAAGATTGCCTATATATGAAAACCAGTCCATCTTCTGAAATTCCCAACGTCAGTCCCGTCACAAACTGCCATACCAATCCTACTCTTCCCTCCATTCCCAACACCTCTGTAATACAATCTCCATTCACTCTCCTCCCCGTCCAACTGCACCAAATACGGGGAGCCGACACCTCTGCTGTCCCATGAGTCATTTTCCTCCGAGGGCCAAAAAATAGGCTCCTCTCTTGGCCTTCTCCATTCCTTCAAGCCATCATTGGAGACTGCAAAGCCAATGCTTCTCTCTCCATTCGTGTCCACTCCTTCATAGACCATAAAGTATCTCCCATCCTTCCTGTCCCTTACCACATGAGAATTCACTGCGCCGCACTCATCAAAGCATCCTCTCCTCCCTCCCAAGACCTTTCCAAGCTTCACCCACTTGATCCCGTCTCGTGATCTGGCGATCCCGATGCAGAACTCCCCCGTCTCCTTGTCGAAGGAGTGGTAGTACATCCTCAGATCTCCACTGCTATGGAACACAACCCTGGGCGTAGAAACAAATAGAGAGTCCCACTCATTCTCGGCCCCGACATCGAACAGGGCCCCGCTGTGGTCGTCCCCTTCGATCCTAGCCCAATGCCTCCCGTCCTGACTGATCGCTAGCCCCGGCAGGGACCGGAAAGTGCTTCCTTTATCAGAATTCATGCCATTACCTGGAATCCTCCGTGGGTTCTCTAGATCAAAACCTAACGAGTTCTCTGAATACTTAACCTTCTCGGAGCTGTAGCCTGTGTAGTAAAGCCAGTAAACAGCACTGAAAGCCCTGATTTTGCTGCTCGACATGACCACTACATCACAGGGCCTGATGCCAGCTGTGTCGAAAGCCCACCAATCTTCGCTGCACCGCATCACAAGGCCTGCATGTTCGCGTGATTGGATGGCCCTCTCCCAGTGGGCCCCGTTGCTGGAGACCGCGAGCCCGATCGAGTCGCAGCCACCAAGGTACTCGCTGGACCTCCCGTGGTACCACATGTACCATCGCTCCTCCTCGTCGCTCAGGAACCGCTTCACCACGGGGCTCCCGACTTCGGCCGAGTCCCAAGAACCTTCTGGCCCCAAATCAAGAACCAAACCTCTAGATTGAGATAACGACTGGGGAGAGGAAGAAGATGACGATGATTGAGAAACGGATGGGTTTCTATCTGATAAAAGTTGGGATTCTTTGCCGGGATTGGGTTCATTAGCAGGAGGATTCTGGTCCTGGTCACTGTTGCTGCTATTGATGTTTGTGTTGGGCTTTGTGGAGCACTGAGTGGTGACGGGAAAGAGAGTAGTTCTTGGATTGGGTCTGAAGGCGATAAAAATGGCAACTTGGGGGCTGATCTGCTTCCGGAGAGAAGGAAAGGAGGAAGATGGATGAGCCAACCTGTGAGGAGGCAAAGTAGAGAAGAAGTTAATCCTGTTCATCGCAGTGCAAGATGCTGCTGCTTCCATGTCTGCAATGCTAATTGAGGGTCCAAGTGGATTTGCCGAAAGACTGATACAATGAACTTATAAAAGCGTGGGTCCGAAGTTTTTTCTGTGTGTACTTCAGGACTGTACAAGCATTTCTAGCCTCAAACTCACTCTTTTCCTTTTCCTTTTGCTGTCCCTGTTCTGAAGGTTGAGCACAAAATCCTGGACCTTAAGGTGCCCTACAGTGGATGAAGGGGGATGATGTTTTTGTCTGCAGCCTGTGAAATGGTCCATTCCAGAGTCTGTTTGACCTCTGACCCCACCAGGTCGTCCATCCAAGGTCATATTAGCGATCTATCGTTGGTGAAGTTGCCTGGATTTATTGGAGCATGTTCATTGGCCAAAATTGGATGACCGGACAACAACGCAAATCATGGTTCAAGGACCATGGGGGTTTTTAATTAGATTAGCATACGATGGATTCGATGCCTTAATTGAAGCAGGAGGAAAGGAAATCTTGCTGGACTGGCTGCCCTTAGTGATTCTCCCTGTCTGGTCCTTTTTGTGGAAACGCGAAGTGAACTGAATATAATTTTGCTTCTCGCTTTGAAAAACGCAAGTGGAATACGCAGAGTGCTCCTGAAGGAAGGTAGCTTGTCGAGGAACACCCATGGCCTTTGTCACTTTTGCCTTCTTTTTCATTTTGTTGCTCAGTAGATACCAATTCCACAGGGATTTGCTGCTCACCTCTGCTGTGAAAATGTGGCTGAGATTCCTTGCCCTCCGGTATCTTTTGTATCATCCACTAAGAATTCATGCTCAGGAAAGTCTCTCTGAGAAGTAAGGATGCCCTTCGGTATCTATCGCATCTGCCATACTGAAATGGAAAAAGCTTGTATAGAAAGAAAAACTTACAGTGATTAGTTCTACAATGTTCACCAATAAATCACAGCTGAAGCCATGGCAAACATCACTCTGTGCTAGCTCCATAGTTTGATTCTCAACAACAGTCAGCAGAAAATGCCTCTAATATATATTGACTGACATAATCAGTAACATATTAATAATAATCAAAATAAAAGACATACTTGGTCACAACTTAGACGTCAGAATGAATCAAAGATAAGATTTGGAATTATAGCCCTCAAAACATGGAAAATACAGGACACCAGCTAAGCTAGCACACTGCAAATTTCAGTGAGCTACAAAACTTGTCTCAGACATTTATTATCATGAGAATCCCAATTCAACTAAAGAAGAGGATTCAGAACTCAGTTCCTCGCATCCTCTCTTGTCTATCTAATGCTTGCTCCTCTTTCAGCTTCTGGACAATTTTGCGGATCTCAGGATTGAAGAAACGCTCATGGACATACTTTCGCTCCTCAGCCTGTATCTCTTTTATGGCACTTGGGTAAGGATTAGGAGGTGGCTTCTTTCCTTGGAGCTTGGCGATTTGTTTTAGCCGAGAGTATGCCTTCTTCCTCCCCTTCTTCTCTAGCCGATATTCCATCTAGACAAATGGAAGTGCAAGCACCTATACTCAATAAATTGTACAAGAAACAAGATTAAAATGGAAATGTTCTCTCCTTTTCCTTTTTCCCTTTTCACCCTCAAACCTGGGGTGGAGTGGAAATCTATGAATTGAAAGCTTACATCAGCAACAGCCATAGCTTCCTCCTCATTAACTCCTTGCTCCTTAAGTTCAAGAACCCGTTGACCAAAAACTCGAGCTGGGGGGGGATTAAAGCCAACAAACCTGTCCAAAAACAAGACAAAGTATCAGTTGATGTTTGATCTGACATTGTCGACTTTCAACACCATATCAAACTGCTACAAAGTCAAAATCATTCTAAAAAATTTCAAAAGAAGTCAAAGAAGCTGTCTAGATACCGGTTATATGGAACATTTGATCAAATGCTCATGCAAGATTGAGAAGAAACTGATGCAATATGAGAAATGAAATGAACATGCTTGGTCCCAAGCTCTAACTTGGTCAATAACTGCACTTTTTGATAATCATTCAATTCAGACGATTGTCCATCGGTATGTATTGCAGCATGTCAGACAAAGGATTCCTAGCGATGACACCAAACTCGCCAAGACACTAAAAAGAACAACACAAACTGAATTTAACCTGTCATGATTAATCTGATCCAACACTCAAGACACCACAAATCCCACCGCCTCCCACACCAACCCCACCCCACGAATCCCCACCCAAAAAAAAAAAACAAAACAAAACAAAAATGCTCAGACGTATCACTTGTTCCACCAATTGAGTGATTGAAATTCTTAAGATAATTACAATTCAATCATCAGAGACTCAAAGACTATCAGTGATTTGAAAAACATAAACAAGCAGATGAGAGACATGTAACAGAATCAGTGTCGAGAAGACATCTAAGTAGAGATAAGCATTTGTACATACTTGATGGCATCCTCATGTTTCGAGTCAGGGTGCTTTTGAAAGAACTTCTGGACGTAAACATCCTCAGGGAGAGTGATTGTCTGGATTTTACCAATGTGAGGAAATGTCGCAGGTGGTGACCTGGGAGATACAATCGCACCATTAATAATGCGACGCAATGTGAACATTCTTAAGAGTGTAAAAATTGCTGCTAGCAAGGAGTTAGTAACAAGAACTCTATGCCCAGTTCAATGCATTGGCGAACCTGATTTAGATGTTAAATGATTCCTACAGAATAAAGAGGAGTAGTATTTTGCTGGTAGGTCTCAAACCTAATCCTCACATCTTGGCACTTGCTGTAGGAACTGCCCCATAAATCTACTCGCTATGAGTTAAAAACCACACAACATGGTCTGTGGAAACAGCAGCTAAATCGTAGCAAATGTGTAAATGATTATTAATCACGGCAGTGACTGTCAAATTGTCATCAACTGCAACAATCTTACAGGTTATTCCACCCTAAATTGTCATTATGAGGTATGACAGGTACAAAGCTCCACGTGTAGATAATTTGGAGAATAGTCTGAACAAATAAGCATTGGATTGCCTAATTGCCGGCAATCAGCTTGGACTCTCACAGTGGTTCACCGAATATTATGAAACGAGAATTCACATGAGAAAGGACAACGGGTCTCATCAAACCTCGCAAAGGAAAAACCCCAGCTTCATCCTAGCTATAATCTCTCTACAGTTTCAGGAGCGGTAACTCAACTTCATAAGCGCGCAAGCTCAGAGAAAGAAATCCAAATTGCTAGGGGTTATTCCCAATCAAGAAAAAAACTAAACCAGTTAAGACTTTCGATACGGGAAAATGGGCAAACTCCAGACGAGTTCAGAAGATTGTGAGAGAGAGAGAGAGAGCTGACTCCTGCATAGCTTTGAGCCAGACGGGCTCCGTCTTGGCCATGCCCTTGACGAGCCTCCTCGTCCGAGAGAGCAGATCCCCTCGCATGAACGACATCGCCTTGCTCTTCCTCTTGATCGCCTCCTCCTCCCTGCAACTCTTCTCTCCACACAGCAAATTCTTCCGACTGAAGCTTCACGCATACTCCCAACTACGCCGACGGCCGTCTCTCTGTTTTGATTATTGGGCTCGAGACTTAGCTCGTCTCATGGGCTGGACCTCTTCTGAAATGGAGGAGGCATCAAGAGACCCTCCTGGCCCAACCCTAGACCCAACCCGCTGCTATTCACTCCGCCGTTTATCATTATTCTTCTTCATTTTTTCTGGATCACTCCGCCGTTGATCAAACATTACGTAACGATTGGTTATTCGTTTAGTGGCGGAATTGCTTATTATCTTCTGCAAATGTGATGGAGGTTACTGTAGCATGGTCACAATTGAGATGCGCTCACTCGATCTTTAAGGACAAACAGGACACAAACGGAGATTTTTCACCATAATCTTGGATTCTACTAACTTGACCTCAGTTAACATTGATCTTGCCCCATACTTCTTTAAGATCCCAGCAGAGATCAACTTTTATCCTTTGAGAGTTCTACATCTTCTTCCTCAATGCGGCCGATACAGATTTCCCATCTTGACTCACGCGACATGGGAGTGTATGGATACCATAATCGATAGAGCACCCTAAGAGAGAACCTCAGTAGCAGAATCAAGCCACAACATTGATTATAATTCATGATGGCGGAATTACTATTTACACTGGATCAGAAGATGAAGAGGATCACCAGCCCTACAATGGATTGACACAAAAAGTTTACCCCGACATCTCGATCTAAACCATACTTTCTTGATTCGATCATGTAAATGATCTAATGGTTTGGATAGGATAAAATAAGTCGCATTTGGGGACATGTCAAGAGAATTCAACCCGTGCCTACAGTTTCTTATGGCCCTCAACGACGTTAAGCCCCCAGCTAATGTCCTCGCAGTGCCTTATATGGGTAACCTCCGCGCCGGTGTCAATTGCCCTCTTGGCCTTGCAGTCGTAAAATGGAGGATTGTGAAAGCACGGTTCCATCCACATGGCGGGTTCAGAGCTGTCCAGTTCTCCGTCTTGACCAGATCCATGGCTTCAGGCCTCCCAGGCCCTGGGCCACGTAGCCAAAGGTCGACCAAGAGCTCGTGACCAGAATATCGGAGAGGCTAAGAAGGTACATCTCTGCCCATGCTTTTTGGTTGTGCTGAGGATTCTCCGTCTGCTGGTAGCCCTCTTGGCTCGGCTGGTAAATCCCGACCATCTCGCCTGTGACTGTTGGGTACATCCAGTACAAGTTCTGTAGATAGTCGGAGTATCCCGAATATAAGGAGGTGACTAGAACAGCTTTTAGCTTTGAGCTTTCCGGACGAGCTGAAACTGTCCCGTGTTCGCTCACCTTGGGGAGGAGCTGCTCATTCTAGATGCAGGCGATTATCTGATCCATCGCATAGAGCAAAGGCCCATCACCCGAGTCGAAGGTTCTAATTTGAATCCCGATCCTCGCATCCGCCCGAGCCAAGTAAGAGTCGAAATACCTTGTTATCTGTCCCCACACGTGATTTGAGGGGTGGAAGAGGTACCTACCCAGATGGTGGAAAATAGTTTCTTTCCCGGGAAAGAGATTGATCAACTCTTGCTTGAAAGCTGGCATCAAGAAGAGAGACGGAATGAAGTAGTTATCTGACTTGATGATCAACTAAGGGACCTCCTTGATTGCTTTTTGGTCCTCGTCGCAGAAGAAGAGCTTGTCGTGATCATCGTAGTCGTGAACCAAGTGGAGGTATATATATGCAGGTAGTGGCAGCTTTTCGATAGAGTTGATCATATTATTCTTCAGCAAGTTACCGTGAAAATTCGGAGACCTCTGACCGAAGCTGTTAAACTGGTCAGCAATCGGGAAGTCCCTGGGAAGCAACCACGATTCCTCGGGAAAAGGCTCGCAGAGCAGATCCACCATCTCTTTCCCTTGGTCGATAAGCAGGACCCGACTCTTGAGGAGAGCATAAAGGAATGAAGAAGTGAGGGTGAGGATCCTATCGCCCAATCCACTAAAGGATATCCGGACGACATATTTGTTGGATTAATACTCTAAACCCAATCACAATTGATGCAATTTTATTTATGAAATAAAATTAAGATATTATTATTTATCATATGCTGCTATATTCTATGATGAAACTCATAAATTATGATAATAATTTTAAGATCATGATGAGATCATGCTAGTGAGACTTAAAATCCACAATTTTTAGTTTAAAATGTTCATAGTTATAGAATCATTAAACATGGGATCAGTGATTTGGTAAGACTAGTACACTTGTTACATAATCTAAGGTAGAGGGTAACTGATATTACAGTTACTTGTGAATAGTCATTAATGTATGAGTATAGGTACTCATTATGGAATGAGTTTAGATCCGCTTAAAAAATTAACCTAATTGATCTTTAAATAAAAGTCAATAGGTTATTCCTTACGTGATAGTAGATGTAAATGATCCTTCGACTTGAAATTACCGTAACATCTTGTAAGAGTTAAGTTGTGTTTTGGTTTATTCCTTTACATGGTTCTCTGAACCATAAATAGAATATTCTGGACCCAACAAGACTCTTATAGAGACGGTGTGTAATCAATAAAGGATCGGTTACTTCTCATAAGAGGAGAGGATGTCCTATGTATTCTATTAAGTATTGACTCAGAAAATCTCTGGTCAGAGTAGGATGAAATATCATAAAGTAGTTTCCGGTATTTTATTGTTAAGTTAATTACTAGAGAATTGATATGCATATGGATAAGAATTAGGATTTGACATTTTATTCATATCTTAATTTATCCGAGACATTGTATAACTGAAAGATTTAATTACACGAAAACTAATCATCAAGGGTGTTCGATCATTTGATTGAAACCTTCACTATCCGGGTAGTCATGATATGTTGCTAGACGTTAATCTTGACTTGTGAACTTAATTGATTAAGAGTTAATCGATAATCTTATTAAAAGGTTTAATAAGATAAATTAATCCACTACCAGCTTAGTGTGAAACCCAATGGGTCACACACAATACAAGTCATTTCTCGTAACCAAAATTTAATTGTTTAAATTTTGTGTTTGGCAGTTAATTTCTGCTAGCACGAAATTGCCCATATCGGTTACATGCCTTATTAGATAATGCTGTTTCGGAATTAACTGTAAAATTAAATTTATATAAATTTAATAATACTCTCGGTTATATACACATGCTAAATTATCGAATGAGATTCGATTGAGTAAATACATGCCCATATGTATGTAAATGAGTAGTACATGTCATGTAGACCAATGGTTGGTCTATTCTCAATGGCATAATATTGAAAATGGCATAACGTATGCCAATTGTAAAAAGCACATATTGAACCGATTCAATGTGCCTCTCTTCAATGAAAGAGGGGTGCGTCTCTTCGGTGAAAGAAGGGACACCTCTCTTCGGTGAAAGAAGGGACGCCTCTCTTCGGTGAAAGAGGTGCAAAGGTGTGTGGGAGAAAGAATTCTAAAAGGTGAGAACATTTTGCCCACCAAGCGGGACAAAAGTCCCATTTCGTGTTATATATATAGGAAAACTGAAGGGCGTCAAGTGTGTATCAGTCTGACAAGGAAAAAAAGAATTTTGTCATTTGAGAGAAGAAAATAGTGCTACCCAAAATACCATATCTGAGAGTTATTGAAAAAGATATTTTTTACTAAGTACTGTAAACAAGCCTTTGAATCCAAAACTAAAAAGGCGACCAATTGTTGGGAACAGTTTCCAATGCTTATGAGAAAAACTTAGTGTGGATACCGTGGATGGTGTACATGTGTGCGTCTAGTCAGATAGTCAGAGGATCGACTCTTGAAGCCATTCGTAAAGGTGCTGTGGGACATCACCGAATTGAGGATTTAAACACAGTGACCGATTCGGAGTCTTTATAGGTATATATATTCTCTACTTGTTTTCTCGTATTTGAATTTCAAATTGCATTAAAAGGATATCGGGTTTGAGAATATAATTTAATTGAAATTGAAATATACGCTTCCGCCGCATATTGATTCCTAACAATGCATTCAGTGGACCCAACCTTACGCCAGACCTGAGATCTTCCACAGCTTTCTTGTAGGCCTCAGAGTGAGGCCAGCATCGCTTGTGCAGGCTCTCGTAGTTTCTAAGCCTGGATATGAGGTATGATGAGGGCTTGTGGGGTGAAGGCCTGCGATAGGATGATGATCGGTATCTACTCAAGGAGGAGCCATCATCGAACCCAGAAGAGAGGAGCCCGCTGAACGGCTCGTCCCTAAGAAGACTTGTGCTGGCAGCAGATTGAGAGGAAACACCATCTGATCAAAATAATCAAAAGAAAAGTCAGTCCTTTCTAGGACACGCTATAATGTAGCTGCCGACCCGAGACCCCAAATGTCCTAAAAGTATATGCGGTGTAAATAGACACCAATGCTTGATGGATGGAATTTTCCTCATGCAGCTGGTAATAATTGGCGGCATGAAAGTGAATTAGACGCTGGCATTAGCTTCACAATGTGACAAAGAACTCGGTGAAACTGATAAAGGTAGAACCACATTGTCGATGAATTTCATCAAACCGATGACAGCTGATCGTCTCTGGATGCTAGGAAATTTTAAGACATCCAATTCAAATTCACATCATCCAATCTTTAAAGCTAAAAGCTTTTCCCAAATTGCATATCGAATCTAAAACACTCAACGCTGATCTAAGGAACAATAGAAAAAACACTAGCACAATGCAGAACAAGGAGCAAGCTTCTCCATGGAATTTAAGAGCATAAAATGCGTTTTTCAACCTGAGCTAGCAAGCGAAGTATTCTGAGCACTTCCTGAAGCAGAGGACTCGGCATTAGGCTTCTCCAAAACCGCAGCGTCTGCAAGGAGGGAGGCCTGATCCAAGGGCTTATTGTCGCGGAAGACAATGAAGAGAAGCACCATGGCCGGGAGGGCAATCAGACTCAACCCCAAAATTCGGCTAAAGCTTCATGGCTCGGGATCCCCTAGGTGGGGCCTTGAGCAAGTCGGCGGATCGGGGCCCCGTGGCCACTGATGGCTGGGGAAACGGTCGCCTCCCGAAAGCGCTCAGATCAATGGAAGAGGAGCCTTCATGGGGGAACCGTGTCTTCCGGTTCTGCCCGTCAGTTGCTTGAAGTTCTATATTCAGCTGTCAGCAGTCTAACACAACAACTTTATCGGACAATCATCATCCAAATGATCACCACAACTAATTTATTTGTCTTGTGTCTTTCCCATTAAAAAATCGAAAACAGGGGGATCACAATGGGCAACAGGGACATCAACCTTCTCCCCATACTCAGGTGTATTCATTGCTAATATAGTTGTTGATTTCATTCTTGAATCTCTTAATTTATGTACCCTTCTATGGTAAGTGCATTTTACTACGAAAGCGATGAGATAATCGCCCGTGCCGTCGATCAAAATCACCTTCCTTGCCATCCTGTCTGTTCTCTGAGGTTGCGTTTCGGTTTCGGCGACTTCTTCGCATGAAATAATATAGAGCTGCTCCACGGACAGCGATCACTGTCGTGGCGATGGTCATCAACTACCTGTATCCCGCCTTCTGTTTCATTGGGTAGTGGGCCTATTCTCTCTGAACCTTAGGCGCCTGTCTGAAATTGCTCTTTCAATGATTGTGTTTTCTTCACTGACGCTGACGGTGACAGCTGAGCTGATTGAAGTTTAAGCCCCCAAATTTGGAAGATAAGACAGTCGTTCTGCCGCCATAATCAGAAATTAATGTCCATATATCGATAATCCTGAAAAGTTTCAGTCTTCATAGTCAATATTCCATTCCCAGTTACTGGATTCGGAAGGAGGAGAAGCTATGGACAAAGACAAGGAAGATTTCCTGAAGGAGTTCGGTGAAGAATATGGATACCCTAATGCTCCCAAATCCATCGATGAAATCCGCTCCACTGAGTTCAAGCGATTGGAGGGTCTGCTCCCTCCCTCTCAATCTGGGTCACTCACTAATTTGATACTTTTCTTGATTCTGTTCCTGGGAATCCAATTGCAGGTCTCGTCTACTTGGATCATGCTGGGGCGACCTTGTACTCTGAGTTGCAGATGGAAGCTATTTTTAAAGAATTAACTACAACAGTTTATGGAAATCCTCGTATCCTATTTCTTGCTTGTCTTGTCTCTTAGGCCTTGGGATTCATTTCCTTTACTTCAATTATTTGCTTTCTAAAGAAAAAAGAAATTTTTTTAAAACTTTTGTCAGATAGGGGACAGCCGGACCGTGTTGATTAGACTTATAGTTGATTCCTTGACCGTATGGCTATGTATATTTGAAGATGTCCTCTCTTGCTTTAGATTCAAGTACTCTACTGAGCCTAAACTTAATTGCTTCTTGCACATACGTTGCACTTAATGTGTAATCAATGAAGATCAATAATCTTTGACTACAACAAAGATAGCCAAGGCGACATGAGCATGGTCACTTCTGATGTTATAAAGGAGGCAAGGCAGCAGGTAGCATGTGCTGATGTTTTAGCTGCATTTGATTTTGTTCCCGACTAATAACATGGATTGCTAAATCTTTTGGGCTTATTATTTTTTGTCATGCATCTCAATGTTAGCCTGTGTGAGGGGCACTAGTGCCCCCAATTAAATGATCATATTTATCTAGCGTTGATTTTTATTGCTTCTAATATTTCCTATTCCACTGAGTTTTCTGGTTAAGTGTCTTGATTTTTGGCATGTGTTGGGGGAACAGGTCCTTGACTACTTCAATGCATCTCCTGGAGAGTACAGGTGCATTTTCACTTCTGGGGCCACTTCAGCTTTGAAACTGGTGGGAGAAGCATTCCCGTGGAGCTCCAGCAGCTGCTTTATGTACACCATGGAGAACCATAATAGCGTTCTTGGCATCAGAGAGTATCCTTATCAGCTGTACGTAGCTTTGTCATGGTGGTAGACCTTATTGAGTCCAATTTCATAACAAAGCTATGACAATGATGTTTCTCATAGTAGCCTCAAGAACCATGCTAAGAGCTTTTAGAACTGCACAGAGTTCTCATTTTTATGCTATCCTGTTTCTGCAAGGGCTGTACGTCAATAATCTATTTGTTTTCCCTTAACTTCTCTGAGATATGCTTTGGCCCAAGGAGGTCAGGCATGTGCAGTAGATATTGAAGAGTCTGTGCATTATGGAAAAAGTTCAATCAAGGTTGCCAAACGTTCAAGCCAGAGAAGATATGAATTCCAAGATGATACAGATGCTGGTAGTTTTGAAAACTGATCGTGTTAAAGCACCTTCCTTTTAACATTATATATTCCTTAGGAGAACATTCCAAGCCTTCTTGCTTCTTTAGATGGCGTCACTATGGATCTAATTTGTTGTTTATTTGCAGGAAGCTTTTGAAGTTAGGTGATGGCAGTAGTAGTTTTTCATATGTTACTGCTCTACTTTTATGCTTTCAAGAATTTGTTGTTGGAAGAAATAACTTTCCCTGTTATTTCTCTTTGAAAAACTTTCCTCCTGATTGCTCAGCTTCCATTGCAGTGGATGCATGCAGTCTGTTTGCCCTTCCCTCAGAATGTAATTTCTCAGGGGTGAGATTCAACCTCGACTTAGTTAAAATGATTAAAGAAGATTCAGAAAAAGTACTGGGAGGCTCAGATTTTTGCAGGTCTATATTTAAAACCATTGTGGCTTCTATTTAGCCTGTACAACTACTTCTTGGCATCCCTAGTATGGCCTTTATGGGGAATCACTTTATCCTATTAAATAATCATCCCTTAGTCTTATGTTCTTTTATGTTTTTTATTGTTTAACACCTTTCAAAACACTCCTCATTTTGCTCTATTTGTCAGCCATGAAATGGGTGAAAAATTATGAGCTCTTTTCTCAGTTGAGCTTTACAAGTGTCATTAATTATGTGATTTGATTCTATAGCTGAACTAGTGAATATTCATATTGGTAATCTTGTATTTCACAGAAGCAAATGGATGGTCTTGATTGATGCTGCCAAGGGATGTGCAACTGAGAAAATAGATTTGTCTAGATATCCTGCTGATTTTGTTGTCATGTCATTTTACAAGGCAAGTGTATGATCATGAGTACTTTTGAGGAGAAGACCTCTGAGATTTTATTCTGAAATTTTGGTTGTTTTCTGTTTTTTTCAGTTATTTGGTTATCCAACAGGAGTGGGTGCTCTCATTGTCCGAAATGGTAAATTACTTTTTGGCAAGTTACATCTTAGAAGGACTCAAAATTTAATCTGTATAATGATTCTTTGTGTATGAGTATCAATATTTAAATTTCTTCCATAGTCTTCTCAATACCTATATTAAATTGCAGAGTCTGCCAGCTTGCTGAGGAAGACATACTTTAGTGGAGGTATTTTATTTGAGATTTACTTATTTAGTGCTCTTATTGTAATGAATGCTGTAGAAATAATTGCATATGTTGTCTCCAACCTGCTTACAGGAACTGTTGCAGCTTCAATTGCTGACATTGACTTTGTCAAAAGAAGGGAAAGTGTTGAAGAGTTGTTCGAGGATGGAACCACTTCATTTCTAAGCATTGCATCTATCCGTCATGGGTTTAAATTGCTCAATTCTTTGACAGCAACAGCAATATCACAGTGAGTGTAGCTTCCCTGAAAAATAATTTGACTAATCTGCAAGTTCATGTGTCAGGAGACAGATTAGTGCCATTCTGTTAGGCTATCATGACTACGATTTTAATTCTGTAAATGCTAAAATTTTGTATTCTAATTAATATTTCTGTTATTGTTGATTATTAGAATTTCCTGTTGGTGCAGACATACAGCCTCTCTTGCCACATACTTAAGAAAGAGGCTTTTGGAGTTGAAGCACGAAAATGGAGCTAACCTTTGCACACTTTATGGAAATCAAGTTTCAAAGGTTGTTTCATGGCTACGGTTGTTTCTTGCTTGCATTAATATGTGCGTCTTAATGGGCCCTCTTCCATTATTTTTTAGGATATGGGCCCTACTATCTCATTTAACCTGAGACGGCCTGATGGTTCTTGGTCTGGCTATCGTGAGGTTGAAAAGTTGGCTTCTCTTTCTGGAATTCAGTTACGGGTATCTCTACTATAATAGTCTTAAAAGAGCCTTGCAATATCTGAAACTATTTCATGGATTGCTGACAGTGTATTCTTTTGAATGGTTGCTGCATAGACGGGGTGTTTTTGCAATCCCGGTGCATGTGCGAAGTATCTTGCTTTGTCTCACCAGGATCTTTTGTCTAATGTTGAGGTACCTTTCTTTTTTCTCCTTTTTCTGCTCTTCATTGATCTTTTTGCATCATCTTGTATCCTGAAAGTTGACTGTTGGAATCAGGCAGGTCATGTTTGCTGGGATGATAATGACATTCTGAATGGGAAACCAACTGGTGCTGTAAGAGTGTCTTTTGGGTACATGTCAACTTATGAAGATGCAAAGGTAGATGTTTCTCCTTGATTCTTGGAATTTTTTTTGGGCTTGATTATTTGCAAGGTAGCAATTGTTTAATCATCAGCGTTTAACAAGTTCAATTTTCCTTTTCTCCTTTTCTGCAGAAATTACTTGATTTCCTGAAGGGTTCATTTGCAATATCTGGAAATCATTGTTCTCTTCCACGTAAGATGAGAACAACAAAATGTTGCCACTGATACTGTAATTAAGTTATTTTTGCGTACTTAGATGACATTCATGGTTTGCATCATCAGGATCTGAATTTGTCATAGTAAATGATTCCAATTTCAGCATCTTGCTGCTGACATGTCTGTTTATGTTCAGTGAAGTTTTTACATGTTTCACATTTCTACACATTCAAAGTAGTTTATTCGTTTCTGGCTAAAAAATGGTAGTTTAGTCATTTGTTTGTGACTTATGCAGTTTGTGACTCTTCAGGTACTGAAAGATTATCATTCGGTCGAGGGATTCACATTAAGTCTGTACATATCTACCCAATCAAATCTTGTGCAGGATTTAGTGTCCATAGCTGGCCTCTTAGCAGTACTGGTAATTGCTGGTTCATTCCTCGATGAGAATCTTCTTGTTGTATTTCATTGATGATTTCAATATCTTTCTTTTCTCTACCTACAATTGGTTAGGACTAAGGGTGTGTGTCATGTAGTAAGATATGGGCATATACTCCTGCTTTGTTGTATAATAAATATTCTTTGCTGTTTGTACAAATATTTAGTAGTGTAAAGGCTCTGCTACGGTCTCTGAAATGATAATATAGTCTTCCACCGCTTTCTGTATCCGGATTTTAGCCTTTGGCCTCTTACAATGCATTGATTTGTTATTTGGGCCTTGCGAGCTGGTATCTATCTCAGAATTGACATGCACAAAGATGCATATATTTTGAAATATATTTTTTGTAATTTTTGTGTGAAGCTTTACCATGAAGTTAATTGATAAACCTGTTGCTTCTTGTTGTTTGAAGCAGGACTTCTACATGACCGGGCATGGGTTCTGAAAAGCCTAACCGGTGAAATCCTTACCCAGAAGATGGTAGGGCAATCCAACTTGAATTGCAATCCATACTCCATAAAAAACCGTATTTTTTTGGTTGTTGATTGAAGCAGAGCACTGTAATGAAATCTGAAGTTTATGTCATGGCATCTTGAAATTGTGGAAATAAGCAGATGGTGTCGCTGTGTTGTTTATGTGTCCTATAAATTAATAGTAAGAGGCAGCTTGACCTTTTTAAACATGATTTATCTATAGGGAAAGTGCTATTATTATGTCTCTTTGAACGCAAAGGCTCATTATGATTATTTTAGGATTCGGTGAGTTGATGATCAGAAATTTTAATCTTCTGTATCTTGATTACACCTCTGTCAACATTTCTTGTGTATCAACTACTGCATGCCCCCTTCACGGATGCATGAATTCTATTCCGAGTAGAAAGGGTTAATAGACTCATTTTGCAGGTTCCCAACCTGAGCCTCATAAGTACTTATGTTGACCTCAGCCGTGGTATACTGGTTGTGAAAACACCATGTTCCAAGGACAAGCTAGAGATCAATATCAACCCAGAATCTGACAAACATGGAAGAGAGCAAGTTGATTTGTATTCTCGGAGGTATCATCCCTGTTGATCATACTATCTAGCGGACTAAGGAATAAGGATTTAACAATCAACCGTTGATCTTACTTTCTCAGAATGATTGCTGCAATATTCAACTGAAAAGATATCATAAGAACAAATTTCACCTGACTACGTACCTTCCTACTTCTTTTGTGGCTATATTATGTGGATTACAGTCTGATGCTCTTCTTATATAGGTATGACGTGCAGGTCTATAGTGAGGATGTCAATGCATGGTTTAGTAATGCTGTCGGTCGACCTTGCTCTTTGTTGCGGTGTAATACTATTAACAGAAACTCTGTCTGCCCCAAAGAAAATGGCAATGCTGCCACTTGTCGAGATGTCAAGAGCCAGTTAAACTTTACTAATGAAGCACAGTTCTTGTTGATATCTGAGGAAAGCTTTTCTGATCTAGACAACCGGCTTAGTGCAGGTAACCCAGCAATTTTAAATTTCTACTGTTAGTTAGAGGTTACTTTGTTGGTATAATTCAGTGAATTAATCTCCTTCCCTGTGTTATTTGTGATTGAGATATCCTTATAATGAGTATTTCTGCAAGCATGCTCTCTCATTATTGATTGTTGTCAGCTCATAGAGAAAAGGGTGATCAGCAAGTACCAGGCCAAATTAGTCCAGACAGATTCCGGCCCAATCTCATCATATCAGGCGGAGAACCATATGCTGAAGATGGTTGGAGCAGTCTCAGAATTGGAGGAAACTTGTTCACAGTTAGTTTTCTGCTTCTTCTCTCATGGTTGATAATTAAGGTTGAAAAGAACTTTAAATAATAATGAGCTGTTACCAGACGACACTTACCAGAAAGCTGGTTTTGCAGTTGCAGAAGTTCATATTTCTGTGCGCTTGTTGCTTTTAGGAGCAAAGCTTATTCCATACTCATAAATGCTGACACTACTCTGTGTGTGATAAGGATGAATAGTTTGGGTGTGATACCAACTTAGGGAAGAAGTCAATTTTGGTCCATCTTATGATGCTTTTTAGATTTAGTCCTTGGCCATTAGCAATGATGTTATGGCTTGCTTGTCCAGTCAATCGGTGGCTGCAATCGTTGTCAGATGATCAACATAACGAGTGAAGGAGGTGCAGTGCGTAAATCAAAGGAACCTTTGGCCACATTAGCATCGTACAGGAGACAGAAGGTAGGCATCAATGATCTCTTCATTGAACTATATTGCTCTTTCTTTCTCTACTCAGAAAGATCTTTGGGTGCAGTCATAAATCTTTCCTTTTCTTCATCTTTACCTTCTCATCCTTATGATATTCACAGGGGAAGATTCTCTTTGGCATACTGCTGAGGTACGAGATGGACACCGAAAAAGAGCACATTGAGGAACATTCATGGATTAAAGTGGGAGATGAAGTGCATCCCAACTTATAATCAGCTGCTGATATAATAGCAGTGAGCTGAATCACAAGATTGGTCCAGCAATCACCCCTTCATATAAGCTTCTGAAAGCCGAGTCGGCTAATGTTGTAGTTCCTTGAACTAACCAGACTTTGGGAAAGTGATGTTTGTGACATCAAAGTATTGGCTGATCCGGGAGAATCACATTGTCAACTCAACTTCTTTTCATCATAATTCTGTTTATGACGCTTGAACTTGATAGGTTGATTTTGAGTAATATGTAATATAAAAACTTATTTGATTAGATCATTAAATAGTTTAGTCGATGATGGGTAATCATTAAATCAAATTATCGGGGAGATTTGACCTTATGAATTTCCTTATCTTGTCTGTGGACCGTGAGACTTTCCTTAAATGACACCAAGATTTCCACTGCCACTGCGACGTCAGATCTATGAGCAATTGATACGTGGAGTAGTTTCCTGTTAGTTGGAAGATGTCTTCAACCTGACGCGTGGCCTGTAGACTTCGGGAAATGGTTGGTCCCACGTGGGGCTTTGCCGTGGTGTCGAAGCAGTGGATCACGTACAGGTAGCTAACGGCCACGTGCGCTTCAGAGCAGCAGACTGTTCACCGCCACCTTTCCTCCGAATCTCCATATAAATTCTCGTCGATCTCAGACTTACTCCGACGTGATTCGATGAACGCTGCGGTGGATCTCGGAGACAGTAGCTGTTTTGCTGAGTAGAGCTTTTGTTCCCATGCTATTGCTCCTTTGCATGCTGATGGCCCTGAGGAGCAGAGTTGAAAGTATGTTAAGGTTACTATGTCTTTTCTTCTTCGGTTGTGTGCTGTCAGAATTGAGTCCAGCACAAAAATGGATTTACGAAGTTGAACTCTGCTGTTTACATTCATCTAGTGAGACTGTGAGAGCTTTCCTTCATTAATTTGGACTCTGAACACCACAAATTGATGGAGTAGTTCAGTTGTCAAGTTGAGAGTTCCGACGCTAAATTGAGGTCTCTCAGGTATGTTCAATCCCAGGTTGTTCAGGTTCCTGACCTCTTTTCTTCCTTGATTCTGTGCTTGAGCACGACAATGGATTTATGAGTCAAAATCTGTTGCCTACGCACATGTGGAAAGAGCATTTTTTTTCCCATTTATTTGGGCTGATAACATCCCAAATTGGTAGATCAATTGTTCGTGATCACTAATTGAAAGTCTTACGCTTAAGCTGGGAAGTTTTTTCTCCATTGTGGACCATTGTTGGTGAAATTGAGGTCATCCCTTCGAGTTTAATTTCTACTGAAAATTATGTATCTAGTGGTGCTATCGTACTGCAAAGGAAGATCATGTTAACTGATAAAATTACTGCAGACAGTAGATTGCACATACTGTTTGGTCTATCGCATTCTACCCAAGGGAAAAACAGACATCAGAATGAAATTCCAAAAATATTTGGATGGACAGAAAGTGCCCGAGTGGACAGAGGCCTACATCGACTACAATGGCTTCAAGGGGATATGATGAGGCACGAGCAGCAGAGCAAGCAAACAGCTCGGCCCTCAAGAATTGGGTCCATGTACAAGTGACAGATTGCACTTGTCACAGCGTGAAAATTCCAGTCCACATTACGGAACTGATTTTCTAACATAGTCTGAAGAAGTGGGCAATAATGAGGCCAAATTCTTCCTGAAACTTGGTGATGAGCTCAAGTTTAGATTTTGTCTATGCATGAAACATACTTATCTCTGATGCTTTTAGTATCTACTGATTTCTCCTGAGTTGTAGGCTGTGATTTTTATTTCATGAAAGGGACAGTATTCTCTGCTGGTAAACTATATCTTTTAGCAATCTTATCTATCATCCAGAAGTCAAGGCAGACACTATACTTGTCACGGCATAATGATGGTGTACCATAAAATGTAGTTTCCTCCTTGCATTGTGTGAAGACAGAGAACCGACGCATGCATATAATGGTCTCGAGTACTTCTTGACAATTGTTGCTGTTCTAATGAGAACCACTTCAGAACTAAGGAGCAACAACATATGGATCGTGCTCGGGCTAGTCAGCTCTACTCTGGCAATAATCATGAACACATACTGGGATATGGTAAGTGGACTGGGGACTTCTGCGGAGGCATTCAAAGAATTTCTATCTCAGAGACAGACTTCTGATCCCACACAGAAGTGCCTACTTTGCCGCTTTGGTATGTGCGTCAAAGAGTTGTCCCATATCAAATGATTCATGCTCCGCTGAAATTCCTCCAAGTAACACAGTTGCTGTTGCAATATTGCTTTAGGCCTTGAACATAGTTCTGAGAATCGCGTGGATGCAGTTGATGCTTGTATTTAATTTGCCTGCCCTGCACAAGATGGCAGCATCAACCATCATATCCTGTCTTGAAATAGTCCGCCGAGGAATCTGCAATTTTTTCAGGTATTTAACATTATGCATGCCTCATAGAATGCTGCAATTAACATTTTGATGAACTGAACAGAAAAACAATTGCATCTAGAAATATAATATGGAGTCTATTATCAGATGCTGCCATAAATCATGAATTTATGATGGAATGATTGCGAAATCTCTGCCAGGCTCTGTGTTGAACAGTGTTGGGTGTTCATAGTGATTAATGTAAATGTTTGACCAGCTATTCCACAGTTCGTGTAGTTGAGATTTGTGGCATGGGCGGCTGACAATGTAAAACTTCAATCCCTCCCAATGCCTCTGAATATGAGCTGAAGGTTCTTCGTCGGTTTCCAAGTGCACTATAGGCTTCCCTTTTTGAAGGTCTCCAATGGCGATTTCTTCCTGCTTAGATTTCTGCATAAGGTTAGTCTCGTGCTAGATATGGTACAATCCGAGATGAAACTGTTCACCGCGATGCGTCTGTCCATCTCCATTGAAGGGTGTAATTGAGCCATGGGCGGAAGTGTCTGCAACCATTCATTATTTTGGATTTGCACATAATATATAAGGTTATAATATTTTAATTTTAGCCCTCATATTTGTGAATCTTCAAACTTACTACCCCAATTCTTATATATTTTCAAAGGAAATCCTCTACCTTCCTCTGCTCCCAGTCCCGGAGCTCTGAGCTTCTTCATTCCTCTCTCTGCTCCCATTTCTGCTCGCCCCTTTCTCCCACCCCCTTATCTCATGATGGTGCGATCGCAAATCTCGGTTCTCCTGGCCGTGGTGCTGCTGTTCTCTGCATCACATGCGCTGCGGTTCGACCTGCAGTCCGGCAACACGAAATGCATCGCCGAGGACATCAAGAGCAACTCCATGACTGTCGGCAAGTACAGCATCGTCAACCCTAACGAAGACCACCCTCTCCCCGAATCCCATAAACTCATCGTCCGGGTACATCTCCTGCTACCACAAACTAAAACACCTTCCTAACGAGCTCGAAATCGATCTGCCGGGGGTTTCTTTATTTTCCCCATCTGAATCTGAGTCATGTTCCCCGCTCTGAAACTTAGGTCACTTCCGCGTATGGGAACAGCTACCACAGCGCTGAGAAGGTCGAATCGGGTCAGTTCGCGTTCACCACTGCGGAGGCGGGAGACTACATGGCTTGCTTCTCGGCGCTCGATCATAAACCAGAGACGACGCTGACTGTCGAGTTCGATTGGAAGACCGGTGTTGCCACCAAGGACTGGTCCAATGTCGCCAAGAAAAACCAAGTCGAGGTGAGTCAACATGGTTTTTAACTTCTGCTGAAACTTTTTACTGCCCCTAATTGTGTGACATGATGGTTAGCATAATCCACATAGGTGATCTGGGTTTGTTGTGAAATTTAGCTTGCTACTAGTAGCAATTCTCTGTGGAGATTATCCTTTCAATGGAGTTAGGATTCAGGTTGAGATGATGATTATGGTGCACGCACGTTGTAAAGGATGTTTTCAGAAATGTCCATATAGAATGAACATTTATAGATGCTTCTATGTGTTTCCTTTAATTGAATGAATTGTATTAAACATAGAGCTATTGTCTTGAAATGCCATTCACAAGCAATTGGTATCAAATTCCACTGACTGTAATTGACTGGTGAAGTGAAGGGAAAAAGATTCTTAGGACATAAATCACTTGGGAAGAATCAAGTCATTCAACACTCGTTAATGTTGTTGCATTCTATCCCCTATACTTTGGATTTTGGGTAAATGGTTGCATTATTGATAGACAATTTGGAAAATTTTGCCCTTGGATTTTGAGCACAGGAGTACATCATTTCCTCTTCCTAACAGCAATGATCTGCTAAATGCTTTAGATAAGAAATCCCTCGGGAACAAATAGTAACTGAGCCGTGTGTTGAAGCCTTTAGAATTAGTGATGCATGGATCTAAAATATTACCTATTTTTTAGCTGTTATCTCTCCAGTTGGTGTACTGCGCTTTCTTTGCTATCTGTATTTCCTTGTGTCAATTCTGCTAGAAACATATGCTAGTAACTCACAAGCAAAGCACAGTTTTCTGCACTACCATCTTAACCTCATACTTTGGTTATAGACAACTTAACTTTCTTATCCTCTCCAGCAATGAGCATTAGAGAGCTGAATGATACATCGAGAGTCTCTATTGTTAAGTGTGATGTCAGCTTTTCCACATACTCATCACTTCATCAGAATCTATTATCTATTTAAGAAACCGAGAAAGTTCATACAAAAAAAAAAAAAGAGCAAAGAAACATTGCAATTTGACCTTACATTCGATTATTGAAAATGTTGAGTGGTCATTGTTTGATGTACTGACTATCCTCTGAATGTCAGATCATGGAGTTAGAGCTAAAGAAATTACAGGACACTATAAGTTCCATCCATGATGAGATGTTTTATCTTCGCGAAAGGTAAGCTGATGCTCAAATGCATTACACGCTTTCTGCCTCCCATGTTTTTTCAAATTTTGCCTTTTCTGAGGAATTGTTTGGACGTGAGAAGTCCTGATATATACCTGACATTCTGCGACAGAGAAGAAGAGATGCAGGAACTTAATCGAGCTACTAATTCCAACATGGCATTGCTGGGTTTCTTCTCCCTCGTCGTCTGCTTATCAGTAGCAGGATTGCAGCTATGGCACTTGAAGACTTTCTTTGAGAAGAAAAAGCTAATTTGAAGTTATCTCCCTGAGAGGTTTGCTTGAATTTTCTGCGAATTCTTTTTCATCAAAATGTACTCATACCTTGATTGTACTGTCTGTAACAGAGGGATTATGAGATCATACATTGAGATGGTTATAATCTTGTAGAGATTGCTGTGTTTTCTAGACTGGCATTTACCTTTGTAGAAGATTTATGCGTATGATGGAAAGGAACGTCCATTCTCTCTTCTATTTTTAGTACTGCACCCATTCGTAGTGTATGGTATGATATGGTCCGGTAAGCTGTGATTCCAGACTACTTGCCATCCAGTTTCGAGCCTAAATTAAAAGTGTGGAGCCCATATTCCAGATATGGGCATATAGTCCGTATATGATCCGGGAAAAAGTCCTACAGTAACTAGGTACAAGAAGAGAGGGAAAAAAATGAGGATATGGAAGAGAGTGAATAGAGTACGGAAAGGTGAGTCCAAGTTATTTCCTTTCATGACAAAATTCCAACTAATGTATAAGGTTTATGGAATGGTGAGCTACAAGATCACAAGTAGACCAGACTGGGCCATCACCTGACCAAAACCAAATGCAGAGCAACGTTGGAACTTACTGAACACACAAAAATGGTATGAATAGTGACTATTCCATCCTTTTACAGTAGTATAGTGACGAGCGATCGTTTCAGAAGAGGAAAGCACAGGGCACACGTGATTGACGGCAATCGGTAAAGCAAGGACAGAAGGAAAGAAAGAGAGATCCCGATTTAATACCAGCAACCTGCAGGACAGCTGATCCTGTTATGGTTAGAGGGCAAATCGAAATTTAGGAGATCGGAGGGACTAGAAGGCATGCCGAATCTGCTGGTGGCATCAATCGAGCAGTCACGAGGCAAATGCAACTCCCAGAATCTGCAAGCGCTACTCTTCCCACAAGCCATTCATCCCCTGAATATGTACTAGCACAGGACTTATGGCTACAGAAGTGAGTGGTCCACATGTGCAAT
The DNA here is from genome assembly GCA_900174645.1 of Sonneratia alba. NCBI lineage: Eukaryota > Viridiplantae > Streptophyta > Magnoliopsida > Myrtales > Lythraceae > Sonneratia > Sonneratia alba. The sequence goes on from FWPY01000040.1 coordinate 1,089,244, forward strand.
GGCCTCGTCGATAGAATGGCTATCCAGTAAATATATTCCAGTGATGATCAGATGGTAGATTTTCTTTGATTTTCTCGAGCCTCTTGAGAATTTCCAAGAATGGCGGTCTCTTGTTCATATCAGCAGACCAGCATTGCTCTATCAATCTGAAAGCAGAACACAAGGCAATTACTCCCAACATTCAAAAGAATGCTCTCTTGTTGGCATTTTAACTCATCATAATAAAAAAAAAATGCAAAAACGTAAGCAAATCGTTGAATTTTCAGTACAGTTAGCTCACAGCATCTTAGAAAATGATAAAGAGTGTTACGAATCAATCAACACTGAATCTTTTCTTTTTATACATATGGATCTTAAAGCAAGTCAGTCCTTTAGGATTCAAATTTCAATTGACTTACTCTCGCAATTCAGGGAGATATCCTTTTGCTCGGAGTGTAGGCCGATGACCTTCGGCAACATACTTGGCAGCTTCATAGGGTTCGAAGTTTGATAGGGGTGGATCCCCCTCGAGCATCTGCCCATTTCCAAATTCCGCAAGTCAAACATTTTAAAGATTCTTCAGGAGTTACTGTTATTTAGGCAATCTTCAAAATACTTAATCGGTGTAACATGGACAATTACCTCGTACAGTATCATCGCAAAGGAGAAAACATCAACCTTTTTGTCATACCTCCGGTGCTTAAAGACTTCTGGAGCCATGTAACGGTCTGTAGTGCCCATCCAATGGGTAAGAGACGAAGTAGCAAGATGACATTCAGGGAACAAAACATTTATAGTTATTTGTGCACTTGTTAAACACTTACAGCTTCCAGTCTCGCCTGTCATTTTGTAAATATCATGGGAACTCTGAACCCTAATGAGCTTGCTCAGTCCAAAGTCTCCTACTTTCAAGTGGTCGGCACTGGAGTTGACAAGAAGGACATTCCTAAAGCAACACAAATATTCAAGCAGGGAAAATGGAGTGTTCACATTGAGTACATTTTTTCATGCCAGGAAAACACGGGCAGCAAAATAAACTGGAAACTTGAAAGTGATAATGGCTTTGTTGTTATGCAAGAAACGTTCCAAGAGAGGGAGCAAATCCATGTTAATGAGTCAGTTAGATCATAAGGTATGTGTAACTGAAAGAGAAACTGTGCTTACCTTGGTTTTAGATCCCGATGAATTATGACATTTGGCTCATTATGGAGATAAGCCATTCCCCTGCAAGAACAAGTTTTGCAAAAAAACTTTTTTTATTGATAAGTAAACTCATGTGCATACAGCTCTCAACAGAAGCTTGTCTTTGGTAAGATAAATAGGAAAGCTTCAACACCTCCGCACAGCAAATTAGATTTACATTAGGAAATATATATCTTTAAGGGAGTAGATAACTGCCAACAAGAGCTTAGGAGCAGTAATCACCACCCTCATCTCACTTGTCCTTCATTGGAGGATAATCTAAGCATAATTATCATATTCCATTTCTAGGAAAAGTTTTGGATAGCCTTGCAATGGTCATCCCATCCTTGTATACCACAAAAGTTTCCCATAGTGGGAGAAGTTTCAAGTCATCCTTTACTTAACAATTACTTGCACTAACTCTTCTATCACTTTGAAGCATTCAAAGTTCCATAAATGGCGTACCCAGGGTTGGCTCATGCATCCACATATCATTCTAGGATGATGAAATTGACTTTCACACAACTTAATATACTCTCCAGTATTATCCTGAAGTTGCATTTCCCTGATCAACAATAATTTTCTGATCCTAGACATAATCTTGTCCCAAATTTCCAGCAAATGCAACTCAAGAAACTTTTCACATTACTATGACCTCAAGGCCCTAGATTTGAACTTCATATAAATTACAGAAGTACCTGGCAATGTCAAGTGCAAAATTGATAGCTGCTGAAGGGCTTAGAGCACCTTTCTCCTTTAGATACTGATGAAGGTCACCCTATAGAGTAAATTTGGAATCAGAAATTGTGAAATAGCTCAAGAGGTTCATTTCTTCCTTATAGTTAATATGACTTTCACATAAGAATTCAAAAAGAATTGTAATAAAAAAGTAAAGTGATTCATATACCCCTCGAAGATACTCAGTGATTAACATAAGAGGTTTTCGCTCAGTGACAGCTCCCAGAAATTGTACTATATTAGGGTGACGGAGCTTCACAAGCAAATTAACCTCGTGCCTGAAGTCCTGACTGAAACATAAAAAATACATAAGCAAGTTATCCAAAATGCATATATGCACTCCATAGAATTCCCCATGACACTTTTAAGCCACAGTAATACTATGTGGAGAACAGACAACAATATAGCACTTACATAACCAATCTATCATCTGAAAGAGAGGGGAGAATTCGTTTTACTGCTACTGGCGTTCCTCGCCAACCTGCTTTAAGAATTTCCCCAAAGGAACCCTGCCAGAGTTTATAAATTAGCAGTCAGACAGGATTAGGACTTAAATCAATAAAAGTTGAAAGAGAACTTAAACCAAGATCTTTTGAGAGAGAGAGAGCTAGATGCATGTCATTAAGAAGTGAAATGCTAATAAAAGCACCATACAGGAAAGAAGTGCGAAAGAATACGTTTAGCAAAACCCAAACATTACTCCGCAAAAAAGAGAATGTAAGCATGGGGACTCAAAAATGCGTTAAGTCTCAATCAAGTCATAATATTTATCGAAAGATACTTGCTACACTCAAAATAAGATTCCAATAAATATTCCAATATATCTTCATACTTCACGATATAACTAGATATTATGTCCCCAATCCAATTGACTTATCAAATCCTAGTTTCAGTGGGTCTTATTAATCATTAACTCAATGAGAAGATTTCCTAGTAACACTAGCTAGGCCCATGAACATCCCACAAACCCAAGAAACCGTGTAATAGCTTTAAGAAACCCATCGGGGTGTTCACATCACATTACACAAGATGCAAGGTGACAAAACGGAAACATGCCAACTCTTCATTTTCTCCTTGAACAAAACCAACCTAGAAGGTCCAATATCCATAACTTTGATTACAAAATGCACTTAATTCGGTGTCAAAATGTGATTCTTCTCTATCACCAGTCCCATATGTTACCTTCCCTATGATATTGGAATTTGAGAAATTCAGCTCAGAGGGATCGATTTCCCAATCACACTTGTTTGGCAATGGAGGTGGCACAGGTTTTGGTTCAAAATGACTCCCAGTCTGGCCCTGCAGGATGAACTTAAAATTATTATCGTGAGGTGGTGTTAAGACTCCAGAAGGAATTATTAAGATAAAGAAAAAGAAACTTGACCTTATCCAACATTAAGTAGATAAAAGAAGGCAATGAAGGAGAACAGAAAATGATGGCACAAAGAAGTGATGTGATCATCACTATTGAAATCCAGTACAACTTCATGGACAGGTAGCATACAAAAACAAAAAATTGCCTGACATGATCATCTCCCATAGTTAAGAATTGAACCAACTAAAGGACAATTCCACCAGGATAGGTAATTTGGGAGAGGCAAAACCAATTGATTTCCACGAACTGTTTTGATTTTGGTGGGGGGTGGGCAGGGGGTGTGGTTTGGTGGATGTGGTGGGGGGTGGATGTGTGGAAACAGACACCTAAAGGTGTTGCACTGCATTTCAAACTCTCTGTCACAGTTCTGCTTTCTTAGCTGCCAGCATAGACTAAGGGAGTCCGTCATACAAGAATACAAAGGAGACAAACACAAATTGCATGGTAAATGAAGGATAAAATATAATTGTACTTACGTAAGATAAGCCACCATAAGACTTTAACAGTTCAATCATGCCATATTTCTTTGCTCCTTCTGCATCAGCTAGTGGCTGCCATGGCACTGATTGCAGGGTTAGATTAACTAAAAGGGACAGGCGTATTGATCGCAAAGCAAAATAAGAATAGCTTGCGTGGACTGTAGTTGCTTGACATTCATGATAGTATGGCATTACACCCTGAGCGAGTCTGGACGGAGATGAGTATAAAAGCGTGTAGAACATTGAACATGTCTTCAACGCATGAGATGAAGCAACAAAATTCAAACTTTAACACTTCCAGAAGCCCAGAAATCACGACGGCGTAAACTTCACCTCAACGTCACTACGTTAAGAAATGTCCTCAAAGGCCTCGTTCTCAATGTCCACAATTGACTCCAAAAACATCAATGCCCAAGCCAAGAGGATGACAGTTGCAGTTGAAGCCCAATCGCAAAATCCCGAGAAATACCGGATGACAGAGAAATATACAGTGCGCGTACGGCGTGGACTTACCGTGTTCTTCCATCGATCCTGAGAGTTGACATCGGCGCCAAACTCGATCAAGCACTTGGCGACGTCGATCAAGCCATGGAGGGAGGCGACGTGGAGTGGGGTCCTGCTGTCGTAATCCCGGGCGTGGACGAGCGACTGATCCTCCTCGAGAAGCTTCCGGACAGCAGCAGCGTCGTTCTGGTGGGCGTGCCAGAGTATGAGGGAGGTGCGGCTGACCCTGGCCTTCTCCTTCTGCTTCTGTTTGTGCTGCTGCTCCGGCGGAGGGGGAGACGCGCCGCCCGCAGAGCCGGAGCTGCATCCGCCGCTAGCCATGGTGGAGGGAATCGGCGCCTCGGCCTGAGCGGTCGGTAGAAAGGCAGTTGGCGATTGGCAGTTAATGTGGTTCCTTATTTACCCTTCTCTCTCTCTCTCTGCTCTCTGCTCTCCGATCAATTCTAAAGCTCTTTCTGCATGGAAGAATCTGATAAGTTAAAAGCAGAAACAGGAGAGAGAGACGCAGAGGGGGCGGCCCAGTCCCTGTGTCTGGATCTCTCTCTCAATTGCGGTAACTGATGATTGGACAAGTATGATGATGATGATGATGATAAAGAAAGTCTACTCGGCAAAATAAATAAATAAAGTCTATTCGAGCTCAGAGTCGTTGGCTCACACAAGAAGATAAGATTGGGACGGAAATGGCCGACATGAGATTCATCAGAATTGCACTCATAAGAATTATGATTTAAAGCTTTATTTACTTAATTAATTAACTTGATTTAAATTTACATTAAATAAATTCACTAAATTTCTTAATATCCGGTGAAATCTTGGGGCTCAATCCTAATTTTCTAACCGGCCAGATCCAAGCCTTGACATTTAAATCTTGGCTCTGTTTTGGTGCCACCACTGGCAATTCCATGGGCCTGTGCACCTTGACTGCTGCGAGCACACTCAGGCATGTTCGGTCCGAGCCACCCCCGCCATGCCCATTAATTACCTTAGATGATCCCTTACAATCTTCTCATTGACCGGGCCGCCCTGGATGCCATAACATAACTTCATCGTTGCAGTGCTGTATTAGTGTCACGATTTTCATTCTCCTTTCCATTATGCTGAAAAGCATGCATGCCCTAGTTTAAATAGTTCTTCACCAAGCAGCAGGGACGGATCCAGGGATTTCTTCAAGGAGGGGGCAAAATTCAATATAAGGATACGAGAAACAATTCCAGAGGGGGCGCACTGAGCTAATTTTATTGCAAAATTTTGTATGGAAACTCATAATTTTTCGATCCAACCCTGCCTAGCAGACAATCCCCAGTCATAATTCTAGAAGAGGGAAAAGAAACAGCAGACATTTGGATGACAATACACGGACATCGCACCAGTATGATAAATCAGCCAACAGCTTCAATGCAAATGGAGCATTACGGCACACATGTTTTATGAAATCTTATTTACAATACGTCTAGGCATGAAGTACAGTCAAAGAGTATCACACACTGACGGGTTGGTGTGATCAATGAGAGAGCTTGTAGTATAGGATGAGGATAATAGCGAGAATGAGAGCTCCAATCACCGACCCCAGGATCCACTTATTCTTGGTCATCCTCCTCGACATGATAGTCAATATCCTTTTACTCTTATCTATAGCATCATCCACCCCATGCAGCTGTTAGAAAATGAGAGTGACAGACAGACATAATGATAATCATGAGTCAGATGCAAATAATGTCAAATTTGATGCTCAAACAAGAAAATATAAAAATCCAATGCCTCCTTAACAAGATCATCTCCCATTAAACTAATTCAATTAAGTAAGAACGTGTTTTTGCACAGATGATAAGAAAAAAAAAAAAGAAAACCTTCTCATGGGCATGAAGAAGGGTCTGGCGCTGCTGATGCAAATCCTGGAGTATTGAGACACCAAGCTCCTCTGTCTCAAGCACGGTTCTTCTGCTCTCCTTGATTCTTTCGCTAGACTCATTCAATCTCTCCGTTGAAAATGCAAGCCTGTCTCTTTGATTTGCCGAAGCCTGCAGCACATAAACGTTAAGAGGATAATTGACCTACCCCAAGGAAGTCGGAGAAAAAAAATACTAAATGGACGGATCTATTCAGTACCACAATAAAAAAAAACTACTACATCCAACAGATACGCTTCTTATGACCAGATATAGCAATGCAGACACATGTCGAGCTTCTCAGAGAGAAAATGAACTAGAGAAGAAAATACAAAATGGCTGCCCATTCCAGGAAAATGCATGCACAGTGGGGCACAGTGGATAAGGCAGTGCAGTCCACTTGGCCAATATGTAGAGGGACAGACAAAGATCAAGAGGGATTTAAAAATATCACACTTTTCACTTTGAATGATCCAACTAAACAACGTACTGATGCTACAGCTATATTATAGATGCATAGGCCATAATCTTCAAACTCAGGGGGAAACACTATGAACTACAGTTGAACCTTTAACCTCTCGAGTGGACATAATCTCAAGAGGATCATCATTGAAAACTACTAATTGCATTGAATAGGTAAGCTTGACAGCAACTTGGCAATAAGGAGATACCAGAGAATCATAAAACTGTGACCATCAGTAAAATCCTGACGTACCAAATGAGAATCACCCATTCCCGACTCCAACAACTCTTCACGTGAAGCCTGGGTAGCATTAGGTGAGGAAACCCTTTTCAATTCCTTCTTCAAATTATTCAGATCGGATTTGTATTCTCTAAGCTTGGCAAGAAGCATTGCTTTAACACTTGGCTGCAAACTTCTAGCCTCAAGATCCATTTTCCGTATCTGAGATACAAAAAGCGACCAAATATTACCTAAGTAAAGAAGTACGGCATGCATATGGAGCACGTTCATCTACAGCATTACCAAAACATCGGCTTCATCAAGTGCCGCTTTGATCTCAGAAACCTGTTTGCTCTTTTCCTCTGCAAGTAAAGCCAAACACTTTTCCATTAGGAAGTGACCAAGAAGTTTCAACTATCCTGAAAACAAGAGATTCAAAAGCGTAAATTATGCTACACTCCATACTTCAGACTACAGCAGCTTCCTGACACTGCTTTCACGTTTATCAGCAAAGAAACACAATACAACAGCCAGATCCTGATCTGTAAGTATATCGTATATCAACATCACAAACCCAAACATATTACTAAAATCAACAATGTAACTGTTAGCTCAAAAAGGGACCTTGAGAAGGATTTGGAGCCAGATAAGTCTTGGAAGCTATTCTCAAGGAGTTTGTTAATTATTGCAAGACTTAGATTTGTCTCAAGACCAAGCAGCTGATTATATCGGTTTTTTCTTCATCGAAAAGTGATAATTATCAGAAAAAGAAATGACTCCCGACAGTCCTACAACTTGCTGCAATTAGACACTGTTTGACTTTCATCAAGCAAATCAATCCCTCGAAATGGCTAAAGGGTCATGATCCAACCAAACATATGTGATCTATCAACCAAGAATTCATCGATCACCCCATGCCAGAAAGTAATTTCTGCAGGAAGTGAAATATTGAAAATTTAAATACGAGCCGCAGTTTGCCTGCACACAACCGAATTGTTCAAGCAAAAAGATGCAGAGACGAATAAGCGGCTAGTAACTGAAAAGAAGGTAAATCATTGAGGAGGGGATGGGGGAAAAAAAACCTCCATCTACAAGGAGAGAAGCAGAGTTGCATTTTCTGGAGAGACTAGCGGAGAGCTCGCAATATCGTCGCTCGTACCCATCGAAAACTTCACTCATCTTTCCACCGCCAGATCAGCTTGCCCTGAATCACAATTCTGAATCAGATCTGAGAACCCTAGAAAGTCACAGCCTAACAGTCGTATCCTGTTGGTTAAAGTCGATCAGAGGAAGAGAGAGAGAGAGAGAGAGAGTTCTTAAAACCGGAGGAAACCTATGGAGGCAACCAGAGACGACCGGAGGTGACGTGGAACCGGTCGGACCGCTCATAGGTCATGGACCGAGTGTAAGAGATGTGATTCGAGGATGTGTTCAATTTTGAAGGATCTTTGTGGGTTGGTAAGTAGATATGTTAAATGTGCTAGTTTGATCTGAAATCAACTTGTCAAAACCTATAACCAGCGAGGACCACTCCCAAACTTGCCCATAATTACTCTTATTGTGTTGAAGGACTGGGACGAGTAAAATTCAAGAAATAATTCTATTGAACCGTAATCAGTTAAATATGTTTTCTTTTTGAACCGGCTTAAAACCATTTAAGAATCGACCCGAAACCCTTACAAACCGGCCTGGACAGGGTAGATAGCCAAAAACCTCAATCAAATTTTGTTAATTTAATTTAAAAATAAAAAATAGACAATTATCATTTTAAATAATTTAATTTTTTAAAAAAAATGAACTTTCAAGGTCAAACTAGCTTGTTTATGAGTGGTTTTGGACCGGTATATATATTCATGAACCATAATTTGTAATCAAATTGATTTGTTATATTTAACAGGCCAAATCGTAACTAAACTAAACAGTTCTACACATATTTTAAACCGACCTAGACCGCCCATTTTAATATCTCTATCCGGTAGATTAGTGCTGTTCGGCTTGGGTAATTCAGGGATATCTGGTCTTTGAAATTCTGTATGTTGATTTATTTATTCCTTTTATTACAAATGAATAATTCTCAAATTTCCAGGATATCGCCAACAAGAGGTGCACCGCACCGTAAATATGGAATAACCACTGACCAATTGGATTATTTTTTTTTTTCATTTTTTCATGAGGGTGGGTGTTCTCAATCTCATCTCCATACCCTGATAGCACTCTTGATTGAGATAATAGAATCCTCCAGGAACCCACTTACCCGGCCTCGACATAATGAGGTTTACGAAACAGCTCGATCCGTACCGAGAGATAACAGACAAACAGGACTACCCTCAAGAGTTCGCTATGGTACTGAAGATATAATGCACCAGCTCCGCGTACCTCACCATCAAAACTCTGCTGAGACTACAGATGACTCCAATTTCAGTTCAAAAACTCGGAGCAATGGAGCCAACAAATGGATTATGTAGAGAAGAGGTAGACAAGACACAAATTTCAGGACGGATATCGGCGAGGATCTGCCCCCAGGCAGAAACTATACTACCCTCAACAACTAACAGCACTAATTCAAGTGAGACAAATATATGGCAAGGTTTTGGGAGAAAAACAAGGGCAAAAACGAACAGCCGTATCGACAACTGCTACATAGATGTTCAAGAACTAGAGCAAATAATAGATGGTTTCCTCCAGACGCATGTTTCCAATACAGCAGCACCTCCTCCGACCCCAATACTAGGCCTTCAACATTCGACTAGATGGAGATCACAAGAGTACCTTCTAAACAGATGCGCCTGCAACTTCACCAACTCTTGCTTCACTCGGAGAAGGAGAACCGGTCTTTTCACCTGCCTGCTTCAACGGCTCTTGCTCCTGGTCAGAAAACACCTCAGACTGTAGAGACGGGGCAATGTTATTCACGTGGAGCCATGTCAGCTCCCAGAGGCTGTCTCCCCCTAGGGCACTTCTCTGCACGAGAACTCCCTTTGACTTCATCACAAGCAGGATGTTCTTTAGGAGCTCTGGCACAAGATCCTGAAGCTTCTCACTCTTCTTCATCCGAACCTTCACCTTCGTGTACTTCTCCATTCTGCTGAGAACTCCCAACCACAGCTTGCAGAAGGTTGTGAGCAGGGAGAGCTCATACAGCAATTGCAGGAACACTTTTGAAAGAAGCTTCATCGCAAGGATGAGTGTGCTCTCCATGTTTTTATAGTCCTTTTGTGACTGCCCCTGAGAGATTTCCAGCAAGTCATCGAGCATAGTGAAGATGACCAGATCAAAGCACTGCAACCACAAGCCATGAGACAGCGGGATATCATCTACTCCTGTTAGGCACCTCTGTAGTGATAGGAGAGCATGGTTTCGAACTTCTTCTCTCTGGTCCAAGCAGACTTTTCTCAGTCCTTGTACGAGCCTAAGCCACATTTCTCCTATATCCTGTGACATCTTCGCCACATCTTCCTCTGCCATCATTTCTTTGGCTTCACGGGCCCACCGAGACAGGCAATCAACTGAACCAGCCATAAGATCCAGGGCCTGCACAGATCGTTCATTCTGGCCTACACGAGACTCAGCAAACTGCCTTGATGCTTCCATGCACAGGACATAGTTGGCAGGTAGCAAGTGGGCCCCATCAGACATGATGAAGAACAGTGCATCAAATCCTGCCTGTGATGCGTCAAGGTGGCGAGCTGTAATAGAAAGAAGGGATGTGATCGTTCTCCATCCCATCTGAGACCTGATGTGGGCTGCATTGGCCTTCACGAGGCGGCTCACTTCCTGAGTGATCTGCTCACAATAGGCATCAGCTACACGAGCATCAAGCTTCAAGACAAGCTGCATAGACCTCAAGAGTTCATCAGCAAGGTTCTCCTTATAAGGAAGCAAACGCTGACAGATTCTTAGGAGCCCAAAGACTGCCTTCTCTACTAATGCACAAGGCATGACTGTGGACTGAACAATGTTAGCAATATGATCATAAACTCCCTGCCAAAGAAGTACTATTCTATCTCGATTGTTGAGGGTGATTGCAATCAACAACTCAAGGCAGAAGACAGCAGTGTCTTCATCCTCAGGTGAACTGCTCCCTTTCTGGGGTCTCCCTGCGGCCCAAATAAGAGCTCTTGCAAGATGTAACAGTGACTCTGCCTGCAGGAACTTGCTCTCTGTGAAGATACTGTCAATATGGCACTTTTGGATTGTCTGAAGTGTCCGTTGGTGAGCAGCAAGCTGCTGTTCAGTGGGCTGTGATCTTGGCTCCTCTGTGTCGAGAGATAAGAGCTGACTGAACCGGCCCATCAAACCCGAGGACCTCCTCGGTGTTCCCATGGAGGGCATGTGACCAGCGGATAAAGAATTTGCAATGGGCTTCCCGTGACTTGGGTCAGCAGGTGAAAGTTCTGATTCATCAGCTGCATCACTTGCCACACGAGCTGGGAGAAGTCCAAGCTTGTGCAATCTCAATATGCAATCTAAAATATTCCTCCAACCCGTTCCAATAAAATCACCATATCTATTTGCAATTGTGAAAATAGTCACGGTTGCCATCCTAGCCTTCGAGTCATCACCAAAGGCTAGAACTGGTTCCTCAACAGATGAAGGGTTCAAGAGAGTCGTGAACTTGCAGAGAGAGACAACCAGATCATCAAGCACATCTTCAAGGTGATGGCATGCTGAGATCTTTGCAACAGCCAAGAACCCATCAATACACGTCTGATAAACATCTTCATGCTCTGCATGATCAAAGACCACAGAGATTGCAGCAATGGTAGGACCAGACATTATAGCAAACATGTCATGGTCAAGGTAGGCCCTAGAATCAGATACAATATATGGAGCAGTTTTCTTCGATTTATGCATCAGGTCAATCCATCGGCTTGGTGTCATCTCAGGGAAACCAGCACCTTGCTCTGGAGTTGTACGGATCTCATTCTTACAGATGGAGTGGTACAACTCTGAGAGGAACTCCCGAGGCAAGTCATTGCCTCCATTTATATGCCTATTGTTTCGGATGAAATCTTCTTCTGTCATCTTCTTTTTCACTTGTACGTTGTGCTGATCTGTATTGAGCATTATAAGTGAATAGGACAACAACAAAGCAGCATCTTTGTTGGCTAATATCTGTGGAGACTGTTCATAGTATCGCTCAGAGAAGGCCTCAAGCACTCTCTGTATTTTCTGTGACTCCCCAGGGAGCCTAAAAGTTTCCAGAAATAGCCTAAGAGCAGTATCTAGATTCATGTCTTGAAAATCAAAGGTCCCAGCAAATTCATGAAGGACCTTCACGCAAAACTCATCATGATTTCCAACGAAATCCCCCACAAGATTCTTGTCTAAGCCTGCAGCATACCTAAAAAAGCAGGCAACACTTTGAGGGTTAAGTACATCAGGCAAAAGATGCGTTCCTTGGAGAAATTCCAGCCCTTTCTTCGGATCACGATTGAAGTGATCAGCACCAATCATTAACCTTCTCTTGATGTATTTCCTCCATCGGACAAAAGGTACCCATTGATTAGGGTCACCATAGTTGTCACACTTGACCATCCAAAAAGGGGTGTACTCCTCAAGATTAACTGCAGTTTGCTCTGAACTGAAAGATCCATTGCCTACCCTCTCAGCCATACCCTGAATAACAGCGATCAAACCATCCAAAGCTAGAATGTGCATTGAAGAAAGTGGACAGTTCACTGGGAATGCACTTTTAGATAACAAATTAGCGAGATCCTCAAAGACATTGCAGCAGGTTATGTCGCAGTCTAAGTTAGCATACATTTCCACCATGAATGTTTTCTGCCTGCAAAAGTCAACAAGAGCCTCCATGGCAACCTCCTGTTGCTGATATGAAGCACCATATTTGCTCTGTGCAAGCCTCAAAATCACACACGAGAAAAATGCCTCAAATTGCAGTTTTAATTCAGTTCGCAGATGTTCATATAGATTTAGAACGATGCTACAGACCATTGAAAGGATAAGGGGACTCATGGACAAGCCAAAATGCATTAGGTTTTGGAACAATTCGTCCTGTATCAAACTCAGTAACCTGGGGTGACTGCATATCGATGGCCCACCCTGCTCAATTGCTGAATTGATCAAACCCAAAGCAAAAAGAGGAACATCTTCATCAAATGCTATGGTATTTGATCGAGGACCCATTCCCATATGCTCAAAAGCATTTAGCAAGGTGCAGAAAAAGTGAAATATCTCCACCATGCAGGGAACTCCATAGGGCTCTGTCATGAGATGAAGATCTATTGGAACTGCATCCTTACCGGATCCAATTGCACTATCATCCATTATTCCTGCCATTGGAACTCCGGATGTATTAGAAGCAAAACTTCCAGAGGATGGTTGACTTTCATAATCTGAACCACTGTTGCCATTGTCTAACTGTCTATTACCAAATGCATATTCACTGTCTGGTTCAGTAACCTGCAAAGGAACACAAAGCTCTTTACATGGCTAATGACAACAGCAGTAAAGACTTCTAAAACTCTTTCAATTCTCATTGAAATCAAACATGCCAATAGTTGCATGAGAAATGGCACCTACAGAAGAAAAAGAAAGTGCATACCTCCTGCTTCACTTTGTTTGCTCCATTAACCAATGCACAGTCTGTGTTGTCAACATCTGGAAGGTGTGAAAAGATGCACCTTACCAGTTCATGCATCGTGTGACGAGCTATCCTCTGCAGCAACTCTCCCTTGCTACCTGCTTGATGGACTATGCGGAAGCAAGTGTTTACAATATTGCAAACATGCTGGTTGCTCAACATAACTGATGCTTTACCTTTCATACAAGCCAGAAGAACCTGGAGAATTTTCATCAGTACCACTTCCTCCGATGCAGGATCAATTACCTCAAATCGACAGCCATTCACAGCATCAACCACAGTGTGCATTGCATCTTCAACATTAGCATTGTTCTGATCAATCACATCAAGGGTCAAAATCTTGTAAACAGAGGACAGGGCAACACCAGTGATTGGCGCATCTGTTTCACGCGATCGAATGACATCTAAAAATGGCTGGAGATACAAAGTGGGGTTAATTGTCTCCCACTGGTTCTGCCATGAAAAGATCTGTTTCCGCAGTGCCTTCAGAGACTGAATCAGCGAGTGCTCGAGCTGATCATCCCCTGACATGTAACGACGACCCCACTTAATGTTTCTCCTCATGACAGCTAAAACAGCAGCTACTTCTGAATTAATCATGCATCCCAGTGTAGCTTTGCCAGAACAGGAAGTGTCATAGTCCGCAGGTTCTTCCTCAATTGCTTTAATTCCAGGAGGCATCTTCAGACGCCCCATACTTGCAAGTTAATGAAGAGACAAATAAAAGGTTGGTGGTCTTAGGTCTCAGCAATTAGATAGAACCTTGACCTTCATAAATGCAAGAGTGTAGTCAATAAATATGACATCTAGTCTTGTATATGAGCCTCAAAAGACCATAAAAATAGTGTAAGAAGCAAAACGGGTACTTCAGAAAACGTATCCTATCGGTAAATTGAGTGAAATGCCAAGAACTCTGAGCTGCTACAACCAGCACAGCATAAGCCCTAGCATGAAATTCAGTAACAATCCACATCTATGCCTTTCCTATAGTCAAATCAACCAAACGCATTTTTACAAAGTCCATCACTCAATGCAGTCACTTCTCAAAAAAAAAAAAAAAACCTACCATCGAATCACCAAGCTATCAGCATAGTACAACCTCTATCTTGAAATTGCCGGCATTTAACGATATAGATAGTTGTACATCCAAAAAGATTACTACGGTATGAGCATCAGGCAGTAATTGCAAATCATCCAACTCAAAGATTAGGCCAGAGATCTAAAATGCCAAAAAAAAAGGGAATCACGCCAGAAATGTAAAACTTGCAAGAGTGCTAAATGATAAGTGTTAACTCTCCCACTTCAGCTGGTTCAAGGACACCAGCAGCTCAGGTGGGGCGGAAAAAGTCAAATTGCAGATCAGAGATCAGAGAGAGTCTGGACGGAGATTAACAACGCAAAAATTGGCCGAACCCCGAGAATGTAAGCCGCGAGGAGAACGAGTGACACAGGTCGAGAGAGAGAGAGAGAGAGCACCAAACGGTCACCCAAATAAGAAATAACCGAGAACTTATCGGACCAAAACGAAATTACCCACCGAGAACCTGGAAATCCCGATCCGGAGCCTCAGCTCCCGGATCATCACCTCGGACCGCCAAATTCAGAGATCAGAACCCAAATGAACACAAGAGGTAGACAGAAACAACGATTTAGAGAGAGTGCGTGTACTCACAGGTTACGATGCAGCTCGAAAGTTCAGCTCCTTGTGTCAGTGGGATTCCGATCGAGTTGTCACTCCCCAGACGAGAATCTGGGAAGAAACCCTCATTCGAAATATCAATACATTGCAATGCGACTGAGAATCAGATCATCTGCGACGACGGAGTTGACACCGAGAAACCATTCTCTTTTTAATTCTTTTACCTTTGCAGCTTTTTATTTTATTTTATTTTTTTCATTTTCGATTTCCCATTTTTGCTATTAATTATACGTCAAAATCATTTTAATTATTATTCATTAATAAAATATATATATATCTTTATCTCCTACTCTCTCTCTCCGTTCCATTTCTCGCATGTACATCGATTCTTACCATTTTCTTCTCCCCGCTCTTCATCCTCAATCGGCTCGTAACACGCAGTCAAGAACCGGCTTTTGGTTAGGCGGGCTTTACCATTTGGGCCAAACTGTGGACTAAGAGCCCAATAACCCTCCAATTGGGCCAGCCCAGTTAGTGCCGTACTTCTGACAAATTCTCATCCTCGATTCCTACTGTTACTAGCGCGCGCGCGTTTTTTTCTCATATTAAATGGAGTACTTGATAAAGAGGTATTGATGATAATTTTTAAAATTGAATTGGATTAGAAATAAGTTGTAATATGAATTTATGAGTTTATTGGTCAAATTGATGATTTAATAAGTTGGATCGTATATTTAATAAATAATTTTAATAATATAATATTATGAATAAATTAACATAATACCATAATTTAATACTGATTTATAATAAAATTTCCCTAATATAATCATCTCACTAACCCAAACTTAATATAAAATACAAATATAAGTATAGTAAAATAAAATAGATATATTATAATAGGTTTTCACTTTTTTAAAATTTTAAATTGACCAGCTTTCTTATCGGTTCAATTGAATTCACTGGTCCAACAGAGAATCGACCAATTCAATCGGAACTGACCGTATTACAATGTAACTAAGTTAATTCTAGAAATTGAACCGGATAGATGACCAGTTTCCGATCGAATCGGTCAGGCTTTAAAAACTATGGTATGTATAGTTTACATCCATGTCAAAAGAGTTATACTCCGCTTAGGATCGGTCGGGCTTGACTCTAGATTTGTAATATCTACTAGGCTTTTTAAATGCAAATAGGGGTATTAGAGCTTTGAAACCACAGGGCCTCCCAAGGGAACGAAATGTGAGACCTACCAAGTTGCTACCAGAGCGTATTAATAGTGACCGGTGTATTCTGGTCTAAGGACGAGCATCCAAACAGAAAAAAGAAGAGAAAATAGCTCGTGAACATCAAAACTTCAATAGAAGCACGTAAATCAGTCCGACAGATCTGCACTTGACATTAAAAAGCAAGTAATGAAGTTCTGACGACTGGCATTCTCCCTCAACTCGAGAATTCTCAGGCCATTATCTTGGCAGATCTCACATAGAGGCTGTCCACCACCTTACCAACGTTGGAGATCGTCTCCAGTGTTGCTGGGTAGAGGGCGTCAGTCTTGGGATCTTCGAAGATGATGAGGCACCCAGCTCCCTGATCAAGAGTCCCCGCAAACTTCTTGTCGAGAATCATCTGGGAGAGCTTCTTCTCAACGTGATCTACTGGGAGATCAATCAGCTCAGCAATATGAGATATCTCCACCCGAGAGAATGGTTCGATCAACCTGCAAAGGTTCTGCTCCAGCAGACTATCGTAGAGGGCAGAGAGATGCCTGTGAACAATTGGGTCATCCTCCAGTTGGGCTTTGAAATCCCGGAGAGCAGTCTCAAAGAGCTTCAAGGAACGTTTGGCATGAGCATTGGCTACTGTCTTCATAGCATCGAGATCAGGCCCCACATATTGCAGCCCAGCCTTGGATGATATCACCCCTGACACATCATCAGCCTGATTCACCATGATCTTGCATAACAGCATGTACTTAAGGCTGAACACTGCCCTAGGATCTTCAAGGGCATTGAAAGCTTCGAATGCCTCGAAGAAGTAACTATAAGCTGTCTTGTAATCCTTCTCCTCAGCATGAAGGATCCCACTCTGCAAATCAATCGTGCCCTGCTGAGCAGGGGGCACGTAAATGGCATTTGCAGCTGTTCTTGCTGCTGTAAGAGCAGCCTTAGCTTTGGGGAGATTTCTCAGGGAGAAATGAAGCTTACTCTCCAGCAAGTTTATGTCCACAAGGAGAAGTTTATCGTCCAGTCTCCTCACTTCCTTGATCAGTCCGGAAAGAAGATTCAATGCTTCTGCATATTCCTTATTCTCCATTAGAAGAGCTGCAAGCCTTGCCTCGACCCTCTGCCGAAGAAAAGTCCGCTTCTCAGCTCGGGTCCACTGTACCATGTCCTTGCAGAGAGATATTTGTAGATCAGATGAACCGGGTATCTTAGCCACAGCGTCAATAATTCCTCGAACAATCTTTGCAGTTTTTGCTTTAGGAATTAAAGAAAAGTAAGGCCTCAGCTGGGTAAGAAGGGTTTGAAGATCCTCTGCCCTGTTCTCTTGTCTTAAAAGATCTGACAGGTTGGTGATGGCCTGTTCTTTTATCCTTAAGGCTTCATGTGAAGAAGAGGGGTTCTCCAGTATCTGATATAGGGTAGATATGGCCTCAGATGGAGTTCTGGCTTCTAAAGCCAGGGCAATTGAGTTGGTTGTTGCTGGGAGATGTGATGTCGACATTTGATGCTTTCAAAATTAAGAATCCTAGAAAACAGAAAAGGTCAGCCAAGCAAATACACAACATTAGCGAACCATACACCAAATACAGTTGATAAGGACTGTTATCAGTTGTAGCAATTCCATTTTTATGTTTTTATTTGCTATGTCAATTATTGGGCAGGTATAAGCTTAGGAGAATGCCAAACTGTTGACTCTCAACTGTCAAATTAGCTGATTATTTAAATGGGAAAACCAAAAGCACATCCAAGATTCATCTCTTATAATTTCCAGTGAACCCACAGGCGAATTTGACTTAAAATGCAACAACAGAAGCAAACCACAGCTCTAGAAATACTCAAAAGACACATAAGAAAGGAACTGTGCTGAGCAGTCATAATAGCCAAATGCCAAATATACTTCCCATACCAAGTACCCTAACTCAGCAAGAAGCAATCTATCTAATAATATCACCAGGATGCAACCAAAATTCTTTTGTAAATACTATGATAGACCCCTCCTAAGCAGAATTCAATTGCTATCATGGTATCCAGGGTAAAAATTTTCTATCATGGCAGTATGACGATAACAGTTTAGGATGCCCAGCCACCAAATAAAGACAGCAAACAAGAAGCTAGCTAGCTCAGGTTACAGTAACTGAAATCCCAAATTGCACTCTACCCATATGCTCAAGCAATGCATGACCCGGTAAAGAAATCATTTATTACGATCATCAGAACTCAAGAACTGTAAAGTTGGTAAAGCTGCATAAGATATCATCGCACAATCATTCACTCATGAGTTAGACACTAAAACTTAACTAGTTACCACCACTTAGTCCGACATCATAGGAGATCTAAAGGCACGGCTAATTGCTAAGGACAAATGGGCAGAGTTAACCACACGAATGAAGAAAAAAAGATAAGACAGACATTAGTCAGCACACAAGACAGCAGATTGAGCTATTCAATGAGCAAGATTTACCCTGAACAATCAAAGTGAACACATTTGACTCGTCGAACGTAGAGGAAAAGAAAAAGCCGACAGCAGATCCATCCTTTACAATACAATCCTTCCCGACTAAATTCGAACCACAGAAACTCATTTCCTCTCATACCGAAACACGTCAGCAACAATCGAAAATGACTCCACTCGCTAACTAGCTTGTACGAACGTAAAAATCCACAAAAACTTAAAGCGAAAACGATCACCTCTTTCACTGCAGCAAGGACGTAGGACAGCAACCGCAGAGGCAGAAGAAGTTACAGTCGCTGGTCAGAAGAGGCTGCCAAGATTGACACAGAGAGAGAGAGAGAGCAAGCTGAAGTCATCTAGGCTTCGAGGGGATCAGCTCCATCCACCGAACCGACGAGGGGGAAGTGCAACACGAAAGAGCGAGAGACTAGATTCTTACTTGAGGAGGAAGACAGAAGATGAGAATCTAAACTGGGCCGGGCCTTCTAAATGTTATTAAAATGGGCCGCAGAGGGGGCCCGCAAAATAATGCTTATGGGATTTGAAACCCATCCAATTTTTTGTTTATTGAAAAAAATATATAAGACTCATAATTTATAACCACGTACCAGAAAAAAAAGTCCCAACAAATGGGAATCAATAGGAGGGGAAATCGATAATATATAATAGATTGGATTTATAGTTTAAAATTCTCAAAAATTGGTATCTGAATATTAATGATATAGTTTAGCTATATAATACATAATCTAATATATTAGTAAATTATTATAGCGTCTAAATATCAAATAAGGGATAATTAATATTCAAAATATTTATCTTCACTAATTCTTATACATGAAATGATTTCACACTCATCTTATTTTAGAATTATTTCTTTTGTATAACAGAGCACATAGTCATTCCATTCGTCTAATCACATACCAATCTCATTTAAAATTGCTTCTTTTGTCATTAGTTCAAATGTTGCATTGCACTAATAGATTAGTTCATTTACAATATTCACGATTAAATATGAAAATTCAAATATTATATAAGATATGATGATAAGACTTTTATTAGTGTTACATTTCTCCCACTCTTATCATAGTATACATGCTAGAAAGGAAGAATTTAACCAACTCGAAGCACCGGTACTTGTCGCTGCGCCGATATCAACGCGTTCATCTGCACGATTTGCAGCAACAGTTGGTTGATCCTCTGCATGAAATTCATTCCAGGTGAGCTATGATCAGCAGATATATTACCCCTTTTTTATGCAATATCTCAGCCTCCTGACAAAATTTTGACCGTATTGTTGGAGAAGGAATCATGACCGTTGATTACCTGGTCTTTATCCTTGATGAGCAGGACCAGATGGTTCTTGTTGACTTCCCCGACAGCCGCACTCCTCCTCGACCGGCGCCGCCGCATGACCACCTTCACGTAAACAAGTGCAGCCGCCGCCACCACTCCTACAACTCCCGCCGTCGACAAGAGCTTCCACACGCTGAACCCAAACCACACCCGATCCCAAGCCCTCCGCACAATGCCTCGGACACCACTCCGCCGCTCGATGCCGCCTCCTGGCAAAATCGACCTCGCCGAAGCGCCGCTCAGCCCATTTCTTGACGGAGCAGCTTCTGACGAGGACGACGTGGAGGATAGAGGAGAACTGGGAGGTGGAGCGACCAGTTTGCTCGAGGGGTCGTCCAAATCTAGGCCTTCGTGGTTGTACGGAGGAAAAACGGCGGAGTTGTCTCTGATGGCTGCGGCGGCTAGCGGAGATGTGGGTGTGGGAGGCGGCGAGGAGTGGAGCTGGTGGATATCATCTGGGGATTCAATGAGCTCCCAGTCGTCCATGGCTCCCTCTGGCTCGGCCAGTATCTTACCTTCTGGGCCTACAGAGGTTTTCTGAAGAGACCTTCCTGGTGGCCAAGCGGGAGATATCGTATATTGCGGGGAAGAAGCTTATACTCTCTAGGCCTAATTCACCATTTTGTTTTTTAATTAGAAATTGGATTTGGTATGGCACTCGATTCACGATTAAAAAGTTCATGAATTCAGCCGTTGATAGTACTATTTAACGCACCCTTCATCCACATGTTTTCGTATCTTTTTTTTATGTTCTTTAGTATCCCGGTGAATCGAACATCGACCGAGAGATTAATTGGATGGTCGGGATACGAGCGTCCATAGCACTATGTAAAGTTGATAAATGAATGGCTTTGACATTTTTGGCATGCAGGGAAACATCCGTACTCTGTTTCTGTCGTATTAGGAGTTGATATTTCTTCAGCAAAAATATCTCAGAGGCGCGATTTGTCTTTGCTCAGTCAGTCGTCGCGACCTATTGCCCTCCCCTTCCAACCCGACTCGAGCTTGACAAGAATGAGCCAGCTTCGATTTGCCATCTAGCCAATCCCCGAGTAAATCGCAAGTAGGCGTCGCTTGATTCTACTCCTAGTTGGGTCAATGCGAAGGATGAAATTTGCAAGCCTTGCTTGTATGCCAAGAAAGGTCTCAACCCCTTTAGTCGTAGATGGTTATTATCCGTTGTTGAACCCGATATCTTATTAACAATAATATGCCTTGTCGATTCATATGCGAGAGAGGGGCCTCGGAATGTTGTATCATGTATGGTTGTCAGGAACTCGATTATAGAGTAAATCGTCGATATCATATTAGGTTCTCCTAAGTCGATTTCTTCTGCATGTTGTAGACATTACAAGTAGTAATCTTTAACTCGACCATAAGATCCCTTGTCTTCCTATATGACAGCAAAGGAACTTCACCAGTTGGAGGATGGGAGGGAGAGGAATGGACCTTCTTTCTGCTCCTCGTTTGTGCCGCAGGATAAAAGTAACTGGAAGCGATGAAGAATCACATCATGGGTCACCACTGAAAGAATGAGCCTATCTCTATTGCTGATGCAACGACTCCTCGGGCTGTGATTTGATCAGGATCTCTTCATCAGAGACCACCGTTCTTTCCAAAATTGAGTCAAGCTCACCAGCCGCGGCTTCCATGCTGTAAGATTTGCAGCTGAAGTAGAACACGGTGCTCATCATGAAATCGATAAGCACGACGAATGAGTACATGACCACCAGGAGGGGCCCCTCCCATATCCTGGACGACCCATCCCCATAGCTCAAGGTCTTCACTCTGTGCTCAAACAGTCCCTCAACGAATGCCATCCCAATTGTCGATCCAAGAAATATCAGCAGACCCACTTGGGTCTGCCCCTTAATCAAGGCACTCGATCGAAGTAGAGCCTGAGGTCCTGAAACATCCTCCAGTACAGATATCACAACTGCAATATTGCAGATAATCACAGCGTTTGCAAAAGCAACTGAGAAAATCAGCCCCTCAAAGATTGCCATGTACACGATGAAATCATCCGAGAACCCAAGAACTGAGAACGTACTCGAGACTGTAACAAGGAGCACCAGGAACAATGTGAGGCAGCCGACAGTAACCACACAGACCCAAAAATATGTAGATACTACCCGCCTCCAGATCTTCAATGCAATCACATAAAACTTTGATGATTCGACCTTCTTCCTCGAATAAGTACAGTCTACAGAGTAAACAACAGCTGCTTTGGATAACAGCAGCAAACTGACATACAAAGGGAAGCACATGACCGATGAAATGGCTGACTCGGAGAATTTTTGGCAGGATTGCTTGATGAAAGGCCTCAGTGGGAGGCCACTGGACCTTGCAAGCAGCATCAACCTAATGCTCAGTCTCTTCAGTAAGGACTGATCAACCAACAAATTGGATAGTTGAATAGCACACACAGGGCTAATGAGGAATGCAGCAATCACCATGAAACCCGACAGATTGTACCGGAGAATTCGTACAGTTTCTCTCAGAATCTCCATCGCATTCATGCGATGGATCACGTGATTCAGTGCCTCCACATCGAAATTCTGCACAGAATCCTCCCGCTTCTCCATTTCCGGCCAAATTTGACAGAGCAAAGAGACTTCCAGAGCTCAAATAGGCTCAAATTACCAAATATCGGGCTCTAGAGCGGCAGTGCGGATGGGGCGAGAGGAGAATCGCCGGATCTCAGGAGGTGAAATGCCTGAGCGACACGAGATCGGCGCAGCAATTGGGGAGTTATACTGAGCCGAGAGCCAAAATCATGAGGAGATCAAGGATGAAAAACGAGGCAATTCACAAGATTGGAGCGGATTCGAAGGGAATCAATACTAAATTAGGGTTTGTAACGCGAGTTTGGTTGAGATTTCAGGCACATTCATGATCTGCGCGGCGCTTCTTCCGTGATCGCCAGTGGAGTCCTGGCCATTGGGAGACGCGTGGTTTCGTCACTACAATTGCGTTCCCGCGGGAAAGCAGTTTATGTGTCTCTGCATTGAAGCCGCCATTGAAGAGGAGGAGAAGCTTTTGGGCTGATTTACAGTTTATCTGCAACTGCAGCAGCTTCATGAGAGAAAATTGTCGTCCGCGGCAGCATCTGTGTTTTGCTTCTTGTATGAAAACTAGTTCCTGTTTTTTTGGCCCTTCTTGTTAATATTGTTAAAAGTGCGGTTTAAACCGGTTCAAAATAGGCTTAGAACGATTAGATTCGGTTACAGTTTAGCCCATTTATTTAACGGATCGATCTAATTACATGTCACAGTTCATGAGAATATGAACCAGTCCGAAATCATTTATAAATGACCTGGTTAATGGTGTAGGCCAATTTGACCCGTGAACCATTCATATTTTTATTTTTTTTTTAAATACCGTTATTTTTAGGGTAAACTGATTGATCAACGGTGCCTTAAACAATGTTTTGATTGATAAACAGTGCCAATTGACAGTATTTTAATATGATGATGAACAGTATTTTGATGTGATGTAATGAATAATACTTTGATTGGATACTTCACCATTTGTAGCCGTTGATTTTTCAACAAAATCTAGGAGATTGCAACACTTGGTGGGCGGAGGGCTATAGTTCACGGTTCGAACCGGTTCAATAGGTTAACGGTCTAGGTCAGTTACGGTTCAATGGACTTATATTGCTGACCCGGCTCCTAACCGGCCCTCAACCCAATAAGAACGGTTATGGGCCGAGTTAGGGTTGGTCCGGGCTGATTCTGGATTTGGACGGTCCACTTCCAGGTTAGCCCGCCTTCTTTAACAACTCTACTTCTTGTCCTGGAAAACAGTTTTCAGTTTTCAATTTTTAGGCAATCCTTCTTCCCCAGTCATTTTCAAATTAAGAAAATTTCCGTGGCAATCCTATACATTTATATTTTTTAAAATTAAATTCTATACATTTAATTTTGGTTTTTTCAGTTCTACAATGAAATCTATTTACCATGCGCATGTCAGTCCAAAATGGCAAAATTTCTTCTTCTTCTTCTTCCTCCCCTCCTCCATTTCCCGCTTTTACTATGCAAATCAGGGCCACTCAGATTGAAAGCCCTAACTCCCAGGGTATTTCATCAGGGGCAATAAGCATTTAAACGAATTCAATTTGTTCTCCAAATGTACTATATTTGACAAAGATGCATAAAAGCATCCAAACATGAGAAGGGGGCATTTCACTTTCACAAATTATGATGTTGAATTGGCTTGAGCTTTCGAAGCCATTCCAGTGCCCCACAATAAGGTCGTAGGCACAATGCGCGAGGCATGAGTGCGTTCAGCGGGTCACTTTAGACCCAATTCAATACACGATTATATGAGTGAACAGAGAGCGTGACGATTGCACAGTCCCACTTTCCCATTTGACATTATCACAGTAACTCGATCAATGCAGCATCAATTGACTCACATATTGTTTTCTTAGACTCCGAGCAGCTGCTCTGCTTTCATAATTTCTTTTAGATCATTAGTCTCAGAAGCCAGTGCATAGGCTACTGGACCTTCCTCGTGGGGGAAGCTCGGGGTTCGTGCAGTAAGTAGTACCTCTGGGCATATTCGTCGCCCTTAACCTCTTCCTGCCAATACACTCTCTAACTGTAAATCAGCCTCAGCTTTGCTATTGTTGCCAGCAACCGGTTTGAGGGACCTCCAGTGGTTCTCGGATGGAAACATTAGAATGGGTAAAGCCTAGTTCGTGCACTTGTAGTATCTATTGGCAAATTTGACAGTATGACTAGGCTAGAGACAGCGCTGCCGGACCAATAACCTGCCTGGAGCTTGCTGATATGTCGTCAGGACCTGTGTGGGATCGAGGAACTTGCCAAACAGTGCAACAAAATTTTCAACTTTGAGGGACAAGAACTTTGAACTCTGTCCAATAGTCAATTGACCCCCGGTCAGTGAAATAAACTCACTTTCCCTGCATATATACCCTCGCCTTGTAGCTTAAGGATCACAGGAACCGTTGAGGTTCTCTCCATGCCGTACATGCATAACAGCTTTTGTGGACACTAAAACGCAATTAAATAATTAATTTGGGATCATTTGCAATTAATTGACCAGCATGGCTGGGGTGCGAGAAGGGATAAGAGAGGAATTTAATAACTTATGGGGTGGGGGGTGGTGGGAAGGGGAAAGACACAACAAATTGACCCATGAGGAAATCAGCTCAGTTCAGCTGCAGCTCTAAATAAGGGTCGTAACTTTACTGCGGAACAGAGTGGTACGTCGGACGGCCTGTAGAAGCCAGTGATGGATCTCGACGAACTCAATCATCACTGCCCCATCAGACCAATCCGTTGCATCGTGAAACTGGGTTCGTTAAATCATTCATACGCTGTTTCGTTCTGGATGCATTGATTTGTGAGCTAAAATTAGCTGCAATTTGGTTTATGATCCGTCTGCCTTGGAGCTGTCAGAATGTGGGCTCCGATAGTGGGGATGTACGAAAAATTTACCAGTTTGAATCTTGGCCCAAGTGTTATGTTTGGTAATACACTGAGATATGCGTTTGGACTAGAAGAATGGATTGTTCGTGTGGACGATTTGGAATACATAATTGGATGGTATGTATGGATAGGTTCCATTTGTATACTCGGTGGGATCTGACATACCTTAACTAAAGCACTAAAATTTACTCAATAGTCCAAGCAAAAGGTTTGGTTAAGGTATGTCAGATCCAAAAAAGAAAGGCAGATAAAGGAAGGCATGTAATTTTCTAGTTAGAGACTAACTTCCTGAGGCGCTAAAGGACCTAGGTAAATATCTGATGCACTCTTTGGCTGAAGAAATCATTTTTGGAGGGGAAAATATGGGCTTCCCAATGAAGCTTGGACAAACTAAACTGGGTTTGACTTCAAAGAATGATTAGTTGGTTGTATTACATACATAGTGATGAACTGATGCTAAGAACCATGAAACTTTATGCAGTGCAGCTGTTTTTTAGACCATGTTTGTACTAATTTCCTATATTTATGATATAGGAGGAGCAGCAATTACCTGCAAAAATGAGATAGAGAAGATTAATGAAGAAGGTCTTCACATAGTTGCGTCGCAGCTGAAGGAGGTGATGGTGTCAGGTCCATCTTCATCAAAGAGTATTGGGATGGATTGGAGCAAGAGAGTTGAAACTTCAGATATATCCCTCAATTTAGATGAATTTGGGGACCGAGAGTTGATGGAATTGAGCAACTTCATTGTTGTGCATGGAGCAGGTTATGGAGACACCATGTTACTAGCATTGCAGGAATTCTATTGCTCATTGATTGTCTTGCTGGTTCTTGATTCAGCATTCTCGCCTGGAGATTGTATTTTCTTTCCAATTTTTTAACATGAATCAGCCTGGCCAACTATATTTTTATATAATATTTTGATTCCCTGTGTGCAGGAAAACCAGCCATAATAGCTTCTTAGAGTTAGTATTTCAAAGTGATGCTCGAGGTTCTAGAATCTTTCAGCTTATATTATGTGCTATCTGCAGGTTCTTTTGGGCACTTCCAGGCTAGCAAATCTGGTGTTCACAAAGGAGGACTAAACCACCCACTTGTGAAAGCTGGTTTTGTTGCCACACGAATATCAGTAAAACTCTATGAGAATTAGTTTGTATACTGCCAAATGAAGATCAATATTTTATTAGTTTATTAATTGTTTCTTTACCATACTGTCCGTGCACGTTAAGCAGTTTGGGTTTCAGGGGTTTGTTTTCTGAAAGGGGTCCACGTTTATTCTAAAAAGCCTTTCTCAACATCAATGATTCTATGAGAATCTTAAATTATCCCTTGGATTATTTTTAAATGTAAGTATGTTGCATTTCTAATCCTGACATGCTGGTGCATTTTTGGAAGTGGGTTTAATCTTACATCTTCGTGCTCTAGGAAGAACAGCTGAAAATGTCAACACTGTGGGCACCAGTTTTCTGTAAAATGCAAAAACAAATTTTTTTCCATTTAACTTTTTTATTGCTGGAGTTACTTCTAATGTTCTATATTCCTTCGAAATATTATGAGAATATAGAGCCAAAGACTGTATGATTTCTGTCAACTTTATAGCGCATCAAGTTATGACTCCGTTGATGCCTGTTGCCACTATATGTCAGATCATTCACCAATAGTTCAATTCATGGTTCTTATCTTTATCATCATAGAGAATACATATGCGTTTCTTTAATGGTCGGTTTCTTTTCTCCCTCTTCTAGCATGGGAATTGCTCATGATGTGAGGTTTTTCTTTCGGTATGTGAATTCTGAAGTTCCTGAAATTTTAGACTGATTTACTCCTTTTCAGGTCACAAAGCTCAATCTGGAAATTGTTAGATCTCTCGCTAGAGGTACTCGAGTTTAGTCAGCAATTGCTTAAGTAGCATATGTTATACACACACACACATATATATATTAGCCGTCACTTGTTCTTCTCATTTATGACCAGAGAAGTGAAAGTTGAATGTGTATATACATACTTTCAGAAAGATTACCAATCAACTCTACCAAATGTAGTCTTCTTATCATGTCACCTGTCAAGTTACCATTCAGTATAAGCATCTCTTTCCCTGTTCTCTCACCAGTGCAAATTCCTCTTATCCTGTGGCCTGCTTTCTGATCCATATCCTTCTCTCTTCTTTTGGCCAAATTTACATCTGTCAAGTATTGTTCTGTTTTCAAATGCTTTGTCTTTGGAGCAAACTATGACATGATAATTGATAAGCTATCAGCCATTTGAGTCTCCCTAGCTGTGGAGAGTCCCCTATCATAGTGGGTGGGTGGGTGGGTGTATGTACATGGAAGGGCAATATTTTCTGTCTCAATGTTTTCAATGTCCATCAGTTACTTTTGGGTGTTCAAAACTGGACTACATCAATATTTCTCACTCTGTTGACAATTAACTAATATTTCTGGTTTTATGATATTTTTCCTTCCCCAAGAGTTTCACTTGTAACAGGTAACGCACTCTATTTTCCATTACATAACCATACTTAAATACTGCTTTCTTGTCCCTCTGTCCTGCAGAGAGCCTTCCTGCCATTGGAATGTCTCCATTTTCATGCGGATGGTCAACCTGTGAAAAAAATGTTCGATCTATCCCACCTGGAAGTTTACATTATGTTTTCCATGTCTCCATGTTTTTCACTTCAAATATTCAATATTTTTTCAGTTTACCTCTGCAAATTTGTCTGCTGTTGGAAAGGCTCTTGATTCTGGTTTTGTCCCTGTAAGTAAGAACTCTATTCTTTCTATTTCATCATTTTCATGTTGTAAAATTACATTATCCTTTTCAATGTAGTTCCTTTTACCTTCACCTATAGCCTTTGTTTTTATCTTATATTAGGAATTATAAGCCTTCTTTTAGTGAAAGGATTGACGTTCTTACAAACTGTTGAATACGATTGAAAAAATCCTATTTGTTATGGTTGTTATTTTCTTTCCAGGTCCTGCATGGAGATGCTGTGCTTGATGAGTCACAGGTTTACTAGCCTCAAACTTTTAGTAGTTGATAAGTATCAATTAATCAATCTCTTCTCACTATCTCTTTATCCACTTAATTTTATGTTTTCTTAATTTAGGGCTGCACCATATTAAGTGGAGATGTCATCATTCGTTTCTTGGCAGAGCACTTGAAACCTGCTTATGTGATTTTCCTTGTATCCAAATGCATGGAAAGATTTGCATTACCAGTGAACTGTGCTCTCTGATTGGCAAAATAGTTGTCATTCTTTGTCAGTCACTCCAAACATTGAACAGAATCTCATTTTCCAGCTCTCTCCTGATCATAGCCAAGTGTAAAATCATAGCATTTGATAGGACCAGTCCAGAAAGGCCTCTGACTTGTCCAATTCTCGTATAAAGTGGATTTGCAACTGAATGGACCTAGCTTCTTCTTCTTCCTCCTCCTCCTCCTCCTTCTCCTTCATTTTTGTGCCATATGGCCAGTTCATTCAGGCTCACACAATTCTTGCTCTGAACTTATTCTATTTTTTTAAAAGAATTCTTAAGATCAGTTATATATTCCATAATCTTTTTTCTTAGAGCCTGGTTTAGACCCATTTATCATTGAGTTGGACTATACCAGGTCACCTTCTTTTATTATGCCACAATGTATTACTTTAACTGCAATGGCTCTCATGGCTTTTAAAATTGGTGTTTTTTCTGTCTTCCTACCTGTGGCTGATCTTTAAGTTCACCAAAAAGTAGTTTGTTATCCTATTAACATCAAGACAGATGTTCTGGGGGTATACGATCGTCCACCGTCCGAACCTGGTGCTGTGCTCCTGAGAGAGATCGGTCAGCATTCATTTGATTTACCTTTATTTTTCTAAATTTGAGGATTCATTTTGTTTATTTAGCTAGTTCTCTCAACTGTGATAAATGAAACATTGGTTTCAACAGCTGTAAAAGAAGATGGGAGCTGGTCTGTCCTGAAGCCTGGGCCCAAAGACATGGGCAAGGAAGGTAAGTAGATCTGTTATTAAGAGCACTCAAATTTATGCCAGAGATTGTTTGGGTAAAGAAGGAATTGGATTGTTTATATTTTCAGAACTTGATCTGAGCTGTATTTAACCAAAGAACAAGAGGAGGATTTTATGGTGGCTACAGAGACTATTTACTTTAGATGAAGCTGATATTGATTATTATCCAGGAGGAAATGTCACTCGATAAGAGATCCAACCTTTCATTTTGTTACTGTGAACAGTCGAGATAACAGTTGCAGATCATGACACCACTGGGGGGATGATGACTAAGATATCAGAAGCTGCTGTGATTGCAAAGCTGGGAATCGATGTTTACATCGTGAAGGCAAAAACTCTGACATCCTTATCTCTCTATCTCGAGCAATTTGAGATTCTTGCCTTAGAGATTATTCCTGTGCTGTTACAGGCAACAACCGGTCACTCAGTAAGGGCCCTAAGCGGGGAGCTGAGGGGAGGCAATATACCCGAGGACTGGCTTGGCACCCTTGTTCGATTTTCAACATAACACCTTGAGATAATTAACTCAATATGATGGCTGAATCATATTTATTTTGAACTCAAGCTTGGAAATTAAGGCACGTAGCACAATCAATTATTGTAACAGGTGTGCATTTGTTTTCTTTTTTTTTTTTTCCCTTCCTGTCATGTCTCTGACATAATTTATCGTATTTTGGCTCAAGTGTTTGTTTGTTCCCTTAGAAGCTGTTTTGGCTGTGTTGACATTTCTATATGAATGATCAGTACAGCAGCAAACCTGAACAAGCAGCAATCTTTGAACAATGGAGCCTAATCAACCCAATAAGGGCAAAGCTAAGTAAACTATCCATGATTCCATATGCTAGTAAGAGTTTTCGGGCATCAGGGGTGGTAAGCCCAACTCACATATATGGGCCTTCTATAAGTAGACCAACTTCGTTGGTAAACTGGTAAGATCCCCGACTGCCATCGCTAGCTTCCACTCAGTCACTGACAAGTTCCTTGGAAGAGAGACTGATAGAGAGCATGAGACGAGAGGAGGACAACTAATTATTGCCTGTTTGACAGTGATGCCCAAGAGAAGATATCTTGTGTAAGCCAAGTGAGACTTTCTTTCTTTTAATCAGTCGGGCATATAGTGTGATGTGACTTATCATTCCAGATACAGTTCGAGTGAATGTGCAATCAAACGGCAGTTTGAACTTTTGGAGATCCATTCTCAACCGGGGCTCTACTTTTCGTATGATTCATAAATTGCAAAATCAAACACTGATCTCTGATAATGCTGGTCTTGTTTCCTATATCTTAACCCTAGAATTTGTTGAGTGAGTTGAGGAGCTTTATAGGATTGGTTTTCCATTTACGTGTGTTGAGTTCCATACGATTATCATTACTAGAGATGTTAAATGGGTCGGGTTGGTCCAAAACCAGCCCATCAAAACTTGAAATTAGCTCAGACTGCCCCTAAACTGGCATATGATCACTTTTATTGGATTGATGGACGATTATCAGCTGAGTTCAAGAAATACACTAATTGAATCAGAATCAGTTCAACACGTTTTCTCATCAAACCAGCCCGAAATCGCTTGGTAATCGGCTTGTGACGATTGCGAAACCAGCTTGGACCACCAAAACCCTATGATCAATGATCAATTTTTTGTCGGTTCAATTTATTTTTTTAAAATAATTTGAAAAGAAATTTTAAAGAGAGGAAAGGGTCATGGTTCACGATTCAAACTAGCACGAACTATGAACCAACCCGATCCATGATTTTCTAAACTATGACCCGTAACCAGACTAGTCACTTATACTTAACAAGTTGAACCGTAACTGGATCAAACGGTTCATTACCTCATTTTAAACAAACCAATCCGGACCACCTATTTTAACATCTCTAATCACTACCTTATCTCAACCATAATCAATATTTTTAATGAAAATCTTAAAATCAAAATTACCTTTTTAAAAATTATATTAGACGACTAAGAGGGAGAAGCCTGCTGGATTTTTCCGTTTTGTTTATTTCTCAAATATGCATGCGCTACAGGGCGTGAGTGGGGGAGAAGCAGGACCACGGTGGGACCCACAAAATATAATTAAGGCAAAATCTTGAACCGGGTTTTGAGAAACCGGACGCTTTTGAAATAATTATATATCTTCCCCCTAATCTCATCTCATGATTGTGACAAGTGGAAGTCGAGGAGTGGGGACCACACTGACGTCTAACCTTTCACTTAATATTCTCTCACGACTAATTAATTATAATTAATTAACTTTATTGATCATAATGTTGAACTTATCTTGGCTTTGTATTATCCATGTTGGATAGTCCAATGGCCACGGCTTAATTAATTGCAATACGCTATCAAATATCGTGTGCTACTTTTAGACTTCAAAAATCTTATAAGTTTTTCATTCTCCATAAAAAATTCACTGATTATATAATTAAGAAGATGTAGAAATTCGATTTACCATATTTTCATTTTGTATGCCAGACAAAAGTTTTGCTTTATTGGGCGAATTCTTGATAAACAATTCACCTTTTAATTGTGCAATCCTCTCATCAAAGATTACATCAAATTAGTTGTCACATTTAAATTCCACGCTCATAGACATAGAATTATGGGTGATAATTCATGCCCGCTCGGCACGATAATGCTCATGCACGATAAGGGGCTGACACAAGCATGGCACCATAAGGGTACTGTACTTGCTCAACATATGCTTGATAAAATATATCAATGAGTTGCATTTCATAATTCAAAAGGCCCTTTTTTTTTTTTACCCACTATGGTCGTGATAGAGTGATTCGACACTCATCATCTCAATGGGAGGACTCGAGTTCAAGTTCCACCTGCAGCGGAGAGCTCTTAACCCCTTAAATGGGCCGACTCGGGGCAATTCGAATTAGTCAGTTGGACAAAATCTAACTGGATACCGACGATTTATACAAAAAATGGCCATTTTTTAAAAGTTTTTCTTATCGGATTATTGTGCTAACACAACACCGGAATACTGTGCTCGAGCAGGGGCTTCTCGTGCCAGGCCAATTTTTTCTGGGCGAGATAGAATTATGCATTGAAAAAAATCCATGAAATAGAACTTACTTTGAAAAGCACTGTATTTTACTACAAAATCTTGATTTGTTAGGAGAAATATCAACCAATCAATGTGTTTGATTCTATCATGATCTGGCAAGTCAGCAAAATAATCCAAAAATAAAAAATAAAAAATAAAAAATAAAAAGGGAATCCGAATGATGTTTGTCTCTAGATTTGGACACTCCACCTATATCCTAGTCCTCCTCGAGCACTCTTAACATTATTCCTCCCCCACCAACCCTTTTATTGCAGTGAAAAATTTAGGTAAAAATCGGATTATAAATATCTCGATCTTAGATTAAGAGTTATGTGGTTGTATCACACCTCCTCTCTTCTTCGACTTCCATGGACATAGACACATATGCTACCAGCAAACTACTTTGAATTTAATATTATCCAATCTGATATCTTTGTCAACAATATGAAAATATCGAAACTGTAACGAGAATTTATAATCGGTCCCTTGAAAATTGTGTTCACATTAACGAACAGGACGTGAAAGCTCACCGGCAAACTCCGGCCTCGGACTACAATGTCCCGTGACAATTGATGGGGCGCGGTCCCAATTCAATGTCACATATATGTATATGTAAGGGGCAGGGGAGGATAACGTCAGCCTCCTCGGCAGAATCAGGGGTATCAACCAATCAGATTCGAGCAGGAGGCGCCGATGCCACTCTCGTAAATAAATCACTTCCACGGGGGCTTTTATGTTACTGCAGGTTTGAGTTGAATCGAGGGTGTACAGATACATTAGGGGATCTAAAATTATGTAATTTTTTAAATTTAAATTCTAAAAATTTTAAAATAATCCTTTCATTCTTAAAATTTATTCAAGTACTAGTTGTAGTAAATTATTAGATTATGTTGGTATGGGAATGGTAATATAAATAAATGTTGACGTGACAGTGATATATAAGAATTTTAAAAATTTTAAGACTTAAATTTTAATCACTATAAAATTTATAAAGTTGATTAATTTAAAATTAAAAATGAGGTTAAATTGTTAAAGAAAAAAATAAAAAGAAAAAAAAAAGGCTCAACGGACGGAAAAGAAAGGAGGCAAAAGGAAAGAAACTTGGCCTTTGCCGTTTACCGCTCCGTCTCTATATTCCCCCTTTCACGTTCCGTCCTATCACCAATGTGCAATTGCTGAGCTGGCGCGATGTCATTGGTGATCGTGCGACGAGGTGCCCTTCCACCTAGATGATTGTCAGTCAGCCAATAATTTCTCGTGTCTATGGAGGCAATAGTGAAGCAAAAAGACCAGAAAATAATGTTGTCATATGATCAAATCCTAGAGGATGGATGAAAATATTTTTAGAGATTTTAGTTTAATAATATATTAATTTTAATGTACGCTTTGAATATACTGTATTGTATACAAATTAAAAACAAAAAAAAAGAAGGAAAAGGAACAGAGAATAATATTTGGCACTTATTCCTTTAAATTTCTAGTACTATAGATGTAAATGGAGGAAGTTTAGGTATAATACAGTAATTTTGGTCTTAGTGGATAACTTGATTTAATTTTAGATTAGTCTAATCGAGTTTAATTAAAATTTTTGATTTTAAGTGTGGAGATCGAGACCGGATGTTGACAAATTTCATGTCACTGTTATTAGAACTTACAAGGTCGTTTGTTTGTGGGAAGATTTCTTATCTGGGATCTCTCTCTCTAGAGACTCTCCCTTTCTTGAAAGGGCTCAATTTTCATTTATTTTCCCCGTCTTCACTTCTTTCCTTCCTCAGAGGGGGATCGAAAAAGCCCACCTTTTCTGCACACTGATGAGGATCCGAGCTCATTTAATGGCGTCACTGTGAAACCCACTTCACGGCTCCTCCCTGTGATTGTTGCTCTATTCTCTTATTGCCCTGTACAGTTTGTTGGGTCCCTGGAGACTGGAAAGACTTCTAGAGATGTAGAGGTTCTTGTTGGTTACTCCATTGATTCTTGGGAAGGGATTCTTCGTGCAGAAGGGTTTCGGAATTGGGATGGCGAAGATGCTTTTCTGAGGTGAAACTTCCTCTTCTCTCTCTCTCTCTCTCTCTCTCGCTTAGTTTGGTGATATTATATACTGTTCTTTAGGTTAACCCCGGGGAAAAAGAACCTCCTTTTAGCTCAGTGAACTTGTTTTGCAGCTAATCTAGCTATGAACCTCTAGTATTTTGGATTTCGATTCTTCTTTCATATGTTACAAAACTGAATGGTGATGTGGTAGCTAAATTGGGATAGTTAAGCTCATCAATCTGATCTGGCTTCTTTTTCTGCTGATTGTTTCACTGGGGTTTACTCATTTTCTCCAGAAATTTGATGGATTTTTTAGGAGCTTCTCTCAACTCCTCTGTGTTTGCATTCTTCCCAAAAGTCCCAAAAATGTCGAACTTTTGAATATTGTTTTTGTCTTTCCATTATCATTGGGACTGATTGGATTGTGTAATCAATTAACCAATAAGATTCCCAGGATTTTCGAATAATTCACACATAACGTTTTCTTTCATAATGAGACTAGTGCATATATAATTTGTAATGTCACTTTTTTTTACGTTCTTACTTATTTTAGCTTGAGATCAGGTAAATTGAGAGTACAAGATTAATGCTATTTTATTTTAATGGGGGGTGTGTTTTGTCTCCTGTGTTATTTTAGGACATGTTTCCTGTCAAGTTTGTTGTTTTCATGCTCTGGGCAGGCTATTGCTTGTGAGTTGTCCTCCAAGAAATTAAGTGATGCTGTTCTAGAGAATCTAGAAATTAAGCAATATCACTTGTTAGCTTGTTAAAACTACAGACTTTTCTAACACGCATCAAAACAATCAATGCACCTACTTTTGAACATCTAAAGGTCAAAATTGTTAAAAGATTTGGAACATGAGAAGTTACTGCCTGAGGGTGTAAATTTTCTAGTCCTATTTTGCCTGTAGATTTTCTTCTTAAACAACTGGAGTAATGAGGAGAAGTTAATGAATGTGGATCTTCTGATTTTTTTTCTCATATTTTCCAATGTTGTCGTTACGGTAATTTCCAGGGATGGGAACAGAAGTGCAGCTTAAGAGCTATATGCCGGGATATTATTCCATGAGGGATCTAAATGAAGACCTAAATGGTTGCAGTAATTGGCCTCTACATTATAGAGAAAGATGCTTGCCAAATGGGCAGGTTTACAGTCATTCCCTTGCGGGTGCTGATGCAGGTTCATGCTTTGATTATGACAAAGATGCTGTGAAGCAGAAAATGCTCGAGCATGAGGCCATTTTTAAGAAGCAGGTTCTGACTTGTTTCAAATATGAGCCTGATTTGATCAAACTCAAATCAGTTTGTTTATATGGTTCATGTGAACTTTTATTTTCTTTAGGCCTCCACTGTAAATATTGTGAGCAGAAAATTCTTCAAATTTAAAAGTTCCTTTGTAATACTATAAGCACCAGGCATTTTCTCATCATAGAACACCTGTTAGACACTGTTTCACATTACCACTCTTTAAGGAAGGTTTGTGAAGTTGAAGCTGAGGTGTTCTACCATGCCTCAGTCTACTTGTATATTCTGTCATCCTGCAGTGGGTTTGTTTGATGTTCACCTGGACTCTTGCAAAAAGCAAATGACCGAAGTATATCTTCTGTGTCCTCCTTTGCAGGTGTATGAGCTTCACCGTTTGTACAGAACACAAAAAGATCTTATGGATGAAATTAGAAGGAAGGAACTGGCATCGAGCGCTTTAGCTTCTGAACGTTTCCTATCTGATGATGCTCGAAAATTGCAGTCTCCAGGATTTGTCTCTAATTGTGGGAGGCCATCTATTTCAGGTTCCGAAGCCAGCTGTTCTTCAATGAAGTCTCTGACTGGACACAGTAGTCCACAATCTTCTTATTTCCAACTGCAGAACGGCTGTACTTCCAAGGTACCTGAGTGGCTGGAGTCTAGGCCTTCAAAGGTCAGGAGAAGGATGTTCGATCTGACTCTACCTGCTGACAAGTACTTCGACCCTGCAGAATCTGAGCCATTTAAGGGTGAATCCTATGATCAAGAACATAAAGCTGTGGTTGACCTAAATCAACCTATTAATGTTGAAGATGATAACATGCCCATTCATCATCCGGCGCACTCATTGTTTGACAATGGGAAGATTCTTAACAAGGAGCTGTACTCTAGTTCTCAGTGTTGGAGCAGTAATGGGACTTTAAGCAATCGGCATACAGATACTAATGGGAATGGGAAAGGTTGGATTTCCCATGTCAGCAGTGCTGGTAATTCTATATGTTCTTTGTTTTATCTCTGAGGAGAACAACGTTGCTCATTTTCTTTGGAGAAATAAACATGTCTATACTTTTTGGCTTTGTTTTAACATTTGGAAATCCCTTCTTACTGTCTAACAGGCCACTATTATGGTGACCGAAAGCATGCTTCAGAAAGCAAAGACCAAGGAATTTCAATGCACCTCCCTGCTCATACTCTGAATGATCATACAGTTTCTTGCACAACTGATTGGACTAAATTGTACTCACACCCGCTTGCTTCTCAGTTGAGACCTGGTGCTAGTGCAAGCCAGAAGTCAATATCATTTGAAGCGAGGCCACATCCAGGGACACAACCTCTCCACCGTACAAATATTCAGCCCCCACCTCTGGATCATGGAATGCTCGGTGAAAGATGTCATCAAAGTAATGGAGGACCTGGTGCAGGTCTGGGGAACAAGTTAC
Source organism: Sonneratia alba (assembly GCA_900174645.1). Classification (NCBI taxonomy): domain Eukaryota; kingdom Viridiplantae; phylum Streptophyta; class Magnoliopsida; order Myrtales; family Lythraceae; genus Sonneratia; species Sonneratia alba. The sequence goes on from FWPY01000040.1 coordinate 1,126,586, forward strand.
CATTTGATCAAAATGGCCTTTTCATTGTGTCTTCATCACGAGGACAGCAAGGAATATCGACTTGGTGTGATGATCGAAATAGTATTGATGTAAAGCCTTCAGCAGTGATGGATCTGAATAGAGTTATTTCAGATGGGAGAGAATCAAAGGAAGACCATTTTGCAGTTCTCCCATGGCTTAAAGCTAACACATCCCGAAAGGACAAGGCAATTGCAGAAACTACTTTTGATTTTAAGGAGAAAATTCTGCTTCAGTCATCAACTAATCTGTTGACTGGCAGAGCTGAATTGGGTGAGTATTCAAGTAATATTAAACATCTTGGAATTCCAATTACCAGAGACACACATATGCCAATCAAAGAATCTTCTCCTGCTGGGAAATCTGAATTTGAAGGTGCAAAGGGTGGCAAGATAACGAGAATGCTTGATATTAACTTGCCTTGTGATCAGGTGTCTGAGCTGAGCAGCTCGGTTCACAAAGGAGTCATGGTCCTGGAAAACAAAGAACTGAGCTCCAAAATTTCTGGCTTGAATTGTCAGATCGACTTGAATTCCTGTACAGATGAAGGTGAAACTTTTGCATTAACAGCTGAAAGAGCCACAGGAAGAAAGATTTCGGTGGTAATAGACTTGGAAGCACCCCCTTTTCCTGAGATGGAGGAGGAGGAGGTATCCTCTGAAGATGAAAAGCATATTCAACCTTCCCACGGGGAAATGGAATGTAGACCTGATGAGAGCATCAAAATAGCTGCTGAAGCCATGGTTGCGATTTCCTCAGCTGTCTCTGATTTGCCAAAACCTTCTTCGGCTGAAAATCTAGAGTGGTTTGCAAGCATAGTTGTGAAAGAAAGACAACTTCGAAATTGCAGGTCTTCATCAGAAGGGATTGATTACTTTGAGTCCATGACTCTGAAACTGACTGCGATGAAGGACGAAGAGCACCTTTCCCAGCCTCTGGCTCCTCCTGAGACCCTAAAACTCAGAGAAGAAGATTCTGCTGCTGCCACATCTGCAGCCAAGCGCCGGCCACAGAGGAAAGGGAGGCAGAGGAGGGATTTCCAGAGGGACATCCTCCCTGGGCTTGCTTCACTCTCAAGGCATGAGGTGATGGAGGATATGCAGATGTTTGGGGGGCTTATGCGGGCCACCGGACACACATGGAATTGTGGGCCCACAAGATACGGATCAGCTCGTAACGGGCCGGCAAGACCAAGGAAGAGGAAGGTGACAGGCTGCCCTTCTCCACCAGTCCCAAGCCGCGCTTTCACCCCACCAGTGAACCTGACAGGCTGGGGCAAGGCAAGGCGTCCTCGGAGGCAGAGGTGCCCTGCTGGTGTAGGAAATCCCCAATTGATCCAATTAACATGAGAAACACTATCATTTAGGCTTGTTGGTTAGCCTCTAATTACTCGAGCCTTTATGGAGGAGAGGAAGTACTCTTATGTATCTTGGAGGATTTTCGCAGCAAAAGGGGGGATAGATTGGCCTTTGTACATTTGTTCTCAGAAAAAGTTGGGTCCCCGGTTGAATTTCCTGTGAATAATGCTCTACACTGCTGCCTGAATTTCTCTCAGGGTCGGTTGTGCATTCAGAGGCTCAAAATCAAACGGACTCCCTTGTCTCATGGGTTTTGAAATTTCAGTATTTCTTGCAGATGCTGCTTGTAGAACGTCGGTCTTGTTTCTGATCAATGCACTTCTGATCCCAGATGTAAGTGACATTTGATGTCATCTATGACAGACAAGGCAAGACATGCCATCATGCTGTTTCTTCACGGATATCTCCTGTAAGATATGTATGTCGTTCGGGCCATTGTTGAAGTATTATCCATAAAAAAAAGTTGCAGTGTCTACTCTAACATCATTCAAGAGGAATATAAATTCGATGTAGATTACATTTTGTATTTCTAACCGAACCAATTCATAAATCTCCTCTTAGACGTGGGGCTCCGGCTTGCAGCAGTGATCGAAGGTGCTCTCCAATGTTCATAACCTGGGTACGTTCACATAGGATAAAAAAAAAAAGGAGTACTTCAGTTTAATATTAATTAAAATTCGTTAATCCATTAATATCATTTTTAATTAAAAAAGTATGAATTATTTCTTTCTATATTTATGTTTTATTAACGTGTCAAGGAATTAAAAAAAAAAAAAATCTCTGCGCAAGGGCAATGGTGAGAGGATGAAAGGGTAGAAGGGAGGTGCGACGCACGCGAGGGAAGAGCGCGTGTACTTGAAGAATGAGGAAATCTTTTGTTTTTTCTTTTTTTTTGGTACTGACGAATGTGTCGGAATCTGAAGACAGTTTCTACTGTGGACAGCTTTGGTTTCGAGATTCCACTTTTTTAAGATAGTGTCTCCTCCAATCATCACGCTAATGGCCAACCGCCTGTCCTTTTCCCCGGCGTCTCTAATATTTTACCATCTTTTTCTTTTTTTATATGCATAGAGGAAAAAAAAAGTTCTTAAAGCTAGAGCCAACCGAAAATTGATGTAGGTGTAAGTTTATAATTTAGACTGAAAGTTTAATGAGTCAAGTCGTATATTTAATAAATAATAATAATAATATAATATTATTGATAAATTTATATAATATTATAATTTAAATATAATTTATAATAAAAATAATTAATATAACTATTATATTAAATAAAAGTTTAATATAAAATATAAATATAAGTTTAGTAAAATAAAATATGTACATTATAATATATTTTTATTTTTAAGTCAGTTGATTTCCCACAGTTTCAATTAGGTTCATCGGTGGGACAAGAAACCGGTTAGTTCAACCGGAGTTGACCACATTTAAAAGTGCAATTACATTTTTTTATAGGAATCGAATCAGGTAAGTAGCTGGCTCTCGATTGAACTGATCGAACTGATCGATCCGGTCTTATTTTTAAAACTATGGAAAAAGCCACTATTGGTTCTAATATTTTATGAGTTTTATTTTTACCTTAAATTTTTATTTTTTTATTTTTATTCTAAAATTTTTCAATTCTTGTCACTTTAATCATATTATCATATTTTCTATTAGTGCTGCTAACATGATATTTTAAAATGTAAAATTATTGTAAAAAAACTTAAATAATCAATGATAATGAATTTTAAATCAACTAAAAATTAAGGAATTTTTTAATAAAGAAAAAATTACAGTTAAAGGGGTTGTCAGATATTGAGGACACAGATGCTCGATTGAGCCCTAGTTGGCTCCTGAACACAAACTCCAGATGAGGCCTGCTTTTTCTTTCCTTCCTTCCTTTGTTTTGTGTTTTTATTTTTTGATTTTATACTTTTTTTAAAAATATTTTTGTCACATTATTTATTCATTGATATTTTTTAAAAAACATTTTAAATTTTTTATAATGGCACATAACGAAATATTTACGAGATGACTAAAGTGACAAAAATCAAGAAAATTAAGGATAAGAATGGTAAAATAAATAAAGATTTATGATAAAAATGATAAAATTATAAAAAGTTAAAAACTAAAAGTATTATTTTTTAAAGTTGTAATAATAATAATAATAATGATGATAATAATAATAATAGGTTTTGGCAAATTGTCTACACTTGCGGCCTTGCCAGATCACCACACTTGATTCATTGCCTTGTCCAGTCAGAAAGCACAGGACAAACACCAAATCTCCCACCATTCCCAGTAAGTAACACAACACAGTAGTTACTGCTAACCCAAGAAATCGACCGTGGATATTTATTGAGAACTCATCCAATGGTCCGATAGCTCCCACAGGCTACTAATTACCTTCACATGTGTATGAGATCTGAACATATTCTATGAACACAAATCATTTGCAATCGAAAGTTAAAACTATAGAGAACCACCCGGGGAGAACAAAGAATCAAAGAGGAGAAAGAATGGGGAAACAAAGGGGTAATAAAAGAAGATTACTTGTACACAAACACATCCCCTTGGTATTCATTCATTCTATTCTTGAGCAAGACGTGAATGGATCATTCAGCTTAGGATTAGAAGTTGGGACAACCTCTGGTGCCCATTTTCAATTAGAAGCTCAAGACGAACGGTAGCTATGACTCAGAGCATTCTCTGCTGCGGTGTGGTATTTCTCCACCCAATAAACAGAATTTCAGACTCCTTACATACAGCATACTTGGCAAGGTAAAAGAAAACCGAAGGCGGAATTTGTTGACTGTCAGTGTTGTGTCGGTAACAAGATGGCTGTGTCTGTATTGAGAAAATAACAGCCTTTCCTTTAAGAGGAGGTTCCATGACTGGCGAGAATCAAAGAAGATAAGAATCAGCATGTCTCCCAGATATAATAAGTTCAGTTTCATTATTTCAGTAGTGAGAGGAACCCACTATTCTATCATCCAATATCCAAGGATTGATAGCTTCTCTGCCCTCAAGGCGTCAAGTTTGAGATCCAAGTTCTTTTTCTCTAGTTGAGTGACTAACCTAGAAACTGCACCTTCAGTAATTTGCAGGAGGAAAATATGCAAGGCGTGGCAACTGAAAAAATGCAGAGACAGTATTTCTGTTCTTATGAGTGATACCATGGACCCTCAACGATCATCCCTCGGAATGAAGTCTACTGAATAATCACCAACTAAGAGAACCAAGAAAGGAAAAACCACGGGGTTTCCCATTTTAGAGAGAGTCAAATCTTTCTGGTGACTAAATTCTGATATGCATGAGCTGCATTAAAGGCAAACTACCTCATTTTTAGAATTAACAACTGTATCGACCTCAAGGTTCCATGAATTCCCCCTCCAGAGGCATATCTTTGAGTTAGTTTCTGGGTCAACTTGAAACCTCGATACTGTTCCACCGCTAGAACTTTCAGCTCTCGAGTATGACATCAGAGGATCAGCAATATATGCATTAGAAAATGAAGGATCTTCGTTTTCAAACTTTGAAGACAATGTCCTTTGCATCACTGCACCTTGGGACTTGATAGAGACTCACAGCACACTCCCAACTCTCAGCTGGCAGTCCACCAACAGATGCGGCAGCCGCCACAGTGCAGTACATATCTGCAGGCCCAAAATTATCTTCCTACTCTTAAACATGTCTATGTCTATCTTCCACGTAATGACTTTCTGATCTTTCTAAACTTCTTAGTAAGATAATACAGAAGACGGGCACATTCATCAGAGGCTCAACAGCCCAACATCATCCTTCCCATCCAATCCCAGTCCTGGGTCACTCGCCTGATTATAACAAGAACCATATATCAACTGGAAAATAATAGACCATTGGACATGATAGGATCAAAAATCTTATTCTCGCTGAGTCAAGACAGAGACTACCCTTCAGTGATAAATAAAAAGGACAAACATACAAATCAACCCATCTTAAACCATCTCAATTCGTAATACGATGGAGCCTACCAGAATAGACCCCTAGAATCTACCAAACGCCACCCAGTTCCGACATTTCCACAGCCATCCCAGTTCAGTTGCTTGTTTAATGTATTAAAACACAAAAACGGAGCAAAATCACGACACCTTAGAAAATCCCATTAAAACTACGACCATGCTTGGATTTCCCAACCCATCCCCTATTTAATTCATCGTGATTGGAGCCCTAACATGCTGATCCTTGCAACCAAGAATTGGCAAAAACCAAAAATAACTTGGAATCAAATCCGAGCGGATGAGATAGAGAGGGAGCAAACAAGCCTCTGCAAATAATGGGGAGGCGAACAAGTACACCTAGTTCTGGTGTGGGGAGATGAGCTTGCACTTCTCGATTTACAGGGAGCTTAAGGTTTCGGCCACGGCGGAAAATTGAATAATTAACAGCAAATAATAATTTAAAAAGAAAATTAGGAAATTGACAAATTATTTTGCTCATTATCGGTTTCTCAGTCTTTTTTCTTTCGTTTGACTAGGGTTCACAAAATTGTCCTCCAATTTCTGTAAATTCCTCCGAGACCCCATTTCTCTTATCTTCTCCATTTTGCTGTCCCTGATACATTTCAATCAAATAATGATTCAAGAAATCATACAAGGAACAACCATATTGTGAGCCCACGGGCTCGGGCCCGAGGAGAGCCCGCCCAATTAGCTGGCCCATCAGCCCGTTCACTTCTCTTTCCCCTCCCCTCCCCCTTGCGTCGTCTTCATTTCAGCTTTTCCCCCGATTTTCCCCCTTGCCGAGAGAGAGAAGAGAGAAAATTAGGGTTTTGCTAGGGTTCGATTTCCTCCGACCCGTCCCCGTTTCCATTCCATCCGCCATTGCAGGAGGCAATCAAGCCTAGAGGAGAGGGCCTTCTGCGGACAAGCCTCGGTTTCTAGACTCCATTGCTCTACGAACGACTTCGGGCGTTGAGGTGCTGAAGAGAACCGGGATCAACACCTAGAGGACCCTGCTTTGTGATTTGGTCGACTAAGGGGTTGTGAGTACATTCTTCCATTGTGGAATGATCTGTTCGTGTTTTGGTTTATAGCAGTTATGATCGAGAATTGAGTAGCTGATAGATATCTGCGTGATACCGGTAGTGGGCATGCATTCATTCATTCATCTTGCATATTGCTTGTGCTTGTGTATAACCATGGTGACCGCTAAGCCGGCGGAATAGAAATGGGCCTTACTGATCTGCCGCGGGTTCCCGGCGGGATATAAGCATGGGACGTGAGTGACACTGGCTCTGTGACCCCAGTGGAAAATGTGAGTTGACTCCCCACGGACCCTGTCATGAAAAACAAAGACCAGAGAGGAGAGGAAAGAAAAAGAGAAAGACTTGAGGATGACGGGTCCACTCTTACCGCCAGAGGTTAATAGGCGGCCCCCGCGTGCGTGCGAAGGGAAGGGGCACGGGAAGTAGAATGCTAGGAAATGATTGAGGTGCGGGGTCGCGGTACTGTTTTGGGGAGAGCTGGAGTAACGGTACCGCCATAACTCTGTCGCAGAGGTAATGCGACCCCATGGTTATTGTTTGACATGCTTGTTACATGCATTGCATTAGGTGGGTCGTGTGAAGTTGGCCAAGTTGCCAACGACCCCATGTCCATAGTAGATAAATCGTATGAGTTGATACGGTCGTGTAAAGATATAGGTGAGCCACTTGTTATTCCACTATGGAATTTTGTATTCACTGAGTTGCAGCTTACACTCTCTGCAAATTGTTTTTCTACAGATAGGGAGGACACTCAGCCGTGTGGAGCCGCCCAAATAGACCCGGGGATCAACTAGGATAAGTTTATTTGATAGGGCATGTATAGAAGTTCTGTATAGTGTGATCTCATATCACGACCTGAATATCTGGTGGTTGAAAACTGTTGTTGGGAAATGGTCGTGGATAGCTGTGGTTGGATTTGGGGTGTTGAACTGATTTATAACAGGTTTTGCATTTTCTGGTTAGTCCTAAGTACAGGGGAAACTCTGCCGGATTTTCGGGTCGTGACAATTTTTGGTATCAGAGCTTAGGTTATGAGATTCTGTAGACTCTAAATAGCTGGTTGATCCCCACATGACTTTTAGGATAGGTTAGAAATCCCACGGCTGAGTTATTACTAACTATTTAGTGATTTATATGCTAGCCATGCTACGGTGCCCCAAGAATTTTTAGCTCACCCAATGTCCATAGCCATACCTACGGGGGAGAGTGTCGCAGTCTATACCGTACATAGAGGGTGCCTTATACAGTTGGGAGATAGAGAGATGATAGCTGACTTGATACCCATGGGTATTCAAGATTTTGATGTGATATTGGGTATGGACTGGCTTTCCTCTTATTATGCCACAGTCGATTGCCATAGGAAGGAGGTGATATTCAGAATACCGGATGAGCCTGAGTTTAAATGGTGCGGGGATTAGAAGAATGTTCCCTTTAGCTTCATATCGTATCTTAAGGCCTCTAAACTGTTGAGGAAGGGGTGCGAGGGGTATATGGCATATGTTGTAGCTACAAGGGTAGAGTCCCCAAGTGTCAATGAAGTTCCAGTGGTTTGCGAATTCCAAGATGTTTTTCCAGGAGATCTGCCCGGGTTGCCACCAGACAGGGAGATTGAGTTTACTATAGAGTTGGAACCTGGCACCGCGCCGATCTCTATTGCACCCTATCGTATGGCTCCACTAGAGCTCAGGGAATTGAAGGATCAGTTACAAGAACTCCTGGAGAAGGGATTCATCAGGCCTAGTGTATCACCTTGGGGTGCTCCAGTGTTATTTGTGAAGAAGAAGGATGGTACTCTACGATTGTGTGTGGACTATCGACAGCTGAATCGGGCCATAGTGCGCAACAAGTATCCATTACCTCGAATAGATGATTTGTTTGATCAGCTCCAGGGCGCTAGTGTGTTTTCAAAAATTGATCTTCGTTCAGGGTATCATCAGCTGAAGATAAGGGAGTCGGATGTGTTGAAGACTGCCTTCCGCACTCGGTATGGACACTATGAGTTCCTTGTCATGCCTTTTGGATTAACAAACGCCCCTGCAGTCTTTATGGATTTGATGAACATGGTATTTCAACCTTATCTTGACAAGTTTGTGGTAGTTTTTATCGATGATATCCTGGTATATTCGAGGGACAGGAGCGAGCATGAACAGCATTTGAGGATAATATTGCAGACATTGAGGGATAAGCAACTCTATGCAAAGTCCAGCAAATGTCGGTTTTTGTTAGACCAAGTAGAATTCCTTGGACATGTGATCACAGGTGAAGGTGTGTCGGTAGATCAGTCGAAGATTGAAGCTGTGTTGAGCTGGGAACAACCGAAAAATGCAACAGAAGTACGAAGTTTCTTGGGCTTAGCAGGTTATTATCGAAGGTTCGTTGTAGAGTTTTCTCTCATTGCCGCACCTCTAACCAAGCTGACACGGAAGAACCAGAAGTTTGAATGGACAGACACTTGTGAACAGAGCTTCCAAGAGTTGAAACACCGATTGACTACTGCCCCCAGTTCTTGTCTTTCCCTCCCCAAATGAAGGGTTCGTGATTTACAGTGATGCATCTCACCAGGGGTTAGGCTGCGTGTTAATGCAACAAGGTAAGGTGGTGGCGTATGCTTCTCGTCAATTCCGCACTCATGAAAGGAACTACCCTACCCATGACTTAGAGTTAGCTGCAGTGGTATTTTGCTTTGAAGTTATGGAGACACTACTTGTATGGGGTGAAGTGCGAGATTTACACGGATCACAAGAGTTTGAAGTACCTATTCTCACAGAAGGAGTTAAATCTGAGACAAAGGCGATGGTTAGAGTTGATCAAAGACTATGATTGTACGATTCATTATCACCCAGGGAAGGCGAACGTAGTAGCAGATGCTTTGAGTCGGAAGTCATCAGCTCCAGCAAGTCTTTATAACATTCAAGGTACATTGTTCAATGAGTTGAGGTCCATGAGAGCCAACCTGCAGGTAACCACTACTGGATCGTTAATGGCAATGTATGAGGTGAAACCAATTCTTGTGGACCAGATTCGAGATGCCCAACAAGTGGATTCGTTCTTGACAACGGTGAGACAGGAAGTGATAGAAGGGAAGAGAGCTGAGTTTGAGGTGAAGAAGGATGGCATAGTGATGTTTAAGAACCGAACCTGCATTCCAGACAGTGATGAGCTCAAGAAGGAGATTCTCACGGAGGCGCATAACTCACCCTATGCCATGCATCCGGGCAGCACGAAAATGTATCACGGCTTGAAGGGAAACTATTGGTGGAATGGTATGAAGAAAGATGTAGCTGAATTTGTGGCCAAATGCCTAACTTGCCAACAGGTGAAAGCCGAGCATCAACGTCCCTCAGGTTTACTACAGCCGTTGCCCATTCCTGAGTGGAAATGGGAAAAGATTACCATGGATTTCGTGTCTGGACTTCCTCGAACTCAGAAGGGGTATGATTCTATTTGGGTGATAGTGGATAGGTTGACAAAGTCTGCCCATTTCTTACCAGCAAAGTCCACATTTGGAGCGGAAAGGTTGGCAAAGTTGTTCATTGACGAGATCGTGAGGTTGCACGGAGTCCCGGTATCCATTGTATCCGATAGAGGTTCCTACTTCACATCCAAATATTGGGACAGTTTCATGAGGACAATGGGTGTGAGGTTGAATTTTTCTACTGCATTTCATCCAGAGACTGATGGGCAATCAGAATGGACTATACAGACACTAGAGGACATGTTGAGGGCTTGCGTTATAGACTTTTCAGGTAGCTGGGATGAACACTTACCACTCATAGAGTTTGCCTACAACAATAGTTATCACTCCAGTATTGGAATGACACCGTATGAATCACTATATGGAAGGGCCTGTCGAACTCCGGTGTGCTGGAATGAGGTTGGGGAACGAAAATTGATTGGGCCAAAGATTGTGGATGTGACCACGGACAAGGTGAAGGTTATAAGGGAAAGATTAAAGACTGCCCAAGATCGACAAAAGAACTATGCCGACAAGCGCAGAAAGGATTTAGAATTCCAAGTAGGTGATTTTGTTTTCTTGAAGATATCTCCTTGGAAAGGTATCATGCGATTTGGTAGGAAAGGCAAGCTCAGCCCCAGGTACATTGGACCATATGAGATCCTAGAGCGAGTGGGCAAGGTGGCATACCGATTGGCACTACCTCCGGACCTATCTCGCATACACAATGTGTTCCATGTCTCCATGCTGCGCAAGTATGTTCACGATCCTACCCATGTCCTTACTTATCAACCAGTGGGGTTGGATGAACATTTGAAGTATGAGGAAGAACCGGTGGAAATCTTAGATCGGAAGGAACAAGTTTTAAGGACCAAACGAATACCGGTAGTAAAGGTCCGGTGGAGGAGTCAGTCAAGGGAAATAGCAACTTGGGAGCCGGAGGAAGCCATGAGGAGCAACTATCCCGACCTTTTCCCTGGCATAGGTGACTGAATTTCGGGGACGAAATTCTGAATTAGTGGGGAGGAATTGTGAGCCCACGGGCTCGGGCCCGAGGAGAGCCCGCCCAATTAGCTGGCCCATCAGCCCGTTCACTTCTCTTTCCCCTCCCCTCCCCCTTGCGTCGTCTTCATTTCAGCTTTTCCCCCGATTTTCCCCCTTGCCGAGAGAGAGAAGAGAGAAAATTAGGGTTTTGCTAGGGTTCGATTTCCTCCGACCCGTCCCCGTTTCCATTCCATCCGCCATTGCAGGAGGCAATCAAGCCTAGAGGAGAGGGCCTTCTGCGGACAAGCCTCGGTTTCTAGACTCCATTGCTCTACGAACGACTTCGGGCGTTGAGGTGCTGAAGAGAACCGGGATCAACACCTAGAGGACCCTGCTTTGTGATTTGGTCGACTAAGGGGTTGTGAGTACATTCTTCCATTGTGGAATGATCTGTTCGTGTTTTGGTTTATAGCAGTTATGATCGAGAATTGAGTAGCTGATAGATATCTGCGTGATACCGGTAGTGGGCATGCATTCATTCATTCATCTTGCATATTGCTTGTGCTTGTGTATAACCATGGTGACTGCTAAGCCGGCGGAATAGAAATGGGCCTTACTGATCTGCCGCGGGTTCCCGGCGGGATATAAGCATGGGACGTGAGTGACACTGGCTCTGTGACCCCAGTGGAAAATGTGAGTTGACTCCCCACGGACCCTGTCATGAAAAACAAAGACCAGAGAGGAGAGGAAAGAAAAAGAGAAAGACTTGAGGATGACGGGTCCACTCTTACCGCCAGAGGTTAATAGGCGGCCCCCGCGTGCGTGCGAAGGGAAGGGGCACGGGAAGTAGAATGCTAGGAAATGATTGAGGTGCGGGGTCGCGGTACTGTTTTGGGGAGAGCTGGAGTAACGGTACCGCCATAACTCTGTCGCAGAGGTAATGCGACCCCATGGTTATTGTTTGACATGCTTGTTACATGCATTGCATTAGGTGGGTCGTGTGAAGTTGGCCAAGTTGCCAACGACCCCATGTCCATAGTAGATAAATCGTATGAGTTGATACGGTCGTGTAAAGATATAGGTGAGCCACTTGTTATTCCACTATGGAATTTTGTATTCACTGAGTTGCAGCTTACACTCTCTGCAAATTATTTTTCTACAGATAGGGAGGACACTCAGCCGTGTGGAGCCGCCTAAATAGACCCGGGGATCAACTAGGATAAGTTTATTTGATAGGGCATGTATAGAAGTTCTGTATAGTATGATCTCATATCACGACCTGAATATCTGGTGGTTGAAAACTGTTGTTGGGAAATGGTCGTGGATAGCTGTGGCTGGATTTGGGGTGTTGAACTGATTTATAACAGGTTTTGCATTTTCTGGTTAGTCCTAAGTACAGGGGAAACTCTGCCGGATTTTCGGGTCTTAACACATATTTTGCAACTCAACTCTGTGGCACAATTTCGGGGGTGAGATGGAAAATATGAAACTCCTTTGAGCCAACTGGGGCTTCAAAAGTATCAAACTATGACATCCTAAAGAATATACGATGCCGCCAAAAACAAGAAAATAACCAAAAAGTTCAATTATGTTACTCCGGAAACTGATGGAACTTTGATGCAAAATGAACCCATTGATATGCATGAGCAGGTCAGATCAGTTAGAACATAGCGTCTATTAAAGCATCTTGCAGCATTGAGGCGGCTGTAGAGCTCAGATATTGTTCCTCAGCATCTCACAGGGAGAATGGTCCTAAATCTCTTCCAAAAGGGACCCCAGAATGCCAAACAAGTTTGAAGAGTTTACTCCATAACTGCAACTCCACCAGCAGCCTTTATCTTCTCGATCTATCTCATTGGCTTCCTCTTTCAGGATGACTTGCTTAAGCATGGTGGGCACCTTCTTGACGAGGTCCTCGGCCTCCTTCAACCCGAGATTGGTGAATGCCCTGACTTCCTTAATCACCATGATCTTCGCAGAAGCATCGTACTTCTCCAGCTTCACACTGAATGCCGTTTTCTCCACTTTCCTTTCATCAGCTTTTGCAGCTCCTCCTCCTCCACCCTGCGGGCCCAAATTCACACCTTCCCCTGAGACTGACTGCATCTCTGGGTGCCTCAGTCAGTCCCTTACGGTCGGCCCTATCTGGACACATTCTTCCTGAAGTAGAGAAGCTATTTGCTCTGCCAGCCGGACAATTTTTTCAGATGGTGAGGGCCTAGAGCCATATGGATTATTAAAGGAAGGATATTTATACTTTTTAGGCTTAGCATTGGGATCTCGTGGGACGAAATTGGGTTGGAATGCACGAAGCTGCAGAGGCCCTTTTAAGCCTCTGAGCGAGAGCAGCGACCGGCTGATCGGATAAGAACGCCGAGCTTCATCATCTTATCAAACAACAGCAAGAACAAGGACTCATCCACACTTCAAATTACGAAATTGCAGTGTCGCCTTCTTTCTCAACAATTTTCTGAAATTGAAAGAGAATCAAAGGTAACATGTTAAGGCATAAACCAAGAATACGCATCCGCAAAAGAATCCATCGGACAAAGGCAATCAAGCATGGAGACACGGCGAGCAGCCGATGGCCTCACTGCTAATCGGTAGGTTCTATTAACTCCTTAAGCTTTAAGGATAGTAATCACTATCTCAGACCAACAATGCACTGCAAATCAATCAACACGGTAGCTGACTGCGGACCATGAAGAACAATTTACAAACTTTTCAAAGATCCTGAACCAAGAACAGTCACCTCTTTCACTTTTTGCTGACAAGCGATCAGTCGGCTGCAGAAGTCGGAAGAAGCTGCAGGACAGGAAGGAGATGGTCGGAGAAGGTCGCCGTGAATGATAGGTGACGGGCGAATGGGATCGGGAGGCTCGGTCCTTCCGGGCCGGACAGTGATGGTCTAGGAGAGAAGCGAATGTGTCAATCTGGGCCTTGAAAATGTTCAATGGGGAAGAAAACATTGAGGCCCACAAAAATTTATTTGGATATCTTTAATTTAATTTTTTTTTTGGAAAAATTGGATTTGAGGAGCAATTTCTTACGCGGTTCAATTTCTCACGCGTTCGACGGACTCGGTGGATTGAAAGCTGACCGGTGTGGGACAATAATAATTATACATACATCCAAGGGAGTGGCCCATCACATTCACATATACATCCTCACCGATCTATCATTGTAGCTCTTCCTCCTCTTCATCTCAGAATATCAATTTCTTCTTCTTTGACGCAGTCTAGACATATCAATGGAGTCGAATTCGCACGCCGGCGATCCCAGCAAGCAGCACCAGCACCACCCTCCCAAGTCCACCGGCGAACTGCTCTCCAGCGCCAAGCTGGTAGCCGAGGCGGCCAAGTCCACCCTGGCCCACAAGTCGGACGAGATCGACAAGGGCAGGGTCGCCGGCGCGACCGCCGACCTCATCGGCGCCGCCTCCCACTACGGCAAGCTCGAGGAGAAGAGCTTCGGGAAGTACGTGGACAAGGCAGAGACGTACCTCCACCAGTACCACTTGTCACATCCCTCCACCCCTGCCGCCGGCCACTCTGCCCCAGCCCCAGCCCCCTCCCATAAGCCATCGGAGTCCTCGGGCCACGAAGGTGGTGGTGGGTATGGGGATTACTTGAAGATGGCTCAGGGTTTCCTCAAGAAACACTGATTCTTCTTCCTATTCCTTCTGATGCTGCTGCTTGTTGTGCTTGATGAAGTTGGGTGATCTGATCTGTTGTGAGTTATGTTCTGTCAATGGATTGTTGTAGTTTCTGATCTGATGAATCTGAGACTTTTGATACTTTCTGTTAACATCTTCATATCAAGTGGTTGACTGATTGATTGATTGAATGAGCTGGAGAGTTGACCTCTTGTATGAGACTGCAATTTCTTTTTCCCCACTTTCCTTGTATCCAAATGGTAATTTAGGTATAAATCAATCCTACTGCTAAAAGACAATTCTCTTTAACTATAAATCATTATCTAAATTCATAAATATATTATATAATTAAAAAATATTAATAATTTATATGACTCATATCTAAAAGTTTTACCTGTCCAAAAAAATTTACTAACGTGGACGTATAAAAAAAAACTGAAGAAACATATCAGAATTATTATAAAATAATTAAAAAAATTTATATCTTAATATTTATTTATATAAATATTATTTTAACCTAATTTTACATATTTAGACAGGGGGAGGGGTCCCACTGGCCTCCCCCGACATGACAGGACAGTAGCAGCAATACCTAGGGGAGGGGATAAATCGAGAAATTATTGTCTCAATCTTCTGATTTATTACGGCATCTTTCTTCGGCTTGGGTTGGGTCGTTCTGCGCAAAGCTGCAGTGTCAAGGAGGCAGATTTTGTGGCGAGGGAGAGGAGACACCGTTTTGGCTTCTCCTTCGATCTCTGCCCTATCGCCTCTGCATCTCCTCGTTAACAGGCTTCTCGATCGACTTACGAGGTAAGCTCCAACTTCTGCGTCTCCTGCGGATATAATCCTTCTTTTTTTTAAAGGATATGTAGTGATAATCGCTCCGTGAGAGACAATCAATTTAGGTATCCTATCTTATGCGTCGCATAGTTTCAGCTCATTTTGTTGGAATTCGGATTCCGGTGCATCCTTTATGATCCACAATTCGTAGCGCGTGGATTTTTTTTGGGGGTGGGGGTGTGTGGGTTGGGGGTTGGGAATATTACTGTGGTCAATTATCGATCTATGGCGGTCAGGCAATTTAGCATATGAGCGATTTCTGCTGTAGTTTCGGTTGCTGCGTTTGTTCCTTTTCTTTCTGAAATCGAAAGATCGTTTAATTGATGTTCGATGCAATGGATGAGATTTATCTGAGGATTTTTATCCGGCCCTTGTCAGAGATGAGCAGTGGATGAAGCTGTAGTTGTCCAAAAACATTTCTTCTTGCTCTGTCATTGGGGACAGGTCGCTGACTTCCTTTCCATTGATTCATTTTGGTTGTTACACATAGTCGGCTAAGTGGTTTGCACAGGCTTTTGACTCAACAATTTAGCTTGATCATATCCACGGAGGCCATCTTCTAAGATCATGATACAAAATCTGCAGTTATATCCTCTATAACCTTCGCCCATCTGTCTGTTCTTCTGCCTGCGGCAATGTGGAAGTTTGCTTCAAATGTCATCTCATGCATCAGACAGAAGAAAAGCTCAGCCAAACCCGGTCATATGTATTCAAACTGCTCGGACGATGAGAACTCCTCCAATCTTAGTAGGGAGGAAGGCCTGGAATGCCCAATCTGCTGCGAATCTTTTAACATTGTCGAGAATGTCCCTTACGTATTATGGTGCGGGCACACACTCTGCAAGAACTGTGTCGTCGGTCTTCAGATGGCCATCTTAAATATCCTGTCAAAGAAAATCAAGATTCCCTTCCTCATTACTTGCCCATGGTGCCACTTATTATCATTTCGACTTGTTTATGGAGGGCACCTGAGATTCCCCAGGAAGAATTTCTTCCTTCTTTGGATGGTTGAGAGCTTGAATGGAGAAAGAGAGAAGTTTGTCTCCTCCTCATGCCAGGATGCTCAGTCGATTTCATCAAAGAGAAATGACTTATCTCTCAGAGGCCGAGCAAGCACTGGAAGCCCCAGAAGGCTTCCAGCCTCACTAAGCTCACGAGAATCTAGCCTCAACATTGAGCATATACCCAGGACTCTGGAGGCCCGCCAAGCTTCTCTGACAAAATCAATTGACTTGTTCATAAACTTTATGTCCAAGTTTCCGTTGGCTATTGTATTTCTCGTGATTCTATTTTTTGCTGTACCTGGGTGCGCTCTCATCTTGGTCCTGTACCTTCTGCTGACGGTTCTATTTGCAGTCCCATCATTCTTGATACTATACTTTGCATACCCTTTGTTGGGATGGCTGGTGAAAGAGATAACTGCTTAAGATGGTAGAGTGTTTAGAGCTGGAAGCTCGGGAAACTATTTATTCTGTCAACATTTCTGATGATCGTTGGAGGATTTTTTTGGGACATTCTTCCTATCCACTTCATCGCTGATGGAGGCAGGAAATGAAAATGGATACCATATTAGCTTTTAGAGGACAAGGTGTGGATTCATCAGCAAGTATCTGTATGCTTGGAATAATGTCATTAGTAGAAGAGTCTTGATGATATAATGCCACTGTTTTCTTGAGCCAACTGTTTTGATCTCATATGATGCATCATACTCACGTTAATACAAAATGCTGCAACTGTTTTCACTGCATTCTCTACGTGGAGATTGTTTCTTGTTGAGCTCTAATGAAATTTACAGAACTACTTGAGATATTGCTTTTTTTTTTTTTTTTCTGGCAAACTATGTAAAGAACGTTTAGTGTAGGCTCATTGGAACATGTACATAACTTTGGGCAAACTAATTATATGTGTGAAGGCAATAACATCTTAGAAGCAGAGACACGTCCTCGGAAATTTCCCAGTTCTCCTGTACGCATCTGCCTTCTTTTTAACCTTCAACTCCTCCTTCCTCCGCCTCTCCTCTGCCTTTGCTCGTGCTCCACCTGCAATCTGATTGATGCTCGCCATCTCTTCCTTGAATCTCTCCATCGCTTTCAATCTCCTTTTTGGCGGCTCGCTCTGCAGTTTCATTCAGGAATATATCAACACGGAGGACAACTTAGATTCTCTGGATTTCAGCCACTAAGATGATTAATATGAATAACAATCAGACCTCTTTTTTCTCCAATTTGGCCTTGGCTTTCTTCTTCTTGCCCTCTCCCCAGGAGGCTATGGTTTCATTCAGCTTCTCATACCTGAAAACCTTTCCCTATGATTACAGTTCGGTGGATTCACTGTATAGAAGCCCGTAAAATCGTACCTTTCTCTGATCTTCTCCATCTCAGTCATCTCCCATATATCTGCCCTTGTCTGTCCTCTCGAAGATGACCCTGATGCAGCCTTCTGTGGGTGACGAAAGGATGTAGCCAATAAGTTATTGGGTTTGGGTGATGAAGTTTCGGGTCTCGTGGTGCTGGGATACACAGGGAGTCGAGGAGTTGTAGGTCTTCCGATGGGTTGGGAAGGCCTTGGAGGAGAAGGGAGAGAAGCAGGAGGTGGTGGTTGTGGTGGTGACGCAGGAGGAGGAGGCGATGGTGGTGGTGGAGTTGGGATTACAGGGCTTGTGCTATCTGATTTGTCGGTCAGTCGATCGGTAAAAGTATGACGTTTCTGCAAGTTTGTTGATCTTGCCTGTTCTTCTGGGCTTCCTTCGCTTTTCGTTGTGGACACTTCACCTGTCAAAATTCGTAAGACCCATGCACAGAAATCTCAACAAACAGGCAGAAGGAAACAACAAGGACCCCTTTGAAATTCTTACAAAGATAAGCACCCTTTTGAAAATTTCTGACAGTATCTATGTACAATTAAAAAAACAATCTTATGGAAAATATTTTCGTGCCCTCCCACTCGTATGTCTGAATTATTGTTCAGAATCCATCGTGGGCGTGGTCGAGTAATTCGGCACTCATCATCCCAATGGGAGGATTCGAGTTCGAGTTCCACATGCGGCGGAGAGTTCTTAACCCCTTAAATTGGTTGACCCGGGGCGATCCGAATTAGTCAGCTGGACAAAGTCCAACTGAATACCGGCGATTTATAAAAAAAAAAAAAGAATTATTGTTCAGGATTAGTACTCGAGGTCGGTGGAGGGAATCCACCGGGCTCGGGTGGTTGAGTCGCTTTATCCTTTTTGGACTCCGTCTTGATCAAGGAGGAGGCCTGGGAGCTCAGGCTTGCTGGTTTCTTCCTGATCGTCCCATTCAAGTCTTCAAGGGCATTAACGGCGAAAGCCGCTGCAGCCACCGCAGACGCTTCGAATTCATCTTCCGAGCTCAGCCCTCTACTGCTTCTACTCATTTGCCCCGAGAACTGTTGTCTGAACAAGCTCCGATTTCTCTTCTCTGCAATAAAAGAAGCACAAAAGCGATCATGTCGAATACTTATTCACCCTTTACACGACTATGACTATCCCTAGCTACAAGACCAACCGTAGTGATGGAATAAGAAAATTTATCATCTAAACGGTGAACTAAATGTACACCTGGCCTCTTTCGAACGAAGGGGAAGAAACCCTAGCAAAGGACAAATGTAAAATCCATGGCGAATCATGTGATTAGGGTTTAACGAGTTTGGTCTTTCGGTTACTACAAGCAAAGGTGTCAACTCAAATTAGATATGCTTTGCATGTAAAGGCCTCAACCTTGGATTCTTCAGAAAGGCTGCTCAAGTGGGTAAAGGCATTTCTAATTCTTTGCCTTTACTTCTTGCCCTACTTAGCTTCTAGCTTTTTTATTTTTTTGGATCCTTGAATGATACATCTATACGTACATTCATTCAAAAGTATAAAGTATACAGAGAGCATTCAACTTGGCTTCTGGCTTACGTAGAGTACCTTGGATTCTTGAAGAGTAGAGATTATGTACATTATCTGATGAATACCCAGTGTAAATCGGGCATGCGTCATCGAGTGCCCTGCGCGCCACACAAGGTTCTATCTAAAACCGGTCAAAACCCATTTAATTTGATTCATAGATTTTTTCGGGTGGATTATCATAAATTTAAAAAACATAAAAAAATTGTTAAAAAAACTAGAATATATATTTAATACATGAAATCATGGCCTCTGAAAATCGTGGTTCACACTGTCCTGTGTGTCCATTTTTTCGGGGTTGTGTTATATTTATAATTTTGGTTAATGTGTTTCATTATATTTGAGTCACTTTGATTTACATGTTGGTAAAAATTATCTCAATCACAAAATTTAAATAAGATTTTTACTATACTAAGGAAAAAAAATAGTGAAACCCCACTATCCATTTATTTGATATTGATTCATAATCATCACTTGCACATATATATATATACACACACACACACCATTTCCTTTAATGAAGAAAACTAAGACCTGATCACTGGATTCAACCAAGGAGATGTCTGAACTATTAGTTGATAAGCTGCTCTATTCATATGCCTAAGCTATACCTAACTAGACACGAATGGGGAAATAGAGAGACTCATTGACCTATGGAGAATGCATTATGTATGTAATCTTTGTTCATATATGTGTGTGTGTGTGTGTGTGTGTACCTCGGATATATCAGAAACCGACGTCCATACACGTCCAACAGACACCATACATATACTACATTTAAAGATGCTGGAAACAAAATTTTATGTGAGGAAAAGGCCCTAAAACAATGAAAAGCTTTCTGCATATGTTGTTCTCTGATGGTGACTCTTCCATAAGCCAACGAAGTTCTTCCCCTTCTCAAGCAATAAGTGGAGATGCAGCCCCCGGAGCATCTGACCAATCTCGACTGCGTAGCGGTTCATTTGTAGGTCAAAAAATCTTCACAGCTCTGCCGATGCTGTCTGAATATATATGTCGAGGGGCTGCCAGGACTCCGATGAATATAGTTTTTGCCCTAATTATACGTATAATCCTCTCCAAGTACTAATGAATTACTTATGGGATCACAGTGTGTGTACATCGAGGAGCGGGAAGACATGCGTGACGAACGCTAGCAAGGATCGCCTGCAACGGGCTAAGAACATGATTATAGAAGTTCATAGTGTGTTATGATCTCTGTAATTGATTTTTTTTTTTTTTGCGTACGCTGGACAGGAAATGTACACGCAGTTCTTCAGTTTTGAAGGGGGGTTGCGCCCCGATGGGACGAGTATCCTCTCGACTCCGTACCTCGGGTCAACCTCATCATCCGGTGGCAGCAGTACTAGTGGCATGCGGAGGCAAGACAGAACGGTGGTGGATGCTTTGAACGTGGAAGCACGGAGAGTGGCGTGGCTGTTTGGTGTGCTAAAGAATTGCAAGAACCGTGGAAGCGGCTGTCGGAGAGGCTGTAGTGACCCAAAGAGGAGGAGGATGGCCAAGATCGAGAAGGGCCTTGAAGCCGCGATAATGGCCAGCTGCAGGGGAGATGCCCTCTCAGTATACATTACAATGTTTGCTGTAAGTTAATTTCCAAGCCAAAATCAAATCGTCTAGAAGATTGATCATCAGTTTATTGATTGGATCAAATTACATGTGTGGAAGCAGCAAACTCTCGAAACAAAACAAACAAGTGCAAAACAATCCGAATTGAGAATGTTTGTGGCCGGGCTCCGTGTTGTGTTTTGGGTGTTTCTACCCAAACCTGAATTTGCTCTTTGGTTCAATTCAATGTTGTCTAAGGGGAAATTAGAATACAGTCGCGACTATTGTTTTTTTTCTTTATTTGACCACATTTCATTTAACTTGAATCTCGGTTAGTTGGAACATATTGGTTTTCCGACACCTTTGAAATATTCAAGAAGGTCACTGAGCATCATCCCTCATGCATTCAAGGGTCTAGAGTCTTTTAACTTATTGGTATACTTGAATGAGTATGTCGTCATTCTATTTTCATAGATTCTTTTGATAAAAAAAAAATAAAGCTATATTATATGGTTAATCCAACAAATTAATATTAGCTAAACCAATTCAGTAGTTACCACTCAAATTAGTATTGACGATTGATTAACGGGCACATGTTCATCAAGTTGTCCTTGCCCCTGCATATCGCCACACCCAACCAACAGCTCCATTCGCACACGGAACTTCTCACCAGAGAGACGTCGACCACCAGTTTTCCGTATTCTCGAAACCCCGAATTAAATGGTGTCCAATTAATATGATGGGCTATACCTCCATGTATCTTTCAGAGACAATCTGAAAATGTCGACGAGCCCCAGCTTGGAGCGTTCGTGGACCACTTCTGACGATTGACTCCATTGCCACGATCAGCTTCTTCAATCTCTTACCCAAGCCCCAGCTTATGTTGCTCATGAACGCATCAGGTACACCGATTAATTATATTATTCAATCCCTCATCTTCTTCTTTCCTCCCATCTACTAGCTGGCCTCCTTGCCCATCTCCACCACAAATAACACCTACTGCCAGAGATGTCTGTCTGGTTATAATGATAAAGACATGCATTACAGTGAATTCCTTTTCGGGTAAAATAAAAGCAAAATTGTCCGAACACTTCATTCATGAACATCAAAGTAGGTGGTAACAGTATCAAAAGATTCAGTACTCGAAGAGTTTCATTGATGTACAACAGTACATCAACTGACAAAGGGTTCTAGATGACTCCCTATTCTAGGTTTCCGGTCGGTCTTCTCCGAGTTAGTGCATTGGCAGGTAAACCTTCCAAAGGAAATGATTAGCTTTTAGGATGCTCTACTTTCCGAACCATTTCTCCAGGATCTTTTTGCTCTACTCCAACATTTTGGAGGATACTGAAAGCTGATCTGAGTGACTGCCAGCGTTGGCGACCACACAGGCTCCTTTAGCCCACCGTTGTTGAATGTACGGGAGATTTTTTACTTCAGAGCTCGAGATAGAATTTCGCGGTGCTGGCTGCAACTGCATCTTTTTTTTTCATATAGCTAATCTTAATAAACGATTTCTCGCAATTTTGGCTGTGTATATTTTAAGTTTATACATCATAAAAAAAAATTCACATACCTTTACTTAGTAACAAAGGGAACAAAACCCTAGCCACGGAATTCAGAAGATATGTGATTTCCCACTATTCCACAAAACAGATCTATGAAGAGTTGCCCTATGATTGGTACATAATCACATGGGTGATAATGATAATTTCTTCGCACCTCTGGACTCATAGTCGTGTGTAAAATCACCCCATGAGCAAATTATTATTGTACCAGAAGAGTTTTATACCACACAATACTTTCCAGGGAGAGAAAAAGAAAAATCATCAAGCTGAAATGCACAAGATCGAACATTTCTTCTAATTAGGAGAACAAACTTAGCCAGTGCTTACTTTGGAATTTCGGATATGCAGCTGCTGAAAAAATTCTAGTCTGAGCTTTTCGGATCGTTGTTTTCCACCATAGACTCGCTGCTCGCATCTTTTTGGGGTACCATTCTCGAGCTCTTATCATCTAGATAGTTTTGGTAAACATAGGAAGTGAAGCCCCATACGGATAGAACCATGGCGATTGCCTTTACCCCAGTCATCTTCTCGTTGAAGATGAAAACAGCAAGAATCGGGATGATTGGCAAGCCCAGTACGCTCATCACATTGCAGAAGACCGAAGATATCTCGAAGATCAGCCCGTACAAGCCAATTGAAGTCACTTGCCAAATGATAGCTGTCCCAACCAAGTTCATTACGTATGAGCCCTCCCCTGACAAATAGCTGTGCATCTCCGTCCGCAATGTCTTCCAATCCTTGCTGGCAAAAAGGCCGATCACGTATATGCAACTCGCTACAGCAGTGGTGCATATTTGCTGTTGAAATTAGGGAAAAAAAAACCCAATAAGGTTAGGTTATGCAGTGGAATTCCAAAAAAACAACCAGTTATCAAAAGATACACGATTGTTAGTGTGTGTGTGTGTGTGTGTGTGTCTATATATATATATATATATATATCCGAGTAGTGGGAGAAGTAATTACCAGTTCGAGGATCACTTTTAATGGATTGCCTTTAAGAACCTTCCTGAAACTAAGCTGGGTAAGGTTGACATACAATCCAAGTATTACAGAAGAAGCTAAAGCACATACAAATCCGGCTATGTATTTGCCCTTGGAAACTTTCATGGAGCCCTGGCCTGAGCCGACATCGATCACCAGGAGAACTGATGAGATGGTGAGGAGGACGATGGAGTTGATTATTAAGGGAGTGAACTTCTGAGCATTGATGAAGAAGGCGAAAAACGCGGTGAATACCAGTGGGGTGGCACCGATCAAGGAGTAGGTGGAAACCGGAAGGTACTTCAGAGCGACTGTGGACATCAAGGCCCCTCCGGCTGTAGTTATGCCGAAGCATAGGTACAATGCCGCTCGGACCATCAGGGATGCCGAGGGCTCGGGCATATATATCCCACCAGAAGAAGAGCCACTACCGGACATAGATGAAGAGATGTAGAAGTAGAAAGGGATGAGGATCGGGAAACCCATGGTTTGGACCAGGCTCTCCAGCCACTTGCTGCTCCCTCCCTTCATGAAGTACAACCTTCCCAAGATGGTGGCCATCGTCTGGCCCGAGAGGAGAAGGGTAGAATAGATTGCCATCTTAATCCACCATACGTATCTCACGCTCTTAGTTGTTCCTGATCCATCTGTGACCGTCAAGTTCTCAACCGGCTTTGCTTCTCCTGCGGATTCTTGATCTGTCGAATTTCCGGGCACCAGGTTAGTTAGCAGCAACATGTAAAACCATGTACAATTAATGTATTGACCTTGGAAACTACATAGGAGCTCACTACTTCTGATGGGTGTGATCGCATACCTCTGATTTGGAGTTGGACCTCTTGAACTTGTGCCATGGCTTCTTCTCTTTTGTTGGTATGGATCAGGATCTATGCTTCTCCCACCGTAGATCTCCTCCTCTTTCTCCCTGTGGCGTGCTCCGATTTCCTAAACCTATGTTTATAGAGCTTGATACCTACCAGGGGAAGTGCCATAAATGAGATAAGAAAATAAAAAGGAATATCGAGGCTATATGTCTGACCTGAAATTCCACGAACACATATTCTATCAACATTATTAATTGATTATTGTGCTACCAATCTTTTTTTAAATCTTAAGTTAAAAGGTTGATGTTAGTCAACCTATCTAATTAGAATTGCAACCACTACAGGTAAATATTGGATTTATCGAAGGAAATTTATTCCTCAAAGTTTCTCATATTTTCCTGGGAGGATTTCAGTAGCTCCTCTTGAAAAATATTTTCAGATTTATCAGGAAAAACTGTAAAAGATTTTACAGGTTAGTTAGATTATCAAAAATCTTATTATGAAAATAAAAATTAACAAAAATTTAACCGGAAATTGCATCAGAATTGTTTAAATTTTAAAATAAGACACATATCGGAATCTTTATTAGGAAAAAAAATATTTTCGAGTGCTTAAAGAGATAAAAATTTCAATTTTTTAATATAATAAAACAATCAATAATAATAATATATATATATATACACACACATGACCCAACATAATATTTCTAAAGGGAAATTGCAACTCTCTTTCCTAAGAAACAATCAAGGGAAGGCTCACTTGGACCAGAGGCTATGATATCTTCTTTGATAGTTGTTTAAGTTGGATTCATAAATTCAAGAAGGGGATGTGAATTAATGATGTACTTCATATATATTTTTTCGATTGTATAGGTGACTCATAGAAGCGGGAAGGAAATAAGGGGTACAAGAAATCTAATGATAAGAATCGAATCTATAGTTTCTTAATTGTTAGGTTAACGACAGTATCACTGTACCAAATCCTCTTTATCTACATTAGAAATTATATGACCACACCCCGAAGTTTTATCTATTTCCGCCCATTTTTTGCAATCGAGTGATTACAGAGGAATCCCAAGCCAAAGACAGGACTTAAAAGAGTTCGATAGCTGTAAGAGTACGCCTCCAGTCGGACTCCAAGCCTGAGAGAGAGCTGAAGAGTTTACTGCTTCATGGCAAGTAAATATTCAGGTTCTTGTGACCTCGTAGCCATCTGCATGCATCGATGTAGAGATATCAAAGGCCAAAATGGAAAGAACAAGAGAAAAGGCGAGAATTCATTATTCTCTTCTCTCAACTAATATTTTGAGTTCAACTTTAATGAAGAAAAATTATGATTTTCAAGAATTTTAATACACAGAATAAATTGATCGTATTCGAACTTAGATTAATTATTTTTTTACCGAATTTACAGATATATCATGTGAAATGAGATTTCATGGGAATAGCAAAAGTGAAAACAAAGATGAATCCAGGAATTCCATCTAAGGGAGAACTCATACAAAATCTATGAAGGAGAAAAATGATTGATTGTGAGGGGACAAGTTAATTTTAAGATGGCAAATTATCATGATATAATTAATAGGGATATTGACAAAATTAAAATTTTGCATGTAAAATTTATGGGTTTCATGAGTTTAGGGGCAGCCCTTAAATCCATTCCTGTGTATACTTCAAACACCTTCAAGGTTGTAGCTTCCACTAATTGATTAATCAATCAATCCTACAAGGTGGCTGAATGTCGTTGAAGCTATTTAAAGACCCACCAATCGTTTTGGCTGCTCCAGCCCTACAAAGAGATAGCTGTCCAACCCATCCTCGCCCCAGCTACTTTCGAGCTTTCCATTGTGAAGTTCGATCGACGTTTCATTTTTCAGCATTCTTTTTCATGCTAATTAATCTTCTTCAACCATCAACTAATTGACTTGGTGCGGAGGTGTCTGTCTTCGACATGCAGTCAAGGGGGTTGTCATTTGATTCATTATCACTGGCTTGGTTCTTTTTCTTCTAGGGTTAGCTCTTCAACAAAGAGCACAATTCCAAAGCGCCTCTTACATACAACTCATCCCTTTTATGCGAGGCATGAAACAGATGTATTTCCTTGGTTGTGTTGAGGGTTCACATAGTATGGTGATGACGAGACGAGAGTGGGCTTATGGTCGGCCTGGGTTTTGGGATCAGATGGGGATATATACAAGAGATTGCCCCCTCTGAGATGAAGCAATGGCTAATAAATGTATGGTTTTACATCCTCTTTTGGCTGAAGGTAATCCACACATTGCCATCAAACAAGCAATCTGGATTGTCCGCGTGGAGTGCGACTTACGTGCATGAACGCCGCCCAAGTAGTAACTCAATATTTTTTTTTCCTATTTTGATCCTAAAGTACCCTGCATATTCTTCCCCATCTCAGCACGCTGCTGCTGCCGCGGCTCTCCAGCATGTCCAGCTGATGCTGCTGCTCCCAGGCACCAGTTCCGTCGCTGCCTCCCACTGCAATTCCAGGCTGATAAAAAATCATAGTCCGAGATTCAACCGTTCAGACCTTGGACACTCTCTGAGCCTGAATCCGGAGCCCTAGTGCATCCATTGGATGCACAGAGTCTTTGGTCAAAATCTGTTGGGCTTTGGATGTTGGCTCGATTGAAACCCTTCGATGATGTTCTTCACCGAAAACAGAAGAAAAAAGAAAGAAACCGGCCTTGATGATGTCGGAATCGACGGGAAGACTGGTGTGCGTAGACAGTCGCCGGGGAAGCTCAGCGAACGATGAGGTTGGGTAGGATATGTCGGTTGGAGACTCGTGCCTATTGGTTTAATTGATTGTTCCATGTTGAACTTCTTCATTATCCTTACAATATAATATGCTTCTCTTTCTTCACAACACGTGCAGTGTTTTGAACTCTGATGGTGGACTAGATAAGATAACTCGAGTTTGACCTGGAAAATAATGGCAGGATCATCGCCTTCTTTGACTTGGTGCCAACATGGCGCTAACTTAACTAATTAATTCTCTTTCTTATTTGACAGATGAGTTAAAATGATAGAATTTTGAACTTCTTAAATGATGACACATTTTATTGAGGCCTAAAATAGGGACAACTTAAACACTTGAGGATGAAAATAATAATTTACTAATATATTTATCTATTTATCCAGTAACTTGTATGGTTGATATTTGTATTTTATAAACGATAAAATTATTTCAAAAAAATTGCTCTTGTAAGTCCACATATCTATACCTATCTATTTATAATAAATATGTGAGGAGATTTGTACCATATCATATCAAACCCTCATGATGATAAAAGAGTAGTGTCATTCTCTATTTCAAATTCCCACTCTTATGCGATTTGATGAGTACAAAATTTTACATTTAAATATAATCTAGCACGTCTGCTTAAAAAAAATATTTATTGGCCGTGTGCTCTTTGAATTGGGTTTTTGGATGGCACTAACTTCTTGGACTATACTAAACTCTTGGAAGTACTATGCCGACGGAATCAGTGCTGAGCGTTAATTGTTGAGTTTGTCTGATGTACCTGCAGTTGAATATGAAAGCTCAAACAATGGACAGCGGGGGGACAAAATTGTCACTGCATGCCATTACCTTCCTTTTTACTGATAGACAAACGTCTGTCTCGAAGAGGCTTATTAAGGTCAGTGGATTGGGAAGAGACCATCCACCAACAACTCCTCGTTGATCAAATGAATGTTTTTCGTAAGAAAATAGGCATGATGAGTTGAACCAGCACATCAACGTCTCATTTATGTCGATGGGTACCTTCTAGTGGGCTGCTTCCTAGCTATTAAGTTCCTAGTCGAATTAGGTGAGCTGCATGACGTTCTAGATGATCCCCCACGTTTTAAGCATTAATTTATCCATATTTCGACCACGAAAATGCAGCATCTTATCTTCGACATGATGAATTCCGCGAAGGTCAAGATAATGTCCCCATGAGCCAATAGAATTATAAGTCAGACTGACAAAAACTAGAACCACAATTAAATCTCCTCGTGATCGGGTGGGTCTTTCGCCGTTATAATCTCCCCCATAAAACGCAATTGAATCTCTTGAATGTACCAAAAATCTCCGTTCATAATTTAAGAACATCAATCAATGGGGTATTGAGGCAATATGGCTGCTCATAATATTCACCCACATAAATCGAGAGTATCACCACCGTGAGGGGAGGGCACTCCGACGCTGGCCATCCACCAGCGGCTGAGAAACATTTCTTTCCTCTCCTTCATACACTCCACATATCTCATCGAGTTCTATTCGTTACTAATTCTTTGTGATATCTCTTTTGTACAATTCAATTATGGCTTAAGTATCAAAAAGAGAATTCAAGATTCCCTCCCGATTTCCCCTTTTGCGGGTCATCGAAGCAGCAATGACGAGAAGATCGGGTCACGACGATTTTTCTCCCCATCATTTACAATTAGGGGAAAAAATGGGAAAACTTGAGAAGTTCTCTAAGAGAATGTGAGAAAGATCGTTATAAGAATTCATAAGAAATTTTGCTAATATTAATTGTGTGTGAGATGATATCTATGCCATATTTTTTTCAAGCATGGTCATCATATAGAATTTGCCTATTATGTACAATGAAGTAATTATAACTTTAGTTATAATCACAGTACCAAAAACATTATTTTGTTTTAATTTAGAAATAAACTATATCTATATTAATAGTAAGAAAATCTAATTTTAAAAAATAAATTTATATTATCTTTTCAAATCTAAAAAACCTAGCATAATATAAATTCTAAAATTTAATATTCTAAAAAATCTTTAAAATCTAAAAACCCTAAAAAGGATCAACCCTCAGAATTTTAAATTCTAAAAAATCGCAAATTCAGAAAAAAAAAATCAAACCCCAGAACACTTAATAGATCCTAGGAAATTTATAAAGCCCTAAAAAATCAACCACAAAATATGGAAATTCATTATTTTTTTGGAAAGGTAAAAACTAACTATTTTGACTTTCTATAATTAAAGACGTAGAATATTTATTAAAAAAATTCAATAAATTAATGATGGTAATTTATAATTTTTGAGAGAGAATTAATTTTAAATACATTATTTCCAAATTTAATTGAATAGTATATTATACACTCAAAAATCATGTTTAATCATCATTTTATTATATATGGAAAGTATGTCCTAAGGGAACAGAATAGAAAAATCCCATCACATATATATATATGTATCTATATTTCTCGTGATATATATATATCTATTTTCGGTGTGTGCCATTTTTTTTTTCTTCCGAGCAACGCTGGCGATAATGCAATTGTGGGATAGCAATTCATGGGTCGCCTAATAATTGACTGGCCTAGTAGTCCATACACGAGCACGGCTGCTGAGGGAGAGCAGGAGGTGAGAGGGTGGCCTGGCAGCACCACGATCATTATGGTGGAAAGGACATTGATTGACAGGACGGACGATGCTGAATTGATCAACAATCCCTCTTTATCTTAACACTTTTGCACTGATTTCTCACAGTAGACCGAGCTAGATCATAATTCATGTCCCTCCAAAACGACTGAATTTGATCGGTGCATGGAGGCACGTACCAAAATCAAGACACAGAAGCTAGTAGCAAAGCTAATTACATGGATGTGAAGCAAGACATAGAGATACGCATTAGTGTCAAATGAAATGCAAGATAGTATACTGGACCGAACTCCCATATCATTTTAAATTTTATAATGAACTTACAAGTGAACGCCGCATAGGTGATTGAATAATAATTTGAAGCTGATATGTGGACCTAAGGTTCAATTATTTTATGTATTTTCTCGGGTGTACAATTATTTCCATGTTCAGAAACCTACCACCGGCCGCCTGAACCAAAAATTGGACCCTTGCCTGGGCAAACACGCCGTCTGTGGTGGGTGCCTTCATCGATCGGGCCGTGCCATCCCATTCGCAGCTCACGAACAATTAACTTCAAACTTGAACTCCACGTCCCCTGAACTGATTCCCGCACGTGCCGAATCCTGGAGATTATCATGCCCACCGCTGCTCCGAACCTGTGCGTGTGTGCGGTCAGTTTTCATTTCGTCGTCAAATTTTGCGACTCTGAAAACGGTCATTTTCTATATTTGCCAGGTTTTCCCATTTTAGGTCGTCGGATTGCTGATGACAAGGTCCAACAGACCCAGAGGCCCAACAAACACATCAGGCCTTACAAGGTCCTCCTCGTATGCTTAGATAGTGTTGTTAAAAATGCAGTCTAGACCGGTTCAAAACGGGTCTAGAACCGTCTGACTGAGTTAAGTAAATGGACTAGTCTGGTTACGGGTCACGGTTCAGGTAAATATGAATCGGCCTGAAATCGCTTATACATGGGCCGGTTTGGCTCATAAACCGTCTATTTTTTTTTTTATTTTTTTTAAATTTTAAATTGAGCCGACAAAATCCGATTGTTAATTTGCAAGATTGTTGGCGGTCCAGGTAGGTTTTCAACGGTTCCCAGCCGATTCTCAATGGAGTAATGGTCCGGGCCAGTTACGGTTTAACCGGTCTATATTTCTGAACTGGCCCGTAATCTCCCCAAATCTAATAAGAACAGTTACGTGCCAGGTTAGGAGCGGTCCAGGCCAGTTTTAGGTTTGGACAGTCCGGTTCTGGTCTGACAGCCCGGCCCGTTTAACATCTTTACGATTAGGCATTCCGCCGTTCATAATGGGAGAATTTAAGGCTGTCATTCAGTGAGGGAGATCAATGTTGCTGCCGGAGCCACCAGGCCCGCATTATGTAAACCCAAGAGAGCAATAGGAATGACCTTCTGGACTCTTGATATTCACTCCCCACTATCAATCATACCTCTTCTCTTGTTGTTTTAAGATTTTACTGCCGGTCTGAAAGCAATCCGAGGAACTCAGTGACGATGGGTTCTACAGTAAAGACAGCACGAGAAGTCCCCCTGGAAACCCTGTTAATCCGGGTCGGGCCTTCCGAAATCTCCCAGCGAGTTAAAGCAAATGTCTTATATACTAAGGTCATTGTCAAGATGGGTATTCGGTATTGACAGCCGGTCGGCATCGGCACATAAATGTGACTGTCGACAGTAAGACCTGCGTTGGAAATCATAAAGAGTGTTAAAGAATGTACCAAGAGAATGCATTATTCGTAATAGCACTCACTACCGGTTGAGGGGAGAGAGCTTCAGGATCGGAGAGAAGATATATGTTCTCAGTGTGTACATATACATATATATATATAATCACTCCGGTGATGATTATGTTACATTTATTTCCCTCACCTTAGGACGACGAGTCGTGTAAAAGTGAAATCCCACCATAAACAAATTATGATTGTACCACAGGTGTTATATGCTATACAATATATAGTTTCCAGGCCGGAAAGAAAAAGAAAAAATCGACCAAGCTGAATTGCATGAGATTAAACTTACCCAGTGCATACTTCAGAATCAGGGATACATATGTAGCTGCTGAAAAAATTCTAGTCTGAGCTTTTCGGATCGTTGTTTTCCATGGTAGGCTCGCTGCTCGCATCCTTTCGGGGTACCATTCTCGAGCTCTTATCATCTAGATAGTTTTGGTAAACATAGGAAGTGAAGCCCCAAACAGATAGAACCATGGCGATTGCCTTTACCCCAGTCATCTTCTCGTTGAAGATGAAAACAGCAAGAATCGGGACGATTGGCAAGCCCAGTACGCTCATCACATTGCAGAAGACCGAAGATATCTCGAAGATCAGCCCGTACGAGCCAATTGAAGTCACTTTGCCAAATGATAGCTGTCCCAACCAAGTTCATTACGTATGAGCCCTCCCCTGATAAATAGCCGTGCATCTCCGTCCGCACTGTCTTCCAATCCTTGCTGGCAAAAAGGCCGATCACGTATATGCAACTTGCTACAGCTGTGGTGCATATTTGCTGTTGAAATTAGGGGAAAAAAGCACAATAAGGTTAGGTTATGCAGTGGAATTCCAAAAAAACAACCAGTTATCAAAAGATACACGATTGTTAGTGTGTGTATGTATGTATATATATATATGTATGTATATCCGAGTAGTGGGAGAAGTAATTACCAGTTCGATGATCACTTTTAATGGATTGCCTTTAAGAACCTTCCTGAAACTAAGCTGGGTGAGGTTGATATACAGCCCAACTATTACAGAAGAAGCTAAAGCACATACAAATCCAGCTATGTACTTCCCCTTGGAGACTTTCATGGAGCCCTGGCCTGAGCCGACATCGATCACCAGGAGAACCGATGCGATGGTGAGGAGGACGATGGAGTTGATTATTAAGGGAGTGAACTTTTGGGCATTGATGAAGAAGGCGAAAAACGCGGTGAATATCAGTGGAGTTGCACCGATCAAGGAGTAGGTGGAAACAGGAAGGTAATTCAGAGCGACTGTGGACATCAAGGCCCCTCCGGCTGTAGCTATGCCAAAGCATAGGTACAATGCCGCTCAGACCGTTAGGGATGCTGAGGGCTTGGGCGTGTACATCCCACCAGAAGAAGAGCCACTACCGGACATAGATGAAGAGAAGTAGAAGTAGAATGGGATGAGGATCGGGAAACCCATGGTTTGGACCAGGCTCTCCAGCCACTTGCTGCTCCCTCCCTTCATGAAGTACAACCTTCCCAAGATGGTGACTATTGTCTGGCCCGAGAGGAGAAGGGTGGAATAAACTGCCATCTTAATCCACCATAAATATCTCCCGCTTTTAGTTGATCCTGATCCATCTGCGACTGCAACCTTCGAGTTCTCGATCGGCTTTGCTTCTCTTGCAGATTCTTCATCTGTCGAATTTCCGGGCACCGGGTTAGTTAGCAGCAGCATGTAAACTATGTATTCACCTCACAAGCTACACAAGAACTCACTACTTCTCATGAGATATCTGAGCCCCTAACCGCATACCTCTGATTTGGAGTTGGACCTCTTGAACTTGTGCCATGGCTTCTTCTCTTCCGTTGGAATACATCAGGATCTATGCTTCTCCCACCATAGATCTCCTCCTCTTACTCCCTAGCATTCTCCCATTTCCTAAAGCTATCTTTTATAGAGCTTGTTACCTACCACAGGAAGTGCCATAAATGAATAGAGAAAATAAAAAGGGAAATCAAGGCCATATATCAGACTTGAAATTCCACGAACACATATTCAACCTCAACATTATTAATATGAGTCGATAGATGTGGTATATATATACATATATATATATTTTCCCTTAAATAAAATTTTCCAAAATTTAATATTATATACCCCAATTATAAAGAAAAAAGAGATATATTATATACCTCAACCCTCCTAATAATTGTTTACTTGCATCTGCTCTAAAAAATATTAATGCAAAAAAGGGAGAGTTGCAACCACTACA
Source organism: Sonneratia alba (assembly GCA_900174645.1). Lineage (NCBI taxonomy): Eukaryota > Viridiplantae > Streptophyta > Magnoliopsida > Myrtales > Lythraceae > Sonneratia > Sonneratia alba. The sequence continues at coordinate 1,160,113 of FWPY01000040.1, forward strand.
AACAATTATGGGCTTTTTTGGGAATTTTTTGTCACAAATTTTCTCATATTTTCGTGAGAGGATTTCAATGATTACTCTCGAAAAATATATTAAGATTTTTTGAGAGATTTTTCTCGAAAAATTACAAAAGTTTTATTGTGAAAGTCGAAAATAAGAAAAATTTAACTGGAAATTCTATCAAAATTGATGATTAATATAATTTTTAAGGTTTATGTCAAACTTTTTCTTGAAAAAACACCTATGAGAAAGTATAATTATAAAACTTTTAATTTTAAAAAAGATACCCGTCGGAATCTTTATTAGAAAAAAAATGCATTTCCGACTGCTTAAAAAGATAAAATTTTCAAATATTTTCTTGAAAATTTCAAATATTTACATTATCTATGTTGAATAAAGGGAAATTGCAACTTTCTTTCCTAAGAAACAATCAAGGGAAGGCTCACTTGGACCAGAGGCGCTATGATATCTTCTTTGTTAGCATATCTTTATAGTACTCCTGTTTAATCTGGATTCGTAAATGCACAAATGGGATAAAGATGAATGGATTTGTAAATGCACGAATGGGATAAAGATTAATGATGTACTTCATACTATAGAAATCATATGACCATGCACACCTCGAAATCTTATCTATTAATTTTCGCCCATTTTTGCAATCGGAGTGATTATGGAGGAAAACCCGAGCAAGGGCACTGATCCTTAAGTCGGACTCCATGCCCGAGAGAGTGCTGAAGGGTTTACTGCTACATAGATAGAGATAACACTCGCACTTTGTCCACCCACATCCTCGCCTCGTTCCTGCAGCTACTTTGGAGCTTTCCTTTGTGAAGGAAGTTTCGATATTTGTCACTGTTCTTTTTCATGCCAATTAATCTTCTTCGGCATACAGTTAAGAGGTTGTCATTTGATTAATCATCATTGGTTTGGTTTTTTATTTATTTTTCCCCTCTTGCCATCGATGCTCTTCATGCACCTGCAAATCGTTCTAGGGTTAGCTTCTTCGAGAGATTGCCCCCTTTCGACATAAGGCAAATAAACCATAACCTAATTCCCTCATATAAAATCTTCCAGTATTGTACAATGGGTAACAAAATAAAGAAATCCTAATCTCGAGTGTGTTCTAAAGCCAAGGTAGGTCAAAAGAGATGGAACCTGCGAGGAATATTACTCAATGCACATGAACATGCCACAGGTTAATGAATTTAGTCCACATCGGCCATCATTCCTTTCTGCCTTTATAGCTGGAAACCACTATATTTTCCAACGTGAATGTTAAGGGATATTTTCACACGAGTGCCCTTAAATTATGGAATATGTGATATTATAATGAAAATTTCAACGAAAGTAAATTCTTTTTCGGTTATTGATCGAATACGAGATTGCTATGATTTAGATTATATATCATGAAAAATAAATTAAGTTTTGTCAATAATTTGTAAAGTTAATTGTGTGATTTAAGAGTTTTATTGGTGAAAATTTACTATACTATATCATAAAATTATGATCAAATCATAATATATGGTGTGAGTATCTGAATTTTGCTCACAATACCCAGATTTTACAACGAAATAAAATGTCTTATTTTACATTCCCTTTTGGCCGAAGGTAATCCATTTCACTGCCATCAAACAAGCAACCTGAATTGTCCCCATGGGGTGGGGCTGCGTGCATTATACCACTAAAGTAGTAATTCTCCTCTCTCTCTCTCTCTCTCTTCTACCTAAAGTACCCTGCATCATCTTTCCCATCTCATCTCGCAGAAACCCTAGTGGCACTGCAGCTGCTGCCGCAGCTCACCAGCCTGTCCAGCCGATGCGGCTCCCAGGCACCAACTCTGTCACCGCCCTCCACTGCAATTCCGGGCTGACACGAGATCAAAGTCCGAGCTCCAATCTCAAAACACAAAAAAAAAAAAAAAACGTTCGAGCATTCACACCCTTGGACGCTCTCTGAGCTTGAATCCGGAGCCCTAGGGCATCCGTTAGAAGCTCGGAGTCTTTAGTCAAAATCTTCTGTTTGATTCAAAGAACCGCGATGCACTTCCGCATTGAATCTTTAGGGCTTGAATGGGCTGTGAATGTTTGCTCGATTGAAACCCTTTGATGGTGATCTTTACCCAAAAAACAAACACAGAGAGAGAGAGAGAGAGAGAGAGAGAGAGAGAGAGAGAGAGAGATAAACCCTTGATGATGTCGGAATCTACAGTTAGACTGGTGTACGTAGACATTCGCCGGGAAAACTCAGCGAATGATGAGGTTTGGAGAGGGTATGTTGGTAAAAGAGTTGTGCCTGTTGGTTTTAATGGTTCCTTGTTCAACTTCTTTGATATCCGTATAATTAAGCCATACCATATATCATTCAACCTGTCCTCAATATACTAAATTATTTTTATGTAAAGTAGCACTCTCAATCCAAAATTAAAATATTAGTTTAACTTTCCGTCTAATGGAGTTTTCTGTATTATTTTACACTTCCATCAAAAAATAACAGTCTCGATTTAAAATTAGTATTTAAGTACGTTAAGGAATCAAATATATAGTACTGAAAGAATTATTTTGAAACGTATAAGACTGGATTGTAATAAATGTAATTATACAGGATTTTTACGGTAATTATTACAATAAAAAGTAATTAATCAAGATTGACACATGAGTGGGATCTACCACGCATCAAAAGTTTTCTTTATGTTGACGGGAATTAGAATTTTCACCCAAGTACACCGTTCTAGAATCTCAAGTGAGCATCGTGCTGAATCCGCAAACCTCGTCATTTTTCCGGCCATACTCGCAGCCAATGCAGCCGGTCCACTGGCATCTCAAAGCGGCTCCAACTTGGGATTTGGGCAAATACTCTCCTCCTCCAACTGTCACTCAACCATATTCAGCAAAAAAAAAAAAAAAACTGCCAGTCAACCATGCTAGCCGGGTCGAATCGGCCGCGATAACACTAAATGGCGGCCCATTCTAAATGCTCCAAGTGGTACCTTGTAGAGGGTCCTGTACATTGAAATAACGTTTGTTTTTTTTTTTGGGGTATAGAATTAGGGGAGCTATACATGTTCCAGATTATCCCCACGTTTCAAACATAATTAATTAGGTCAGACGTTTATTAATATATATATATATATTCTTGAGAATATGTTCCTAAGAACCCACAGCATAAGTCAGTCGACTGAAATAAAAATAGAACCACAAATAGCATGCTACTGATCAATAAGCACCCCATATATATATATATATATAATACTGTATATGTGTATCTTCATTTTCCATTTAAAAATAAAAAGAAGAATCATGAAACTCTAAAAGGGGAAATAAGGAAGGGTGAGATAAGTGTTATCCATTAAAAAAAAAATATGACCGACAATGGTTAAAAATAAGATATTTTGAACTTAGATTGTGAGTGATATATTCCGTATTAATTGATTTTTTTTCATTTTTTCCACGGGTTAATCATCGTGTACTTGGATGCATGTGCGTGTACATATATTTCTCCGTGATATTTATTTTTCAACGAGTCCATTTTTGCTGCCGAGCAATGCTGACCATGCAGTTGCTGGAGGTATAGCAATTAATCGATCACCTAATAGTTGACTGGCCTAGACCGTACACGGTTGCTGTGGGAGAGAAAGGAATGAGCGATGGCCTGGCAGCCCCACCATCATCGAGGTACCAGAATCTGGTGTATTTTAATCTCCGGTTTTTATATTATATCTTTTTATATATAATTTGGAATCAGTAATAAACTCATAAGAAAATTAATTATTTTCTGTAGTCTTTCCTGTGTATACAGACTATTCCCATATTCAGAAACCTACCGCCTCTGCTAAATTTGGACCTCTGCCCGGAAAACAAGCCGTGGCCCCAGTCCGACAATCGGGTCGTGCCATCCCATTATCGGCTCGCGGACTCCACCCCCATGAACTAATTCCGCACGTGCCCCATTTTTTGGGATTATCACGTCCATCACTGCTCTGAACTTGTCCTGAAAACGGATATTCGACATCATTCGCTATCTTGGGGATTCCCTCGTTTCTGCCAAGTTTTCCTGCTTTTCCCTTTTCAGGTCCTGGACAGTGGGCTGCTTTTCTTGTCGGTCACAATGGACAGTGAGCATATATATAGCAAGTTCTGCTGCGAAGTTCCTCGTAAATACATTTCAGTCGAGTGTTCTATAACTCGATTGGTTCCTAAATAAGTGTTCACACATCTTCCGTTTTTTAAAAGAGAAATCATGAAATTATTGTCTCGACTCAATCCCTTCCCGTTGTGTTCAGCTGATCGATCGATCAGATCCAAAAACGTGCTGTATATGGGCATCAGACATTATGCAATTGAGCATTTTCTCTGCATGTCTAAGCCAGCTAGGAGATTGCCAGCCGGCGCAGACGCGGGTAGCAGGATATGGATATAGCCATTAGCCATTGATCGATGGAGGACTTGCAATGACAGTACACAGCCGAGTATGAGGCTGTCTCTCGACTCGGGGTTCGTGGATGTATCATATGTGGGGGGTAAGAAGTACATGGCGGATTTGTCACAACGCTGTAGAGGGATCTCGAATGTACGTCTCGGCCGTGGACGTGCTCCCCAATGTTGCCGGTAAATGCAATGTCTTTTGCCACGACATATAGTAGTAGTCTCGGAACTGTAACGTGTTTTCAGAAGCTGTTTTGAAGCCTCGGAGTCTGAGACAGACAGCATAAGTTGATGCTGTGCCTTCTTGCTTGGAAGCTCTTACGGTGGTGATGGTGGTGACCTAGTTTTGTCTGTACGTACATTATTCCTAGAGGAGCATAATTTTCACTTCGCCTTTGATTTTCTCATTGTGAGGGACAGTCGTCTAAATGAGGAAGGTCACTGGGCCGACCCAAACTTCTCACCATGGCGGTCTGGACCGGGCACGATGGACCCACCCAAATTTCTCATATTGCAGGGCCGGCCCGTTACGATTTGCCGCCGACGGTGCACTGTCAACTTTCACGATCAGATACTCTATCGAATAGGTGGTCTTGGAACTACATAACAAGAACCAGTACGTGCTCCCACTGATAATGGAAAGGACCTGACAACCATTCTTTCACGAGACGGTAAAAACATGCGGAACTACTCATAGAGATTCTTAGGTTTTTTTTTTTATATATATATAAATATGAATTGATCCGTATAACACAGCATACTATGGGACAAAAGTTTCCAATGCGACCACCCGGTCTTTTTTCCAGGGAAAAAGGTTTGCATAGGTGCAGCTTGGTTGGCACAGAATTCATTGGCGTTGGCACTTTGGTTCACATTTTGATAACCATCCGTGAATTGGCCTAGGAACGTTACTGGTTAGCGGATGTTATTGGGGCCTGCATACCTGCAATGCAATAGTCTTTCTTAGTTTGTTATTGTTGTTTTTCTTTCTTCTTATACTTTCTTAGTTGTTTGTTTCTTTTGGCTTTTGCCCCGTTTTCCCGAACCAAAAGGGGGGAAGAAAAACTGTACGTCGAGCCTTCTCTCTTTGCCATTGATGCAGTTCATCTCTGTGTCACATTGATCCATCTCCATCTCAATGAAGCCCGGTGAAAATAGTTCCTCAACCAAGAACAACGACATGTTCATGGATAACGGCGGCAGCGTCTGGAGAAAACGGAGCTACGGGACCTCCAGTGGAGTCCCTGTGCAGGGCAATGTTAGAGGAGGAGGAGGAGGAGGAGGAAGAGAAGAGTTCCATTTCCAGCAACAGAGGGCGATGAAGGACTCGCCGTCAAAGCCGATCAGGGAGCTCCTCCACAGGCGGCATGCCTCCGGTGACTTCTCATCCCTCGACATGGACTTTGACATGCAGGAGCCGAAGCAGGACAGTAATGTCGAGAACATCACCCTGTCCCGTATTCTGGAGTGGCCACTGATGTCCGGGTCCTCTCGGAGTAACGAAACTCGGGCTGAAGTCTCCTTTGAACGGCAGGTCCGGGGCACCAATTACGATGACGGGCGGGTCCTGAGGTGCACTTCGAGTGCAATGCTCCCCAGCAACACCTCATCTTTCAAGAGGAAGTCGACAATCCAGACCAATAAGAACATGTCAAGGCTGCTGGACCCGCCCGAGCAGAAATCTGGGAGGCCGAGCCCGGTACAGCGGTCGGAAGAAGAGGAGGATGACCCTTTCTTGGAGGAAGATTTTCCCCAAGAGTACAAGAAGGCAAAGATCGATTTGCTGACTCTGCTCGAGTCAGTAAGTCTGGTGTTGATCATAGCTACCCTTGTCTATAGCCTTACCGTGCCTCACGTCAAGCATAAAAGGCTGTGGACGCTCGAAGTGTGGAAGTGGGAAGTGTTGATTTTGGTATTGATCTGTGGAAGATTGGTCTCTAGTTGGGGGATCAGGATCATCGTCTTCTTCATCGAGAGGAACTTTCTGCTGAGAAAAAAGGTTCTTTACTTCGTTTATGGATTGAGGAAAGGTGTCCAGAACTGCCTGTGGTTAGGTTTAGTTCTAATTACATGGCACTTCCTCTTTGATGAGAAGGTCCAGAGGGCCACTGGGAGCAATAAACTCCACTATGTGTCCAAGGTTCTGATCTGCCTGCTGCTGGGAACCTTCATTTGGCTAGTTAAGACTCTAATCGTGAAGGTTCTAGCTTCGTCCTTCCACGTCAAAAACTACTTTGACCGGATCCAGGAGTCGCTCTTTAACCAGTACGTGATCGAGACCCTCTCAGGCCCACCCCTGATCGAGATAAAGAAGGCTGAGGTAGAGGAGGAGAAGTTGGTGATTGAGGTCGAGAATTTGCTGAAGGCTGGGGCTACAATGCCCCCATCCTCGACGAGGTTGCTCCGAGGCCAGGTGCTAGCGGGAGAGTGATAGGCAGCGGGAGGAGACAGAAGAGCCCAAATGCGGGGAAGGGCCAGGGAAACGATGAGATCACCATCGATCACTTGCACAGGCTGAGCCCGAGAAATATATCCGCTTGGAACATGAAGAGGCTGATGAATTTGATCTGCTATGGGAACCTCACCACTCTGGATGAGCAGATCACCGGACACAATAATGTGTCCACGAAAGAGATAAGCACCGAGATTGAGGCCAAGGCCGCTGCCAAGAAGATATTCTATAACGTGGCTCGGCGGGGCTCCAAGTGAGTCCTAATTTACACTTTTCCCTCTTTTTTTTTCCTATTAACTGGAGAAACGCTACAAATGTGCCAACATGTATTATTTGCCGAAGTAAATCACGAATGGGATCTCTTGCTTATGCTGCCATGTTGTTGTCGAAGAAGCTTGAATTGCTACATGTGATACATATGTCATCTGTTAGGTACATATACATAGAGGACCTGATGCGTTTCATGCCAGAAGACGAGGCTTCAATGACCATGAATCTCTTTGAAGGAGCATCCGAGAGCCATCGGATCAAAAAATCTTCTCTCAAGAACTGGGTGGTGAGAGATCAAACCTCCATGTTTCTGTCTGTGAACGAATTCCTCTAAACCGTGCGTGTAATGAATGGTCTTTTATATTTATATATATGTATATAAAGAATAATCGACTTCTGGTGCTAATTAACTTAACGAAAGCTCAGGTCAATGCTTTTAGAGAACGCAGGGCGCTGGCCCTATCACTGGATGACACGAGAACGGCCGTGAAAAAGCTGCACCGGATGGTGAACATCATTGTCAGAATCATCATACTCATCGTATGGCTACTCATTCTCGGCATCACCACGAGGAAGTTTCTTGTCCTAATAACTTCCCAGATCCTTCTGGTGGTCTTCATGTTTGGGAACTCGTGTAGGCTGGTATTTGAAGCCATCATTTTCCTGTTCGTGATGCATCCTTTCGACGTTGGAGATCGATGTGAAATTGACGGGGTTCAGGTATCTACACAAGGAAGCTTACACAGCTTATTAGCTGCTTTCAGTTTGTATTCCATGGAGATGCAGCTAGAATTACAAACCCCACCCCACCCCCAAATAATTTTTTTTTTTTTTTACGATGCCTTGTTTCTGATTTGTTTTTTTTTTTTTGTTTTTAAATTATTCGCTTTAGATGGTCGTGGAGGAGATGAACATTCTAACCACAGTCTTCCTGAGGGCCGACAACCTGAAGATCATATTTCCTAATAGCCAACTTGCCTTGAAGTGCATCTACAACCATCGCCGCAGCCCTGACATGGGAGATACGGTCGAGTTCTATGTCCATATAGCTACTCCCGCAGAGATCATTGCCGCCATGAAACAGAGAATAACAAGGTTAGCCCAACTCCAATCAGTTTCGCTTCTGTCACTGGGTTTGTTCCACGAATCTACATGCATATCGATTTCTGATGTAATGTTATTTGCAGCTACATCGAGAGCAAGAGTGAGCACTGGTGCCCTGAGCCGACGATCGTAATACTGGACTTGGGAGACCTCGACAAGCTGAAGATTGCCGTCTGGTTCACCCACAGGATGAACCATCAAGACATGGATGAGAAGTTCACTCGGAGAGCGCTTCTCATCGAGGAGATGATCAAGATTTTCAAGGAGCTCGACATTCAGTACCGTCTTCTCGGTGTCGACCTGCAGGCCTTGCCTTTCCCGATCTCCCATTCACATCCTCCTTTCTGGACCGCAACTTCGAGTTCAAGCGACGTCAGAAACAGGTAATCAGAACAGGTTAGCCTCCTATAGTTACAGAGGCCAATTTTGGGTGATCAGGCGCGTATTTGAAGGTCGAGAGTGTGCACGCTCTTGTATTTAGCCTAGTAGTTTAAATCTACACGTACTGTTGACCGTGAGTTCCTCGGGCCAACGTTCATGAGTGGTGTGGCTCCTAATATATATTGTCAACCATTTAATTCAAATATTTATTTTTAGATCTTAAATCTTTTAATATAAATATGATGTCATGAGAGATAATATGTCAACGAGACACCAAATTTCAAGAATTTATTAATAGAGTTTAAGTGTTAGATGAAATAAAAGTAATTAAATTAAGTCAATAAAATTTAATATTTATATTTTTCAAATATTAGTATATGATTGATCAAATGATGGCCCACTCCTATAATATAATTGTGCTAGCATAAAAAAATCGCTCACATATTTGGTATAATGATATTTTTTAATTTAATATCTAATTAATTATATATTAAAATTTTATTACAAAATTTTCATTTTTTTTTTGCCAATGGGCTCATGTAACTGAAAAAAGGGAGAAAAAATAAAGTAGAAAAAAAAAAGGAACAGGAAAAATATAACGAATTTCGTGCTTGCTCCCACTTTCAAACCCCCAAATATTCTCCACGTCTAACGGTACAGATCCGATCTTCGATCACCCCCTCAAGTCTTCACCATACGTCGCCCGCAGTGTATATAAACATCATTCCCTCTCCCTCCCTCTCGATCCTTCTCTCCCTCGCCCTCTCCCTCCTCCGACAAATTGCTTCTTGGATTCCGTCTTCTCCTCCTCTGCCACCGCTTGATCCATCATCGGTAGATCTCACTTCCGGTATCTCCTCTCCGTCTCTGTCCAGGATTTCACTGCTCCACAATGTCTACGGAGAAGGAAAGGGAGACTCATGTTTACGTGGCCAAACTCGCCGAGCAGGCCGAGCGTTACGAGGGTACGTGATGTAACAACGCTCTGTCTTGGGTTCTCTTCTTCTTTGCTCTCGATTATAAGCTGTTCTCGATTCCGTGAGGAGGAATTTGCGGGATAGTTTATGTATGACTCGATCCTCCATTTCTCGGTTGTCGGATGGTATTGCCTAGATAGGAGAGAAGCCGCTGCTGAGATCGACCAATCAGATGCGCAGCTGAGTGATAAGGACATGCAAGGCAAACTGGAGCATTTTGTTTTCCTGATGTATCGGATGCTGATGATTACCTTGGAAATGATTCAGTGCTTTTTCAGCTTTGAGCTGTGGATATGTCACTGAAACATGAGGATGGGCTAAGTTAGAATATTCTTATAGGAGAAAGTTATGGTAGTCATAGATCAAAATCGGCCAGAAAAAGTGTGAATTCGATTACATTTGCCTGAATATGTTGCTGGGAGATACTTTTTTTTTTATTCCTTCTTTTCAATCAATTTAACTGGAAGTTTCAACTTAAAGGACTGCTTTAATCTTATGTTTCTTTGATTGTAAATTCAAGTTTCCTTCCTGAACTAGATGGACAGATTTTGAAACTCATTCATGTTTTTGGTCACGATGGTGGATTCTTTTCTCCATCAAATTAGCACATGAAGATATATCAATGATTTTCGACCAGGTGATATTGAATATAATAAGACAATGTAAAAGTAATGGTGAAGACATATTTCACAATATTGTTTGGGCGATTATTAGTTTATTCTTTGCTCAAGCTCGTCCTATAATAATGTGAAAGCATTAGTATGATTGCTTTGCAGCAAGATCTTCATTCAAATATAATAATTCAAACCTTTATAATGCCAGCAATACAACATACTCTTGCATTTCTGGTTTGGAGAGTGAATTGCAGTGTGCTCCTGCTGATATTCTCGTGTATTGGCAACAACAGTACTTAAATCAAGCATGGACATTTCATTTTTAATCTCTTGTGAGAAAGGTATTTTCTCTGGATGAAATCCTATCTTTTGATGACTCAGAAATGGTGGAAAGCATGAAAAAGGTTGCCAAGCTTGATCTTGAGCTGACAGTGGAGGAAAGAAACCTGTTATCTGTTGGCTACAAGAATGTCATTGGCGCTAGGCGTGCCTCCTGGCGCATAATGTCCTCAATTGAGCAGAAGGAAGAATCAAAGGGGAATGAAAACAACGTTAAACTAATCAAGGGTTACTGCCAGAAGGTGGAGGAAGAGCTCACCAAGATCTGCAATGACATCCTCTCTGTCATAGACCAGCATCTGATTCCGTCCTCCAGCTCAGGAGAGTCCACTGTTTTCTACTATAAAATGTAAGATTTTTCAAGAAAACATTTTAGTTGGTGTTGACTTATTTTCAAATTGAAGAAATACTGCTCCATGCCTGTGATTTTACATAAGCAGCCATAAACCACCCACAATATATTCTAGATTCTTGAGGCCACTTGGCCCTGAATGATTAGATTTTGGTAAGAATTAGATAGGAGGTTTCAATCTGCCCCTTGTACAAGTGGTGCACTATTGCTCTGGCTTTAATCCAAAGTTTTGTTTTGGTCCAAGGCTGAAGAATATCTATGCTAATAATTTTCTTGCATGTACATTACCTCGATCTTTTTTGCAACCATATTGTCCAGTATTCATGTTCTCTTTGATGGGATATTCTTTTCTCTGTATTTGTGATCACTTCAAATGGAAAAAGCCTCGTTTAAGAATATTGTTTCTTCGTCATTTCAGGAAAGGTGACTATTGTCGCTACCTTGCCGAGTTCAAGACTGACCAAGAAAGGAAGGAGGCTGCTGAGCAGTCTCTGAAGGGTTATGAGGCATGTCAATATGACTTCTTTTGCATACATATACGCTCCTGGAAAATCAATTACTGTTCGTAGATTCTGCTATCACTTGATACACTGTGTTCCCATTCTTTTAGGCTGCTTCTAAAACTGCGAACAAGGATCTTCCATCGACTCACCCAATCCGACTTGGGCTTGCTCTCAACTTCTCCGTATTTTACTATGAGATAATGAATTCCCCCGAAAGGTAGTCTTTCCTGCGAGCATTTGGCTGGAGAATCCCTATTTCTTATCAGAGCAACTCTCAGTGACATAACCGAATGCATATTATAGGGCCTGTCATTTGGCTAAACAAGCTTTTGATGAAGCAATTGCTGAGTTGGACACTCTAAGTGAGGAATCATACAAGGACAGCACGCTGATCATGCAGCTCTTAAGAGATAATCTCACCCTCTGGACCTCTGATCTTCCCGAAGATGGAGGTAATCAATAAGATAAGAATGATGCCTGTGTATGGAAAAAAAAAAATGCTTTAGGGTCCTGGATGTATATGATGATTGGAGAGCATTCAGCACTTGTGCGTATGATGCATATTCATACATGCACCAAAATTCCATATATCTTGGACAATAATGAGCACAAGAAAGATACATTTGGAGAACCTTTACTTCATTATTTCATGAGCAGCAGTCTCATATTTAAGTCTCTTATGCCAGGTGAAGATGGTATCAAAGTCGAGGAAACCAAACCTGCTGAACATGAGGTACATTCATAAATCTTTAGATTTTGTGAAGCTAAAACTGAACATTTTACTCTTTTGCTGCTGACTGTCTGAGTGGAGCTCCCTGCAGCATTAATCGAGAGCTAAGTTCTCGAGGAAGTGGCCATGAGACAATAGAAGAGCAGTGCATAGAGTGGCTCTTTTTTCATCTCGGGGCACTTAAATCCATATGCTGATCTAAAGTTGCTGCCAGGACAACCCGAAGAGCTGAAAGAGTTGGTGCGCACAGAGCAGGAGTGTGAGATCTGGTACGGCAAACTGGTTTTTCATTATTGGCCCATAACATCTCTCAGTCTTTCGTATGTAAGTTGTTGCGATGAACTTGCCATCTAAAGAATGTCTTATAAGCTGTACGTCTCTATGCAGTTTTCTAGCTTTAATTCCATTGCTTCTCATTTATTTTTTGAGGATATGCCATCATGAGTTCCATAAACTGTTGAAGATGAGATCATGCGGAGTGACAAGACAACTACTATTAAAATCTTGGCTCTGATCCTTTCAGTATTCCAACTGCAATCTGTTTTACTACATTTACCCAATCTTTCCGGAAATTATTCCTTGAAAATGTAAGGACCAAGAAGTTTGAGATGGCAAGTCCTATGCGATTCAAAGCTACAGTTTAAAGTGTAGGATTAGGAGAGTAAAATTGACTCATTTCCAAGAGTCGTCTTCTATGGTGTTATTTCGTTATGTGACACGAGAACTGTGGTATACTAGTACTTCCTGGTTTCCCTGATTCATTTTTGGACCATTTTCTAGCCATGAGATGGCAAGGCACCAGTAGGGAAGGGGGTGATGATGCTGCAGATGAGCTGAAGAACCCAGGATCAACCCAAATCTCGACTTTCAGAGCATTTCCTGAAAACTGAAGCCTAGGCTGAAAGCTATAAATTTGTCCGACTCTGGGTACAACTATTCAAGCAGACTTGAGCTTTAACTCGCTGGCTCAACATTACCAGTAGCAGACCTGGCTGTCCTCGACTTAAGTTTGCTCGTGGGGTCCCAACCTTGGGTCTTGATCTGAGATCGTTGAGGCTTTTTACACGTCATTCTCAAACTATTTCACCTCAAATTGGGGCCGCTAGTTTTGACCATTCACCTGGATGGATCGATACCGCGACGTCCACTCCCTATCCAGAATTCGGCCCCTTGCTGGGCCGAAACCAAAGCTAGGATGGGCTGTGGCTGCCAACCCTGCACCCGTAACATGCCTGTGCCGACCGCAAGCGCCACCGTAAGTTGATGAGTTACCCACCTCAAAACACGGTATGAGGATGGATGGCTTTCCAGTGGGTGGATATAACAAATCGACCCCCAGCAGCCATTCTCGTTGTGGCCATCCTGAAGGCCTTCCAGAAAGGTTCAACTTAACCTTGTCAGGAGACAGAAGTATGCTCCACGACAGTGTTGGACTGGATCCAAGTTTGGCCCTAAATGATCGGAGCCGAGTCTGTCCCGGGGCAAACTAATAAGTAAATAGCATCTGCCCTAGTTCAACCGATCCATGCCGGGCAAGTACTAAAAAGGTATAACACGACTTGTCATAGCTCTAAAGCATCGATCCCCGTCTAGTTCAACATCCCAGGAAAGATGTGGCCTGCAGGCTGATTTATATTAGTTACAGTAACTCCTTTAGAACATATGACATAAGAGGATTTGTCTAGGGCGCATTAAGAACTCCTTAGGGTACAAATTTGAGGTTATTACTAGTGGGAATTATCTCATTTGCAGACAATTAATCTGAATCAACCTACTAATCCAACACAGCTCATCACATCACTAAGTCTCTTCCTGAAGTATCAGAAGGTTGAATTAAGCATTATTTTGCCTGGCATCGCAGGAAACTCACCTAAATTTTCGGCTGTTCTACTTGACAAAAACGAAATAGAGAAGAAAACAGTCAGCAAACCGATCCAAAATTTCCCCCCATAGAGTGACGAACAACTAAATCCCTATTTATTAATTTAGCCTTGTGCAACAAACAAAGACGTTTATGACCGTAAAGAGACAATCTCTCTGAGAGCAATCTATTTACATAACCCCGTCTGCTACTGTTCATCCTCGGTAAAATAGCTTTGGGGCAAGCTGAAATCCTCCTCTTGATTCAGGATTTCCATTTCCTCCTCATCAGGTTTCTGTGCTCAGAAAGAAAGAAGAGGAGTTAGTCCAAACGTCACAGAAGATAAAGAGAAGACTTGACTCTCAATCATATTGCAGATATTTGAAAAATCTCAATGCCCATGGTTGACGCTGCCAACATATCATGCACATGACAGTATGACATGAATGTCCAAAGAGTCTGCTTTCTGACTGAGCCATGCCAGTCTCCTCTACCGATCTTTGGTTTACATATTGAGAAGTCCTCACGAATTACATTTCATAGACACAAGTTTAACCAAGCTCCAAACTGAGCTCCATGTATCTATGATATCAGCAGCAATGTCATTTGAACTCACAACCATCCCTCTTGGAATAATGCACTATATATCCATTTACAACATGAGTCAATCTGCCCATCTGCATAGTTTAGCTGCTAAGAAGTATTTTTACCCACTCAAACATTTATAGCTTGAGTTTACACCTTTTCTTGTATACATGTAAGCACTGGCAGTCTTAGAACATATGTAAGAAACCAAGAGAATACATGTTTACTCTTCTAAAGTAGATCATACATGCCTCAGAAACCTGAACCATCTTTAGCTATTGATACAGTAGCAACCACATCTAAAGAAACATACAGGAACAAGCTAAAATGAAAACAGTACCAGCATTTCCAAGTTGTAAAAACGATCCAGCAACTGGAGAACCTCGTCCGCAGAGAAAGACCGGTCAAAGCTGAGACCATGAGTTGACAAATTATGAGGATGTGAAGGAGGTTGGCTTATAATTCACTTTGTGAATTAGGGGCACTTAAATAAAAGATTGAATGCAGCGAACCTTCTCCGCAGATATTCCATCAGTCCATAGAGGACAAAGTGCCTATGAATGCCTGTGTAAGAGGAGCTTCCCAGTTATTAAGAATCGACCAGAAGAATACAAACAATAACCACAGGGCCTTTTTGGCAATGTGAACCATCATAATTGTATATGCTTTCTTCACCATGAAAACTTTGAAATGCATTTGGTAGAATGACCTAAGACAATGTGAAGTAAAAGAAAAAAATGAAAATTTTGTTTTCTGCACCAAAACCTCCACTTGCCTTTGCATGGAAAGGCATTTATTCTACTACTATTTGGATAACTACAGAGAAATGATTTTTGAAGGGTTTTTTTTTTAATCAGTAAAAGTTGGAACAGATCAACAAAAGTTACAATAGCTCCTGATTAAAATAAATATTTTGGAAAGAAAAGGCCAAAACAGGAATTTGAGTATTGCTCTTCTTCCATGTTGCATCCATCCATAGATGATGGAAACTAAACAGACCAAAAAGATGAAAAATATAATCAAGTTCAGTCCAACATCAAACAAATGATTTTCCCCCTTAATTCTTTTTCCAAAAATGAGATGGCACATACTTCTGCACCATCACAATAAAAAAAATACAATGATAAGATAAAAAGAGCTGAAGAGAGATGGCAGCACTATGATGCATCAGTTGCTCAAGATATATCCTATAAAACATCAAGACATTCAAATTTTTAAAAGTTTCAGTGTTCATGAACTTCAATTCAGTCTCAATCTTGAGCATGCTGTATGTAGTGATCAACAAAGCCAACGGTAGACACAGTTCTGAAAAATAATATGAAGATGCTCGCCTTGCAATTTTACAGGAGGGTATATTTCAAGTGCCTGTAACAGCCTAAGCTCCAATTCAACCTGTGATTGCTCCTGTTTCATGCGCAAAACCACATTTTTAGTGCTGACCTGGTTCCAATCATTTCCAACGAATGAAGCTAATAAAGTTAAACATAAACAAGAACAGAATATAATGGCGAGACCTTGGCGAGAGAAGAGGCGGAAGAAGGGGGAGCTTTGCAAGGAGAATGCACTGACACTCCGTCCTGCTCCTCCTCTTTCTTGGTGCCACCGCCTCCGCTGCCACCTTCCATCAAATACTGCTCTGCTTTCTCAATTTGCAGCTGAAAACAGATTGTCGGGTTTCAACAGCCAGGATCCTAGCAAATCCATGGATAAAGATAAAACGAAGTCCTTAGATATCCCGTTTAAAACCCGAATTCGAATCAAATTGGCATACCTAACTATAAACAACCCCCTCTCTCTCTAACCCATTCCCACCCCCACCCAAAAAGGGAAAAAAACTTCCAGTGAAGTATAGATAATCTAACTGCAATCGAGCCCCCTCTGAAGATCAGAGCTATAACGCAGCTCAAGTTAGCAGATTTTAGCATGAAATCCAAAGTTATAGTATCTCTCGGTGTGGCGTCTCAGAAATTAATGCATCACACAAAAGGAAACAGATAATGCGAGAGGGGTATGGATACTACCGAAGGAGATGAAGAGGGTCACAGACGGAAAGAAGCGAAGTCGCGTGAAAACGAGCGCAGACCGGCTCTTCGGATACTGGAAATCAGCGCAGTCTTTCTTATTTTCTGCATCACCTTCTTTAAAGGAAACCAAAAATGAAAAAGGGAAACAAAGACAAAGGGCAATACAAAAATCGAATGTTGTGCTTGAACAGGGAAACGTTCGGAGTTTTTAAGATAAAATTCCAACTGTGTTAAGGTGATGTAAAAAAATCCGACTTTATATGTAGATCGTAGTCTCGCCTGGGTTATATTGCAAGCTAGGTGCATCAATCCAACCAGACCAAGAGGGACCAATGGGTGCAACCCACCTCCGAAGTTCTGATATCACAGGGAAATTCCTTCAACCGAGATGTCTTCTCCTACGAGGTTCGTCCATAGATGTCAAGTTGCTGATCATTTGAGAGGAAAGGGTTGATGAAGACGGAGTGTAGCACCACGGATGATGGCATGGACATATGGATATTCTCCTGCTTTCTGGAATTACTTTTTGTTATTTCATTATGGCCCATCTCTCTCCCTCTCTCTCTCTCTTTCCTTCGTGTAAATCTCGTGTCATATGTATACACAAAATGTACCAAATCAGTCACAAGATTCTCCCCTTTGAAACCCGAGTTAGAACTCGAAAAATTTTCCCCTCAATCCGCGGCGAGTAGATGAAACAGTTCCAATCTACCTTGTTTATATGATCCAGTCAATCTCCTTCCCTTCTCCGGTCCATACACCGAAACTCTTCGTGTCGACTCCCTGGCATCTTAGCTATCTGTAGACACTCAAGAACACTCAGTGTCGATTTGGTTATCTTCATCTCGATCGTGTTTGAGGTTTAAGGTGTTGGGAGATCACGTTACCACTTAGTAGCCTTACAATGTCTTGATGTTGATGGTACGAATTTCTGGGCCCTCGAGTTAATGCTGATGGTATGTATAGCCATATATTTTCCAGATCCTTAGGTAACACATTCAGATCCGATGACTTAATCAAGTATGTTTAAATGATCCAATGGCTGGGTCGTAAAAGATTGCCGTCTAATGTTGTTGGATTAAACAGCCGACAGGAAAATAATTTCCCACGCCGAGGAATATAGTTCTTCCAGCAGGTCGGTAATCACAAATCAACTCCGATGAAAGGACAGGAGGACTGAGATGAGATACACATGCCGACACTTCACTTCCCCACCCGGCAGCTGCCTGACACAACCATCAACGATCTTCTTCATCTTGATACGCATCCTTCTCCGGGTATTCCAGCGTCCAGTCCGACCATTTCAATTCGTTGAAGGGAAATGTCTTCTTCATCCCCCGTCTTCTTTCCTGCTACTGCAAACACCTCCTTGATGGCTCCACTGCTGCTGTCTGTTCTCCTCTTGGCGTTCGCTGGCTGGTCCTCTAGTAAGCTCATCCCCCTCGAAGCTTCCGTTTCTTTGTTCCTCTCTTCCTTTCTTCCAGTGATGTTGACGATCGAATCAGCCGATCTTGAGTTATCTTCTGCTTTTTCCCCCTTCTGCTATTCCACAGTTTTGTTGCTTGATTCTGTTATAGTTATTAAGCACAATCTTATCGTCTCCTTTGCTTCTTGCTGTGTTTCTTCCGAATCATCTCAGGTTAGCTAATCTCTAAGTAAAATCAACCTCTTTCTTTGTCTTACATTATTTACTCTTTCTTTTTGCTCTTTCCTTGAGAAAAATATGGGGACTATCGCCTGCTCAGGATCCTCAATCATCAAGTTTTGCAGGGCATGTTTGACGTTCATGAACGTCATCAGCCAGTCATTCCCCTCGTTTCCAATTCTCTGGGGACTCCCCCATGACTACAGAGAAAAAATTCATCTCCAAGAGAGTTTCTTTCTGCAATTATGAGACTCATGGACGAGCATTTCTCATGTTCTTGACCAAAGTGCGTTTTTTTTTCCCTCCATCAGGTGCCACGTACTGTATATGAAAGATGGGCTGAGCGACACAGTTCTGCAGGAAACCCTAGACTATGCCTATGCGGCCGGAGCCGACTGTCGACCCATCCTCAAGAACGGGCCGTGCTACCAGCCCAATACCGTCCAGGCCCACTGCGACTACGCCGTGAACAGTTACTTCCAGCGGAATCGTCAGGCTGCCGGAACCTGTGACTTTGGCGGAACCGCCATGATCACCAGCACTGCACCCGGTAACCCTTGAAAAATCTCCGCCCAATTCCTTAAATCTTTCCAAGTCCTCTCGATGGGTTATTTCAATGAGAAGTTGTATCTTCTTGTTGCAGGCCTAAAAACTGGATGCGACTATCCTTCTCTTCACTTTTCCACGTGCCACTTGATTTCAGGAGAAATTTTCGAAAGACAATCTCTATCCCATTTTCTTTCTACTGCCAAAAGTTTCGCCCTTCTTCCTCGAGGAATTGAATTTCTGCAGAAGATTGATCTCTCTTAGGTGCTCTGGCCCTGTTACCTTGAAAATATAGCAGAGATTTGTCGCTGGAGTAATGGTTTTTGTACTCATGTCTCACCTCCCTTCTTGTCTGTGGTTATCGTTGTCATTTCAGTAAACCCGGAGGAACTGGCAAGACCCCGCCGATAAGCACCACCCCCACCCCACCGCCTCAACCAACTCCGGCCACCACCACTACGATGAGTGCTCGCCAAGGCTAGTTTGCTGTCTGTAATCTTTATCATCCTGAACCGAATAACGAGCATTCTCCGCTCCTCCTCATGGAGGAACCAGCCTTATCTTAATAAGTTGCTAGTCACAAGCTATCATGACGATGGGTTGGTTGCTAATATTCACCTGTGGACTTGCATGCAAAACGTTGAAGCAATGTGAACGCCACATGGATATGCGTGTAATGTGAACATTTTTATATATTAGCTGAAACATAGACCACTGGAATCATACAGGGGGTTGGACGGTGACCAGTCTAAAAGTCAGCTTCTTGGTGCGGACAAGAGAGAGGCATTGAAATTGACCTCTCCGAAATTATTGCCCTAACTAAATAATTAACCAATGAGGGAGTGAGGCCAGAGACCAAAAAAAAAATGTTAAAAGAATTGAAAAATGTTTGGTACCAGCCAATTAAAATCCTACGATTAAGTCTGTGCTGTACAGATCCGGTTGTCCACATCGGGCATCAATCTTCTCGCGATTCGTCGACCGAATCTGAATACGTGAATCATTGATATGCCCAAACTACCCTCCCTCGTCTCACACGTTAATAGGAGCTGGGAAGTGACAGACCATCCTCCGAATCTGGGTGAAGAGCACACAGAGCAGTTGTTCAAACTGCAAGGAATCCTCGTTTTCGAGATTCCATATTAAGTTTCTTTCGAGCCGGTTACGGTTGATGGGCCACTGAAAGATTCCTCTGATTCTCTCCGTTCTATACTTGGACACTCCTGTCTTGCTATCCTTGGCAGTATATATACTTCACAGAGCAAGGAAGTGAATCTCCAAAGCGAGATAGAAGGGAAGAGATTCCATTTCCTTTTGAATTTCTATGTTCGTAAGGAAAAAATATTCAAACTTCCAGTTTGATTCTTCTTGAGTCGGGACCGCGGCCTACTGGGTTCTCCCAATAGCAGAGCTCCAATTCATTTTTTTATTGAGATATTGGTAGCGGATCTCGTCTCTTTGTTTCTCCCCTGTCTCTATTCATTCATTACCAGTTTCATCGGACTCGTTATAGTTTTTTTTTTTTCTAATATGCAGTTTCATTGGGTTTAACATCTCTTTAAAATGGTTCTAGGTTGTGGTCGTTTACTTTTCTTCAGGATTATGGTCATGTTAGGTGTCAAATTGATGTCCGTTCTTTGCCTGATTCAGTCTCCTTCTGCAAACTGCCTTTGACATCTAGTAATGCTGCTGCCGTCTCTTGTTCGTATCAATCTGTTTCACCTTTTGGGATTTTTGCTCATTAAGTATAGGCAACTGGGTAAGCATTGCTCGCTTTTGTTTGCCATACTTCTCCGCAAACCTTGATGTGACCTAGATGGGTATGGTTGTTTTGTTCAAGCACATGCTCATTTTTTTCAACTAGTTTAAATGGTCTGGCTGAATATTCAACCCTTCTTAAGTAAACGTGTGGCTTTGAAATCTTTGAAAGTTAGGCTGCGTCACTATCTTCTTTACTGCTCTGTTGGCTTGTGCTTTTATCTCACTTCCGGCTGTTCATATCGAAAGCCAGTACGAGATCCCTTAAACATCTTTTCATCTTGCAGGCAGGATTCTTATGCATCCCGTTTCTGCGGCCCTTTCTGGTCTGAGGAGTTGCAGACGGTAGTTTTTAGTGGCTGAGGGCTTCAACATGTATGTGGTGGAGAGCAAAGGTGGTGCTATAGCATGTATGCTGCTGGCTCTCTTCTTCTTGGGCACTTGGCCTGCTATCCTTACTCTCCTTGAAAGGCGGGGAAGACTCCCTCAGCATACTTACCTTGATTATACGATGACAAATCTTCTGGCCGCTGTTATTATTGCTTTCACGTTTGGGGAGATTCGAAAGGGCACGCCGGAAGCCCCAAACTTTCTGGAGCAACTCTCTCAGGTGAGCTTGCTTTTCCATTTTAAGTTCTTTATCAACTGTTTGTTTCTTTTATCCACTGAAGCGTTTGTACTATTAGTGAGTTTTGTTCGAGATGGTTCTTGTCTAGTTGAAGCCGTTTTTAGGGTGTTGATGCGGTAGTTAGATGTAAAACTACAGGTTTGCTATTTTCTGTGGAAAAGTTTGAGTCAGGATGACCATTTTTCGGTTACTGGAGGAACCTTGGAAGATAGTTGCTCACTGATTACGCTACTCATATTTCTCCATTACCGTGTCTGAGTGTTAATAAGCGCCCGTTAAGACACTGTTTCTTCATGAATGAGTCGAGCGCTAATTCATCCGAGCTAACCTTTCGCTACTCGCAGAGTTTTCTTACTGCTTTGCTTGCTGGGCCTGGTCACACCTATCTCCTGATATATTGCAGGACAACTTCCCATCAGTGATGTTCGCGATGATAGGAGGAATAGTCCTCAGCCTCGGTAACCTGTCAACACAGTATGCATGGGCCTTGGTTGGTTTATCTGTGACAGAAGTTGTCACTTCTAGCATTACAGTCGTTATAGGTCTCTCTCCGTTAATTATCTCCACTCCCTTTTATGTCCGAGTGAATAACCAGATGTAACCATATGAATGCTGTGTCCTTTGATTGATTCGCCTTGCTTGTCGTTGCTCTTTTAACAGGAACGACCATGAATTACTTTCTAGATGACAAAATTAACAAAGCAGAGATCCTCTTCCCTGGAGTCGGTTGCTTCTTAGTAGCCGTTTGTCTCGGCTCTGCTGTCCATGCATCAAATGCAGCTGACAATCGAGCAAAGCTCAGTAGTCTTCCGAAAAATAATGAACTTATGGCTGGGAACGGGTACAGCCTTTTCTTGTCGAGGAGCTTCTTCAGTTTCTGACATTCCATTAAATATCTTTAGCTTCAGCGAGAACCGATACATAATTTGCTCGGATGCAGAGCTCTAAGATGTCGGGATGCTTTTGACCTTGCAATCCATGGTGCTAAAATAACCTTACTTTCTATTTTCGTACAGGATTGCGCCCTCATCGAGCAGAGCAGATGCGAGTGAAGGTACAAGAACATCGGGATTTTTGTCTACCATTACCGTTTTCATGCTTTCTTTTTCGGCAACCTCTTGAGTAGTACTGAAACCATGCAGGTGGATTTAAAGATGTCGAGAATGGAAGTCGACCGGAAGAGAGAGTGAAAGCAGGCACTGCAGATTTCCTCGTGCAACTCGAGAAAAGGAGGGCAATTAAGGTCAGTGATTGTCTCCAGCAGCTCGTGGTTTTTTTTTTTTTCCTTTTTTTCTCAGCAGCTTCGTGTTTTCCTGTTTCATTGCCTGTGACATGAAGTTGAATAGGCATTGCTCCAGTCCTGGAAATGCTTAACAAATAGTTCTTTTCTCTTCCTTTTCACCATCTCTCAAGCAGAGAAGAATGGTAAAGCGAGAAGGAGAAAACTTCCAAATAAATCCAAACCAGAGCGAGCCCTTTTGTGAATCCTACTCCTATCATTTTGGCAGGTCATCATGAAAATGCGCATTTTGATTTTACTTGCAGGTGTTTGGTAAGAGCACCATGATTGGGCTCGTGATAACTTTCTTCGCCGGACTTTGCTTCTCCCTCTTCTCACCCGCATTTAACCTGGCCACAAACGATCAGTGGCATACTCTGAAGAGAGGGGTCCCTCACCTTTCTGTTCACACTGCTTTCTTCTATTTCTCGGTGTCTTGCTTTTTCGTCGCCCTCGTTCTGAACATCAGTTTCCTCTATCGCCCGGTGCTGAACCTTCCGAAAACGACCTTCAAGGCTTACCTCAACGACTGGAATGGAAGAGGGTGGGCCCTCTTGGCAGGTCTTCTGTGCGGGTTTGGGAATGGCCTCCAGTTCATGGGCGGCCAGGCTGCAGGATACGCAGCGGCAGATGCTGTTCAGGTAAATCAAAGTTCGAAGATACAAGATGATAATGCAGTCTTCCGAGAAAACGTTTGCCAGAAAAGTTTTTGAACTTGTCAAAAGAACAAATGATTCAATAATGTCTCCGGTTGGTTGCTGCTGCATTCCGATATTTGATGATGTCCAAACCATCAAAATATCTGATTCTTCACTTCGTCTCTGCATTGACGTTTGGTTTCTGTAAAGGCTAAGTTTCTCATTTCTCGAATAATGCGCAGCAGAACGATGAGAATTGCAGCGAATTTCAGTTGCATTTAAAACACGAGAGCAGCTGCAGAATTTCACTATCTGTCTGAGCGTTGGTCTGTTCACCTAAGAATGATGATAACTGTGCAGGCATTACCATTGGTCAGCACATTCTGGGCCGTACTCATATTCGGAGAGTATCGGAAATCATCAAGGAGGACTTATGTCTTGCTCATTGGGATGCTGTCTATGTTTATCGTGGCCGTTGGAGTTCTAATGGCATCATCGGGACACCGGAAATGACCGCAGGGCAGTATGCTGAAACTGGAATTCCTCTTGAGGCATATGTAACTGAAACCCCAGAAATCTCCAAATTGGAGATAAAAACAAGGCAAAGGAATTCTTCCCATATGCTTGCATGACTGAACTTGAATTCTCGATAGCTGTACATTCAGAAAGTTCGGGGAAGAACGAATACAGAGTACAGCATAAGTTTATTTCAGCTGCCTTTTTTGGATAAGTTACCCAACCGTTCCTGCCCAAGAACGTTTCATGTAAAGATCCTATTATTACAATGAAAGAAACTCAGTAATCCTGAGTGTGCAATCACGTTTAGACCAAACATTGCAATACATATCTCTGCACTCAAGTTTCGTCAGAATGACTTCCATTCTTTCCAGCATAGTTTCCTAAAGTGTGAATCTGATCCAGACCTTGCATATGCTCTGATCTTCTCCAAAAGGATAGTCAGTTCTTTAGTCTCTGTTTAAGATGTTTCGGAATCAGTGAGTTTCTCCTCGAACATATCATTAAAAGAGTGGCTAGTCAATCTTTTCATCTAGAGACCGGGAGCTCCAATGGGCCCTCCATATGATTGAGGGCGACAGAAGGCGATCTGTGTTCCAACCTGATGACTTCAACTGCAATATTGGTAAACCTTGTTACAGACAGGCTCGAGCTGTTCCGTGTATATAAACTTCATGTCCAGGTATAAGCAGACAGAAATTACCTCTTGAAGGAAGTCTCTGTAATTTTTATCCATCCATGATTGGCTCTCTGAGCACCCAGAACTGTGATCCATTTTTAAATGTCCTTCCACAAGCGCATGAATGAATGATTGCAAGATATCAGAAGCTGTGCCATCTCTATGCATGATGATGCTGATGTTTCCTTTCCTTTCCACTAGAAGATATCTCCCTATGAGAAGACCAAAAGGGAAAAACAGTAAGAGCCCCTAAATCTTTTCTATAGAGATTATATATCAGTTATATCACCAGTAATGCAAGACAAGAGTCTCACCTTTCTTTTGACGAGATTTGGCTGATTGCATCAGGTCCATTCTATTTTTAAAAAAAACTGAGGTTATGAAAGCGTAACACAAACGACCTCCTTGCATGATACTACATAGTTTGAACTTTTACACAATCCAATAGTGTAAGATATGCTGAGACAAAATATCAATCATCTTCAACAGGCAGAGAATTTGCAGCTTAATGAACAGCTGCAAGAGTTTAGTAGCAAATCCAAACTCACATTTCTTGCTCGTCAAGCAAAGAAATTCTTTCACCCAGCTTAATACTTCTATAGAGAACATTTGCATTCTTTGGCCTCCATGCAGCTATCCATGCAGGCAAAATATGCTCCATTTTAGAAACCTGTGCAGGAGAGAGAACTGCAAAAAATTCAGAGTAGCGGAGTCAAAATCAATGTGGGGGCAGACAAATTATATAAATAATCAGGGAAACATATAGCACTACATGAATATAGTAGTACATGGATTTGCCACAAAACAAGTAACTTCGAGAAAAAAAATAATTTTATCAAACAAAGTAAATGAACAGAAATTAAGATGTCACACCTTGTCCTGCTCTGATGAAATGCTGTAAAAGGATTGAGCTTCTCTCTGTATTTAGTGAAGTTAGTGCAAGACACTGAACAGCCTTGTAGTTTGCTGCATATGGAGAAAGAGAGGAGGAACACATTGAAGCAACTTATAAAAGAATACTTGCCACTTGGCTTGTAATCTGAATTAGGCTACCAAATTGCACAGCAAGCGCAGATCATTCAATTTCTCTCCCTCTTGTAATCTGAATTCTGCTACCAAATTGCACAGCACGCGTGGATTGTTCAATTTCTCTCTCTGATAAGTACTCATTTTCTCATTGTACTTCCCAGAAAGAGAGAAAACTATGTCACAGATTAGAATTAATTTCTTTAACTGTTGAAACCTTTTGGCAATAGGGAAAATTTTGACTTCAGTGTCATTCAATGTGATCCCATTGTTCACATCATAATTACCAAAGAGAACTAGCTGTAAAACGTCAGTATCAAGATGACTGCCTTCCTGCAATAAGTATTATGCATAGGAGCACAAGAGCAATATACATATATCCATGTGACAGAAAGCAATTGCCAGACTAATTTCATGTAATTCTAACCAATACAAGTACCATACCCATTTCAATGGGAATATGAAGTTCATTTTTCAATGCCAAATGTGATGATTAAACTTCTTGATGATAGTAAAAGATATTCATGGTTAATAGCAAT
The DNA here is from genome assembly GCA_900174645.1 of Sonneratia alba. NCBI lineage: Eukaryota > Viridiplantae > Streptophyta > Magnoliopsida > Myrtales > Lythraceae > Sonneratia > Sonneratia alba. Next base: position 1,185,977 of record FWPY01000040.1, read on the forward strand.
ATAGCTCTGATTTACTTCAACAGGCATTTATAGATCCAACATGCATAACAGACTTAGGGGAAAATGAATATAACAATTTCTAAAAAGACAAGCATATAGAAGTAAATATGCTCGTGATAATTAACGTCTTGATGGTAGTAAAAGATATTCATGTTTAATAACAATATAGCTCTGATTTACTTCAAGATGCATGACAGACTTAGGGGAGAATGAATAAAACAACTTCTAAAAAAACAAGCATATAGAAGTAAAAACGTGTATACTTGGACTTACCATACATATGAAAAATGGTAAGAGAAAGAAATGAGATCCAGATAAATATGGGGTGTCCTATAGTCACTTGAGCAAGAAGCATTCCAATGGCCATGCCAATCATAGTTGCTAATGTCTCTTGACTTCCTTCCTGCAGCATTCATATTGTGTGCAAGAAGAGATTGATGTGCAACTTATATCAGAAGTTTGAGAGTTCTAGAGAAATGCACTTTATACCTTAGCAGATATATCAGCAGCATTATTTTGAAGGGCAAAATGCTGTGTCAAAGCAGCTCTTGTCGCTCCACTGGCAACACCAGCTAATCAGGTCAAAGTGCAAACATGCCATCAAGAATAGAATATCAAGGTTCTATTTCAAATGCACAGAAAATATAGCAGACAGCAAATGCACAAACACTTCTGCAACTAAGATAACTTTCAGGAAGGGATATCATAAAGGCACTCTTGTAGTTTAATTTACTGATGGAGACTTATAACTTTAATTTTCCCAGTGGCAGGGTGAGTGGCAGCACCTGGCAAGCTAAGCAGACTGTCATCATACAAATAGGACAAATAATAACAATATTTCTTCTGCATGAAGCTAATATAAAAAATATTGGATAAAAAACCCAGGCACTAGCAGTCACCAATGGCCAAGCTTGAGCCATGTAGACTGCAGCCATGCCACACCAACAAAATCCAGACGGATAAGTGCTTACTAAAACGAGCAAAGGTCTTTGTCTTTTAAATTTTAGGCGATTTATGCAATTTCCCCTAAAAAGATGCATTCTTTAAAAAATTGTTATTCCATTCTGGTGTTTTAGTTATACAGCACCCTCATTGTTTTATGATAGCATGTATGCCATCATAACAAACTCAGTGAAAAATGGAAATACCACTACCAATTGAAAATGAGAAAATTGTTCCAGGAGAAAACTTACTGAACGATCTTGATAGACTTCCTAAACAAACAACAAAAACAAAGACTGAAGGGTACAAAGGAGAAACAAGATCCATCAACATCCCTGCAAACAATAACAAATTACCATCACATTGTAAGCATTAAAACCAAAAACTATTTTATGATGTAACAGAATCTAGAATGTAACAAAAGATGGAACAAGAATGCTAGTGAACGAAGAAATAGGGAGCTCATGAAGATTTCCTTTTGATATACAGAGACCAAAAGAAGTTACCACACTCTTTAATGCAGATGAATTTTAAGAAGTATCTGGCTTTCTACTATCTAAGGACCCAAACTTTTGTTGTTCAAAACATCTGTCCAAGAAAATGCAGAATTTAAGGATATGTATGGTATAAAAGACTGACAATGATATAAGATGGAACCATCGTACAAGATCCACTTCATTTTGTATATAAATTTTGTTATGCAATGTGAGACTGATCCAGACACAGAAAAAGGGATTTTAACTGAGTTTCTCTCAGGTAAGAGAACGGACGATGGCATACCAAGATCATTCATGAGATCAGCAACAAGCCGCCACATTTTTGCATTGCTATCTAAATTAGAACCCTGAAAAATGGAACATAATAAGTAATTAAAGTACAAGCCCCGAGTGCTTCTTAAATTTTCAAACTTTTAGACATTAACCTCTAATACACTCTCGATTTGACAACCTTAATCAAGAATTCACTACTGTTAAAGAATTTTCCAAGCTTAACCCTCAACTATTTCCCACCTTAGGTTCCTCCTTCCTAGGACTTCGGATGATCTCGATCATGAAAACAGCGAAAAGGCTTTGATTTTGTATATAAACCATATGTAATCGTTTTGATACAATGGAATTACTTTACTTACCAAAAAGAAAAAGGAAAAGAAAGGGAGAAGCCCAACCTGATAGAATGTGAAAAGAATTCCACCAACCATGCCAGTTAAATCTCTTAGAAACCACTGTCAAAATAATAATGTAGTCTGAGCCAAATTCCCAATATGGCACAGGTTCACATGATAAAAGTTAGGAGAGCTCAAGATGTCATCGATTACCACCTGAAATGTAGCACCAATTACTGTAGCCGATTTTTCCCCAACCCCAATGGCACTCAAGAGAGCCTTACAGGTGTCAACAACAGACATCAGTCAACAAAATTTGTACAGGTGATGAATGGATGCTCAAATTCTCAGACAACAGAGTTACCTGTGTAGACAGCATGGTCCTAATGTAAGTTGAAAGGCCCTAAGAAAAGGATGCAAATCAAGTTTGAGCGATTAAAATGCCTTCCAAAGTCTATCAAATAGACTGGGAAGCTCATAGCCCCACAAGAAAAACAGACCGACACTCCATGTTACCTGCAATGAGTCCCACACTTGGAAAGGGACGTAATCAGGTGTTACACTGCTAGGAAAACCCTATATTCAGATGAAAAATCAAACAATTTTCAGCCAAAAAAAATGTTGGATTTCCATCGCCGTGAAAAACGAACAAACACCAGGACCCAGATGGGAGGGAGATTCACCTCAGGGACGAATGCTTCAAGAACCCGTCTCCAGACATGGTTGAAACGATTACCGCACCTGTAAACAAGATTAAAAAGGGTCGCCCCAAATATAATGAGGCCTTAATTCATATGGTTGATCACAATATGTAGTGAACGAGTGCACCCAAATAAGTGACCTCTGAATGGAGAGAGAAGGGGCAGCCGTGATGATCGCGGTTCTTGAAAGCTTAGTAGAAGCTGATCCGTTCCATTCTTCGAGAACAATGGCATCGTTGTCAGGATTGAATCTCGATGATGGTGAATCTAAGAGTCCCCTCCTCTCAGAATCCGCCATGGAAGATGAATTCCTTCAAGCAGATTCACGGTGCAGAGGCTTACAGCCCAACGGTCAGCGGAGTGGACTACTGCTAGCTCATCAGTAAAATGGGTCTGTTAATCGACACCGGCGCTCCGTAGTCTTGAAGTGGGAAGAAAAGGACTCCCGCGAAGTCAAGCTTTTGCAATTTGTGTTAGTATTTTTTCTCGAATTTGCTGGAATTTCTGGTTCTTTTTTCCTCCTTAATATAAGGAAAAATTATGGAATTATAAAAGTAGTAATTTTATAAAAAAAAATAAGGATTTAATTATTAAATTGAAAATAATATTATCATATCAAATTCTATTTCGAGCAGCGAAGGTCAGGTTGTTTTAATTATACTAATTAGTATAAGAGCATCATCGTATAAGACTTTTCCCTTCCTTTTTTTTTTTTTTTCTTATCTTTCGCAGTAGGGCGATCTTGATTAGTACCATGGGATTATCTGATCTCCTGGCTTCTCATGAGCGAACACGGGCCAGCTTGTGGTACGCCGTGGGCCCCTATACTCGATAGAGCAAACTGATGTTCTCGACCCATTCTGCTCTTCCTTTTGGAAGAGATTGATATCTTGTGGTGGTGGTGGTGGTGGCGGCGGGGGCTTGCGAGTTGTGATCCCAACATTCCATGGTGTGGCCTATATATGTGCCTGGCTAGACACATTCAAGACGAAAGACTTTACGACGATCCATGTTCCCAGGAACAGGAGGACAATCCCCTTACGACCATACAGTTCAGGAAGTACAAATAAGGAAGGATCTTGCTTCTTTGTTTGAATTCTCCCTTAGCTGTCTTCTTGCTGCTGTTCATCAGTATCGAAGTTCGTTCTTGTCAGCGGTTGAAGAGAAATTCGTGCTCAAGTCTCTCCCGGGCGCTATTCCAAAAGGTGAAGAGAACATTGCTCATCACTGTCTTGTGGACGAATTGGTCGATTCTTGTCCTACGTGTCCAAACGCAGGAGCTTGTGCTCTGTTCCGGGTATCCAATACTCGATAAAAATCTGAGAGACCTCAGATATCGGGTATTGGAGGCGAGGAAGGATGGTTGAAGTCCCCGGGACAAACCAGGAGAGAGGTCATTGTAGGTTCGGTTAGAGTCCAGGTCCCGTGGCTTACTGTCAACATCAGTGATGCTTGAGCATGGATTTATGGATCGTCGCAGCAGCCACTGGTGCTGGGTACATAGCAAAGCACTGGCAGCAAAATCTCCTATCCCGGGAAAAGGACGACTCCTCTGATTCTTTGGAGTCTGCAACTCGTGGGCAGCATCAATTTGTGAACGTATTCCAGCAGATACGGGAGCAGACCGACCCTTTACGCCGATTGTCCAATAGAAGAGCTGACAGATTGGACGATCTCCTGGGTAAGAATTTTCAGGAGCTGATTCGCTATCCACTGGATGATGACAGGCAGCGAGGAGATGCAATAACTGGCAGTTCTTATGACTACAAAAATGTACTTCCACTAGACAGGTTGGAGCAATCCGCTGCTACAGAAGACAAACATCATGGAGAATTCTGGGGCAGTTTTGATCGAAAGCCCGAGTTTGGTGATGGGTACTGCAGTAGGCTCAATAGGAATTACAGACATTCTAAGATGATGCCCCATCTATATTCGCTCCAGCAATTCGACCCACTGATTCCTACTGAGAGTTTCCTCGCCAATCAGTTCCACAACAGACATAGCGAGATTGAGAAGGACGACGCCTTTAGCTTGTACCATTTGCCCCGTGAATCGGCACTCAGACCTCTGCTGGTCACTGATGGAACCCGAGTAATAAACAGAACCAGCAGTGACCTTGAGATGGTGGAGATGAAGAATCGGGGAGGACTTCCAAAGACCATAGGGGCGAATCTGCCGATGAGATCAGTTCAAAATGCCGACAAAGTGAGCTCTACAAACCCGAGCATTTCTGGTGATAGGACACCTGACAGATTGATGAGTTCAACAGGTTGAATCTGTTTCTCTGTCAATAGAATGAAATTGTTTGACTTATCCTTTCACAATATTATGTCTCTTCGTGACATGATTCATAATTTATATGTTACACAATCCTTTCACGCACAAACTGGTTAGTTGAATACATAAAATCAATGGATAGTTTCATGTGCATAGATCCAACAATTATTTCGTTGATACTATCAGGGTCGTCTAATGGAGAACTCTTCTTCCTCGGGCTAACCACTGGGATGATGTCTAGCATCGTCGCAAGCAGGAGACAAGTGGACCGGTTAAGTGAAAAACTGAAGCAGGCCAAGAACTTGGTCAAGGACTTGCAGGAGGAGGTTGAGATGAAGGATCAGTTGACCATCCAGGAGATCGATTGGAAGGCTTCTTCCAGTGAAAGTTCGGGAACTACGAACGAGACGCCAAAAGGGAGAAGCTCCTCTCGCTGTGATCAGCACGAGACAAAACCAGACATGGAGAAGTCCGAGGCAATGAGTAAGATCGAGGCGGAGCTTGAGGCTGAGCTCGAGAGGTTGGAGCTGAACATGAGAACGACCAGTTTGGACAACATTTTCGAGTTTGTTGAGGTAGCTATGTTTTCAAGGAGAGCATAAGACCCCGAGAATTTTTCCCAGGTTGCCAAAATCCAAGTGACAATCGTATTATATAACGATTTATGCTGCTATTTTCAGTTGGATCCAGACTTTGAGATCGACATTGTTTGTGAAGACCCGAATCTGGAGAAGCTCGATGCACAACAGCTTGGAGCTTCATCGAACTCTGACCGAGACGACTCCAAAGCCTCAGATGATCTCCCTGAGGCACCAAACTTTGCTGTGTCTCCTCGTGAGCTAACTCTGCGCCTCCACGAGGTCATCGAGTCGAGGCTCAAAGCACGGATCCTCGAACTGGAGGCGGAGCTCGAGGGTACTCAGAGGACGCTTTCTACCCTACCCAGGAGCACCAGAATGGCCTCAACCGGTGAGCTCGATGGTCCGTGGAACAGAGCGAGCCTGAGTACGATCAATGAGAGCAATGGATCGAGCATCCCTTCCCTGTGAACCTGTCACAAGTCCTAGTCCGAGCCGTGAAAACCCGGCAATTATTATGTGAGCCCACGGGCTTGGGCCCGAGGAGAGCCCGCCCATTCAGCTGGCCCATCAGCCCGTCCACTTCTCCTTACTCTCCTCCCCCCCTGTCGTCGTCATTTTCAGTTTCCTCCCCCCCCCCCCCTGCCACGCGAGAGAGAAGAGAGAAATTAGGGTTTCGCTAGGGTTCCGATTTCCCGTCCTCGTTTCCGTTCCATCCGCCATCGTAGGAGGCGATTGAGCTTAGAGGAGAGGACCTTCTACGGACAAGACTTGGTTTCTAGACTCCACTGCCCTACTGTCGACTTCGGGCGTCGAGGTGAGAATCTCAGTTACTCGAACCCTCCTTAGGTTGTTACTAAGTTACTGTCTGGGAATCGCTATGACTGAAATCTATGTGTTATTGCCGGAAGGTTGAGTTTCTTTAGCTGTTAGGGCTTGGGTTGATGTCAGTCAAGGGTGGAGAGAGTGTGTGCTATTAGTGCGGTTTGGTTCGTTTCTGCTGAAGGGCTCGTTGTTTTTCCTGTGTTGCTGGGAGTAGACGCTGGTGAAGGGAGAAGGAAATCACCACTGGATGAGACGAAACGGAGTAACCCTTCTCTTTAGATCAGTCGGTAGAACAGCCCTATACCCTCTCAAATCCTTAAAAGTTTTCCCTTAACTCACCAAAATACCATTTACTTGAATATGGTAGGTGAGGATAAATTACTAATGCGTTTGTGTATATTGACCTCCTTGTGGGTGATATGATAGGTGCTGAAGAGAATTGGGATTAACACCTAGAGGATCCTGCCTTGTGAATTGGTCGACAAAGGGGTTGTGAGTACATTCTTCCATTGTGGAATGATCTGTTCGTGTTTTGGTTTATAGCAGTTATGATCGAGAATTTAGTAGCTGGTAGATATCTGTGTGATACCGGTAGTGAGCATGCATTCATTCATTCATTTTGCATATTGCTTGTGCTTGTATATAACCATGGTGACCGCTAAGCCGGCGGAATAGAAATGGGCCTTACTGATTCTGCCACGGGTTCCCGGCGGGATATAAGCATGGGATATGAGTGACATTGGCTCTGTGACCCCAGTGGAATATGTGAGTTGACTCCCCTCGGACCCTGTCGGGAAAAACAAAGACCAGAGAGGAGAGGTAAGAAAAAGAGAAAAACTTGAGTGCGACGGGTCCACTCTTACCGCCAGAGGTTAATAGGCGCCCCCCCCCCCCGCGTGCGTGCGAAGGGAAGGGCACGGAAAGGAGAATTTTATGAGATTGATTGAGGTGCGGGGTCACGGTACCGTTTGGGGAGAGGAGGAGTATCGGTACCGTCCTAACTCTGTCGCAGAGGTAATGCGACCCCATAGTTATTGTTTGACATGCTTGTTACATGCATTGCATTAGGTGGGTCGTGTGAAGTTGGCCAAGGTGCCAACGACCCCATGTCCATGGTTGATAAATTGTGTAAGTTGATATAGTCGTGTAAGAACGTATATGTGAGCCCTATGTTATTCCACTCTAGAATTTTGTATTCACTGAGTTGCAGCTCACACTCTTTGCAAATTTGTTTTCCACAGATAGAGGAGACACTCAGCCGTGTGGAGCCGCCCAGATAGGTTCGGGGATCAACTAGGATAAGTGTATTTGATAGGGTATGTATAGAAGTCCTGTATAGTGTGATCACATATCACGACCTGAATATCTGGTGGTTGAAAACTGTTGTTTGGGAAATGGTCGTGGATGGGTGTGGCTGGATTTGGCGTGTTGAACTGATTTATAGCAGGTTTTGCATTTTCTGATTAGCCCTAAGTACTGGGGAAACTCTGCCGAATTTTCGGGGTCGTGACATATTACTGAATTACGATAAGTTTTCTAACCATAAATAATTATTATTAACAAAAGTAATTTAATTGGTACTTGTCGACCGTAAATTCTAAATTACTGCCGCCATTAATGAATGACCGTTACAGGGAGTAACCGGAAGTAGCATATGTACGCGTGGCGATATATAAATTCGTATTCTGCTCCATCAACCTTACTCTCTCTCTCTCTCTCTCGCCCCCACTGTGGACTCCCTCGTCCTCTCTCTTGAGAATCTCACTCGAGATCTAAGCGGAGGAGCCGCTCAGGTAGCGTCTCTGGGAACTCAATCCCTAGATCTCTGCGGTTTCGCGACTCTGTAGCTTCTGATTCAAGGTTTTAGGGGGCAGATGTGCTGTTCATTTCTTCAGTTCTGTGCTTGATTTGATGTTTCCTCTGCTATTCTTGCTGAATCCGAGTGGCGGCAGCTTAAAGGATTAGTGTAGTGACTCGCATTCCTCTCGTTCTACTTAGATCTGTTCTCGGTCGCCGTTTCGACTTCTTTAATAAGAGATGAGAACGTCCTGTGTTGATAGCCGTTATCCCTTCCGTCGGGGACTTCCGAGTAGTTCCCCATAGGTAAATTTGCTCTGTCTTGATGAGGGCCGTGAAAATAAGGTTAGAGGTTTGAAAGATGAAGTACAAGACTGGCTTATATAGAGTGATTGAGTATTCTTAACTGGTTGAAACTTGAATGGTAATCACTCGTTGAAAGTTGCTTGCAGTAGTTAATCCAAATTTCGTTGTACTACTGCATCAATGCAATAGAGAGTCACGAGTGTGTTTTGTCACCCTTTGAACTGTTCTAGAATAGATTCCCTGGCCCTTACAAATGACTGAGTGACTTGTGAATCTCATGGAAGACGAAGCAATGTCCCAGATGCAAGTCTGGATCGTAGTCAACCCTAGCATCCAGACACTAAGTGAAGAGAATCTTGGATGCAGCTTGAAGTTTGTAGGGTCCCTTTAAATTCTTACTCAAGTTGGCTTTTAGACCTTTCTAATACAATGAATACTGCTATACTGCTATTCATGCCTCGTAAAGGTATGCAGATTCAAGCTTCAGTGAATTTATAATGCAAATTGAGTGAAATTCTGCCTTTCCAAGTAAGTTTTGTAAAATTTAGGGAAAAAATGGGAAAAGAATGTCTGCCTCTTTACTTCCCATTGAAGTCTAACTGGGGTCAATTTGCAATACTTGCCACGATATTCAGGACTGCATTCTTCGGCTGAGCCTATTGGCGTATTTTGTCGCATATTTTGCTTTGTTGGATCAAAATTCCATTTTACAATTAAAAAAAATCATGTCCAGAGAGTTTTTACTTGAACAAACGGCCTTATACAAAACCAAGGTTCAGTCAGCAAGATTTGCATGGACCTAATTGTCTGTTGGTATCATTTGTTATGACATTAATTTTATGGATTGAAACCATTTTTGACACCATCTTAAATGTTAAGAATATGCAATTTATTATATTTAACTGTTGGTGCTGCTGTTACTTTATTAGGCTTTTAATTTGTTAATCTTCTGGCGACCTTGTTTCCCCAGTTGAATGATTGAATTTGGCATTTATGCTTGGATCATATTGGCTTCTACCTTTTTATTATGCATTTGTGTTTATTTTTCACTTTCTTTTTTTCGCTTGGAAGAAGTTGGCAGTATGGGTCGGGGAGTCAGTTGTGGTGGGGGGCAGAGTTCGCTGGGCTATCTGTTTGGGAGTGGCCAGGCTCCCAAAGCAGCTCCAAACAATCCCCGGACTTTTCCAACTGAAGCAGAAGCTATGCCTTCTCCAAAACCAGCTGCTTTGCCCGTAGATATTCCCAAGGATATTCCTGCTGGTATCCTCAGCAGCTCCACCAACAACCACATGAGGGCTGATGGACAGAATGCTGGCAACTTCATCACGGTATTGCTTTGTCTCCTTTTGATGTAGACACGATTATAACCATTATTTAGCGTAATTGCAGAAGTCAATTCTTCCAAGTTGGCCCTTCTCTAAACGCTTTTGCTTCTATACATCAAGAACAAGTGATTTTGTGAATCTTTTGAAAGGAAGGTAGTTGTTTGATATGAATCTTGAACATAGCATAAAGAGAAGAAAAGCAGTGAATTTAGTGAATCTGCTGAATTGAGAGATCCTTTTAGGAGCACGTCTTGTTTTAAGTTTTAAGGAATGAGAAGATCTTTTGAAATGGAAATCTCATACATAACGGTCACTTTTCATATAGCAATCAACCACCCAACACTTTTTTTTTTTTTGGGATTAAAATGGAAATGCATTCGAAGAAATTATTCCAGCACAGAGTCTTCTTGGAGTGTATCCTCTCCTACGAGCCTAGGTAAGTAAACCCCTGAGTAGCCTGAGGACAAAATGGGATTGATATCCCTTATAGGTGAAGACTAAATAACGCAAACGTCATCTACATCTAATTGATCCCTAGCATGCTTAGCCAGAGAGTCTGCTGCCCTATTTGCCTCACAATAGATATGTGCAGCACAGATCCCCCTAAGCTCCTTGCATATGTTCCTGCAATCCTTTTCAAGTCCCTAAATTTATTATTCATTTAAGTTTGCAAGCCATTTCGCATTCGATGAAGGAATCCTTTTCTGGTGCAGGACCGACCTTCAACAAAGGTCCACGCTGAACCTGGTGGTGGATCATCTCTGGGTTATCTCTTCGGTGGAGGTGGTAAGTGAATTGGAAGTCATCACTTCATCTCCCAACATCGGAGGTATTATTACTATGTGATCAGCATTCTACTCAAGACCATAACTTCAAATTTCATCTGAACATACTAAAAGCACTCCAAGATGTGCATTATATAGAACTGACAAACCATTGGAATTTCTTTTCTTTTGATGCATAGACAGCTATTGCGTTCCTTTGTAACCTTGTGACATAAGTTGTGACTTAGCGCAATGTCTATGATTTGAGCTCTGCCACATCCTATTTTCTTGATTCTCTCTCGCAGCAGTCTGTATTACTTGCACCTTATATATCTTTATATTTCTCGAGTATCTGAACCAAAGATCTGTGTGTGCGTGTGTGTGTGTGGCAAGAGTAAAGAGGAAGAGGGATGATGCCGCATTTGTTGTTACTAATCGGCAAAAGAAGGTATATTAAAGAGAGGTAAACCGCCTTATCTTGAAAGCTGGAGATGGAGAAGTGCAGATATTTTTCTAGGGGTATGATGTTTCTAGGTCAGGACAAGTCACTTAAAGATATGCTACGACATTATGGTCACGATACTCCCTCCCAGAGGCATAATTGTCATGCTTTTCTTCGATAGTGACTGAAGGGGCTGTATCTGGGGCTCATTCCCTATCCCCTCAGAGGAAGAAAGACGTCTGCAACTCATCTGGGGACCAAATGTTTGTAGCCAGTTGCTGGTTTCGTCTGTTGTCCTTCTACTTTATTTGATGCGCGATTGCATGCATGCCTCTTGGCTCTCTCTGTCAATTCTCGAGCACAGAAGAGAGAGCCCGTCATAGTCTCGCTTGCGTGTGGGATCCACTCCAATTGACAGCTGCAGTCGATGATGAGGTCATTTCAGGTCAAGATCCCGTACTTAATCGGATATAAAACATGTTAATGGATGTCCAGAATGGATGCCAAGTGAAGAAGCGAATGGAAATGAACAAGAGTCGAAGATCGACTGCGGGAATGGTTCATTTTCTGGGCAGGGCCTCAAGGGTAGCCATCGTGCCCCCATTAATACGCTGCCCCTTTTGATCCGACATTTGCCCCAATCAGCGGTGCACAGTGTTGCACTCTTACTTACTGCCCCTCAAAATTTGAAAGAGACTTCTCATTTCTTATTGATAAATGTATATAGATTCCCAACTTCATTTATCGTAAAATAAATTTTCGGATTTTGTTGAACCAACCCTAGATTTTAGCCAATTGAGAGTCCCACTCAACCCTCCCAATTTCCAGCTTTACCAAACAGCCTACCCCACCATGAGATTTTGGTCTTCTCTAGTATGAGAGAAGTCTCCGGTCAATTTATAAGCGCATTCCGATAACATAGAGACCAGACCAGAACTTCTGCACTAATCTGATCGGTATAAGATAATCCGGTTGTTATCTGCCTCGACAAGTTATTACAATTATGGACAAAAAATTTTCTACTGTCAGCAACCATTCATAGTAGCGGTACAGCGTTTGCATCGATTGCACTTGTATCCAATCATAGCCACTAATATCGCCCTCTCTCTTGGACACTTGCGAAGCTAAGAATGAGAGCAACCCAAAAAAAAAAAAATCCATGTGACTATTCATGGTGTCACCGGCGAAGAAAATGGGATTGGTGGGCGACGTATGAAAGGGGAGTGTATAGCAGACCCCACCAGGTGATCGATCGTTGTCTCCGACGAAGTGTCCGTGGTTGCAATTTCAAAGTGTTGATTTTCCATGCCCTCACAGACGTTTATCGCTTGGCTTGACTTGACTTGGAAGTGCTTGCATTTGCATCTCCTTGACGCTGAGATAAAGTTTCTAGACGATAATGATTTTATCAACTAACTTGAAATAAAAATTAAAAACAAAGGAGGACATTGCCCACTTCAGACATGCTCTGGGCCGAGTCTCCCATGTAAAAAGCATAGGTACTGCCTCGACACGTAGTACGCATGTCCTGATGCCGAATTCAGCCGCGGTGATCTATCATCAATGCTTGGCGGGCTTTATCAACTGTTTGATGATGTGCCTCATGATGCGATTATATACCTGCCACCTAATTCGGCCGAATGCGCTAGCTGTGGAAATCTAAGAAACCCAACAAGAGGTTTGGGTCACCTGTCTCTTTGCACTTTCAGCAGCATACAACTGAAGTGTCATGCCATCGAAGTAGTGATTGGATTGGATGCCTTCACAGATGGATACCCGACTTCCTCCCTGATGTGTGTTGTTCATCGGTTACTTTCAATGGTGGGGTGGGGTGGGGTGCGGGGTGGGTGTGTGGAGGGGAAGGTTTGGAAGAAGATACTGAAAAACTAATGATACCTCTCGGAGGAGGATAAAAATCTGAACGTTGAAAACACCTTTCAGATCTGCGCAAAGAAAAAGAAAATAAAAAAATCTAATCAACGGCAAATGAAGTTATGAGCATTAACAACTCAAATCTAATGCTGGTTTTATTATTCAACATTTGGTAGTTTATTCATATTTATGCTGTTGATCTTTTATCTGGAATTTTTTGAGCTTATCCATATTTTTATTAAGTAAAGTTGATGTGACATTTTACAAATAAAAACTTATTCCTGAATCAAAGATGTGTTTACGAGAGGTCAGGTGGGAAAATGATAAAAGGAGAAAAGTCCTCGAATGAATGGGGGGAGAGAGAGGGAGAGAGAGAGAGAGAGAGGCAATGATGGAGCAGCTGCATGGGCAATGCCTACCACATCAGGTACGCCGGGGACCTCAGATGACGCAGCAGTAAATGGTCGGGGTCGAGCACCACCATCCCGATTTAGTAAGTACACATAGTAAAAGAAAAAATCCGAAAGGCTCTTGCTTTAAATGATTTCTCCGGTTTCGAAGCATATCATCATAAGATGCCATGAGAAATTTGCAAGGGTGTGAGATATACAAGGAGAGCAGAGGATTAGTTCTCCACTTGGGGAATTAAGCATGGAAAAGATGAAACAGAGCATCATAGACTACTCGGATGCACAGATCTCGTCCCACTGCCGGAGGAGGGGAGAATTGTCTGTCATCTCCGAGGATCTTTTGGGCCTGTCGGATTTCACCCATCTTCTCCTCCTCGGGCATGATTTTTCCATATTCTCTCTCTTAGTTCTCCTCTCTCCGTGGACCCGTTTTTATCCGTTTCCCTTAAAAAGCACGGAGAGAGAGAAAGGGAGAGAGCGCGTAGACGTGTGCGACTCGTTACCGTCATTGGCTACACGTGGAGCCATAAGAAGGTAGTAGGAGGGAAAGGAAGAAAATGGAAATGGAGAATTTTTTCCCCCCAAAGTTTTTTCCTTTTTGTTCATATCTGTGATGCATCGGTCTCTGAATGCATTACTTTGATCATTGCCACTGGGAGAAGAAACTTTGAGTCGTCTGTGTCTTGATCGTAAGCTTTTATTCCTTCTTGGGTGTCCCTTCAATTTGTGGGTTGCTGTTTCTTCTTATCCGTGCAGTTCTGTTGCTGTTCCTCGGATTGTTGGGACTTGCATGGTATGCCTCTTTTGCAGATCATTTTTAGCTCTGTGTAGTTTTAGGGCGACGCCGCAGTGAACTGCTAACTGGGTTTGTTTCTGATTTGGGCTTATCATTTCATGATTGTTGAACATTGATTTTGCATTTTTTTTAAAGAATTTGCTGAGGTTTAGTGCCTGTTTAGATGAAAGAGTTTTCGCAGTCAGTTCATGTTTTATGATCTGTGATGGTGGTTTGACTAATATATATAGATATATATATATATACGAGCATGGCTCATCACGGTTTGGATATGTGCTTCCGGGTCTGGTGAGGTGCTCCAATCCTGGTCGAGCTTGGGTTATTTCAGGGTCGTGGGAGTCTCCAAGACCTACAAAAATGTTGAATCTAGGCATTGTTGCCCGGATTGAACATCTGATACTTAAGTATATTGATAGCATGTAGAGAATGAGGAGAGGATGGAGAGGAAGAGCCAGAGAAGAAAAACTTCCCTCCCTTTTACCCACCAGACGTGGGTGTTTTATGGAGTCACAGGTCGGGTGACCCTTTGGGTGAGTCGAGTTGCGTTGGGCCAGAAGGCCCATAAGTACTGTCCGTATCAGTGTGTGTATATATATATATATATATATATATATTCATCACAAATTCATCCCTTGGTTTGCCACAGCTCAAATTGATCTAGGATAGCATGTTACAGTCTTTACAAATTGATATTCATTTCCCTATCATTCATAGTCAATGACTTGGTTCAAGAGGATATACTGCCTGGTAACGATTTTTAATTTTTACTTGTTTTTGGTCGGTTTAATTTAATTCATCGAATGATCAGCCTTTGCTTCGTTATGCTGGGTGGATTGGCGTTATTTTATTCATTGTTGTCTCAACCAAACTTGCCAAGCACTGTGTACTGTCGGCCTTTTTATGTCTTTAGGATGTTTGTGTCTCAATTCTAAATCTTGGCTTCAGGATTCTAGCCTGACGTTGTGGCTCAGATCAAGTTCTCATACAGGGAGGTATGGCTCTATCTGGGATGGCTCCAAAGGGGATTGGTGAACTGAGAATCCATGAAACTTTAGACGAGCTCAAAACAGATTTGGCAGATTACATTGCTGAGCTATCAGAAGCAACAGTGAAGGAACGCGGAGTCTTTTCTGTGGCTCTGTCTGGTGGTTCCCTCATCGATTTAATGGGGTATATATTAAATCTCCCTTCTCCTCACCATGCTTACTTTTCATTTTTTATGATTCTGGTTCTCCGTATGTCTAGAGTGGCCATAATGGACCATTCACAAGATTAAACTTGATTCCGAAAGCATGAGACTCTGTTTGCAGGAAGCTCTGTGGAGCTCCTTACAACAAAACTGTGGACTGGGCAAAATGGCATGTCTTTTGGGCAGACGAGAGGGTGGTGGCTAAGAGCCATCCTGATAGCAATTACAAGTTAGCAAAAGATGGGCTTTTCTCGAAGGTACCTAGCTTTTCACTTGACTATCAATCTTTAGTGAGAACCAATTCACTGTAAATGGAAGTTCGGTACCATTTGCACTTCGTTCATAGTTTGTCTGGAAGAACAAGCGCATGAAGAGTACCCTTCTGGCTGGGGACTTTTCTCTTAAAGCTGGGACCTTAGTTTTAAGACCTCAGGCTTATTTCTTCGCTTATTTCTTCAGTATCAGAAAAATTGTGCGATACATGTGAACTTTAAGGTGCTGCTTCATTACTAGAGACAGGGGTTGAGATTTCCAGGTTTATTTATCGAATATTCATGAGCTTGGTGTCAGCTTGTTCATGAGTCCTTTGTAAGATTCAAAAAGAAAAATGAGAGAGTCAGAGAATGAGAAGCATTATTATCTCTCACATTACCATCTCTTTATTGATTGATGTCGTATTCATATTTGCAGGTTCCTGTTATTCCTAGTCATGTGCACTCTATCAATGACAACCTGTCCTCAGAGAAGGCTGCTAATGAGTACGAGTTTGTGATTAGACAGCTAGTGAAGACTCGTGTGATCAGTGCATCCGAGGTTAGCGACTGTCCCAAGTTTGATCTCATCCTCCTTGGAGTAGGACCTGATGGTCACATTGCTTCTCTCTTCCCTGAACACACAACTCTCAATGAGAAAGATGAATGGGTCACTTTTATCACCAACTCACCTGAACCCCCGCCTGAGAGGATTACCTTCACACTGCCCGTCATAAATTCTGCATCAAATGTTGCCCTACTTGCAATGGGTGAGGACAAAGCGGAGGTTTTGCGGGCCATGGTCGATGATGATGTGGGGCCGGATTGCCCTTCACTGCCTGCAAAGATGGTTCAGCCAGGAAGTGGAAAGCTTGTTTGGTTCCTTGACAAGTCTGCTGCTTCGAAGCTTCAAGGTTCACCAATTTCTGGGTGAAGGTTGAGCTCTTCTTGGCTCAAAATAGTATAGTAGCTGTATCTACTAGAGAAACTCAAACCCGAGTAGTTTTCTCCCACCGAGTGGAAGCTACAAGAAAGTCGTTTGGGTTTGATTCTCCATCATGGCACATCATCCTTCTCGCCCCCTTTTTGTTGACTACCTGCAGGCATCCCTTTTGTAACAACTATGAGAGGCTTTATAAAAACATGGAATGCCATGCACAAACCTTTTTGGCCATCTTGTCATGTTAAAATCTCAATCCCTGGAAATTTCATGCTGAGCTTTCAGGACCACCTGATCATATCTCAGTGGTATCACCAGACAAGATAACACAAATCTAGGATAAATTTGCCATTGTAAAGCTTCAAACTTTTGCTATTTGCCATCGTAAAGCTTTCAAAATTTTTGCTGCAGCTATAACATTTATGAAGCCATATATCTACCAAGGTCGAATCACTGGGCTTCTTTACAGGGAAAAAGAAACGGTTCTACAATATTGAAGAACCAACTCACAGCCTCTAACGCCAGGTCCCAAAACTATCGCAGTTGAGTTGGGCATTGCCTTACCCTCTTCGCGTTCCTTCGGAAGGAATCATCTGGGTTCGTGTGAGAAGCTGCTGGTCTAAGACCCTACAGTCAATCGCGTCTTTCTAACCAGCCTTCTGAACTGTCACCATCCCCATGAGAGCCGTAATGTAGCGGCGGATAGAACATGAAGGTTTTGTCGCTAGAACTGTCGTTTTAACCCAAAATATGCCAACAAGCTTCCTATATTTATTCTTGAGAGGTATTGATAAGCTATTGGAAAGTTCATATATTTGGTGAGTCATCCATACAAAACTTTCTATTTGTCATTCTCATTGCCCCGAAAGAAGGTCAATTTGTTGCCGTACTGTGGGCTGAGTCCATCCCCTCTCCAACGCAATTTCAATTCAGTGTGTAAGTATTCAGCCAAAAAAGAATTAATCTGTACATAAAAAGCTGAACTTTAAGGTGATTCTGTTCACTAAGTCTCTTTTCTCCTCCGCTATTCTGTTCTTCCGGCACATATGCCATTCCTGGTCCATTATCTCGATGGATTGAAATGGGTTTCTTTAATTTGATTATCAGTTCCAGGGCATGGTGGAGCTTGTTTCAGCACGGGGATTTTGGAGCTTGACTCAGTGAGGAAATGTTTATTCAATGAAGCTGAATTAAAATTTGGCTTAGTTTAGTGAATTCGCTGTCATCAATTGCTTGACAGATGCTTGATAAAATGCATAAATGAGTTGCATTTCATGATCAGCCCTAATGCTATCGAGTCAGTATCACGATCTTTGACAAGCTGATATTGAATTTCTGTCGGACAGCATTGTTGCCCATTAAATGTTTGGGATTGCCCTGACTTGTTTCACGACTTGCTTAGATTGGATCACTTGAGATGATTGCAATATCAGTTTTGCTATCTTCCGTATGTTGCTTTGGAATCGAGAGCACGTTAATAGAAGTTATCACTTGTTAGTGTGAATGGAGGGGTTATGAAATTATCTTAGCCAGTTTTTCCTAGTAATTCGGGGAAGGTTGGGTTAAAGTCTGTTGTCTTCACCTTGAGGGCTGCATCTTTATCCTCATTGTTGCTTCTACAGCATTGACTTCCTACATACTAATTGCCTATTTGACTAGTCCACAACATTTTTAAGTCTCCGCCATTTCCATGGCCCTAATAATCATATCTTGCACTTTACAGGGAACAGTCACTTTTGTCGTGCATCAGGAGATAATACAGTACTAGGAATGAGTATATTCAAGCAGCTTCTACGTACCAAACATATGTATGGTGGTTCTTTGAAGTATCAAGCTGGTAATGCCATCACACTGGATCAAATTTGTGCTTTTTTGGTGAATGTATTTTGTCAATAGCTGAAAAGCCACAGGAACTGGCTTAAGTTTTTGAAAAGCAGGAACATAATTGTTGTTTCGCAGGAGATGCAGTAAGTCTTTGTTTTAATTTCAAGGGCACCATCTACCCTGAATGCAAACTAATAAATTCCTTATCTGGTGTCCTCTGTAGCTCATTGTTTTCTGGCTCAGCAGTCCTATACCAACACTGAAGTTTGTTCCCAGCAGCAGGAAGTTGTGATTGCACTTGGTAGCAATGTTGGAGATTGACTTCACAATTTCAAAGAACCTTTGCGACTAATGAATGTGACTGATCAGCCTCGATTCCTTAACTCCGCTGTTAGAAGGGTCACTGCTCTTGGTCCCCATGACTTATTACAGCAGCTCAAGGAGATTGAGAAAGACATGGGTCGAACTGCCGGAGTAAGGTACGGGCCCAGGCCCTATTGACTTGGATATCCTTTTTTATGGGAATTTCAGGATCTGCATGCTCAGGTACTCTCAACATCCCTTATGAGAGGATATGGGAGAGAACCTTTGTGATGGCCCTGTTGATCAATTTGCTGGGTTCAGACATTGATAATGACACAGTTGCCAGCTGGCACTCTCTATCAGTACATTCTGGTGGGCTCCATGAAGCATGGAAGAAGTTGGGTGGCGAATTCCTAATAGGAAAGGAAGATCTGAAGAGAGTATTACCTGTGGGGGATCAGCTTTGCGACTTGTCAGAGCAAATCTCAATCATGGGAATTCTGAACTTAACCCCAGACAGTTTTAGCCATGGGGGGATGTCTCAATCAGTAGAAGCTGCAATTTCACGTGTTCGGTCAATGATCATGAAAGGGGCAGATATAATTGATCTAGGAGCACAATCTACCAGGCCATTGGCAGCACTGATCTCTCCTCAGGAAGAATTGAAGTGCTCACTACCAGTCCTCGAAGCAGTTTTAGAGATGCCCGAGATGGAGGGAGAGCTTGTCTCTGTGGATACCTTTTACCCGGAAGTTGCTAGAGAAGCTGCAAAGAAGGGGACCCACATTGTGAAACATGTGTCGGCAGGAAAACTAGACGGTCAGATGTTCAAAACTGTGGCTGAACTCAAGGTTCCTTACATCGCTATGCGCATGAGACAGACCCTTCTACGAAGCAGAATGAAGAAAATTTGCAGTACCAGGATGGCTGCAAGGAGATCACATCAGAATTATACGCGGGAGTTGAGGAAGCGGAAGTCTCAGGCATACCAGCTTGGAGAATAATCATTGACCCGGGAATTGGGTTTTCAAAGAAGATCGAGCATATTATGGACATTCTGGTGCCATTACCGGCCATCCGGGAAGAACTTGCTCGGAAGAGATTGGCTGTGAATCGGGCCTTGGAGGAAGAGATTTCTTGGTGAGATTTGTCCAAAGGCACGTCGCAGTTGAGCATGATTCGGCGACTGTTGCTTCGGTCACGGCAGGGGTACTGGGCGGTGCAAACATTGTGAGGGTTCACAATGTCAGGGATAATCAAGATGCGGTGAAACTCTGCGACGCAATTGATTCTCTGTTTACGCTTAGGTTTTTCTTCTCTTCTTTGATAAGTAAATTTCCATTTCATTCGAAGTAAGTGAAATTTACATGTCTTAGGATCCTGAATTGTGCATATCACAACGATTACGGGTAAGGGAAAAATGCCCAGATTAACAACAGACTGCGTCCACCCGGAAATATGAAAAGAACAGACACACTGCAGAATCTCCACTCATCAGCATGCTTACTCTCTTCGTGTAACAGAGCTGGTGCTGCAGAATAGGATCATCCATGTTAATCGTTACGGTCGTCCGTTCATTACACGAGGCACGAACTGAAAGCAGATGATCTTCTCCAGAGATAACACAGTAGTCACAGTCACAAATCGATGGTTTAAATTAAGACAGCGTAATCCATCAGGTTCTCTCGATCCCCTTCAGCAGGGATGAGCATAATTCACAATCGAGATCGAAACACAGGCACTTCAGCGTTTGTCGTCTTCGTTGTCGTTGTGGTTTGGCAAGACTGTGTGGGACCATACCGAAGACGAACGTACGTCCTATATATGTATATATACACCTGCCACTGAAGGATCCACCTGAAGATTTTGCCTCCAGGCGTATATCAAACCCACTCTCTCCTCGTCCTTTTTCTCCTGTTCTGATCCCAGTGCCGTGTTCCCAAGGGCAGCATCCATTCCCAGCTATGATCATATATATCACCTGCTGCTGGTGATTCATGTCCGGGCTCGATCGAGGTACGCCCGGTTGATCAGTCCTGCACGAATGTTCACTGCAAAGAACTTGATGGATCGGGCCCGTCGCGTCTGAGCGTGTGTGTCTTGAATGGTGTACGTAGATTTTTCACCGCAATGGATATATGATCCCGCTTGTATGACAACTGAGACTCGATACGGCCGTGTTCGATGCCTGGGCAATGGTTGTACGCTCGCGAAATAGTGTCGCCTAAGATTTTGTCGGCCAGAAAGCAAAAAGGGGAAACAGAGATTGGGATTGTGAGTGAGGAGTAGCAGCTGGCTGTGCAATGTATTTATTGACCCGGCTTTTGAGTGTCCACGTATCGATGTCTTTGCTGTCGGGTCAACTCTTATCATGTATCACTTCACTAGTTGAAAAAGACAGTATCGATATCGATGCCGTCACATGTTGCCGTGACTTGATCTAGCTAGACCGAGTGAATTTGGCCATCGAAGGGCATTCGATCTCGAGACAACGAATCAATCGACTCTTAAAAAATTGTTAGTTCTTAAGTATATGCTTCCCTTTCCTCTTAGCTAGATATTTATTTATTTATTAATGAGACAGTCAATGAACATTTTATCTTCCCTTCTTCTTCCTACTCTTTCTAGATCAGGCACTTATCTTATAATTAAAAAACTTTTGACACCATCCTCAACTTAATAATCAATATTTTATATATTTAATTTTCTTAATAAAATTTTTCGTAACCATTTATTCACTTTTTTTAAATATTTTTAACTTATGTAACTCAAAAATAAATAAAGTTTCGTTAAGAATTCACCGTTAAGGAATTCATGCCATAATAACTTACTCTACTTATATTACATATATGTATTGATATTTTCCTATAGATTTCAAGAATTAGAAAAGGGCAGCATATCCCATGTTAATCGGAGCAACTCCAAGCTCCATTCTAATTATAGAATGAGAAGACAAGAAATTATTTGTTTCTGCTTAGAGAGAGAGAGAGAGAGAGAGTGGAAGAAAGAGCAGAGCAGAGAAGGTAAAGTAGAGTGTGGTGGCAGGAGGAGGAAGAGGGCAGAGGCAGGTCTTATCAGAAGTTCCCAATTGGGACATCAATGGAAGGAGACATCAGATTCAATGATTGTGCCCAAATCCGTTAATCAATAGAGAGCAGCCAGGCCCCCTCCCCAGCCTGCTCCCCCTCCATGTTCTTCACCTTCTTACTTACCCCCCGCGCCCTCCCATGTCTTCCAGGCCTGTAATGAAAGAGTGGCTTCTATCCATCCCTTTTTGGCCCTCGACTTGGTTCAGCACTAATTCCCTTTGACAAGATTTCTTCTTCAAATCTCGTAAGATCTCCCATTCCGAAAGCCAACAAACTGAAAACTAGTGTTGTACAGGCAGGTCTCACAAGGAAAATGGACGAATTGGCTAAAGAAATAAGAAATAGTAGAAAGGGATTAACTGGGAGCCTCAGGAAATTCGAATTACACGAGCAGGGAAAGGCTGGAGACGGGGTGGTCGAGGATAGCTCGGTTTCTAAGTTCAGTAATTTTAATTGATAGAAGAATCGTCCCATCAGTCACGACCCAAACGACATTTATGTCTGACGTCTGATTTAAATGTTCATGTTATCGTATTGGTCGAAGATGAACGAAGCCGGGGGCAGAACAGTGTCATGTGAATTCATCTGCTGGCTCGCTTTTTCAGATTTCCATGTTTAGCATTGCACCCACAAAAGTGGAATCCCTTCGACATGACCTTCCTCCTCTCTTCAACCCCCCACTATTCTCTAATTTACTGTTTGATTTGCCAATACAGTTTCTCTCTCTCTCTCCTTTTTTTTCTTTCTTTACCCAGTTATTATTATTAGTATTTAAAACCAAACTGATTAAAAAGTAACTTCTATCGATTTGTTTAATTGTATTTTTAATAAATAATATTATAAATAAATTGATATAATATAATAATTTAATATTAACTTATAATAAAAAATTATTAATATATCAATATATTAAATTTGAGTTTAATATAAAATATAAATAGAAATCTAATAAAATAAAATAATACATTATAATAAATTTTTTATTTTTTTAATTTTAAGTCGGTCGATTTTTTCACCAGTTCAATTAGATTTATCTGTTCGATTGAAAACCGGCTAATTCAATCAAAGTTGACTACATCTATAATGTAATTAGGTTAATTCTAAAAATTAGACCTGATGAATGACTGGTTCCTGATTGAACCGGTCGATTGGATCCGGTTTTAAAAACTATGCACTTACGAACTAAGTTATTCACTGATCTTTTTAGTTAAAAAAAGGAATTTATTTCATTAGTCTGATAAATTCCTCTTAGCTCGTATGAAGATTTTGTGGGCAACAAAAGGAAAATTAAAGAGAAGATAACTGAATCCAAATTGCTGTTCATGGAAAGGGGTGTGCGTAATCCCCGATATGAAATTAATAGGTTGACTTATATCCAATTTTTACTTATATTATCTATTTATGCTAAATTAGCTTAAGTTAAGAACAAGAAAAATTACAGTGCGTCATTACTCAACTATCATGTGTAAAAATATACAAGGAAAAGGTATAATAAATTGAGTTAAAAAGAGATGAATTTGGAGCTAAAATATGTCGATTTTCAAGGGCACGCGGCAATTTCTCGTCCTTGATACCAAAGAAGAGAAAGAACCAAAAACCAAGTCCCCGTGCATCGACACACTCCATTATGTTTTCATCTGCCATTGTTGCAGTGCCTGCAGGTACTAAGAGGTGACTGAATCGGAGAGAGATTTTTCCCTTTGACGTTACTCTGCTTTATTCCACCTTTAAACAAAGCCCTACTAGCTCCATAGCTTCCTCCACCAAAAACCCTAGCTTTCTCGCTAGCCACACTACGGAAAGCCCCCCCCCATACCGTATAATTATAGCTCTCTCTCTCTCTCTCTCTCTCCCCTCCTGCTCCTCCTCCTCCTCATTTCAGCAGAGCATCATGGAGGACAAAGGTCCCATGGACTTCGTTCCGCCGTCTTCGGACCATCTTTGTTACGTCCGGTGCAACTTCTGCAGCACCGTCCTCGCGGTAGTACTCTTTGATACTTTCTCTACGTTGGCCGCTGTTGTTCATCGCCTTTCTATGATCTAATCTTTCGTATGTAGGATGAAGGACCAAAGAAATATATAAATCTGTATATGTGTCTTACGTTTTTGTGATTGCAATGTCCAAGTTAGTTCCACTGATCGGTTAGCAGATGTAACGTGTCTAAGTGTTGATAATGCTTATTCATAACATGCAATTAATAATCTCATGAACACTTTCTGTCATCTTTGAAGAACATGCATGCTAAGCTCTAGTTACTATATAGGCAAGAAAAATAAAAGTTATCTGCTTATGAATTTCTAAGTTATTGCTTGAGGCTTATAAATAATTTGCGAGATCCATGTTATCGGGAGGAGAGATCGCGGAAACTATATATTGACGTCGCAAGCTTTATCCTGGTGAAATAATTCGTAGGTTGGAATTCCATGCAAAAGAACGCTGGAAACAGTGACAGTGAAATGCGGGCATTGCAGCAACCTCTCGTTTCTCAGCACCCGACCTCCGCTCCAAGGCCAGTGTCTTGATCACCAGTCGACCCTCCCGGTTCGATCCCCCTTGACCTATACCTGTTGATTATCAAACATGAAATTATACTTCATGCCTCGAACATAATGGGAGAAGAGAATCTGATCTCTTCTTTGACTCCTTTCCTCCTCGCCTTATAATGTATTTTCTGGGCTAGGGTTATTGCGGTGAGTTCAAAAAGGGGCAGTCATCCTCCTCAGCCTCATCCACTTCCAGCGAACCACACTCACCCAAAGCTGCACCATTTGTTGTGAAACGTAAGTTGTATCACGGAAAACCGATACCTATATATATATATATATATATCTATATATATCCATATCAGATGTAATACGTATGCTTTTCCATTGATCGTGTATATATTTGCCGAGGAAGGTTATTCGGGCCCTTCTCTTAAATCTCGTCTTTCCTTGCTCCCTATCCTTTCTTTCATATGATCCAAAGGTATTATTCTTGGTCTTTTCTGTTGCAGCGCCTGAGAAGAAACACAGGCTTCCTTCTGCTTACAATCGGTTCATGAAGTAAGGATCATGATCTTTCCACTCTCGTTTGTCATACGAGTTTCATTAACAATTTTCAGCTGCGAGCCATGTCATGGCTAGCTAGCTATTGGGAAGCTCCCAAGATACCTCGACAAAGCTATAAATATAAATTCATGGCCGAGCTCTTCTGATGCAAGTGATTGCTATTTATCAGTCGTCATTTCTGCGCAATTCACTTCTAGAAAATCGACAGGAACACATATAAATATATAATTGATAGTCAGCTTACGTCTCATTCTAAACATTGAGCTATATACCTGACATAAATGTTTATATGTACTGCATTCAATGGCCTAAAGAGATGAGATTCAGCGCATCAAAGCTGCGAACCCTGAGATCCCTCATAGAGAAGCTTTCAGCACTGCAGCCAAAAACGTAAGCTTCTGTTCAGTCATGATGACTTAAAAGTGATATATGTTTTCAAATGGTGCCACGTTAATGTAATTCATTCAAATATCCGTCATCAGTGGGCAAGGTACATCCCTAATTCGCCTGCAGGATCTACTTCTGGGAGCATCAACAATGTAAGATCAATCTTCTTTCTAATGTTAACATGTGTCATATTTATTGGTCCGTTTCAAATGAAAAATACATTTCCTTCAATTTCCCGATCTATGCGACCTATCAAACATGATTGATCTTTAACCATCAAAGACATTGAATTAGGCCCTTTGTCTTCTTTTGCAGGGGTGAAAGAATATACTCCGCAACCAGAGGAGATCGAGGATCCTCTTGGCATTACTCATATCCTAGCTACCCTTTCTATGCCTCGTTTGTGATTTCATGTATGACCTATCTTTGTATATCATCGGATCCTCCAATCTCGTGCTAACTCTTCTCTGTCATTTTCCCCTTGTTTACCTAAATAAACGAACTGCTTTCCCACATGTCTTCAAGCTTACAATTAATGTATGCCTAATACATCGAGGAATAAGTTCTGCCGTCCTGGGTAAAGTACATAGATGATGCATTACATATTCCGGTGCATCTTCCACTCGTGGAAAGCTAGTTTGAATTCTATCCTTATAGATCTATCGAACTTCAACAGACAGCTACAGAACGAATTTCGATTCATATAAGTACTCTTAAACTGGGGTTGAGGTCCTATGTATGTACCTGCAATTATAAAGGTCTAACGCAATTGGACTTGTTATCTCTCTAGAACTAGGGGTCCTATATATTGTTCTCTTCTCACCGAAAGTATTTTTCTTATGCCTTCGTCGTCTTGTTCATCTCCTATAATAGGTCTGAGGGCCTTTTCTTGCAATGCAAAATGGGAAAAAAAAACACTTTAATTGCACGAGATTAAATTGTATGAACATACAAAAACATATAATTACATCCATTATTTTCATTTTTGTTATGAATGTTTTATTCTTCAAGTCATATACAAAACATGTTTTACAAGATTTGAATTTGAAATCACCGTAGGTCTCTCTACTTGTGTCTAATCTTGGAAATGGTTACCAATCTAAGTGTATATTTTACAATTTCAACAATAGAGATTTCATTTTTACCCACAAAATTAATGATTTCATCGAATTAAGTAAAGTATTCATTAGTGACGGATAGGTGTATAGCTTAACCCCAGGCATGGGTGCTACTCGTTTTCAATGTATGCCTTTTTGGGAACCGTTAATTTAATTAATGAATTAATTAATTATGCAGCTAAGAGACAATTACAGTGACTGTTTCTTTTCCTAGTTCGAATCTTGTCTAACTTGCCCCCACCTATAATCATCCTTAATAGGGAGAAAAACAATATCTAATTTCTTGTCACAATTGTTACCTAGAAAATCAACATGAAGAATGATGTCTGATGCCCCCAAAATCAAGTGATTCATCATAATTCGTGTTGATCTTGACTAGTTAACGGATATATAGTTACCGAAGTGACCTGGGTAGATTTTCATCATGCTTAATTACGATGCATTTTTTTTACGAGATCTCAGTCAATTGTTCTATAATTGGAGCTTTGTAATCGGTTGTGCTCGATTATATCGATCTAGCGACTGAGGGATAAGAAAAAAAATAACTTGATTGACAGCTAAGAAATCAAGAAATCTAGTCCTTTATGATGAGTTCTTTTCATGTTTATGCGCACACACACACACACATATGTGTATATATATATACATGTATGTATGTAAGTATAGGTTCTATCATCATTTAGTTTATGGACAAAAATGGTCAATCATTTCTATGGGCCATAAATATAATAATGGGAAACGTGCTAACTTTTCCATAAATCTCATCTTATTAATTACCTAAAGAAAATGGACTGAGATGTATAACCTGCTTATTTAAAGCCAAATTACATTTTAATAAATATTATTAGAAAGAGAGCTTAATATAATAGCACCATTATCAACCTAATAAGTAAGATATAGTATTTTTGATTCTCATGGTAAAATTAGATGTGCTTCCTCATTCCTTTCTTCCCTTGTCATTTTATGTTTGCTAGAATGGTGAACTAATTTACAATCGAAATTGATTGATTTTCGGTAATGTGTAAAGCTATATGGATCACTGGTCCATCAGTAATTACTAACTAGGACCAGTTGAGATTACTAGATTGTCCATGCTTTAATAGAGTACCTAAAATTGATTTCGTCGTGTCGGTGCAATGACAGAGTTCCAGTCTAGGTTCCAGAAAAATGCGACTTATACCTTGATCTGTTGTTAGAATTCAGAAATGCCCATGTCGATGGATCGTGGCCGGCACAGAGATGTGAAGCAAGCGGCAATGGTCGTGCTGACTGCAGAGGGATTGAACACTGTCCCGGGCCGTCAATGGCGAAGTTTTACCAGCGTATAAGCACACTGAGAAAACAACAGAGTCGAGAAGAAAGGCACTCAACAGAAACTGTACATTCCATAGAAAGCTCGTTCTTGCAAGAAAGAAGGAAAAATCACAAAGCAACAGCAGATCAAGGATAAAAATGGAAACAAAAAAGGGGGGACAAGATCCGGTAGAGGTCGCTCGGTTGAATGTTCATATCGTCTCTTGGGCGCATACAGATCTCATACGCTACGTAATTCATAAATAGTGCAAAATATAATCGTTATATAAAACAAGATATTTTACATTCATTCTCATTTCCAGTGGCCTAAGTTCCAGCAGAACAGCTAGAATTACCCACCGACTGGAGTCGTCATCATCGGCATATCACTGGCCTGGAGATCACAGCATCGGCAGGAGCAGATTAATCAGGCTAGGCTGCAATGTTCGATATCGAGGGGCCTCTCTTGATGCTGTCAAGTCGGGTGGTCTCATACACTGGCAGCCCGCTGGAGCAGTATCCCAAGTCGTAGTTCTGCAGCTCGAACAGATCCGAGCTCGAGTCGCTGTCGTTGTCTTCATTGTCGTACCCGAACTTTTGAATCCTAAACTCTCTACCCGTAGCGTCTGTCTCCATCTCCCCCGTTTCTCCGTACTTGTTCACAAAACCTCCTCCGCTGCCTCCTCTGTGCCTGTTGTTCTCCACGAACCCTGCGGGTCTGGTGTGCATGTCTTTGTGGTCCGACAGGCTCCTCAGGTCCTTGTAGGACTTGCTTGGCGGAGGAGTTCGAAACCCCGAGCTTGAGGAAGAGTACAGAGACTTTGAATCCGCTATGGTCGTACTCTTTGTCACGTTGCTCGAGCTCCGGAAATGGCTTATGCTGCTCCTCCTCCGCCTCCTCCAGCCACCGGCTTCGTCCACGTCGTAATCGTCGCGGTCCTTCAGAGACGGTGTGGTCAAAGACTTGGTTGACTTCTTCTTCTTCTTGGAGGCTGACTGACTGAACAAAGAGTTGAGGAAGCTCGCAAGCCTCCCTCCGGGCGAGCTCGGCTGCTTCCTGTGGCCATGCTTGCCGTTCTTCTCCTTGACGGGCTCAAACCCGTGGGCCTTCTGCGTGGCATAGAGGTCCCGGCCACTCGATCGGAAATGGTCATCCCCGCTGGGTTGGAGCTTGGCAATGTCCCTTTCCAAGGCAGTCTTACGCGAGGAGTTTGTTGGGTGGTAGTCGCAAGAGATGATGTCGGTGTAGCCTGAGAAGTACCGGGCAGCCTCGAACACGTCAAGCTCACCGGAGTCATCTCTCCGGTAAGTGCGGTCGGAGTTGGAGTACCCAGTGACAGACATGGCAATGCAAGACTGCGAGTAGGATATGATGTGGCAAGGTATTGTGTCTGACTGGTGGAGGGATTTGTGTTTTATAGGGCCTGTGAGGTCCGGAGAAGGTATCTCGTGTAACGGGCGAAAAATATGATATATTGAAGTGATGTAATTATTTAATATAAAATTGATAAATATTAATTTTTAAATTATTAAAAACTTTAAAATATTATTAAATTTTAAAAAAGAAGTAATGAACTTTTAAAAAGGGATTATTAAATAAAATAAAAATATTTTATTAATATGATATAATTTTCATATAAAATACTTTCTCAAGAAATTCCGAGACAAGGGCAATTGGATGTGAAATGGAGATATTGGAAGTATACATATTCTTTTTTTTTTATTTTCACCTTTTTGAAAATATGTGGGACGCATACATTTCATTTTTTTTCAAAAATAACCATTAAATTAAAAAAATGAGTATGTGATAATAACTTATAACTTCACTAATTACCATTTTTTTCTCATAGATTTTCATATATATGTTTTTTTATTCTGAAACTAACGATTTCGTTTTCCTCTTTGATCTCTCTCTTCTTCACATACAAATCACTCGAACATTTCCGGCCAGAAAAAAATCGCTCAAACATTTTTCTTTTCTTAATTAATTATTTACTGTTATATTTTAACTAATTATTGAAAAGGCACGTACTTAAAAAATTAATTAAAACCTTAAATGTTGGGTTTTTCAATTAATTTATTAATATATTAAAATCCATGCTCTCCTTTTTGGGTAGAACTTGTAATATACTGTGCATCGGATCAGCTAGAAGTGACTCTGATCAATTACTCATTGCAATCTCGACTCTCACACTGCTTGCATCCTTTAAATTTTATCGTTGACGTCCTAATATCAGGGCCTTCATGAAAAATATCGTTACCCGATCATATTTACAAGTTTGTAAGGCAAGTGATTCAAGGTGGATTTATTAGAATGACATTAATAGTATGCTATAGGAGGATCTTGGCAAGGGGTTGATTTGACATAAAGGTGTAATTGATGATAAAACTGTAAAAAGCAAAAAGGGGCATGAACCCTAGACTCATTTCACAAGAAGGGTCCATCAAAAGGTAAAGATATTGTGAGATTGAAGGGGAAGAATTGATGGGTTTTGGGGAATGATTGAGTCTGAGAGAGTTGGCAATGGCAAAGGGTTTGCTTTATAATTATTAATGGCACTGTTTGGGAAATTGCTTGGTTAAGGAGATTTTGGAGGCTTATGGGGGAGGGCCCCCACAAAATGAAATTTGTGCATTCATTGATCATGATGATAACTTTGAAGAGGTGGGTGGGGTTGAATTGAGAAACATGCATATATTTATATTTTTTCTTCTCATCATTCTAAGGGTTAATGTATTTTACCTGCAACGGTGTAAGGAAACGTAAGATCGGTTAATTCCGATTATCCATATGATTGTACATTGATCAGAAATCCATTCATATGAGAGATGTGTTTCTTGGAAAAGGAAAAATTGTTTTATTTTGTTTTTGTTTATTGTTTTAATGGTGGGGGAGGGGGTGTCAATGGAATGTGCTAAGCTTTGGATTCTAAAGCTTATTTTTGCTCTGAGTGGATTTTTACCTTTTCACCAGCGAATGTTTGCTATGACCTATGAGTTACATTGGCATGCATGGATTGGTACATGCATGTATAGAGCGCAATGAGGCATAGTTGAAGATTTTCCATCCTTTTCTTTCTTCCATGGGATTCATGGGTTAAAAAAAAAGGAATTAGAGAAACGGGGTAATAAAGAGTTAGACATGTAATTATGCCGATGAGTGTCAAATGTATAATTCTTGATTTCAGTTTAACGGTAATGTCTCTTCATCGAATCCGCTTTTTAAAAGGAGGAATCCTATTTCCAATTAAATGTATGTCATACTACCAAGAAGCTGTAAATTGTAAGTTGAGTGTTAGGTATCATCAACTCGCTTAGCTTAGCGAGGAGAGCACAAATAACCCTAAAATGCTCAGGGAAAAAAAACTACTTCAGAATTCTTAAAAATACTCATTATACATGCGCTTGAAGTATATCAATTAAGATAACAAGCAATTGATCATTGGCATTGAGAGATCATCAAGCTTTCTTGCTGCTGCGGTATAAGTGCTATGTTGCGTATGGCGCATGAATTATAATAACAAGCGTGCATTAATGCAGCAAGCTCTTGGTATGTTTATACCAACTGTAATCGATCACGTGCATCACGCCAGAAGTGTTCGTTGTAATCCAAGACAAACGCTATTTATTGGGTTCATATAGTGCGAATAGTTAGAGAGGGCTCGGTTATCGATCACCGAGAGCACGCTAACCAAGATCGAGCAAGTTGGCCAGGATCAAGTGAACAGAATCACCAAATATATATACATTATCCTTTGGGGGATCGACCATGCTTGATTTTATTATCAAACTCTTCTTTTTTTTTTTCTCTACGACTGTGGAAAGGTAATAAAAGTGCATTGCAATCCTTCAGATCTCTTTTGACCAGAGCAAACCAGAAGTGGCCCAGTAATGTGTATTTGCTGCTTCCACTTACCGCGGCGGAGATGGTGTCTCTTTGAAAACCCCTTTGGTACGATTCACGAATAGCTATTGAAAGTGTTCGCAATCATTCAAGAAAAAAAAAAAAGAAGAGAAAAATGTAAATTTGATATTTTTGTCCACGTATTATGTATATGTAATGATCAAATTAACAAACATTGGTGGGGGAGTGGGATAGAGAAATTCTTGTTGTAAGACCATTCTAGTACTTTAATCCAGATAATAATTTGCCATATGAGTGAAATTCAATGTTTTTTAATATAAAATTTGGTTTCGAGTTACACTACAGGTATAAAAAAGAAAGATAAAAGCGGACGGAAAGTCTAATTCAAGAAAATCGAATTAGTGACACATTTTGATTTTGAAAGGCAGGTCGGGGGTCTCATTAATATCAGATCTAATCACCATCGAGGCAAAATCTAGACATTGAGTTAACCTCATGGAGATCGGATATTATACCTGGCCACTACTTGAAGTCGGACGAGGTATTATAAACGAGCAATTAATTAGATAAAACATTGAAGCCCCATGACCGGGCGGTTGACATGAAATCGTGCCAACATGATCTTCCTGTAAGTACTTTCGAAATGGCATTTCCCCATCCTAGGCAGGGATAATATGTTTGTCATCTAGAGGACCAGCAAGTGACGTTCGGAGCCATGCGTATCACAGATTTGTCAGATATAATGCCATTTGGTACATGGGACTCGAAATACTCTCTGATTACAATAAAATCATCCTCCAACTTATAGTAAAAATTATTGTAAATTCAATTTTTTTTTAAAAAAATTGTTTAAATTTCTCTATTCATTTATAACAGAAAACCCACTTATTAAAAGGTAATTTTATGAACTTATTCGGGCAGAAGGAAGAAAAATTGACAGAAAAATCAAGATTTCTCTTTTCATTGGTCAAGCTTATTTAGGCTCGTAAAAGATTAAAAAGAAGAAGAAGAAGAAAAAAGGGAATATATTGGTTATCGAACCCTAGGCCGAAGCTGGGGACAGGCCCAGTGGTCCAACGTGTGGGTGTGGTAGCTGCAACCCCTCACCACACGTGCACCGAGTACTGAATGTCAGGACGAGCCACATGGGAATAATTTGTCGTCACCGCGTAAATTGTTCAGTAGTCACACAACTGACCAAACCGAGACGGTGTGCACATATTGGCTCGATTTTAGGTCTTATTATGCATTGAAAAATCATCAGAGAAACAACCAAAGCAGTCAGCCCCAGTTTGAGTGGGATGATGCGGACAGTTCCCAATAGACATCCTATGCTCTGGTCAATTTTTATTAGCTGCGCATTAATTTACATGTGTATCACAATGTTGGAGACCTCTCTAGACTGACTGTCTGTCATGTTATTGATATATCACTGGATTATAAATTACTTGGTCATAAAGGGAAAAAAAATATTTGTACAGTGGTATATATATATGTATCATACTTAATTTGATAGTAATTAGGTTCAACTTCCATTAATAAAAAAACCCTAAAAATCCGAGCTAGCTAATAAAAGTTGGTGAATAAAGTTTGCCAGTGGCCCCTCAATTTAGGACTTTAAGCAAGTCAACAATGATCATTGATTTAGTTACGATTAATGCTTCTGAATGTATGTATTGTACACTTGCATACTAGAGCGATACGTACACTAATTTTTGTGGGAGCCATGTGGGACAAGCCAATTCTAATTATAAGCTATTATATAAGGTTCCAAAATCGGAGATGGATCGAGGCATGAACAGATAATTAGTCAATTCAATGCCACGTTTAGCTGCTGAGTTTGCCAGTGCCTCCATGCTAAATATGGTGGAATTGTCCGTCAAGTACACAAGTACAGTGCAGGTATGTGATATATTGATCTCAAAGTCCTTTCAGTTTATCCATATATTTTCGAGTTTCGATAACGATAAATCATCCACTGTTTCCATGTCCTTTCACATATGATTCAGAAATTATAGACGCTGCCCACTGATATCCAATCTCCTGGTCGGGCAAAAGGGTTAGAGATATACATATGAGTGGATGTGCATGTTGCTCAAGCTGCCCATTATCAAAGCTCCATGAAGGGCCTACCCTCATACAAAACACTCGGAGGGAGGAATTGGAGAGACCCCAACTGGTGGTTAGTGGCTTGGAGAGCTTCTGGGTCCTCCTCTTAAGACATTAGCTCTTGGGGGGTTCCTATGATCCCCTCATCGATAACGTTCCAATCCATATCGCTTCGTAAACCAGTGGCATGATGCCACCGTGGCTCATGATGTGTTTCTGCTGTCGGATCAACGCGAGATGACATCCGATGGTGGATACACAGGTGATGTGATTTATGGTACCACAGTGTTGATCATAGATGAGCTAGCTATGTGTGTCTCTTCAATACGTTTACTTCGATGTAGATTGTTTGTCGGAGGTACATGCTAAGTCAAATTTGATGCATCGATAGATTAAAATCTTTGGACAGATCTCTTGCTCTTATGGGGATGTTTTGTTGCTTTCTTTAGTTACGCACCATGCATTCCAAAAGTCATCTTCCGCGGCTGTGGTTGGTTCACGAGTCACCATCTCTACTACGTTTGTTTTGTCACAGCGCCCCCAGATGCGCTTAATTCAGATTTCACCATCGCTCAGTACTCTTCGGGGAATATACCTGAGCTCGAGGTAGATCGCAGTATATAGAACCGTGTGAGACGACTTGCAACAGTTTTCGTAAGTACGAAAATATTCAGGCCATATCCGAATTCTGACAGAGATTTTTCCCCAGCTAGGTGCCACAGTTAGGTTCTTGCCACTGGGTTTTTAGGGGCGCAAGAAGAAGGTTCAATGTCGTGACAACTCTTGTGCAAGTCACGGACAAAATATAAACACGTATATGCTAAGATTCGAGAAGGGAAATTCACGTTATCCTTGTACATTAAGAGAGCTAATACACAACTATACAGAACCCTATTGTGGGGATAGAAATTTCATAGCTAGCGTGCATATTTATTTACATGTGCATGTGTTATTTGTCTTCTCCCGGTATGCTTATTCATCAGCTGATTTTGGAGGATGTCCTACAAGGCCGACAAGGGAAGGGGACAAGACCTAAAACTTGTCCACCCCATCTGTCAAGTCAATCGGGCACATGAGCTCTGATCCTCGAAGAGCCAATTAATGTAGGGTTACTACGTCAAGTGGCAGAAGCCCCTTCCCCCAATTCCGGGGGGCTCTTTGTTGAGCGATACAACGTAACATCATCTTTCGTTTCAAGGCAGAAAGAAAAAAGGAATTGAGATAAGATAAGATTGCGTAGCTTACACATGCGTGTGGGTTCTCTTCCAAACTGGATGTGCGCTGAAACCCATGGAATGTGCGTCGAATTCATCACATTTCTATTAAATCATATAATGAATGAACATATATTATATATGTATACTTTCGTTCCTTTTCAATTTCAAGAGAGCTTCATGGACGGACGAGGGTTGGAGAGTAGATAATTGAATAGATATAGAAATGTTCAACTATAATTAAAAATAAAAAACTCTAATTATTGATCATATAAAATTAAAAATAATACTATCTTATGAAATTTTATTTTCAAAGTGACCTATAAAAACTAATTCTCGCGTGGCCAAAAGTGTTTTCTTCGCCTTAAGTCCTACCATTTCTTGCTGGGAACTAGCTATAGCTAGACCCACATGAGCCACAATCATTCGCCAGTCGAAGTAAGAGAAAATCATGAACCTGGAACAGCCCACTGGACAGGGTGAGGGCACAGCTCGGGTTAACCCGTTCTTGGCACGTGCGTCAAACATCTCTCTCAATTTCCACTATTACACTAGAGAGTATATTATATTACGTTACTATAAAGAAGTCGAAAGATGGAATAGAATAAGCCTTTTTAGATAAAATTTAAGTATTTATTAAGAAAATTTGTGATATTTGATATTAATTTTTACGATAAAAGAGAATATAATCTTTAAAAAAATAAAATGGTAAATTTTATAATTATTTTGAAGGAAATCTCATTTATTCAATTGGATAATGAAGTTGAATTGACTTAAAAAGCTAAAATATCGATCATTGTCATCCATCAAGATCCAAGACCACCAAATACAACATTAGAGTAGTTCTAGTGCCTACTGCTCTGTAACATTACATGTCCATTTATTGATCTCATGTTCATTCTACCACATTTAGATCATTAATTATATTATATATATAGATAGATAGATATATGCGTATGCATGTAAACTACGTGGACTGTTGAGGTACACGAATAGTGCGTCGATTCCAACAGAGCGAATTGCCTACGTAAAAGGGGACATCCCCATTTCCGTAAGATTTGTCTTTTCGAGGGCTCTTGCAAGTTCCAAGTGCTAATCGATTGCGGAGTGGGTTGAGCAGATAACCTAGAAAATCGTCACGCACACACGTTCATATACATTCACACATATATATAGATACTCATACATAGATACATACGCACATACACTAAAGAAGAGGAATTTCTTGCCTCGACGACAGTGCAAGTATTTTTATATTTTATGTGTGGGCATGCAGTGCTTTTTCACATATCGACAGCTGTATGTATAGATTAATGTGGGGATATATGTATCTGTGTTCATCTTTTTATTGGTCCATGTTCATCGATATCTCTTGGATTAAAATAAAATAGGGTAAATTAATTGGTATTTTTGATAAAAGTAATTTTTTATTTCCATATATTATTAAAAAAAGGAAATAATGCTTGTAAAGATGCTATTTTTTGAGACCTACTTATACTAGTGTTATATATATATATATATATATATAAGGGGGAGGCGGGTTGCAAAATTTAAAAAAATAAAATAAAATAATTTATGCCGGGCAAATTCTTTTTGGGGGGAATTATTATCAAGAGCCCATTTAGAAAGCCCATATTGATTCATGGGCCTATTTTCAAGGCCCATACTGCCCATCTTCGTCTTCCTAAACCCTCGAAAATCTTTGGTCCCTCTAAACCCTCGTACGTTTCGTGGATGTCTCTGGTCGGTGCGAAGCCGACTCCGCTGAGCTCTTCATCTTGCTTCCTTTGGCTGCCTTTCTTCCCTCTCTACCTCTGATTCTTAGCGACTCTAATCTTCTGCTGGTGCAACTTCTCCCGCTTCTTCAGCCTTAAATTGCCCAGCTGAAGTGAAAGAGGTGATGGTTCTCATGCTAGGAATGTCGTGACTTTTTAGAATTTTTCTGGCCATATAGGAAAGAGAATGATTTGAATTATCGAAACTATGCAGCAGAAAAGTTTAAAGCGTTGCTTGGGAATAAGGGGAAACTGATGTTGTTTATTGATCATTGTCGACAGGCAATCGTGAGGGTTTCGTAATTCTTACTTGTTCAACCGCCCTCATTGCTGCCACGTTGCATTTGTCCTTGAGCACAGCTCATCCCAATCCACCATGGCGAAGAAGTCGGAGCTCAGCGGCTCCACCAACAAGAAGAAGATGAAGAAGAAGAGCAGGCCTCAGCCTGGCGCAGTTGCCATGAAAGTCAAAGCTTCGAAGCCCAACAACCCCTTTGAGACCATCTGGTCCCATCGCAAGTTTGACATCCTCGGCAAGAAACGCAAGGGTGAAGAGCGACGGATTGGTCTTGCTCGTTCTCGCGCCGTTGACAAGGTGATCAAATAATTCTCTGTGGATGCAGGCTGTATGATTTGTCTGTTGCTCGTCACTAGCTCTTCAATTGTGAGTTTGGTAGTGCAGAGAAAGAAGACGCTGCTGAAGGAGTACGAGCAGAGCGGGAAAGCGTCTGTTTTCTTGGATAAGCGTATTGGTGAGGGCAACGAGGAGATGGGGGAGTTTCAAAAAGCTCTTTTCAGATCGCAGCGTGAGTATAAGGTCCGTCCTTCGGTTAATGGTGTGACTGTCACGCCTTTGTTTTGGTTTTTTTATTTTCATGCTTTAAGGTCAGTGGTTCAAGTTGGTGATGAACCAGGTTATGCCTGTCATGTTGATCTTTTTGGCTTTTACCATGTTTTCCTTTTATGTTATTTGATTACCACAGCTGAGGGTTTCTTAGTTCCCTGCAGTTGAAGCTGAACAAGAAAAGCAAGTATAACCTATCGGATGGAGAAGAAGATGATCTTGGACTTGGAGGAGGCTCATTTGAGGGAAAGGATGATTTCGAAGATGAGATGTTGTCAGAACGTGATGGTGGTGCTGAACCGGCTGAGAGTATGTTGTGACTAATGAATTTTACCTAGTACCACACATTTTCATATAGCTAATTTTGCAGGAGTCGCATGCTCTGAAGTTCTATTATGAACTTATGTTGGCACTTATAGATATCTGGATGAAATCTTGTAAAGATTAGTGTTGTCAGTTTATCCTGTAATGTGACTCTTCATGCATGATTTCGATCTCTTAGCCCTTGTCTCTCTTTAACTGCCCTCAATCTTCTCTTGCCGTGCTTGCATATGTTTATTTGTATGTTTATATTTTATGTCTACATTTCTCATTGCAACTGTCTGATGGAGCAAGTGTGGCAGTGAACCCACTTTTTCAAAGTTTTGAAAGCATCCTTATTGTTGTGTTTTATATTGCAGGATATTTGAATGTCTTGAAGCAACTCAGTGCCCATAATATTGGGAATTCTGTTGAGACAGATGTAACTGAAGGCGAGGAAGATGTGAGATCTTTTTTGTTCACTCTTTTTTTTTTTTTGGGTCTAATCACGAGATTTTCTTAAACCATAAGGTGTAACATGATTCCAAGTTCTGAAATTTGGATAACATAAGTAGCAAACCAGCACATTTTGTAATGACATGGACAACTTCTCTATAAGAACTATATATCTTACACAATACAGAATTTCCATCATGGTTACTTCCAAGGAAAGAATTTAGTGTGGCAGCAATTATCAACATTTTTGGAAGCTACATGGTATTGCGATAGCAAGATCAGTTCCTGCATTTTTTTTCTTTTGGTCTAGAAGCACTGACTCTGCCTTAGTATTGTTTGCCTAGTTCAGTTACTCTTCTTAAGGTAGTGGCTGATCTGTGCTATCATTTAGTTCATGGTTATGCTACTGTAATCTGACTCCTTTAATCCAATATACATCATCCTTGGAGGTTATGGATTTAAAAGTTTTATTGATGATAGTATATATGGAGTTTA
Source organism: Sonneratia alba (assembly GCA_900174645.1). NCBI lineage: Eukaryota > Viridiplantae > Streptophyta > Magnoliopsida > Myrtales > Lythraceae > Sonneratia > Sonneratia alba. The sequence continues at coordinate 1,224,617 of FWPY01000040.1, forward strand.
GAACAGCTCATGCACAATGTCTCATTCCCCCTTCCACTGTAAGAGAGGGCTTTGAATTTGGACTTGGTTCCCTTGCTTCAGAAATTCCTCACTATCTTTCTCCATGTCTTTACCTTTTCCCCCCTTAAGCATGTGCTATTCAATTCTTACATTAATTAAATGTTGCAATTGCAGAAACACAAGAGCAAAAAGGAAGTGATGGAGGAGATTATATTTAAGAGCAAATTGTTTAAGGTGGTGATCTGCTATTATTATTGATTTGATTCTTATTATGTTACATATTTGACCCTCATAGTATGTTTCTTATATTTGGTAGGCCCAAAAAGCAAAAGATAAGGAGGAGAATGAGCAGTTGATGGAGGAGCTGGATAGAAATTTCACATCTTTAGTGCAGTCAGAGGCTTTATTGTCTTTGACAGAGCCTAGCAAAATGAGTGCTCTCAAGGCGCTTGTGAATAAGAACGTCCCAAGTTCAGCAAGCAAGGAATCATCTGCCATGCAGAAAGTTGAAACACTCATGCAGGTAAGTTTCTTCACGTGTAATGTTGCTTTATTCAGAAAATTTTGCCTCTTTTCTTTCCTATGTTAGAGTTGTCTTGGTAGGCTTATCTCTATGGTATGTTTCCTGTTTTTTGTTAGTGCACTTTATCCTGAAAGACCTGAAATGGTCCACTTTGTTAGCAGGAAAAACCAGATAGTTATGATAAACTTGTCAAAGAGATGTCATTAGATATGCGAGCTCACCCATCTGATCGGACAAAGACACCTGAGGAGATTGCTCAGGAAGAGAGAGAACGGCTAGAGCAACTGGAGGTATGTGTGTATTATCTGATCTCATATCTCAGATAGCTTTAATCAACATCAGCAACTAAAACCATTAAAGTTTTTTTTATTGTTTTCTGCTAACCCATCCTCTACTCCTGCAATTTTCTCAGGAAGAGACCTGAAATTTTCTTCTTTCACATTCTAGCAACAGTCTATCCATATTTCCGTCTCTCTGTCTCTGTCTCTGTCTCTCTTTCTGATCCATATTTTCATTTCATTGTAGACTAAAGTTATATTTTTTTATTGCCACATTCATCGAGTGTCTATACTTGACTTTTACAAAAAAGAAAAGACTTCAGCTAGGGCTTCTGCTGCTCCTCTGTTTGCAGGAAGAACGTCAGAAGAGGATGCTTGGTAATGATGAGCAGAGTGACGAGGACGGTGAAGATGTTGATAGGCCATCTGCCCCGCAGGTCAGACCTACTTCTGGAGATGACCTTGGTGATTCATTCTCATTTGAGGAGGAGCCAAGGAATAAAAAGGGCTGGGTTGATGAGATTCTTGCAAGAAAGGATGAAGAAGACTCTGAAAGTGAAGATGAAGATTCTTCTGAAGAGTCAGACCATGCTGGATCTGACAGTGATGAAGAAGAGCCTGATGAGGATGAAATAGGACATGGAAAGACATCTTCCCTGAAAGACTGGGAGCAAAGTGAAGATGAGCTTGATTTAGATATGGATGACGAAGAGGATGATGAAGAAGATGATGATGTTTGTGGTGGTGCAAGGAGACAGATGAATCCTAATAGTGGAAAAACAAAGAGTCAGGATGTTGATGAAGCTAAGAAGAAAGTAACTAATTCTTCTGAGGGGGCAAAAGTAAAAGTGGATGTTAAGCAAGTATGCAATCAAGGGAAGAGTCTTCCGTGTTTAATAGAAGCTCCAAAAAACTTGGAAGAGCTAAATAAATTATTTGAGGGTCATTCTAACACTGAAATTTTAATCTTAATTAATCGAGTGCGGGCATGTAATGCAATTGCTCTTGCGGCTGAAAACCGTAAGAAGATACAGGTATCTAACTCTGATATTCCTGTAGTTTGTTCTGTCTATGCAGCATTTTGTCAACTGCATGATCTGATAGAACTTTTGATATTTCAAGCTGGGTGCATTAGATTTATCTTGTTATTTAATTCTTGGGGTCTACACTTGTTAAAATCCTGTTGACTATTTATGGCTAGCTAATGATTACATAGGAAAATTTGTTTGACTAATTATCTGGAAGAAGATTTCTCAGGCTTTTAGGTGAGATCGCCTTTATTATCGAAGCTTCAGTTTTTGAGTAGTGGAAGAATCATATAGATACATCTGGAATTGTTTTTTTAGAAATTCTTGTTGAATAGTCCCTGGGCTTTATTGTAATGCTTGACCATATGATGTGAAACTTTGTTGCTTCTTTGGTACATGTATGGCCTCATGGAGCAACTTTGAGTGTTAGGCAATTCTTTGAGTCAGCAGCATCATACAAGAGGACTAGGCATCTCAATACCACCTTATGGAGGTGGATTGAATGCTTGATTGAGAATGCATTTCGGCCCTTGTTTTGAGACTCCTGTTATGTTTACCTCTGTGCAGGTATTTTATGGCTTGTTATTGCAGTATTTTGCTGTCATAGCAAATACGACGCCCTTGAATTTTGAATTGGTGAATATGCTGGTTAAGCCATTGGTGGAAATGAGTATGGAGATTCCATACTTCGCAGCAATATGTGCACGCCAAAGAATCTTGCGTATGCGAATGCAATTTTGCGAGGCTATTAAGAGTTCAGGTTAGTTGCTCCCAAAGTCCATTCTGAACTTCCAGGTAGATGTTGCCACACTAAATTGTACTTTTTTTGTCACTTTTAGAGGTCAGCAGTTGGCCCTCTCTCAAGATATTGTTTCTTCTAAGGTTGTGGTCGATGATATTTCCTTGTTCCGACTTTCGGCATGCTGTCATGACTCCAGCCACATTGTTGATGTGTGAATACTTAATGCGTTCTCCCATTCTCTCGGGGCGGGATATTGCAGTCGGCTCATTCCTGTGCTCTATGGTTCTCTTGGTATAACAAACTCAATTTACATCTCTTTCTTTGAGAGTAATTTGTGCTTCCTAATCCTGTGGATCTATAAGAGTCTTACATGTCCTGCTTTATTCTCATTAGGTGACCAAACAATCTCGGAGATTTTGTCCTGAGGCTGTTATGTTCCTTCAGTGTTTACTCTTGTCTGCGACTGACCACAAAGTACAATCAAAAAATGCTTCTGAAGTATGTCCTGAACATAATGTTTTATAGTGCAGTAATATTTGAATAAGATTCGACTTACCCCTGACAGCAATTATCGCTTTTACTTATTGAAAAGAATGACTATGTTTGATGGCAGTTTTACCATCTTATGGAAGCACGAGCTCTTAGGCCTCTGCTCTGTGTAACTGGAGTTGTAAATGAAATCAGTCCCCTGAATTTTCTTGAGTTAATGGACATGCCTGAAGACACTGTCTATTTCAATTCTGACAATTTCAGGTTATCGTTTGGTGCTTCTTCTCAGCTTTCATCCTTGTCTCCTTAATTTTCCTTTTCATTTTTGTGTATAATTAACCCAGTTGAGTTCTGTGTTTTCAGGGTAAGCATTCTAGCAAATGTTCTCGAGACAGTTAGAGGTTTCCTGAATATTTACGGGGAGTTGAGTTCATTTCCAGAAATATTTTTGCCAATATCTACAATGTTACTTGAGGTAGCAGAAAATGAGAAATTGCCAGATGAGTTGCAAAAAAAGTTAAAGGACATTGCTGAAATCATTAAGAAGAAAGCTGATGAACACCTGTTGATGCGGAAACCACTTCAGATGCGGAAGCAGAAGCCAGTACCGATTAAGCTAGTGAATCCAAAATTTGAGGAGAAGTAAGATCTCTTTGCGTGTGTCTGTGTCTTTGTCTGCATTAGAGTAATGGAGGAGCGCAACTTTGTTTCTGATTGTGAAACTCGCATTGTCATGCAGCTTTGTTAAGGGCAGGGACTACGATCCAGACAAAGAACGGGCTGAGAGTAGAAAGTTGAAGAAACTAATAAAACGCGAAGCCAAAGGAGCAATACGTGAACTCCGCAAAGACAACTACTTCTTGCTCGAGGTGAAAGAGAGAGAGAGGGCACTGCTGGAGCAAGAAAGAGCAGAGAAGTATGGGAAAGCTAGAGCTTTCCTTCAGGAACAGGAGCATGCATTCAAATCAGGACAACTTGGGAAAGGCAGGAAGAGGAGGAGGTAGAGCTGAGCTTGTGGCTGGCTCTCCAGTAATGTTTTCGGCTTCCTGATTGCTAATTACAACTGGTCATAGTTGTAGCGTGCCAGTGTTAGGAGCAGTCAAGACTGACACGAACATTAGTTGTGGCCAGTCTGTCGATGTCATTCATTCTTGAGCACGGTTTTGTGATGACGTTTCAGAGATAAAAGCTTGTGGGGAGACAGTCGAAAGCTTTGAAGCCATTTCCTCGCTTACTTGACTTGTTATTCATTCTTCTTTTTAATCACGTGAACACTTGAAACACCTCACCGTAAAAAGATCCTAAGGCATGCTGGATCGCTCGGTTGGTTAAGATCCAATGCGTCTCGAGCACCTTAATGCTATCATCGGCTTGAGAAGAATTTCCACTCACAGCAGGTAACCGGACTTCTTCTTGGATGTAGCCGGACGAATTTCTGGCCTGGACTCACGGGGAATGAGTGAGTGAGCTGCTTATGGGATTGTGCCCGGAGAACCTCCCCGGGAATGTCAAGATCGGTTTCCCGATCATCTGATGGTGAGGACTCAGACATCGAAGTATAGTCAAGCTCAATGTCCTCAGATGGGACATAAGAGTGCTGCGGGTCGGCACAGGTTAGAACCGCTGAGCGCATAAGAAGACCGAGACAGGTGGCCGCTGAAAGAAATGACAGTCTTGGGTGGCGTTGCCCGTCCATTGTTGCCTCTGATGGATTTTGCAGAAAAAGCTTCCCCCTTTAAATCGTGGATTTAGGCGGTTAACTTTACCTGTCAACAGTCAAATCAACTGTTGATTAGCTCTTACGAGAGCCGAGCCAGGTACTCCGAAGCTGAAGCATACATGTGGGACTCCTTATTCCTTTCCTCGATTTAAAATTAGTCAATTATTATTATTATTATTATTATTATTATTATTATTATATTTAAGTTAGGATAAGCTTGACTTAAATAAAATTTTTTAGACTATAATAAACTTTCTTTATATATTAGATTCATATAACTATGTATTAAAAAAAATAAGAAGGAAAAGAATTAGATACTATTAGTGGAAAATGGGTTGGGTTAGGTTTTTTTCCAAGTGAGGCAGGCAAGTTTGACAAGTTTTTTGAGGATTGACATCAGTGCTTGGAAACCTGAATTATCAGGGTCAACTCTTCTGTACCGAAAAATGACGGCTAGCCAGCTGACATTTTTCAGCCGCAATGGCTACGAACAGGTTGCAATAAAGATTGTACCCGAATCAACTTAGACGGCTGGACTACGGCCTCCGTTGATTTACTTAACCGTGCACATTGCTGACCGCCTCTTGGCTAGCTATCTACGGATGATAAATTGATGATCTAGACCATTTCCTCTTTATTTTAGTCATTTTTTAAAATTATTTTAAATAAATCATTTTTAATTATCTTTTAAATATAACTCACAAAGTATTGACTATTAATTGATGGACTTTCGGCCGCTTGGCCTGTTTCACAATGTTTACCGGCCAATTGCAATTCTGAGCCGGTTTCTGAAATGGTTTCGGATCTATTCAATGAGAAATTGTGTTGTACATTTTTTGATTTAACGAATCTATTTTTTGAACTTAGTTTGTAATTTTCTCTCAATCTAATAAGAACGATTATTTACCAATTTATAAATTATATGTACTAGTTCCAATCCAAACCCACCCGTTTTGAACCAATCTAAACTTGGACGTCTTCCGTGTCCGGCTCTTCTTCTTCCTTATCCCCCACGCATATCCCAATGCCCCATTTAACAGTTATCATCCAAAGTCAAAACCCCATAGCTGGGAACTGAACGTTAAAACAGAAACCAGCGTTTTTTTTCCTTTCATTTCACGATGGCATTGAGAAGTGAGATGTTCTCCCCGAGCTCTCTGTTGGGTCTGCTATTGCTGTTCCTCTGTTTGGCCCTTCTGAGGGTCGTCTACAAGCTATGGTGGGAGCCCATCAGGGTACAGAGGATGATGGCGGCTCAGGGAATAAAGGGCCCTCCTTACAGTTTCCTCCATGGGAGCAACAAGGAGATCATCCGGATGAGGAAGGAAGCCATGGAGAGGCCCATGGACTACTACCTCTCTCACGATATATTGCCTAGGATTCAGCCCCATATTCACACTTGGATCAACACTTATGGTAAACCTGTCAAAGACAAACCTAGTTTGTGTATTGATGCCAATTATGTTTCTCTGAACTGTTACTGCATTCTCTCTGCTTTCTTCTGTTTTCCCCCGTCTGCTATGGAAGTATTTGATATCCACTTCGAAGTGAAACTGACATGTTTTTTTTTTCCCTGATAATTTGAAGAACTTCGTTCATAAATCTATTTATGCATGGATACAAAAAAGAGCAAGATCGCAAAATTGCATCAAACTACTGATGTCAAATACTTGAGCCAAAGAGTTATGCGGTAATTTATGTTGCTCTAGGCAGGGAGAGAAGTCTATATCTAATCAACAAAATAATCTGCTCCTGAATGAGATGGGAAGGTAACATATTGTTACGAAATATCCTGGAGCTGCGTTCTCCCCATATACAGTAAATATAAACAGTGAAAGCAAGTCTCTGAATGATGGAGTTGAGATGTTTTTTCCCTCCATATTGAACCAGCATAATTTAGCTCTTGATCCCAGTTGCCCACGCTTCTTGGTGCCATTAGTAGGTTCTGAATATTAGCCCAGATCATGGATGTTTCCCTGACATGATATTTGCTGTTCCATGGCTGAAAGATCGTGTGCCCGACACTGTTCATTAAGACAGTTTAGACTTTTAGTTGTTTGTTGATTCTGCAGGACCTACTTACCTTAGCTGGTTCGGTCCTCAGCCACAGCTAGTTGTTACAGAACCTGAGATGATCAAAGATATTCTAAACAACAAGGACAAGAATTACCATAAAATCAAACCTCAAAACTTTGTAAAGAAAATGGTGGGCGATGGGCTGGCGGCATCGGAAGGAGAAAAATGGATGAAACTACGGAAGCTGGCCAATCATGCCTTCCATGGTGAAAGTTTGAAAGTAAGTCTTGACTGTTAATCGGTGCATTATTTTTTTGTATGCTTGAACAAGGACCTGTTAGAGTTCTTTGAGAATCTGCTGCTAATAATTTGGAGGGCAAGCTATGCAGAGTTATGTTCCAGCCCTTGTGGACAGCGTTCATATGATGTTGGAGAAATGGAAGCACTATGAAGGCAGAGAAATAGAGGTCTTTGAAGAGATCATATTATTGACATCGGAGGTGATCTCAAGAACAGCTTTTGGGAGCAGCTATGTCGAGGGGAGGAATATTTTTGAGATGTTGAAGAGGCTAGCTGTATTATTTTCCAAAAATGTTCTCAGAGTGAGGTTTCCCGGCATAAGGTAATCCAAGAGGATGATTTTACGTTGTTTTAGACTCATTTACTTATTGGTAACTTCTTTGTCCCACGTTTGAGCTATCGTGTTTACTGTCATGGAAAAAGGTTTCTAAATGCACCCCGACTGAAGAAATAATTTGGTTTTTCGTGACAAAACTATTATTGTCACTCTAAGTATGTGAATTTGTCTGGGCAGTAAGTTTTGGAAAACAGCAGATGAGATTGAGAGCGAGAAGCTTGAGGCAGGAATACGTGATGCTGTCTTACAGATAATCAAGAAGAGAGAAGAGAAGATTGCTTCTAGGGAGTTAGACGGGGTTGGAAACGACTTTCTGGGGCTACTCATGCAGGCTTATCTTGAACAGGACAGGAGCAAGAGGATCACGATTGATGACTTGGTCGATGAATGCAAGACATTCTATGTAGCTGGACAAGAAACTACAAACACTATGCTCACATGGACATTGTTTCTCCTAGCAAATCATACTGATTGGCAAGAAGAGGCAAGAAAAGAGGTGCTTGATGTGTTCGGCCAGGAAGATCCTTATTATGATGGCATCACAAAATTGAAGACGGTGAGAAACTTGCTTATCAAATCTTGTTATTTCTTTGGATGGTTGAATATGGAGCCGTAATTTATAATCCCATATTTGGTGATTAGACTTCAAAAAGAGAGGGAGAGTGGAATCTCAAGAGACGGTCTATGCTTTCATGCTCAAGTTTTTTTTTACTCATAGACTGATTTTGGTAATAGTATCTGTTCTTATGCAGATGACTATGATCATAAATGAGACACTACGACTGTATCCCCCGGCAGTTTCAATGACCCGAAAAGTCACTCAGCAAGTTAGGCTCGGAAAGCTTATCATTCCAGCTAATATGCAGTTGTTCATAGCGGCTCTCAAGGTCCACCACGACCCTCAAATATGGGGAGAGGATGTCCATCTATTCAAGCCCGAGAGGTTCTCAGAGGGTGTCGCTAAAGCCATTAACAGCAATCCAGCAGTCTTCTTGCCATTTGGGATGGGGCCTCGGAACTGTGTGGGGATGAATTTTGCGACCACCGAAGCGAAGATTGCCCTCTCGATGATTCTTCAGCGCTACAGCTTCACACTGTCTCCTGCATATATTCACTCGCCTACTCAGCTCCTCACAGTTCGGCCACAGCATGGAGTTCATGTGATTCTTCACCCACTTCATAAGGAAGCATAGCAGGATGTGGCAGTACGCAACACACTTCTTCGTGCAACCACCTTTTAAGCCATAACAACTTGCAAGGGACGTCTAATTAGGTAATGAATCCAGTCGGCAACACAGAAGAAATGATTTATCGAACTCCAATTATTACATGAACAGAAGAGGTGGTGATATGGTAACCCGTTTGTCGGAATAACAAAAACACCGTGCACTCTACTCTGGTGGCTTCTTTTCTTCAATCAAAGCTTCGCAACAACTTCATTATCACACAAAATCAATAAATAGGCAGTAATAGTTTGAAGGAGAGTGCATGAGGCAGCTGTTTCATTAGATTCGGTATCATAAATATCTTGGATGTTAGTATTCTGATATAAACTTGAGATGTTTGATCAAGATTCCACTTTGCCGTATTAAGTCTTTGACAGCTCGAAGATCTGTTGGACAGCCCTCATCTCCTTTTCAGATGAACACAAGTTAGTCATTGTCCTAATCATAAACTGGTACAGAAGGAGTATAAATTTCAGTACATGTGACAACCGGAAGCATAAAATTAAAACTTAAGAATGAATAATGGACTTCAAGAGCCTGTTGTTCCAAAGGGGAAAGTATTCATAATGTGTGAAAATTCCTCTCTGGATATGGAAAGCGTAGTTCTCGAATGTCATGGTAGTATGGATTATTGGATGCTTCCATTCAACTTCTTTACCTGTGCTTGAATCGTGTCCTTGTTCATTCTGAAGACTTAAAAACTGCTCCTTGGCAACTTTTCAGTCCATTTCCCTTCTCCTCTTTCTCACATGACAAGAAGTCTTCGGATTCACCGATTTATATCTTCTAGAATTTATAGGCATACACTATTGAACCCAAACAAATTTTGTCTAATACATAGAAGACCAAGCGAAAAAAGAGAACCTTGGACCTACTTTCTTTAGCAGGGGATGCCACCGACGATCATTTGACTGCCTTCTGCAGGTATTGTTGAATCTCAGTTTAGTTAATTGACTATACTGATGGCTTTATATCCTTATTAGCTGAAGGGGAAGATGATGAAACACCGGGTATAAATCGAAAAGCAACAAAATTATGCCGATGGCTGTCTGTTTCAAATGTGAGATCCTCTAGATTAGTACCATTCATTTGATTTGCATCTTTTCATGGTATGACATGTTTTTATTTGAATCGATTTTCAGCCGTCTTTTAAAGTCCGTAATGAGTTTTTGATGAACAAAATCGAATTCATTTCCTAATTTCGTTGCACATTTTGTTTCAAAATTTTTTTCCTCTCTTCCCTGACATCTCTCTAATTATGCAGTCCCCCGTGTTTATTTTATCATATCCCAGCAGCAGCTGTGCATCACATAAGGGTTCGACCGCAAGATGAACCTGCTGCATTTTTTTTCTAGGCAGGCTATGAAAAATGTGTCTGTCAGGATATATAGTATGATGAATTGTTTTGCCCATGGAAGCCAACGTGACTAATGCTAAAGAGTTGCAAGTAATTCCATTCCGTCACATTCTCATCTGTCTGGAACCAGACATCGTCCTGGGATTCATAATTCACTGAGTAACAATGAGCAGTTTCAGTCCCTTAAGAAGGATAGGATCTCAGCAGGCTGAAGTTTTTGAAAGGTTTCGAATTGAAGAGGCTGCTGAAGGGGAACCATTTGGGATATTCCTGGGCTGCGGGCTCTGTTTCCTGCTCTGGACCACCTTTCACTTGGAGTACAGTCTTCCCCGTTGATTCCCTGATGGAGTTTATAGTCCTGGAGTCAATGGGGTATCCCGAAGCATTCCTGACGTAAAACGTGTTCACTGCCCTCCCTCCACTTGTTGCGACTTCAGCTCTTGCGAGTGTCAGACCATTCTCTCGGATAATTCGGGTCACATCTGCGAGAAGGCCAACTCTGTCTCCTGTGCAGAGTTCCAACTTCAAGCCCTGAATCCCAGAAAACAAGGTTATCAGAATATTCCCAGTTCTACATGTTTAGTTAAAGAAGACAGCCCAATTTTACGTCATTCTCCAGAATCATCTAACCTCTGATACCCGTCTCTTGATGGCAGCTCTTAGGCACAGCTTTAACCTCTGCCTCTCGACATCTGTTTTCACCGGTTGCCCGTCCCTGTGCCTGATATAGTACTCCTTCAAACAGCCACATATCAATTCAATGAGACGAATTATAAGATAAATCGAGGAAATACTTTCAAAAATAGGGCAAAACATTGGGCATGTAGATCTATGTGGCATACCTGGTAAGCTTCTGGACCTTCCGCATCAATATTCGCGTGGAAAACCTCATAACCCATGTCTGTCAAAGTGCAGACTGTGTCAAACAGAAGTTTCGGCCTATCAGTGCACCAAATCATAACCAATGAGTAGTCCTTATCCTGCCAATTTTCAATGTTTACTCTCGGTAGCTTTTTCTCGTCATCTTTTGAGATATCATCGTGATCAGGATGTTCGTAATCCCGATCGTTGAACATCATCTGGTGGATCCGCCTCGCAGGGTGGTGAATCCCATCGGAGACTGCAGTCATGGCATCCCCTGACTCATCACTACTACTGAGTACTTTACCCATAAGTTTCTTTATGTTGGCAAGCCGGTTCAGGTCAGAAATTGCTGACCCCGTATTAGCATCTGTGAAGCGGATCACGGAGGCCATGCGCTTATTGTGGGTCCAGACCTCTCCGCTCACTATGTTGCAGCCAAGATCTGTGAGCACTGCACTCACATCCGAGAGAAGTCCGGGCCTGTCACCTCCTATCAGTTCGATAGTTGTGTGCTCAGTGGAGGGCTTTAGGCCCACTGATCTGATAGAATTTGGGATTATAGAATCTGTTGCAAGAGCCTAAAAAAAAAAGGAAAGAGAATTATGAAGTGAAAATCTTCATGTTATGCAAAACTTGGGCAAAATCGTCGGTTACCCATGGGGAACAGAAAGTTGAAGTGGGATGACTCACATTCTTGATATAGTCGAGGACCTCTTGATCCGTAATCTTGCTCCCTCCTTGATCTGTAACATTGAATACTGAAAGAGAACAGATCAGAACGTGTCGTTCCAGATAATAGAAGTTAGACAAGCTGTGGACGAGGTTGTGAAGGAGGAAAACCGAACCATCCATAAACCATCCGCCATCAGAGGCAATGTATGCTTTCTTGATGATTAAGTTAAGGTCTGTGATGACCTGCACAACTTTCAGAAGTATCCCGTGATTCTTGCTGCTATTGACCTGCAAGCAAAGGGGACGCACTTCTAAGAATAATCTCATGTGAATGCAGAATGGTAAGCTTGAATTCAAATAACGCTCATACTAGTATCACTGTTGCAGTGCTGCTGGAGTCGTTGTCAACAACCACCCTGTGAAAAGAGACATGAGAACTTCTTCGAGTTCGAGCACTTGGGGTCCTCTTAGTCGTCTAGAGAGCTGAAGACATGTTAATGACTGAGAGAAAATTGCAGACCTGGGTGAATTCAACCTCATGTTAAGTTTGGCAAATTCGTCATCGCTGCTGGATGACAAGCTCCTGAAAGTTTCTGATAAAACAGTCGAATTTAGATCGGCCAAGAACAGAGAATAACTGGTGAAAGCATATCAACACTTCGATAGCAACCAGAAGAGAAGTAACTTAGTCGACTGGTAAGTAGTGAGATTCATTAATGAAAGCAATGCCCAATAAATCATCTGGAAGCTACCCTATGGATATAGCCTTCTTTTTGTTAAAGAACCGAGATAATATAAAGTTATGCCCGGACTCAAACAGTAGAGAAACGGCATGGGAACAATGAGAAACAACACCTACCCATCCCAGTTCTTGGAGGATTATCTTCTGCTGCTATGTTAGTACACAGTCCCCTGTTTGTGATCGTCAATTTAGGTGATCAGAAGAAAGGGTCTTTAACACGGGTGTTGATCACAGGAATCTGTAACTTGAGGACAATATATAGCAACGTTTATCTCCTCAATGTCTCCACAAGGAAACAGTATATCCATCAAGATTAACTGCACGATATCTCAAGAACAGCGGCAAACATTCCAATCTAATCAGAGGATATTCTTGGAAAGTTCCAGTTTATCGAATGGGAAATCATCTTCAGTAACGGCCCCAACTGCCGTGTTTTCGCCAAGTTGCCGCTTTTATGCCCAGTATTCGGTTTGACTTTTGTCTCCCTATGAATCCACTCGTAATCTTTGCGTAGGATCCATCAAGCTTGGAATATTTTCCCCTCCTCTTCCAGTTTCTTGAATCATCTCTGCCGTCGAACTTTATGCGCAACTTCGGAACATACCACTCGATTGGTATTCTTCACTCGACGCCTGCAATTGCCCATTTTTTGATATCCCGAGTCCCTCCATTCCCGTTCGAATTAGAGGACTTTTATGGGCCAAGGATTTCCGTATATGTATACTTAGATGATGTTCACGTGCACCTAAGTGGGATCCGGACATGATTCTTAAGGTAAGTAAGTGTTGGAAGATTCCGATCCAACACATCTAATCCGGTGGACGGACGTTCATATCACCATATGACTGAGAAAAATATGACATAATTGATTGTACTTCAAGATCGTTTTTTTTATCAACAGAGTCGTGTTACCGGGACCGGAAGACTGAAGCTGGTCAACTCTCAATAGATCTACTACAAGATCGCGTACATATACATACATGCATGAGCAAAAGCATGGCTGAATCCATTGCATGAATCTGAGTCTAACAGCGGAGAGTTTGTGATTTCTGAATTTCCCTGTTCCTCACACTCATAACCTCTTGATCTTAAGGTTAATGCATTATTAACTGAAGTTAATTGCATTTCGCAGCTCATTTGAATTAAGCTGTATAGATAAAAGAAAGTAAAATAAATATTAAAAGGGAAGGAAAGAGGACAGGTCATTTTTGCTGCAGGGCATGAACTCGTTTCATTCTGTTCATACTTCGAGATTTGGAAAGTCAACCTCCCAGCTCGATCCGAAGGCTGCCGGGAATGGACTGTCCATCTGCTTCGTTGACATATGACTCCATTAAAATTCCTCGAATCTTGTCTCGGAGAAATATCGATTCCGGTTCTTGAAGTAAGTCGAACTCGATGCCTTCGACATCTTGCTGCCGATCCCTCCTCATTGAAATTTACCAGGGGAGCAAGTTATTGATGTAGATGCTTGAAGGAGCTTAGCTGTATTCCAATCATAAGAAATGTACAGCTGTGATTTCTTTTTTGTGCATGGGACTGGACAGAGCATACTCCACTTAGTAGGGCTATTCCCTTTTTCCTCCGATCATTACATTACCAGACGGTCCTGAATCTCCGACATCACCATCGCATGCTGAAAAGGTTACAGGAGGCTGAGGCAGAGCAAACACCAATCTGCATACCGTCGTCTCTGCTCTGAATTTGCATACACTCTTGCACCCCCTCCGATCAGTTCCTTGTTCTGCAAGAGATCTGAAGTTCGAATATTATTTTTTCCCTTTTATGTGAAGAACAAGATTGCTTTTTTTTTGGGGGGGGGGGGGGGGGGGGGGGCGGGGGGTGGGGGGCGGTGTGGGGTAGGTGTGGGGTGGGTGTGCGTTGTGGAAGCAACAATCTCGAAGTGGGCAGCGGATTGGACATTTGGATTAAGGAACGCAAAGTGGGGAAAACAGAAAACCCTTCTAGCATTTCCTGCTATGGCATACTGGTTGGTGAGGATAGCTTGTATTAATGGCTGAAACAGAGGCTGTTAATTGGGAGGTTCAAAACAGAGGCATATTTTGTTTCCATCGATGAGCTGGGAGAAAATCTCAATATTTTTGTAATCTCATAACAACGTAGTAAATTATTGCTAAAAAAATTGCAATAATTAGGAATAATTATTCAGCTGATTACCTAAGTATGTCTTCTGACTTGGGTCCTGTGGTGCAGAGGAGTATGAGAAGTAATAGTGTGAATCTTAGTATTGGGGGTGGCAGAAGGACGGACAGGGAAGGTGAGCGATAGCTAAGCCAAGTTGACCGTCAAATTTGTTTAATCCAATTAAAAAAATGCCACCATTTTCATTATATAACAGCCCACACCAAATCTCTCTCTCTTCCTCCTCTTGCTTTGCCCTGCTCTACTCTAATCACCATTTTGTCTCTCGCATAGTCACATGTAATACCACTCTGTCTCTGCTTCTCCCCTGTTCATTACCCTCTGTCTTCATCAAAGAGCGATCGATTCAGGAACAGGCCTCTGAAACTGATTCGATGAAACTTCATCATTGCCCAGGTTCGTCTCAGGAATCACTCCTCTCTCTCTCTCTCTCTCTCTCTCTCTCTCGGTACTGCTAAGTTCTTCGAAGCTCTCCTCTTGAGTCTAAGACTCGCAACTTTTGGGAGCTCTAGGATAGATTTCTGCTGCATAAAATATGGGTAAGTGATTGATCAAAAGGAGTGTCTGTTCTGGTTCCTGAAACTGAGGGAAACCGGTATGTTACTGATAATGAAACTCACTAACTGGTTTTAAAGGAGCGTCCGTTCTTGATTTTTACTGATAATCCGCCGTTCTTGGTGTTTGACGCGATTCATTTTTATACTTGATCTGTCAAAAGGTCCATTTTTTCGTCTTCTTCTCCGGCCTTCTTCTCTAAATCCTTTTCTCTCACAACATATGAAGATTCTTTATGGGTTTGAACTTGGTCTAGTCACTGCAACCTGACAGAAGAGATTGGGAGACAGATACCCATCGAAAGGAGGAGTATTATACAGCCGAATGAAACTTTTTGGGTCGTCAAAAAAAGAAAGAAAGAAAATTCAACGTAGGAGCTGTCGAAAAGTTGAAACTTGTCCTTTTCTGTGGCGGAAATGGACTTTATTTACATCTTCACAATCTGACATGATCAGGCACAAGGGCTTTTTAACCTGCACTGATCTCAGTTCATCCCTCTGTACTTTTGCTGATGCCTTGAGTTTTAATCATGCGGTAACTCTATCCTTTTAGCTTTTCCTTACCCTTTCAATGACCAGTTAATTGTTTCTTGTCAACTGTGGGTGCAGTTAGAACAAAAGAAAGAAAAGTATCAAAAACAAATGATGGGAAGCATTTATAGGTTTCTTTTTGCTGTACTTCGAAGCATCAATGAATTTTATTTCCTCTGTAGTGTTCCTCTCAATTGGGTTTCTTCTTGGCTTTAAAGTTTACCTCTAAATCATTACTCGCCAGCTTGCTCGAAAAGAAAGAACCTCCGAGGTTCAGCCTTCTTGTCTCACATTTCCTTGATAGCTGAAAATGCTAACATGATATATCTTACCAGCTAAGATTAGGTTGTTCTAAAATGTCTTCCACTTTTTCTGTGTGTAACGTATTGGTTTGCTTGGGGTCACATGTATGTTATTGCTTGACTCTGCTGATGGAAAATGCACTGTCTTTCTGTCTTTTTTTTTTTTTTTGGATACTGTATTTCTTGTGGAGAAAATTGGAACGGTCATAAAAAAATTCAGGGGGTTCATTTCTTTACACCGCAGGGTATCATTGCTGCTTGTTATCCTGTCCTTGTCTTAGTTTTTGATATGCAGAAGGTGCTTTAGTGAAGACTGAGTATGTCTAGTAGCTCTCCGAGGAACTATCTTGTTTATCTGGTCCATTTGAAATATGGAGATTGGTATTGTACTCCCTCCCTCCATGGAATTGCAACAGTAGTTTAACGCTATCCATCTTCCAGAAAATCCTTCATCCTATCGTGTTTATGATTGTTGATATTCTACCCCAATCCATCACTGTTTGGGATTTGAAAAGTTATGCCTTTGCAGATACTCTTAACTCTAACTCCTCTCAACAAAATGAAGATGTTCTGGAAGTGGCCGAAGAGATATTGGGCAAAGATGCTGTGAAGGAGAGCAGGAGCCTAGTCCTGTTTGATGCCAGAGAGAGAACTCTACATTCATCAAGAACTGATGTTGGAGATCTCGATGGGTTCTGGCAAGTGTCAGAGTTTGAAAACTTCTATTCTATAGATAGCAATACAGCAGAGAGCAGAGCAATGGAGGTCAAAGATCATGAGTCTCTGAATTGTCGTGCTAATGAAAATCCCCAGCTGGTCACCGAAAAGATGCAACAATTTTCAGATAAAAGCAAGAACGAACTTGAGGAATCTGAGCTGGTCATTTGCCACAAAGAGAACTCTTACCTCGATGTGAAGGACATTTATGTCAATGAAGACATGCCTTCCCGTCAGAGGATATTGTTTGAAACAGAGGTCAGAAAGAAAGATCTTCGCACTTTGCTGCTTTTAGAGAAAGAAGGGAGCAATGATCTAACAACAGAAACCAAAGATGTTACTGCTCCAACTCCGGGTCATACAAAGTTTTGTGAAGGTCCGCACAGCGTGAGTCCTGATAGTCAGGTTGTCTCGGAGGATATTACACGGACAGAAGTAAAAGTGTACGAAGTTGCTGAGGATGTCTCGATCAGCCGCATATGGCTGAAGGATCAAGATTCGGCAACAGTGATTATCCAACAGGAACCACCTTCTGAAGGTGCGTGCAATGAAGATACGATGTCCCTAAAGGTAAAACACATTCAAAAGGAGATACTAGAGCTTGTTTTGAAACACTAGAAAGACGAGAGATTTTGCACTCATTCAGTTAATGTAGCTGTCTTCGTTGAATTGTCAGAAGAAAATGATGTTTCTCATCCTCATATCTTTAAGAGATTGATTTCAGGAGCCAGGCTCAACGGGGCCCTCTCCGACACCTGCAGATGAAGAAAGTGCAAACATCTTACACGCTAAGGAATCTAAGAACGATACTCTCTCAGATCTGGAAGAAGAAACCTCAGCAGACCCTGCTATAGAATCTAATCACAACAATGATCGGGCGGACAACAGTTCAGACAATGGTAACCAAGAGAACCAAGCCCCGGATCAGAATATTCCCAAAGTTCACGACAGCCGAGTATGTTCATTTCAGGACCAGCAGAGCCTTGGGGAGACGAGTTTTTCCAGGACAAGCACTGTCTCCGGGCTCATAACTTACTCGGGACATATCGTGTATGCAGGGAACCTCTCTCAGAGGTCCGACAGCAGCACAACCAGCTCTAGATCCTTTGCCTTTCCCATGTAAGGCGTAAAAAAAATAAAAATAAAAAAGACCTTGTCCCTCACTCATTTCTAGCCTTCAAAGGAATAGACTTAATTGTTGTTGTCCTGCAATGCAGATTGCAGGCAGAGTGGCACAGTAGCCCCGTGAGAATGCCAACAGCCGATCAGAGGCATTTTCGTAAACGTAAGAGGTGGAGGCTGGGGCTTCTCTGCTGTGGATTCTGAAAGTCTGGTACGGTTTTTTGGCTGGATTTTCCATAGAAACCTCATCACAAGTTTTACAGTCTCAATGACATACATCAACATTTTTTTCAACATATTTATTCTTCCACTCTTTGCTATTGTATGCGAGTGATAAGAAGTTCCTTCCAAAGTTTTGACTTATCAACCTCCCTTTACCTTCAGTTCAGATATCATTGGGGATATTAAATGGATGGTCCGGACCGGTTTAAAACATGCTTGAAACGGTTTAATCTGGTTACGGTTCGACCTGTTAAGTATAACGGGCTCGTCCAGTTCGGGAAACATGAACTGGTATGGAATTGTTTCTAAGCGGGCCAGGCCATCGTTCAGTTTGATTCAAACCGTAAACTATTGTTTGCATGGTTTTTGTCAGTCCGAGCCGGTTTTGCAATAGTTTCAAGCTAGCTACGTTCCTAGGTCAATTCCGGACCGGCTCAATGAGAAAACGTCCGAGGCCGATTCTAGTTCAATGGGCTTATGTCACGACCCGAAATTTTGGCAGAGTTTCCCCTTATATTTTAAGCTAACCAGAAGTTCAAAACCTGCTATGGAACCATTCCAACACACATATTCAGTCACACCCATCCACAAACATTCCTCAAACCACAGTTATTACCCACAAAAAAAATGTTCAGGCTGTGACATTGGGTTACAACTATGCATGATTCCTACACATACCTTATCTAAGAACTTGTCCTAGTTGATCCTCGAATCAATTTGGGCGGCTCCACACGGCTGAGTATCTCCCCTATCTAAAAAAAACAATTTGTAGAAGAGTATTAGCTGCAACTCAGTAAATACAAAATTTCACAGTGAAATAACATTTGGCTCACATATAGATTATTGCACAACCGTATAAACTTTCTGAATTGTAAAATACCGAAGATATATGGTCATTGTCAACTCAACCAACTTCATACGACCCACCTAATGCAATGCATGCAACAATCATGTCAAACAATAACCATGGGGTCGCACTACCTCTGCGACAAAGTTATGGCGGTACCGATACTCCTCCTCTCCCCAAACGGTACCATGACCCCGCATCACAATCAATCTCATATAGTTCTCCTTCTCGTGCCCCTTCCCTTCGCACGCACGCGGGGGCCGCCTATTAACCTCTGGCTGTAAGAGTGGACCCGTCGCCCTCAAGTCTCTCTCTTTTTCTTACCTCTCCTCTCTGGTCTTTGTTTTTCCCGACCGGGTCCAAAGGGAGTCAGCTCACATATTCCGTTGGGGTCACAGAGCCAGCGTCGCTCATGTCCCATGTTTATATCCCGCCGGGAACCCGCGGTAGTACAGTAAGGCCCATTTCTATTCCACCGGCTTAGCGGTCACCATGGTTATACACAAGCACAAACAGTATGCAGATCATGTATGAATGTATGCATGCTCAGCTACCGGTATCACACATACGTCTAACAGCTACTCATTTCGAAACTATATCTACTATGTACCAAACACAGACATATCATTCCACAATGGAAGAATGTACTCACAACCCCTTAGTCGACCAAATCACAAAGCATGATTCTCTAGGTGTTGATCCCGGGTCTCCTCAGTACCTATCATATCGTCCACAATGAGGTCAATATACACACATATATATATGCATTAGTAAATTATCTTCACCTATCATACTCAAGGAAAATATCTTCTTATAAACTAAGGATAATTTCTAAGGATTGAGAGGGTTTAGGGGCTGTTCTACCGATTGATCTAAAGAGATGGGTCACTCCTTTGCATCTTACACTGTTGTGATTTCCTTCCCCCCCCCCCATCAGCGTCTACTCCCGACAAAACAGGAAAACGGAGAGCCCTTTAGCAGAAACGAAACAACCACACTAGCAGTACACACACTACACTTCTCAGCTGGCTTCAACTTGAGCCCTAACAGCTATAGAAACTCAAACTCCCAGCAATAACACATCAATTTCAGACATAGCGATTTCTGGATAACAACTCAACAACAACCTAAGGAGGGCTCTAGTAACTGAGATTCTCACCTCAACGCTCGAAATTGACAGCAGGGCAGTGGAGCCTAGAACCAAGTTCTTGTCCACAGAAGATCCTCTCTTCTAGGCTCAATCGCCTCCTACGATGGCGGATGGAATGGAGATGAATTGGGGGAAATCAGAACCTTCCAGCCCTAATTTTCTCTTCTCTCTCGCGGTAGGGGGAAAAGGGATGAGAAGAACAACGAAGAGAGAGGAAGAGAAGAAAGAAAAAAGAAAAATAGGACAGGGGTAGATGGGCCAAGCTAAGTGGGTGGGCTCTCCTTAGGCCCAAGTCCATGGGCTCACAGCTTATTTCATAGATTCGACCCGTAACTATCCATCAACCTAATAAGAGCAGTTTACGTACCGGTTTGGGGGTGATCCGACTTGGTTACTAGTTTTAATGGATCGGTTCCAAGCCAAATTGACCCATTTAACATCTCTAGACATCGCTTTTAGAGAATAGCTCTCTTCCATTATCAATACTATTCTTCAGAATTTATCTAATAATGATGACTTTTTTTATATCAGTGGTGTCCAGCATCGTAACAATTGACTAATTCACCAGACGATATATAACTAATGATGATGATAACTTGGTGGCTTGCTGCAACCGTCATATAAAAAATTCTCATTTATGTACTTAATTTTTTAAATTTAAAAAAAAGTAAAATTCACTAAACTTTCCATGAAATTCGATGTGAATTTTTTTTTCAAGGCTGATACTCAAAAGTAAAACTCTTCAACTTGATTACAAGACCCTGATTAACATTATTTAATTAAGAGTTAATTGATAATAGATAATATATAACAAGAGAAAAATAAAATAAATCATTTTCTATTGTATTTAACATCTCCACAAATTCAAATAAAAAACATCAAATTTGTCCATTAACCTTATCACCATCAAAAAATTAATTCTGGCTCTTAATTGGTTACAGTTGGCCTTGTCATGCCCAAATAACTTGAAAAAATAATAGTCATGTCAAAAATATTCTTTTACAAGCCAAATCTCAGCCATTGTAACCCAGAAATTGTCTCTTCGGCCACATTTCAAGAACCTAAATATCGAAAATCTCGATGAATTTTACAAATACAAAACCCAATGAAATAATTCAATATTTGTTATTTTTACGTAAAATTTAGTCTAACAAAAAAAAAAGAGTTCGTGATTGTGGAAATTGCATATTTGGATTATTATATTATATTTAAATTATGAATATCAAAACATCATAGCATTTAATCGGATTTTTCCCGGTGTTTTCAAACATTTAAAAACCATTTTATAAATTAATACCAAATCCAAGAAAGGAAAACGAGATATCGGAATTGTCGTGTTGCCTCAGTATTAATTCAATGGGTGTGCTTTAAGAAAATTAAATTTCCTATAGCTCTCACCTTAATCAATGTACGATGTAATGTCTGCACATTCAAGTCTCCTTCTTCCTCCCCCCCCCCCCCCCCCCCCCCCCCCCCCCCCCCCCCTCGATAAAAATGGCGCCAATCCTTTTCCGATTATCTCAACTCCCTCTGTCCACTCCCCCGACCAAGTACGGCCTAATCCGTGCCGGCGAAAACCAAATAGGGAGGACTAGGGAAAGAGATGGAGAAGGGAACATACGACATGAGCTACAGCAAACCGGGCACCCGAGACTACGAAGGGGTGGATGCTGGGGAGCTGAAGGAGAAGCCGTACGCCAGGAAGGTAAGGCCGGATAAGTACTACGTGGTGATGAAGGGGGACAAGCTGAGGAGCCTGATCATTGATAGCATGAAGGCGGAGAAGCTGAAGAATATGCTCACAGCTCGGTCCAGGGCCGCCCGGTTCAAGCTGTGGGTGGCTCGAGTGCTTGCCGTGGCACTAGTCTGGGCAGTGGCAGTGCAGCTGAGGTCGCTTGGAGAGGCGGTTGGCCCGCGTCTGCTCAAGCTCCGTTCTTCTTACTCTCTCCATCCTCCAAGTGAGCCGTTGGATTAATTATTTTGAATCAGGAGATGCGCATTAACTCACTCCGCCTTGATTATATAGATGTGTTTCACATTCTTCCTTCGACGGATATCTCAACAGGGATATACAAGAACAACGGTTATCTCATGGTCTCGTCCAATGGAGGACTGAATCAAATGCGATCCGGTGTAAGCATCTTTCCCAGTTATAGTCTTTTCCCATCCTTAAAAAGTCCACGAAGACATTATTTCCTCAATAATCGCTCACTACCTGCAATTGTTGCAGATATGTGATATGGTTGCGATCGCAAGATATCTGAACGTCACGCTTATCATTCCCGAACTGGACAACACGTCCTTCTGGAATGACCACAGGTATATATATGCGTCCTCAGTATCAGGGTTTAGCTAGTAGCTGTATCCTAAATCCAAAATGTAAATCGGTACTGGAATGGTGCAGTCAATTTGCTGATATATTCGACGTGGACTATTTCATCGAATCCCTGAGGGATGAGGTCCGAATACTGAAGGAGCTGCCTCCAGCGCAGACGAAGAAGGTGGAGCTGGAGCCTCTCTTCTCAATGCCGCCCGTCAGTTGGTCGAACATGACATATTACTATAACACGGTTGGTTCTTTTTGAATAGATGTACTAGTCGATGCAACCCTTAGTAAGTTGATTCATGTTTATGGTGTAATATCGAATTGCATGAACAATTTGTAGGTGTTACCTAGGATTCGAGAGCACGAGGTGCTTCACTTCACAAAGACAGATGCTCGGCTGGCGAATAATGGGTTGCCCGTCGAGGTGCAGAGGCTGCGTTGCAAAGCCAACTACAAGGCCGTGAGGTTTGCCCCGGGCATCGAAGCTTTGGCAAAGAAGATTGCCAACATCCTTAGGCGAAGGGGCCCCTTCTTGGTCCTACACCTCCGATATGAGATGGACATGATCGCGTTCTCAGGTTGCAACGAAGGCTGCACTGAGGAGGAGATCGATGAGCTCACCAAGATGAGGTACGACTATGTATTCGTTCCATCAAGCTCTATAGGTCTCTCTTCAATTCGTCGAGAACAACTAGGAAGCCTCGCGCTGAATCAGCTTTCCATCTCCAAATCAAATTTAGAAGGAATTGTTCTAACACGCACAGCTGGGGACTCGGTGTCGGTTTTCTGCAGGTATGCCTACCCCTGGTGGAAGGAAAAGGAGATTGACTCGGAGAAGAAGAGAAAAGACGGGCTATGTCCTTTAACACCCGAAGAGGTCACATTGGCGCTTAGGGCACTCGATATCAACGGCAACATTCAAGTCTACATCGCGGCTGGAGACATATACAAATCAGAAAAGAGAATGGCCAGCCTGATGGCTGCCTACCCAAACGTGGTAAAAATCAATCGAGTTCTTCATTTTTATTTAGGCCAGCATTCTGAATCTGTAGCTTGTGCTCGTTTCTTCATTTCCATGGATTGATTCCGCATAAAACACAGGTGAAAAAGGAGACGCTGTTGGATCCCTCGGACCTCAAGCCCTTCCAGAACTATTCCAACAGGATGGCCGCACTGGATTATTATGTATCGATAGAGAGCGATATTTTTGTGCCATCTTATGGAGGGAACATGGCCAAGGTTGTTGAGGGACATCGAAGGTGTCATTTGAAACTTCTCTTACTTTGACCTTCACATCAAATATCATTCAGTACATAATACAGTCAGTCATCGGTTTGGTTTGATTTGGTCTTTTTACACGCTCGGCTGCAGGTTCCTCGGGTTCAAGAAGACTATACTACTAGACCGGAAAGTGCTGGTGGAGTTGATAAACCAGTACAAGAATGGGACCTTGAGCTGGAATGCTTTCTCCGTGCTCGTCAAGGAAGTCCACGCAAACCGAATGGGGAACCCCGCGAAGAGATTGGAGGTCCCCGGCAAGCCCAAGCTAGAGGACTACTTCTACACCAATCCACAGGAATGCTTACCCCAGGTGGCTGAAGTACCCACCTATATATAACAGTGAAAAAGATTGAACGTACACGAACAGAGAGCTCCACAACATGATATGAAATTGACTTCTTGCACATGATCTCATCGCCAAATCCCTTCAAACAGTCGAAGACGGATTCATAATCTTGCTTCTGGCTGGTAGATGTCACGGTTCGTCTATTGTTTTTGTGAAAAAAAAATCATAATTCATTCGTTTGCAAAATATATGAGGGAAGGTTGGAGATATGGATGTGTTTCTACTTCCTGGTCATGTTAATTTATCTGCAGCTTAAGCCCTGAAAACTCAGGTGAACAATTTTATCTGACAGGCAATGTGCTAATCATGTGAAATATTCATGTGCAAGCTGGATGGCATTTCCTTCATCTAAAAAAATGGTCCATATTATAAATAGAAGATCGACACCCATGGTACAGCATAAGAACTGCATGAACAGGTAGTACAGATTATAAGTCGCATTATACGGCCTCCAACCAATATTTACATGAGATGAGAATTTGTATTCATATATTAATCACATATATTTCTTGTAAACTGACATTTGTTATGCTGACTTAATCAAGATCAGGACCATATAAGAGCAGTCGGGCCAATCATGAAACGGAACAGAGCCGTCTGACGGAAGCAACATGTATGGATGGAACCAAAAGTACGCATAGAGATGCTGTAAAGCAATCAACCAACTATTATATTATATATTATGTAGCTATCAAAGAGGAACATACACATAACATTTGCAGGATGACTGCCCGGGGCAGATTAATTTAGACCATGTACACTGACCCGAAGCCCCGCAAATACGAATATCTCTACCACCCCCTAAAGGAGGGGTTTCTGGGAGCCATCCACAGTTGGACGGTGGCCCAAGATCCATTCCCTTTTCTCCCCAGAGATATGCTGTAAAAAGAAAATGCAAGCACGAGAGAAGAGTATCAATACTGAAGAAAGAAGAAAGTCTCAGGTCTTCTGACGCTTCTGAGCCTGCTCTGAGCCCTCTTCACCACCAGCAGCATCCGTAGCATGTGCCACCACGGGATTGCTAGGGAAGAAATTATCTTGGTCCTGCATAGTATTAGCAGAACTGTAAGAATTAAATTCTTCGTTTATATATGATAAAGGAGTCAATAAAAACAATTTTGATGAAGCCATCAAACAAGTGTTAATCCCTTCATCAGCTCATACCCCAGCAGTTGAGGTTCCTGTCATCTGCCCTTTATTTGCACGATTGCCAAGATCAATCTGCACCGATATCCTGGCCTGTGATAAGTCAACACCAGCAGTCTGCAATGCATCTGTCAGTGTAGTTAATAACCTGTACAGAAAATACTCAATATTAGCAACACCATCATAGCTGAACGTGATTAGCCTTTCTACGGTACACCATCCAAAATATCTTGCAACTTGGGACCCTTGATGGAGCAAGTTTCAAGCTCATAAGCACCTCAAAAACCGATCAATCAGATGCATCAAGAAACTCATGGCAAGATCACCTTGAATAATGTACTGAGAGCCCAACCAGAGACATGTCAACACAGCTCTGGCTGATGCTTGAACCATTTGACCAACTCACAAGGGGTCTAAATATCGCTATTTTCAAAAAAAAAAAATTGTATGATCTAGGCAAAACTTGTTAACACCAGCAAAGGACTGTGAAGCAATGAAAAATAGCTTAGTTTACAACTCTCACCCTTGTGAATATATGTTTGAGATACTGATCCTTCCACCTTCAACGAACAGATCTTCTGGTTGGTTCAATAAATTTTCTATGGAAGGGCCTGCCATCGATGGTAAATCTGAACCTGCAGGTTCCTGAAGAGGATGCACAGCCGCGCCATCACTTTGGGTAAGAGCCAACATGGGCAGATCATTAGATTTGTTTACGACTTCTTGGCCAGTTTCAAGTTCCAACATTGTATTCTTTGTGCTTGCAAGAACATTGGAAGGGATACTAGCATTATTCTCCTCAAACTTCCCAGGTAAGGCAGAAACTGGACAAGAAACACTTTTTGTGGCATGAGGTTGACCTCCTAAAGTTTGGACATGCCAATGGCTGTTCCTCTATATCAAAAGAAGAACCTTGGAGGTAAGATGAAAGAGAAGAGGCAAAAAGAGTAAACTCCTAGATGCAGGGCTTAACTCAGAAAATTGTTCTTTTGTCCTCCTCAAACAGGCTAACTGACTGAGGCAATGAAATGCAGAATTGTAACTACTCAGAAAATTGTTCTTTTTTCCTCCCCAAACAGGGTAACTGACTAAGCCAATGAAATGCAAAATTGTAACTAGACACAAATTGGAAACACAAACACAATATTCACACACATACTCTCCCTTTTCTCTCTGATTTCACCTCTGGAATAATGTGATCTTCAGGCGGAGTCAATAGGCTACTGAGAATCATGGCTAATTTCATTTCACACGTTTATCACATACTCAAAATAAGTTACTTGAGTTTTTTTAGCTGATTTTATATTTTTTTAAAAAGTCACTAGCTTAAGCAATACCATGTGCCAAAGAGCCAAGAGAAATGTTGAGCCGCTACTTAATCCAAACATCATAAATGCAAACTATTCATCTAGACAATTCAAAAGAACTTAATGATATCTACCCATGGCGTCAACTTGGTGGGTTCTGAACTCCATCCTGGATGAGAACCTTCATATTTCTGTACTGTCTCCTGCAAATATTTCACATGATCGATTACCTGGAGAAGAAAGTTCATGATTAGTCAACTGATGCAAGAGCAAGAACATGTGCAGAAGTTATATCCCATTGTAGTTTCTTGGTATGCAATTGACTCACCTCTAACAAAAATGATGCAGTATCTCTTTTTTGGTTGCTGTTGGGCACTAAATCTCTTAATATCTGAAATCTGAAAGAGAGATGTAAAGTATTTAAGTTACTTATCATAAAATATGCAGTAGCATTTAGTCCACAAATCTAAGTTCTAAGACCTGGGCGATGGACCCAGAAGTATATAATAGATTAGCTGAAAAATATAAGGAAAGACTATATTCTTTCACTACCTCACTCACACTTTATTCTTTAGAAAGCGTGCCTGGGGGGAAGCTATTTTTGAGAAAATCAATGATTCTTCTGTAGTGAAATGATTTAAATCCAGAAATTGTTATCCACCATAACATCCCAGGGAAAATGAAGAACACGATGAAAACAGAAACTTTCATTCCAAGTCCCTTTTAAGATGCCAGGAGGATAGCCAACAGTTGAGAGATAAAAAAATATGTCTGTTCTGGCCCGGAGACTTACAATATAGGCCCAAGTACCCTGCTTAATAACTTCAGTTCCATACAGGATATTAAGTTTCCAAACTAGTGGGCATGAAAGAGCAGGGCGCAATACAAGCGATTTTACATTTAATTACAGCTCCGAAAAGTCCACAGCATAACAGTCAGGTTTCAGACTGTCCATTGACAATGAAGAGAAAACAATATAATAGTGACATTTTTCTGCTTCTACAGAATACCTCTCATTAATCTTGCTTCTTCTTCGCTGCTCTGTCGCTGAATGCTTTGACCTTGTCGCGTTCACTGTATTACTGTTCTTATCTGATTTCATTCATGAAAACTGATATGAGCAAAAAACTCAAATTGCATTCCATTAACCCGAAAAACTAAAATGACCTACATTCCGAAACAGGACACAGTATTAGCTACTCCCTCCACATATCGTGCTGTATAGAAACTACAATTCATCAAGCAATTATAGCTAAGCCATGAGGACGCATCGAGAAACCTATTCGAAACACCCAAAAGTTTATAAAAACATTTTCCATACAAGCTCTTCCAAAAATCCATCTTCTCAAACAAATAGGGGAAAATACAATTGAGCCAAGGCAACTTATGGAGGAGGAAATTCTTGGATAATTTGGAATTGGGGATTCATGAAAATGGAGTGGTTCAGTAAGGAAATGTGGAAAAAGGTACCTTTTGTATTGCCAGTGGCGATAGTATCGGAAGTGTTAGAAGAGGGGTCGTCCCTCTTCGAATTGATAGCATCCTCCTCGTACTCTTCGTACCCTTGGTTCCCTTTTCCTGGTCTCATCTTCCTCACTCAGCTCCAGCCAGCCACAATCCCAACGACCGAGGCTTCACCCTCGAACTCCGACGGCGTTGCAGGAACAAAGCTTTGAACAAAGAACAGGAGAGAAATTTGGGGTCTGTCGTTTGGTCCTGTGAGGTTTTTCTTGGATGGGTCTTTTACTTCACAGAGGAAAAGTTCAAATTTTCACATTGGGGACTGGTTAGCTGGGGAGGTTAGTGGCCGATTGCCACCGTCTCTGGTTGGTGTCGCAGGTGGGCTATTGCCTATTGGGCGCAGGACGGCGACGTCGGGTTGGGGGTTTGGGGGGGTGTGCTGGGGAGTGTTAACCCACGGGCAGGCTCGTGAGTATTAATAGTTTCCACCTTACGTGGCAGTTGCTAACTCGGTACCCTAGGCTGCTCCTTGGCTATTCCTTTTTTTTTTTTTTTTGCCCTGTCTCCGGCCGGAAAAATGTTTATTTATTTTCAGCAGTTTATTAGTTTACTAGATTATCCTAGGCTGCTCCTTGGCTATTCCTTTTTTTTTTTTGCCCTGTCTCCAGCCGGAAAAATGTTTATTTATTTTCAGCAGTTTATTAGTTTACTAGATTATTGCAGTCTGTGCAGTGACTCTGGGCCAGCTAATACCAATTATCAAGTCTATCTTGGAGTCTTAAAAATGTGAAAATTGATTGTTGAAACTTTATTTCATGGTAAATTGACTCTTCTTCTTCTTTCTGGTGTATGATTAATTGGCTTTGTTTGGATTTAAATTAATTATGATTTGTTGGATTATTAAGTGATGCATGTTTATAAAATATCTTAGGTAACTTTTATTATGGACCCACAAATGTTCGAATGCAGAATCGGAGGCTAAGTTAGGTTAATTGCTGATAATACGGTATCAAAATATTCTTGTGAAAAAAGATGGGTTTGATACAGTGATATTACTCTCGGTGTGATAATCAAAAGGTCGTAAATTTAATTACCACTATAAAACTCACCGTATCTCTTCGTTCCCTCTCTTATCCTATCACTTTTAAGGTTTATATGTATATTTTGGTAATGATAAAGAAAATTTATATAGAGACGACAATTCAATAATTGCAATTAATTATCCAAATAAAACATCACATACGGATATATAACACTCACCAAAGACCCCAGATAGATAGATAGATAGATAGATAGAAAGCTCCACAGAGTTCGAATATATATGTTAGCTTGTCCCCCACCTCTTCCATTAATTTGCAAATATTTTAAAATAAACAACATTTCAAAAAAATAATTAAAAAAAACCCCTCAAGCACGAACTAATTAAGCTCTCTCTCTCTCTCTCTAAACATCAGATGTGCCTCCACGGTCTTTCTGCAAGAGACACGCACTCGTTGTACCGGTAACAGTCCACGAGGTGATCAATCGTCAGCCCGGCCGCCTGCATGAATGAGCACACGATCACCGGGCCCACGAGCCGGAACCCTCGCTTCTGCATGTCCTTGCTCATCGCCTCGGCCTTGGGCGTCCTGAGCGGGATGTTCCTCGGGTGCCTGTACCTGTTAATGACCGGTTTGTGGTTCACGCAACTCCACATGTAGTTGCTGAACGATCCGAACTCCCTCACGACCTTCAATATTCAGATAGATAGATTCATACATCATTGTAATAGACCTTCTTTTTTCTTTTCTTTTTTTTCCTTCCTATAAGATGTATGCATGGCATTGTCCGTTAGTTACCTTCAATATGCACTTGGCGTTGTCGACAATGCACCTCACTCTGCTCTCCGCTAACATGATTTCCTTGTCGGAAGCTATGTCTGTGATCTCCTTCTCCCCCATTTTGCCGACAACATTCGGATCAAATCCAGCAAAGGCTTCCCTGTGTGTCGACAGATTTTGGACTTTAGTCATCCGTCGGGCAAAATAAAAATAAAAAAAAAAAGAAAGAAAAAACTGTACAGCAACACATAAGTGGTCCTCTCCTCCACTTTGCTGTTCGATTATTACAAGGAGAAGAATAAATTAATGGATGGAGGAGACAGAAATGATAGTTTGAATACATAATTCTATCAACTTCATTTTTATTTTTTTAAAAATATTTTGATATATAATAAATGTTCAGATTATTACATTATAGAAATATAATTCTATTGAATAAATTGGTAAAATGCACGAGGAAAAAAAATTAATTAACAGTGTGTGAAGTCGATGTGGGAGAAATTGACGGATCGGTCCCATCACCTAAATAGTGCCTTCCTCTTCAGGATTTCTGTCCAGTTGTAGTCCATCAACATGCCCGACATCGCGAGTAGCTCGAACAACTCTCTGCTTTCCAACCAATCAACCAAAATCAGATGAGCCATTAATCGTTAGTGATCATGAACTCCTCATTAATCTTTCGTTAGAAAAAAAAAAAAAGAACTCCTCAATTTTTCTCTCATGATATATGTAATGCCACCGTAAGCGGGAATTAGCAACGTACCGATCATCATAAACCGGCACTCCCCATTGTTCGTCGTGAAATGATACATAAACCTTGTCTACACCCAGAGAAAATAAATTAACTATATTCTCGAATTATACGTATAATAAATAATCATTAATTCAAATTTAAATTAAATAAAAATCTAATATCTATAAATTCTCTCTTTTTAAAGGGTTATAATCTAAAGATTATTTGTTGGGAGTCCTTGAGTTGGTCCGTAAAGATGCTGTAGATATAGAATGAGGTCAATGTATTTAGTGGTAGGTATGTAAGGTTCTCTAGATATATATATATATGCATATGGACATAATTTATTTATCTTGAACACAATTAATGATGAAGGTTTATTTAATTCCGGTAAGTAGAAGAATCAACAATGATTATTTTAGTTTGATTAACTTGTTAAATAGTAGGTGCAATCACGGCTGATTATTCTAATTATCCTTAAATTGACACTGGAAAAAGAGCGGCAGAGTTGGGCTTTCCAACATATATATATATATATATAACATGATTGGACATCAGAATTCAAAAGGGTCATTGATGAACTTATATATGAGTTATACCAATTTTTTATTGGTGAATTTTACATATTTATGTAATTTAAATTGAAATTTTATTTAGAAAAAAATGTAATAAAATAGCATTGATAAACAAGTTTCATTATATATACACGTATTGTATATGAAATTGTTATCTAAAAGAAATTCTTAATTTAAAAGAAATTATCAATTATTAGTTTGACAATCATTTTCTTGCTCTAAATTTAGAATTATGCCGAGAAGATAATCAAACTTCTGATGAGTCAGCCACACCAGTAGAGCATCGACTCATCAATTGTAATGGACTTGAATAGATTCAAATTTGATGAGGATCGATCTATTAAAAAATAAATTTTCTTATTTATAGCCAATTTTCACATTATAACAGATAGTTCTATTGTGATTTTTCATTCTTTTGTTTCAAACATTTCGGATTTCAAATGGGGTTGGACAATACGTTCAGGGCAAATGTCATGTTTGAGGAGCTCATACCGCTGGTCTTGGTGATCCAATTGCATCTCCTCGGCTCCCCATCGTCACCCGCACTCGGACTGGTGACACTCTGCCCCTGATGATGGTGATGAGCCGAACCATTTCTTGGACTAACGTTCGACCCCAGCCCAGCCTCCCTCCCCTCGGGCGCCGGCTGCGGGGAGATCAGCCTCAGGGCCAAGGAGATTTTGTGATCCAGCTGGGAGATGCTCGAGTAGTCAGTGGTGGACGAGTCGTTCGAGTTCTGGGACAGCGAGAGAGAGACAGACGAGAGCGAGAGGGACGAGCTGCTGCGGCGGAGGCCGATCGGGTATATCTTCTTCAGGTGCTTGGACAGACTGAACAAGTGGCTGGTCTTGGTGTCTGCTGCTCTCTCGGTGCTCCTGGGCTTCTCCAAGATGTTCCGTCGCAAGTTCGAGGATGCTTGAGCAATGGACATGTTGCCTGCCACCGTGAGACGATGAGAAGGGAGGTTGGGATAAATTAAGAGCAAGAGTGAGCCTCTTGGGATAGGTATTAATGGAGATGGAAGTAAAGGTGCCAATAGGAGAGCTTATAAAGGTACTGGGGTTGAATGAGAGGGGAGTCTCCTTACGAAGACTATAATCAGTACAAATCATTTCACCACTAAAAATTGAACATAGGATTTCTTTTTTGGACATATGATGTCAATTATGGCTAATACTTGAGTTATATTAATTTATGAAAGAATAAAACTCTCGTAATTATAAATATTTTTCACTTATATAATTTAAACACAAAATATTATTTGAGGAAAAAATGTGTATCGAATTTTATTGACCAAACACCAATACAATAAGAATTTGTCAATTTATTTCTTAAAATTACATATGAACTAAATAGGTTTAAATAGAATATGAGAGAGGAAAATAAAGAAAAATATAAATAATATAATAAAAATTAAATATATAATTTTTTAATTATTTAAATTTAAAATAATATAACTGTAACGAATTTTTTCCCCCTATTCTTTGGTTGGTGACTTGTGGGCTTTCAAGATGTTCCATACATGCACCATTTTCTTTTTCTTTTTTTATCTCTTTTATC
The DNA here is from genome assembly GCA_900174645.1 of Sonneratia alba. Classification (NCBI taxonomy): domain Eukaryota; kingdom Viridiplantae; phylum Streptophyta; class Magnoliopsida; order Myrtales; family Lythraceae; genus Sonneratia; species Sonneratia alba. The sequence continues at coordinate 1,257,074 of FWPY01000040.1, forward strand.
TTTTTTTTTTTATTTTTCCCCTTTCGGATGATAGATGAGATGTTGATAGTCCGCATATACATACATATATAGAGAGAGCGAACTGTGCACGTTTATGATGTATTTTCTATTTACCACATTTATAAATATTAATTTTTCACATAGTTTCTAATTGGGGATTATAATGATAATAGCAAACAAAACTCCCTCGTCATCTAACCCCGTATAATGTATAGGTTTTGTGCACTTGCACTAACTAAGATTAGGTGCACAGTTATATATATATTTTTTTTAATTAATGAGTGGAAGCCTATTTGGATGTCTGGTGGGTTCAGGGTTGTTGACCCTGATTGGATCCTACACCCGTACCTATATATAGATATATGTCTATACATAACTTCTAGATTAAAAAAAAAAGAACGGCATAGCGATTCATCAGAAAAAGAAAACACTCACACAAAACGAAGAGAAAAGCTAGACAAATAAATGACAAAAATTAATATAATAACTTATTAAACTTCCTAACGCCACTTTTCGTATTATATTCTCATAAATAAAAATTACTTAAAAGAGAATAAGAAGGAAAAAAAGCATAAGATGTGATTTGTTTTTCCTGAAATGTAATGTCGGGAAGGCTCATTGACGCCGACTCAACCATACTGACCTGTGGATCGAATAATATTTATTCGTGGAATAAATAATAATATGAAAATTCCAATTTGAAAGGGAACAAGGGCAATCTTAGACATGTAAAAAATGGGCACGACTCAAAAGTATAGCATGGAAACGTACTGCTCGAGGGATTGGACCATATCAACACGTATGAAAATAAATCGGGTCACGTCAATATGAAGTATAAAAATAATAGTTGTAATAAAAAATTATAAGAAATTTTGATTAATTGTATATAAATAATTATATTTTAATCTATCATTATATCATATAAAAATTCATTTTAAAGTATAAAAGCTATTTAAAATTTGCTAGGACTCGATTTAGGCAAGGTAATGTTTTAGATCGATTTTAATAAAATGGCAGATATATTTATCTACGGTGAATAATTATTTCAGACTCACATTTTACCATAATTTACCTATATTAACTTGGAGTTGGACTAATAATTCTTCTTACTAGAACTACAAATGGGTAATTTAAAGATCGAATCTCGAGGTGGGAAGATCGATAGGAATTTTCTCATGAATGCCGAGGATCGATACTTGGAGTTGCTCATAGATTGGTCTTGAGGTGTGGTTTGACTGGCCCGAGGATACTGTACGGTGTAAAACCAATTGAAGCCCCTCTATATATTCGAAGTGTAGTAAATTATTATTATTACAACTCTTAATTTCAAATTAAAGAATCTTATATTTAATTATGTTTCTGTTCCATTTTTTTCTCATATATTCTTTTCAAATTTGTAATATTTTTATAACTAATAATATATACACACACACACAGACGAACGATTTGGAGCCAAAATAGAAAAGATAAACGATCATATTCTGGATGTGGGGTTGGGATGTTGTTTTCTAGCGTCTCTCACCACAAGAAAACGAATGAAATGCAAGTAAAACACACGACATCTTACCTCTCTAATTAAATAAATATATGAGCAAAGTAAGACTCGGTTAACGTCGGTTTCTGCAGAGGCCGGCTGATGTGAATAACAAGGATTCTCTAAACCCATCGGCCTTCCTTCCAACAGTTAATCAAATCGACCCTTTCTTAATCAAACGTCACCGTTATCGAATCCGACCCTTAAACGTCCGTCCGGTGCGGACCATTCCCTAATCTTTCGTTCTCAACCCCGAGTAGATGACATGGTATGTATCTCATGTGTTTGATGAATGTTTAAGTCATACAGATCCATGCAATTGGAAAGGGTTTTCTTTTAGATTAACCATGAAGAAATCATCTAGAAATGCAATAATCACCCATCTAGCACGATATAAGATTAACCACCATTCTAGAAATTGATCCAGAGTCGCCTCATTTTCTTCTTACTATTGAGCAAAAGAAGAAAAAGGGTGCATTTTTCTCGGTTTTGAGGGAATTCATACCACTGAGAGGACAAAAGGGAAAAAACAAATATTTATGTGGATATCACCAATAAGAACTGATCAATTGGTATGGACTGACTCGTACCTGGCAATGGTTTAAGCCACCATTTCAACTACGTGCATGCCATAACACTGTATTACGTGCATCCTCTTAATGATCAAATTTGCTCGAAACCCAATGGCATGCTTAATATACATTTAGTCACTGTTATACTAATTAGTCGAAGGAACAACAACACATCAATGAGATATCTTACACATTATACGTTAGTTGTGATGTTTGTCTCAGCGAGTTCGTGGAGGGTCCATGCACATATAGAACCCTTAGTCCCTACTCATCTTCCCACAATGTCTGAGGCAACCCTCTTGCCTGCAAGGACAAAGAAGTCTCATCCTTCATTTAACATTCCTCCATATTCCCTTGTTTGATGTAGCGCTATTGCCTTCTTCCTGTTGATTTTTGATTTTTACTTTTTAGGTGTCAAACACAAATGTGACCATATCATCCTTACCATTTGTCATGTTACTCATGCGATATCAAATTTATAGTATGATGTACCTACTGTACAATTAATTATATATAATTTCTGCCATAATCCTCCTCGATTGGACTTGAATTATCATATCTCGTCTTCATAGTATTTAATTTAATGTATCTGGACTTGTGTACAGTATTCTGAAAATATATGTGCACATACATATGATATTTGCACGTGCATAATCTTGAAGCAAAACCCTATTCTTGACTGATTATATGATGGGCTTGGCCCATTTCAGGACCATTATTAAGTTTACTACAGTGACCGGTAGTGCCGCCATCTTTTCTTTATAGGTCACCCATTATCAATCCATACGAAAGCTATTTCTGCCTAGTTATCTCCTCACCAATTCTTCCGCCATAAGAGATGTTTCTGATGAACTTGGGAGGCACGAGGGCCATCATCTTACTAGCTACTCCGAAGAACCTCGACAGTCATGGAAGAGGATCTGGAGAGGCCTGGCAGATGCGCGCTTAGTTCATCTCTGGGCACCTTGTGGGCAGTGCTCCCGAGCTCCAGACGAGTTCCGCCGAAGAACTGTAGCTCGCTAGGCCACCTGATGCTCCCGCAAGTACGGCAGTGAAGTGTTCCCTATTCACTCTGATTTACGTGCGCAAGGAAAACTTGGTTTGTGATAATGGATGTTAGATCAATTGGGTCAGCTGGGCAGCACATGATCAAATAAAAGCTTGCTCCCCCGATGCATGCCACAAGTTTAGGCCCACATTTTACAGTCTGATGTTTGGAAACATTGACTGTAGTAGGCTCCAATATCGACTCTCATCCATAGACTTTCGATCTTAATTTTCGGTTACGAAATATTTTCATGATCTTAATTTTCCGTGGCCGAAAACCTTGATATCTATAAGAAAAACTATATTGCTCCACTCATTCAACGAGGGCTCGGACCCCTTGTTAGCGCTCGTAGCCGACCTGCCTGCTACAAGACAATTCGAATCTAAGGAATCTCTTTTCCCCATTGAACCATTCCCGAACCCATCATATTTGCTATTAGAGCCCTCTTGATTCCTCTCCTTTTCTCCTACGTTGGTCAAAATCTCTCGAATTCCTCGTTGGGATGATGAAGAAAGAGCTGGAAGACATGATGATCTTCGGAGCACCGATACGTAATAATGTGATGTTCCCTCCGATAATGTAAAGCCTCAGCCCCACCCCCCGCACCCTCTTTTCGTTATCAAATGTTTCCCCTCCCGCTCCGGTCCCACTCCCCCACGCTTCATTGTTTAAATTTGAGTGACTGAGAATAGATGGATCATTTGAAGATCTTCTACATGGAGTCTGCTCCCATCTGATCCCAGAAAATACATAAAAATTGGGCTTGAAATCATAAGTTTCCTAAAGTATGAACCTCCAATCAATAAATTCCGAAATAGTGAGTCTTTTAGACAAGAACTTCTCTGTCAATGGCCCGCTGAAAAAGTAAAGGCATGGCTCCATATAAACTACATCACTGATAATCCACTCGTCAAAGATGAGTGATTCATGGGGTCAATGACACAAAAAAGATGCCATTAATCACTCACTCTTAATTAAGAGCCCGACAAACCTTTTGTCTTGCTCGTCCTCCTCCTCCTCCTCCTCCTCCTCGTCCTCCTCTAGTGTACCTCAAGAAAGAAATCTCAGCATTTTCCTTTGCATTCTCGTAGCAAGACCCACAAGACCGTACTCTTCATAAGCCACTGATGGTACATGCATTGATTGCTCTTGCGTGCTGAGAATCCGTGGGCTCTGCCGAGATGGGGTCGGCGACGTCGTCCATGGCGGCGAAGTTCGCCTTTTTCCCGCCAAACCCGCCGTCTTACGACATCTTCGAGGAGGAGTCGACGGGGAGGATGAGGCTGACCGACGTGCAGCCGAGGGACGACGTAGACGTGCTGAGGCTGCCCACCAAGAGGAGGAACGACATCGTCGCCGTTTACGTGAAGAACCCCTCGGCTTCTCTGACTCTGCTCTACTCCCACGGGAACGCTGCTGACATCGGTCAGATGTATCATGTCTTCACTGAGCTCAGCCTTCATTTAGGCATCAATCTCATGGGGTCAGTCCCAAAATCACATCTTTCGTCTAAAATCAGAGGAGATAACGACTTTAGAGTGAAATATTAATATATTTTAGATACTGCTATTTTGGTCTAAATCTTTGATTAGATTTATGGTGGTAGTACTAACGTGTCTGTTTCGTTTGCGATGTTTTCAGGTATGACTATTCTGGCTATGGGCGGTCTTCGGGAAAGGTATACTCTGTCTCTTGACTCTTGTATGCTTTCAGTTAGAATGGAGGTCAAAGGTCAAAGGAGAGAGAGAGAGAGAAAGAGAGAGAGAGAGAACGAACTTTGGCATTGATTTTGATCGATTGAATTACCGAGCACGTTACATGGGGTTCCAAACATATCAGGCCAACTGGTTAAGACTGAATTTGATTAAGAGTGCTTCATTTTGCAGGTTCGTTCAAGAAAAAAAAATTGAGCCGTTGAAATGAACGGTTGAATTTTATCTATGACCTGTCTTTGACTATCATTTCTTGAATGGAGATGTAATCGTCTCTTCACCATAAACAATGTCTCAGCTTCGATTCTCTCTCTCTCTCTCTCTCTCTCTTTGAGAATCAATGTGATGCTTTCATTAATGAATCATGTTAAAGACATACAGAACCTTTGTAAGGCCTCCCAGATTTAAAGTTCCTGAGAGGGTATAAAATGGGATCTTGTATGCTAATCAGCTTCGATTCTTGGAATGAAGAAAAATGCATGATTGTGCTGACAAAGTCTAAACTTGGATCAGTTGAACTGTTGTCCAAGATGGTGCACCCCAAATAGTTTGGCCTATAGAAAACCATTTCCAGTGTAGTCTGAATGATTCATCTTCTTGCAGTTTTATGGGCGGCAGTTGACGTCACTGTGGCTCAACTTAATTTTACCAAATCTAGCAGCACAATCCTGCTGGGCTGCAGTTTCGGTTTTAAAACTGTTTCCAAATGCAGAGTATGGTGCCTGAAAAATGAAAATTCTCTATTAAATGCAACAATCGCCTGCAGAGTCTCACTCTTTACACACAATGCTTCAACAAACGTCTACTTTGACTGTCGTCTTCTGCTAGAAGCTTGAACGCTAATTACTATTTGATCAATTAGCCAAGTGAGCAGGACACTTATGCTGATATAGAGGCTGCATATAAATGCCTTAAAGAGAGGTATGGAGTCAAAGAAGAGGAGCTAATATTGTACGGACAATCAGTCGGGAGTGGACCTACTGTAGAGCTTGCAATTCATTTGCCCTATCTGAGGGCTGTCATTCTTCATAGCCCAATCTTGTCGGGCCTCCGGGTCATGTATGCAGTCAAACGGACATTCTGGTTTGACATCTATAAGGTTCCTTTCAGTCCATTTTCTTACTCATTTTGCTTCACAGCAGAATAAGAAAATAATGATATGCAGTTTGTCCCTTCAGTTTAAATACTCTGTCCTCAACAGCCGTGTGATTCTTTGTCTATGTTGCAGAACATTGATAAAATTCCGCTCATTAAGTGCCCAGTCCTGGTGATTCATGTAAGTTGGTCAGTTTTGATTCTTCCCACGTGATGTATCTGTGATGCCAAAACAGTAACTTGTTCATTGCTAGAAACTCTTCTTGACTCTCGAGAACTTAAGTAACTTCCTATCAAACTGTTTTAACATACAAAACACACATCCTGAGTATATGCTAATCTCATTGCTGAGGTATATATTCTGTGAGATGTTGCAGAGATTGTATCGACTCCAATTTTAGAACAATAGGCAGTAGTAATATAAGATATATTCTCATGTGAATTTCCATTACTTACACTGCTCAATGCAAGACTATATGGCCATTTACTCCTGAGACATTGCCTTTAGGGGACTGAAGATGATGTGGTGGACCTCTCTCATGGAAAGCAGCTGTGGGAGCTCTGCAAAGAAAAATATGAACCACTATGGCTTAAAGGAGGAAACCACTGTAACTTGGAAATCTATCCCGAGTACCTGAGGCATCTCAGGAAGTTCATATCTGCAATTGAGAAGCTGCCCCGACTTCAAGAAGTATCAGAACAACCAGCTTGTAATCCCGAGCTTGCTTCAAAATCAACAGACCAGAGTAGTGAAACGTCTAGAGCAAGCATTGATGAGAGAGAAAAATGGAGGCCTAGTATCAGCCAGACTGAGAAGGGAAGGCATAGCATGGATGGCAAAGAGAAGTCACGAACAAGCACTGACAGGGGAGAGAAATCAAGAAGGAGCTTGGATAGGTTGGGGAAAGCAAGGAACAGCACGGACCAGCCTGAGAAAGCAAGGAACAGCTTTGATCGGTAAGTTAAGATCACTTTTCAGTTAGTTCACTTTCTAATTCTTACTTCTAGTAGAATACTGATACGAGAGGCTCTCTAAGGGCTATGAAATGCCTACAAGCCCATAGAAGCAGTAAGTCTTAAACTCTTGACAAATGCCTTATAAGCCGTCCTTACTGTATTGAATGAGAGTAACTTGAGCCTAATCTCTCGGGTTGCTTCTCTGACCATTTGACTAGTGACGAAGTGATTACTAAATTCGAATTAATTGTAGCCTTATTGTTAATTACAAAGTTGCCTGTTCAAACTGATATTGTAGGTTGGGTGATATGGTTAGATCTGTTGGATTGTGCAACATTGACTGCTTGAAGCAGACTGCTCTGGAAACCTAAACTTGAGGGGTTGCCCACCAGGAAAAAAAAAAAAAGAACCTGAACATTTTGTGAAGCCTAAACCTGAGGGGTTTGGCCACAAAAAAACAGAGGACCTAAACATTCCGTCATGTTCCATTATCGAGGTGTTTCATTTTAATTAGCCATTGGTTGTTTGAAGTTCTAGTGGATAAATATCCTCAGCAAGAGTTTCTGCTCGTATCAATTGTCTGGTTCCATCTACAGCTTTTGACATTCATACCGACTGGTCAGTCATTTCAGAATAATAGAGTGATGTGATTCACAGTCAGTATTTCCGGTATATTCTCTTGTGGTCTGCTTCTGGCAATTTAGCCTTGGATAATATGTACATGAGGTGCTGTTACTCTTTGGAATCTGGATTCATTTTCAATATGATTCTGGAAATGTGTGCTTGAAGTGCAGTATCTTAGTTGGACCCGATGTGCCTAAGATCATGCTGGAGAATCGATTTTACAGTGAGGAGTCCCAAATTTCCATGAGAACTGACTGAAACAATTCACACTTGTGATGGAATCATTTTTTTCTTCTGTCTTGGGAGTTGGGGGTTGCTAACCAATCTCAGGCTGAAAGGATTCGATATTGAGATTGAAGATGTATATTCGACTGCTCTCAGGAGAGAATCTATCACTATTTTGAGATGATCATTGAATTGCAAGCCCTCAGCAAAATGAAAGCAAGATTGCTGCTGTGAGAACTGTGAGGCTTGTGGCCGCGGCCATGGCCATAACCAGTAAACGAATGGGAAGCTAAATAAGATTAATTCAATAATGAAAATGTTTGCGACAAATTCACAGCCAATTTCCTAACAAATTTTATATTTTTACTAAATAATCTAATATAATCATTTAACACATAATCTTATATTTCAAGGACTATCAAACCAAAACTCATGCTGTAAATGAATTTTTAATAATTCTCATGATCGAATTGGATATTGGTAGTGATGAAATGGCCAGCTAGTAGCTGCAAATGAATAACCTTCTTTTGGACCGCTGCTAGAACCCTTCATCGCCTTCCCCGCTGCTCCCTTAAACACCTTCAGAATCCAAGTTTCTTCTATTTCCCGTACTCTCCAAGTTGATAAGAGTGGGGAAGAAGTTCATCAAGCTCTCTTCGCAGGGTTTAAGCCCGAGCATGGCTCCTGTTCTCAGCAGAGTCCTGACAACTGCCTCGATTGCTACTCTCCCTTCCTCCTCTTCCCTGTCACCTGGGGGTAACAGAAGGTTGTCGGGCTTAAGGAGTGCCTTCTTGCCTCAAAATGGGCTCAGGAGGGGCTTCCCTTGCAGTGGGCTGAAGTGGAAGCTTGAGAAGAGGAACAATCGGATTGCGGTTCGTTGTGATGCTGCCGTGGCAGAGAAAGAGGCCACCGAGGGCTCCGGTGAGAAGTTCGAGTACCAAGCCGAGGTGGGTTTTTCTTATCCGTTACTAAAATTTGTCCTTTTGCCGACTTATGGGTGGGACAGAGCTGAATTCATCCTGTGTTTCTTCTGGTTTATTTGAAAGAGAAGAACTTAAAGTATCGCCTCTATGGTCGGATGCCCGTATCATTGGTCCGAGAGGATTTCATTTGTCTTCATAAAATTTTTATTTTACTGCCGAAAATGTATCCTGGTTGTAAGAGTATGCATAGTTACCCTTTGAAGATAATTAAAAGAGTAAAATTTGGCAGCTGAAGAACACCGTTTGATGGAATTTGGTGGAAATTTAGGGTTGGTTGTTAATTGTTCCCATGTGCTGTAAATCATTCTGGTTCTTTACCATTTTTTTCCCTGAATCAATTGGATACATATGGTGGATATGTTGTTGTATATAGCGTGCATTGCTCTTAGATCTTTCTTGTAGTATAGCATTGTGTAGTCTGAAATTTGTTGACCGATTTCAGGTCAGCCGTCTATTGGACTTGATTGTTCACAGTCTATACAGCCATAAGGAGGTGTTTCTCCGAAAGCTTGTGAGGTTAGGGACCTGAAAATGCTGAATTGTTGAGAAATGCCTCTCACTGAAACTTTTCGACTCCTTAGTTCTTCAGGCATTAATATGCATTTCTCAGACTTTTAACTCGGATTGGGAGCATATACAAATTTGATATAAATATTGTTGTTGTTGAGTGCACTTACATAAGTTACTCCAAGTTTGCAGTATAATATCTAGTTATTGAGAATGCTACATAAGTTACTCCAAGTGTGCAGTATAATATCTAGTTATTGACAATGCTCCTTTATTCATCGACAGTAATGCACTTGACAAGTTGAGATTCCTAAGTGTTACTCAGCCTACTCTTCTTGGTGATGCTGGTGATCTTGAGATAAGGATCAGACCTGACCCAGACAATGGGACCATCACTATTATGTAAGTCAAACAGTTATATATATATATATATATATATTAGCTTTTTATTTTATTTCTGATCAATCTGGCATTGTACTGTGCAAATTATAAATTTTGGCAATTGCAGTGATACTGGTATTGGAATGACAAAGGAGGAGCTCATTGACTGCCTTGGAACTATTGCTCAGAGTGGTACCTCAAAATTTTTGCAGGCCCTAGAGGTACTTGTCTCTCCTGTTTATTCCAAGAAATGCATAATAGATTTATTCGAAATCACAGTGAAAGATATGTCCTACATTCTGTTGCTAACTATGTGGCTTTTTTGTAGGAAAACAAGGAGCTTGGTGCAGATAATGGTCTGATTGGTCAATTTGGTGTTGGGTTTTACTCCGCCTTTCTGGTTGCTCAGAAGTTTTGCCTGGCTCTTGAGTAATCTCCATCCACACTCTATATATATATGTATATATATATAATTTATTTATTTATGTCATGTTTTTATTATAGTGTTCTGTTTGCCTAAATGTAGGTTGTGGTGTCTACAAGGAGCCCAAGATCTGATAAGCAATATGTCTGGGAGGCGGAAGCTGATAGTAGCTCTTATATAATTAAAGAGGAAGCAGATCCTGAAAGGTTTATTTGACGTGGAACACAAGTAACACTTTACTTGCGGGTATACTAATTCTTTTGTAATTTCACCACCCTCTTTGACAAAATGGATGCACACTTATCTCCAAATCTGAACCAACTAGTCCGGCTTATGTCACATGCCCCATCTGTGATCACTGTTCTACATCCAAGTATTGTCACTCCACAAGTTTAGAGTTTGCAAACCTTGACTTATTATAGAGTTCCCCCTGTTATGTGTCAGTACTCTGGTTCTAAGTAATATATCAATCTCCTGAAGATCATTTTGTTGTTTTTTAAACCGGAAGATGATAAATATGAGTTTTCAGAGCCCACTAGAATACAGAATTTGGTAAAGAACTATTCACAGTTCGTTTCCTTCCCTATCTACCTGTGGCAAGAGAAGTCCCGTACTGTTGAGGTGAGTGTTCTTTCAGGTATCCTTTCTCTGAAGCTTGCTTTTGAAGTTGATGGATGCAAATTATTTGAAGTGCTTCTACTTTGTTAGATTTGATGTTGGTAAATTGGATGAAGATCTATTGTGTTTTGCTTTCATGGGTAGTGGCCATTTTTTTTTTTTTTATAATATACTGATCCTTGGAAAATAAATCCCTCTTGAGCAGGTAGAAGAGGAGGAGGAACCAAAGGAAGGAGAAGAAGCAAAGCCAGAGGTGAACCGAGTGGCAGCATCTTTGAATTTGGAATGTTGAGGTTCATGTCAAAGCAGGCTTCTGATTGATTTTATCTTGTGCAGGAAGAGAAAAAGAAGAAGAAAACAACAAAAACTGAGAAATATTGGGACTGGGAATTGGCTAATGAGACGAAGCCAATATGGGTAAGCCTTTGATAATTCTTTTTTTTTTTGCTATCTTGGATTCTCATTCATGACATTGGTTCTAACTTACCCTGTTCATTTGTTTCTTAGGAGTCAGTGCATTAACCTTTTATCCCTGGAAGAACAAAGAATTGATTACTGTTATGATATTACAGATGCGAAATTCAAAGGAAGTGGAGAAGGAAGACTATCATGAATTTTACAAGAAAACGTTCATGAATTCCTTGACCCACTTGGTTACACTCATTTCACTACTGAGGTAGTCAATCTTCTTCTGCTCCTGAAATAATGAGTGTCATGCAAAGATTGGGTTTGTGGTTAAGGAAAGTAATTTGGTTAACTCCATCTGAATGCTCTATAGGGAGAGGTGGAGTTCAGGAGTGTTCTTTTCATTCCTGGAATAGGCCCTCTCAACAATGAAGATGTTGTCAATCCAAAGACAAAGAACATATGTCTATATGTGAAACGAGTATTCATTTCAGATGACTTTGATGGTGAACTGGTAAATTCAACTTGTACTTAGAGTTCTTTCACTGTTTAATGTCATGGATTTGAAATTCGTGGGTCTATACAATTGTATAACTGAATTTATCATATATTTTCTTCTCTCCTTGGTTGCAGTTTCCACGGTACTTGAGCTCTGTTAAAGGTGTGGTGGACTCAAATGACCTTCCTCTCACTGTTTCTCGAGAGATTCTTCAAGAAAGTCGAATTGTAAGCCAGACTTTTCTGCTGCACATCCGTCGTTGACACCCTGGACTCATTCTCTGTAACTTATTGGTCATACTTGAATTCTTCTGTACTTCCATTCTTGCAGGTAAGAATCATGAGGAAGAGGCTTGTCAGGAAAACATTTGACATGATTCAAGAGATTTCTGAGAGTGAAAATAAAGAGGTGAATGATTCAGAAATATGTATCTCTCTATTGGAGTGCACTGTGCTGAAAACCTTTTCCTAATTTTCTGGATTTCCCTTTCTTTTCTTATGCCTTTTCTTATCTTAGATATATATGGGAAAATTGACACACTTTGCAGCACCATCACAATGCAGCATGTATTTGGAAGTGCATTACCTTTTTCCCCCCAATCTCATTATAATTTTTGGAAAAATGAACCATAAACCACAGATTTTCTCCAAATTTTCCTCAGCTGCAGAATTACTTAGTTGAGATTTATTTTCACTTGTTTGCAGGATTACAAGAAATTCTGGGAGAACTTTGGAAGATTCTTGAAGTTGGGATGCATTGAGGACACTGGGAACCACAAGAGGATAACCCCGCTTCTGTGATTTTACACTTCAAAAAGCGAAGAGGAGTTGACAAGCTTAGATGACTATATTGAGAACATGGGTGAAAACCAGAAAGCTATATATTACCTGGCCACAGACAGCTTGAAGAGTGCAAAAACTGCTCCTTTCTTAGAGAAGTTGGTCCAGAAGGCTATTGAGGTATTCTGGTGATTTAATCAATCTATTGACAAATTGTATATTAGAAGATAGTTTCATGCATTAATTGCCATTCTTTACCTTCTATCCCATTCCAGTCATATTTTGTGCATCAAATATGATGTGAACTTTAAATGTTCTGGGATTGCTGACCTTTTGGAATGGTAACAGGTTTTCCATCTCATTGAGCCAATTGATGAAGTCGCCATTCAGAATCTGCAGACCTACAAGGAGAAGAAGTTTGTTGACATCAGCAAGGAAGATCTAGAGCTTGGTAAGTGCTCGGTTAACATTTCTTTTCTGCAATGGAACATTTTCAAATTTTCCATGACCTCTTTCTATAGAATTTTGCTATGGAGTGATATGTTGTTAAATGCCTTTGTGTCTAGGGGATGAGGATGAGGTAAAAGAACGGGAGATAAAGCAAGAATTCAATCTCCTCTGTGATTGGATAAAGCAACAGCTTGGTGAGAATGCGGCAAAGGTACAAGTCTCAAAGCGTCTGAGCTCATCTCCATGCGTGCTTGTTTGTGGAAAGTTCGGGTGGTCTGCTAATATGGAAAGGTTTGTTGTGTTGATCCTCCAAATAATTCTTGACTCGCTTGTGCTTCTGATGCAGCTATCTTTCTCCACTGAGATCAAGTCTGTCCTCTTTGCAGGTTGATGAAAGCCCAGGCTCTTGGAGATACTTCGAGTTTGGAGTTCATGAGGGGAAGGAGAATACTGGAGATCAACCCTGACCATCCCATCATCAAAGATCTGAACGTAAGCTGGTTAATTTAATTTTGTCAAATTTCCACCGATTATTGTGGTATGTGGCATGTTGTACAAGGTGCACAAATTATCCATGTTAATATAATGGTGTAAGACTGCCTAGACTCCAAATTCTAAATTAACTGAAAGAGCATCTTGAAAATACGAAGAAGGCTCTAGCATGATTCTAACACGGTCAGGTCCAAAAGAATGATCCTTGTCACATGGATTCAAGGTAGCCACTGAATGCTGAGGAACTCACACTGTCATTTTGGGCCCTTTAGGAATCTTGTGATTGGTCTAGTCGGAATCTTTTGTTCTAACCTGGTCTAGGTTGGTTTCTTTGGACAGCTTGGTGACATTGAATTCGATATTTTGTATGCTCTTACCATTAGTGGACTTCAATTCAGTTTCTCTGAAATATTGGGACATTGACCATTTGCAGGCTGCTTGCAAAAATGCTCCTGATAGCTCTGACGCCAAGAGAGCAGTCGACCTATACGACACAGCTTTTATATCTAGTGGGTTTTCAGTAAGTCGTCCCCTGCTATTTATTCCCTTCTCGAGTTTTTTAATGGACGATACTTCACTGGCGAATCCTTGTGCTAATAAGACCCTGTCCGACTTCACAGCCCGATAGCCCAGCTGAGCTGGGGAACAAGATATACGAAATGATGGCAATGGCTCTCGGTGGAAGATGGGGCCGTGCAGAAGAAGCAGGGGGCAATTCAGACAGTAGTAAACCAACAGAATCAGACTCAACTGAAGGCGGCGGGACAGCGGAGGCAGAAGTCGTCGAACCCTCAGAAGTGAGGGCGGAGGGTGGTCCATGGAGCGATTGAGTAACGAAGAAAAGTTTTGTGGGGGTGACGACATCTGTACTATTCTTTCGGCCAAACAAACAATGTCTCCGGCTAGAATGATAGTTGGAGTTGGGGCTGGTGGAGGAGAGCTTGAATGGAGAGATTATGATATGTAAACGTGTGATGCCAGTGGGTGGTCCATGAATGTATGTCACCCTTGAACTGTGCCAACCTTGAGAATTATGCGAAGTCATGCACGTGTAAACATTGGCGTGGGAGGCCTAGGGAAGAAGGCATTGCCAATTGCCATGTTCTGCAAAATGAATGAGGTTGGAGATCTTACATTATTGCCTTGCTACACTGAGTTTCCAGTGAGATGAGATCTGACCATTCTTCATAAATGTCATCATGTGCATACTTGTTTTGTGTTTGAATTTATCCATCTTTGGGATATTTAAAGAGTCAAGATGAATGAAGGATCGATTGACCTTTTTGAGTGCATCAAATGAAATACATAATAGTCTGCGGTGTCAAATAGTGGCTATTTTCCTGGTTCAATTTACTGGCTCCAATGTTGCATCCTAGCGAGCAGCAAAATGGTGATTTTTCAAAATTTATTTTTCGAGGAAAAAGAAAAAAGAAAATAAAATGGAATAAGCATAGACCAGACACGCATTTCTTATTGGGCAAAATCCTTCTGGATCAAGCCCAACACCGAAAATGGGCTTTTTGTCTGCGTCGTCTTGTCTCTGACTCCTGGCTCGGTTTTCTTACAGGGCGAAGGGAGAGCCGTAGGTTTAAGCAGGGTTTAAAGGCGGCTGCCTCCAATCGCCCACTTCCAATTCGGACCTCTCCTTCCGACCCCTCCCACAGTAATCTGTCCCTCTCCTCTCTCACACTCGTCGCATGCCCTTCTTTCTGATTTCACCGTTTGTTCTTATGCTCTGACTCGCTTCGTCCCAGCTGAAGATGTGGAGGAACTTGGCCAAACAAGCTTCTTCGAGAAAGCATAGATTTTCCTCCAGTCTTCTGTTCCCTGCTTGTTCTGATTCATCGAATGTTCTTTTCCAGCCCGGTAATATGACACTCCTTAATCAGAATCACCTCAATTCTCAGTGCCCGCTTCTCGGTTCCCCACAAGTTGGCCATTGCTGTCCACAGAAGAACAAATTGGCTCGACCCATACGTGAGTTCTCTTGGCCTCAGAGCTGTATTAGAGCTTATGCAAGTGTCGCTGAGGCGATTGTATCAGAGGAGGACTCGTCATCCGGGTGCGATGAGATTCAAGAACTGATCGAAGAAATGAACAAGCAGCAGCAGCTGCAAGAGCAGAGTTTTAAACAGCCCAAGAAGATGATGTTCGGGATGGGAGTGACAAAGTACCACATTCTCAGGAAGAGGCAGGTAAAGATGGAGACTGAGGCATGGGAAGAGGCAGCCAAGGAATACCAGGAGCTGCTGATGGACATGTGCGAGCACAAGCTTGCCCCAAATTTGCCCTATATGAAGTCTCTTTTTCTTGGCTGGTTCGAACCCCTGAGGGATGCTATTGCTGCTGATCAAGAGAAGTGCAGAGAGAAAAGGGTCAAGCCCTCCTACGCTCCTTTTATAGATCAATTGCCTGCAGATATGATGGCCGTTATAACAATGCATAAGCTGATGGGGCTGTTGATGACTACCAGTGGAGGGAATGGCAGCTGCAGGGTTGTTCAGGCGGCTTGTCAGATTGGTGAAGCCATTGAGCATGAGGTTGGTAAGCTCTTCATTTTTTAGTGTCATTTTTCTGGTAAAGGGGAAAATATCCCATTAAAGTCACATTCTGAAATGAAATACATCTAAATGAGATAGAATAACTAGCGCTTGATCTGGAATTCCAAACAATATACGCGTTTGGAATACAACGCAGTCAACAAGAATGCAAATAAAGGCTGCCCTTTTCTTTTCAGACCTCAAATATATTGAATGAGCTATTTTGAATGTTATATACTCTTTCAAGATGAAGATCACATGACCTCCTTTTGCTGGAAGTGATTTCTTGAAGCAAAGTGTAGGGATGACTTGTGTGGAAAGTACCTTTTATTGAAATTGAATAAATTTTCATTGATATATTTGTATAGTAGTTTTATTTTCTCTTTGAAATAATCTTGATTAGTATCTTTGTCAAGGATGATGCTTCAATTAGGAAGGCAGGTTATAGTTACGGCTTAAGTAGTTGAGAACTCGATTAAGTGTATCTATGGTTTTGACTATTAGTATGCAGAAATCTTGCTTTATTTTTTAATTTATGCATATGAAAAGTTCCAAAATTTTCTCCTGAGGAACAGGCTTTGCTGCACAAGTTTTTGGAGAAGACAAAGAAGAAAACCACAAAATGTAAAACCCTAGACCAATCTGATTCTCAAACGACTGAAAATCAATCCCAGACTAAAGCCAAGGAGCAAAAGAAGCTGAGGAACAGGGTGACTCAACTAATGAAGAAACAGAGGGTGAAGCAAGTGAAGGGGATAGTCAAAGCCCATGAAGATTCAAAGCCTTGGGGTCAGGAAAACCATGTCAAGGTTTCCTTTTCAACTTCTCTCATTGAACTAGTATTCAAGTCTTTATAATTATACATGCGTGTAATATCCTGTTGTGATGCTTGTAGTCATGGTGCTGAAGGTCTTTATAAATAATTGTGGTAATTTTTGTTTTCTGGTTTGTAGATAGGGTGCCGCTTGATTCAATTGTTAACAGAGACTGCCTATATTCAGCCCCCAATGGATCAGTTAGGAGATGCTCCACCTGATATTCGCCCTGCATTTGTCCATGCCCTTAAAACTATTACAAAAGATGCACAGTAAGAAAATCACATTGTACTGCTTAAACCTCATTATGAGTGCTTGTGAACTGAGACAAGTAATCTATGATTTACGTTTATAGGAAAGGTGGCAGGAGATATGGTGTTATTGAGTGTGATCCTCTGGTACAAAGGGGCCTTGAGAAAACTGTAAGCAGAACAAACTGTTTCTGACAGTTTTTGTACTTGAACTGCATACTGATCAAAATATAATGTGCTTAACAGGCTAGGCACATGGTGATTCCATATATGCCAATGCTGGTTCCTCCTTTAAACTGGAAAGGGTGTGTTCTTCAGATTCTTGAATTCATTGCATCTCCACAAATTTTTTTTGGCAGGGCATCTCAGTTTTTGATGCTGAGAGGCCTCTACTGTCCATTTGTTGATCATGGTCTTTTTAATGTTTGCCAGTTATGATAAAGGGGCCTACTTGTTTCTACCTTCATATATCATGCGAACACATGGTGCAAGACAGCAACGAGAAGCAGTTAAAAGGGCTCCACCAGAGAAATTAGAGCCTGTTTTTGAGGTTTGGGAACCATACAAATTGTTAATTTCGTTCATATGCTCTATGATTTGATAACGTACACAAAGTTTTGAATTTTGAGTAGCCAGGATCCTGCTGCTTCTTCATCCAATCGTCTGATATGAAATCTGATCATAATCAATCCCAAAATGGTTCTTTTTCTTGTATGAGGATCCTAATTCATTTTTGTAACACTTTATAATACCTGTATGAATCAGGCCCTAGATACACTTGGCTACACGAAATGGAGGGTTAACAAGAGAGTACTTGCAGTGGTCGATAGAATATGGGCAAATGGAGGCCGCCTTGCCGGTTTAGTTGACCGTGAAGATGTGCGTTATACTAATAGACAAAAAAATGTTCAAAATCTCATTTCTATTATCTCTAGTGTGTCCTTCATTTTCATTTTAACTTCTAATTTCTGTATGATAGGTTCCTCTGCCTGAAGAGCCAGACACAGAAGACGAATCAGAACAGCGTAAATGGAAATGGAAAGTAAAGAATATAAAAAAGGAAAACAATGAGAGGCACTCACAGCGTTGTGACATTGAACTTAAACTGGCTGTAAGAAGCTCTGATATCATCTCACCTCAACGGCAGTCACTCTGATAAGCAATGGATAGCATGTTTATTTGTCATTTATTTTTCTGTTGGGTAGGTCGCACGAAAAATGAAGGATGAGGAGGGCTTCTACTACCCACACAACCTTGATTTCCGAGGCCGTGCTTACCCAATGCACCCTTACTTGAACCATCTCGGTTCTGATTTATGTCGGGGCATCCTCGAGTTTGCAGAGGGACGGCCCTTGGGAGAGTCAGGCCTAAGGTGGCTAAAGATACACTTGGCGAATTTATACGCCGGAGGAGTGGATAAACTATCTTATGATGGTCGAATCGCATTTACTGAGAATCACATTGATGATATATTTGATTCTGCTGATCGGCCTCTTGAGGGAAAGCGATGGTGGTTGGGTGCAGAGGATCCATTGCAGTGCTTGGCAGCGTGTATAAATCTCTCGGAGGCATTGAGAAGCTCTTCCCCTGAGGCTTACCCTTCATACATGCCTATTCATCAGGTACAATGTAATATAAATAAAATTTCTCAAGACTGTAAGTGATTAAGGTATATTCTGTTGGATTGATATATTAGTGAGTTTAGTAGTTTATAAGCTTTCTTTTGCACCATGTTGGTGATCTTTAATAAAATTAATTACTCTTAAAAGATTTAGCTTATAAGCTGTCCATATGAAGGCTATTTGCTTTACAAGGTAGACTAGCTGCAGATAGAGAGGATAATGATGACCATTAAATGAATGATAACAATCAACAACATCTTAAGACATTTGTAATTGGAGGTGCTTTACGGTGGTTGGTTTTTCATCTTTCTTTGTTCTGCCTCATGAAGTCAAAAGCCATGGTTTGTGGGATGTTCATAGTATATACAGCCCTAGTGATTTAGTTTTTTTTCCTGCCTATTTGATAGCCTTTGGCTAAAATGTGCAAGATCTAATCTTTTGCTGTGTTGTATTTTATTAATTTATCAGGATGGATCTTGTAATGGCCTACAACATTATGCTGCACTTGGAAGGGATAAGGTGTGTGACTTTCATCTTTATTGTGGAATTATATAAGCAAAGAGATTTAGACGCAGGATTTTCATTTGTAATACAATATAATTGTGCAGACAATTATTAAACATCTGTTTTTTCTGTGCATTTGTTTATGTGTGATAACCTATGGTGGTTTATTTTGTAGTTAGGTGCAGCTGCTGTTAACCTCATTGCAGGAGACAAACCTGCTGACGTTTATTCAGGAATTGCTGCTAGGTTCTCTATTACAGTTTGTGAATTTGTTTCTTCCATGAAATTCCACTATAAATACACAAGATGATATAATATTACATCTTGATGTCTTTATCTGTACTTATCCCCATCATTCATTTTTCATCTTGGTTATCCTTCTCACAGAGTTGTTGAAATCATGCGGCGGGATGCTGAGAAGGATCCTGCAAAAAATCCTAATACAATGTATGCTCGGCTCTTGATCAATCAGGTTATCCTTGCATCTTATGCTTTTTGCTTTGATAGTTAAAATTTAATGAGAGCAGTGGTTCTTACTTTTTTTTACTTTGTGTCTTTTAGGTGGATCGTAAGCTGGTAAAGCAGACAGTAATGACTTCAGTGTATGGAGTGACGTATATTGGTGCTCGTGACCAAATCAAGAGGAGGTTAAAGGAACGAAATTTTCTTCCGGATGATACACAGATGTTTACTGCATCTTGCTATGCTGCGAAGGTTCGCAAATGCAGTCATAATGGAAATTTCTACTTATAAAGAGGTGTATTATTTTTGTGGTTCAATAGCAAAAACAGTGTCTTAAATGTGCTTTTTTTTGGGTATAAATCCATTTAAAGTACATCAGATGTCACCATCCAACAATGGAACTGAAACCACCATCAGTGACCATCATAGCCTCAATTGTTATAACAAGAATAGCTCAGACCAAGAGTCATCCTCTGGACAATTTGACAGTGCTCTAGGCAGAAAACACTTAACAGAGGTCATGAACATTGCTACAGTAGCTGGATTTCTGAGACAGAGTTGTGGATGTTGATCAAGGGCATAGAATTCTTGATCTGCACTAATGATGTGCATTTTCTCATGGAAGGACAGATTATATTTTTTTTGAAGTTGAGGAACTGCTTGAGCATTTAAAGATATGGTCTCTTGTGTGAGAAGCTCATCCAAAAGCCCTTTTTTATGAATGTAAATATTGTCTAACAAGTTGTTGGTTTCTTTTCTCTGTGCAAGCAGACAACTTTGACTGCACTGGGGGAAATGTTCGAAGCTGCGAGAAGTATCATGAGCTGGTTAGGTGACTGTGCTAAGGTGCTTAAGCCTTCATCTGGTGCTAATTAATAATATTATCTGTTTTCTGCGGTAACAGATTGGTCCAAATAACTCTGATTCAAATTGGTCATAAAATGACAGATTTCATGTAAAAAACTGTCAGTTCATTGGCTGATCTCATAGTGTTTGTTATTTCATTACTCTTAGTAGTTTTCTCTAAGGAAGTTGGATCTTCTTACAGATAATTGTAGGAAGATTGATATGCGTAGAACTTGGGGTTCATTTCAGTTGTTGTGTAATCTTTAATAGGACTGTGATCCACATTATGGAACAATATAAGGGACTTAATTTTTTTAGCCAATTAGTCCTGACGGTCTTAATTCAGTCCCATCTTTGATCCCTAAGAGTGTGATCTGGTTGGTGATTCTTGATTCTCAAACCTCTGGCATTTGCCTGTAATCAGGTGTCATGTGCTTGACTGAAACTCAACATTCGAGCTGTTCAGCTTTTCTGAATCTTTCTGCAAATAGTGGCATGAAATTTAATATTTCATACCGTCTATTATTTATATGCATATATATAAACATATAGTAAACTGCTTTTGGTAAAATATAAACATGAACAGGTGATAGCTTCTGAGAATCAGCCGGTAAGGTGGACAACTCCCCTTGGACTACCTGTGGTACAACCCTATCGACAGTTGGGAAGGCATCTGGTAATAATATGAAGAACTTATGCTGCTTAAAGTAGATGGGCTTTTAATCGATAAATGAAGAGTTGAAAGTCCTTTGGTACTTCTGTGCAGATTAAAACCTCGCTCCAGGTGCTGACGCTTCAACGTGAAACTGATAAGGTGTTGTCATTCAACTTTTTATTTTTGTTCTGTTATCTTCAGCTTTGCTACTTGCTCTCGGACAATGAGATTTCAGGCTGAAATTATATAAAATGAAAACTTAATGGCATTCATATGGCTCACATAGGTCATGGTGAAGCGGCAGAGAACAGCTTTCCCTCCGAATTTTGTCCACTCACTTGATGGTTCTCACATGATGATGACTGCTGTTGCCTGCAAAAAGGCAGGCTTAAACTTTGCAGGTCTCTATCATTATGCTCTTCTACTTATCTGTGATATTCTGCAGTTACGCAATTAATTAGTAGCTCTAATTTGTTTTTTTGTAGGAGTCCATGATTCATACTGGACACATGCTTGTGATGTGGACAAAATGAATGCGATCCTCAGAGAAAAGTTTGTTGAACTATACGATGCACCGATTCTAGAGGATGTGAGTATTTTCAAATATTTGGTACACATGCATCTATTCAAAAGATCACTTCGTTGTTTCACCAGGCGGCTTTGAATATGCAGTTATTGGAAGGCTTTGAGAAGTCTTTTCCCACATTAAATTTCCCCCCTCTACCAGATCGAGGAGACTTTGATTTGAAGGAAGTTTTGGAGTCCCCCTACTTCTTTAACTAGTCCCAAGGTAAAAAAGGGAAGAATCTTGTTGCATCATAGCCTCTACTATCATTCAAGTGAAGGATGGTAGTTAACATCTGTTTCTGGGCCATTTATCGGATGCATATTGGAGAAGGGATGGCATCGGGATTTGGCTTCATATGATAGGAATAGGATTTGGCATCTGGGAAGATGAAACTTCAAGTTGTCTTGATCTTGATGCTTGAAGTTCGGATATGTTGTTGGAATTGTCATTCTCTAAAGAGATACAAAAGGAAAATAACATAGGCAAGCACAGAGGCAAGTTTGGTGTGGACCTCGCAGGAGCCTCCAGATCATCAGAGAAAGCCAAGGAAATCAAATCATGACAAGGGTCCGCAGAAAATTCTTTAAAGCCAGGTTTCTGTTGTTGCTGAAGCAGTCTTGGTAAAGAACCAAAGGACGATGCTGATCACAGTTCTGCTACGGAAAGAGATAATGACGATAAGGAGAGTGGGTTTCCGGAAGATTGACGGACCATGGCAAGGCATGTGCTTCTCATTGATTTGTAGGATGTGTACAATAATTCAATTTAAGGAAATTTTGAAGGCGCGGCATGTCATTGTGTACTTGCAATTCCCATATTCAACGATTGTTGAAACATCAAGAAATAACACAAGGGAGAGGTTGGCGAAGGCTGAGCATAAGCATACTGGGGAGAGTATTTGTCAGTTGCCATTAACTTACCCTTTTCCCAAGCATTGACATGCCACAACCGTATTCCCATTATCTGTTACTATTACATACTCATATTTCGATGCTACAGAGGGCAGTCTGTTGGCACCATATTGGAGACTGCTGGGCTTCTCCAAAAAAAGCGAGGGAATGCCCACTGGCTGCCACGGTTTGTTCTGAGAACGCTGTCTCAAAAAATTCATTGACGGCAAGGTCGGTGCAACCATTGGAGCGTCCAATGAAACAGTTGTAAGGTTGAGGAACAGATAAGAGAGGACGGTGCAGAACCTCAAGAAGGATATGCTGACTTACAGTGGGCTAAGCCTAGAGGCGCCACTCCTGACTGAGAGAACCCCTATGGCCATTAACGCCATCAGTTTTGAAGCTCGAAGCGAACATTCTAATCAATCGTCTTGTTGGCTTGCGCA
The DNA here is from genome assembly GCA_900174645.1 of Sonneratia alba. NCBI lineage: Eukaryota > Viridiplantae > Streptophyta > Magnoliopsida > Myrtales > Lythraceae > Sonneratia > Sonneratia alba. Next base: position 1,279,978 of record FWPY01000040.1, read on the forward strand.
TTGCCTGAAACTAGTGCTGTCCAGCTTCCTCCCGGAAACTCATTTCAATCAACCTGTTCGAATCCTGTATATTTCTACATTTTGTTGTTTGTGATGAGAGCATTCAGAACTCTGTTAGGCAAGAAACAGACCCAGGAACCAACACAAGTTCAAGGGACTGTGACCCATCTTCTAAGCTAGCTAGGTTCATGCATGACCTACAACTTCGTAGTTCTGGTTTTTTAGTTTGTGTAAGCACTGACAAGGTTCGTTGGATAAGGTGGTCTCCGGGCTGGTGAGTGTCTTGACGATGCTGCACTGGAGAGCTTGGTCTGCTGGTTACCACAGCAGTCCTTTAGCAAGAATGTGACATGTGATTGAGTTACATCGTGACGGAAGATGCCGAGGAGGGCAAGTTGCCTGCTGGTAGATCTGTAAGCCGTAGAGAATATCGTGAACGTGAAGGTGGCGAATATCGTTATTGTAACTTAACGCTCGCAGGCTGCTAGCGGATTTTCACGATCAATCGAATCCATTGGAGTATTCTCGATGTTTGTGCTGTAAGGCCGCCTGTCCGAGGACACATAGGACGGCATGTTCTTTGTATCACGATTCCTCTTTTCCTGTTCAATATCATCTTTCCTCCTCTATCCATCTCCAGCCACCAACCTTTCTCCAAATCCCCCTTCCAAGCAGCTGCAGTTCGAGGTGAATCTTCTAGGGAAACGAAAGGTGAACCCAGAAAACATTACCGATGACAAAGTAGCAAACCCAACATGACTGTCCGGTCGCGGGGCCGTACACTTCTCGAGAGAGATGACAACTTGGTCTTTTCAATGAGAGGGAAGAGAGAAGCCATCAGGTAGCAAAGTTCAAGCTTTTGTACTCACGATCGCATCGAAAAGAGAGATCTTGATGATTAATCACCATAACTGCGGGATCCAAAACCCATGGATACCCAATTAGAATACCCTTCGAATTCATGCAAATTGCAGTGAAACAGCCATAAATTACCAGAGCAGTATTGACCAGATTACCCGAAGAAATTTATTGAACACTGCCTGAGGTGAAGTATTAATTTTTCCCGGAAATCAGTATCGGGAAATCGGGTTTTTCATGAGCTTATAGTTCGGAATCTTATATATTTGTTAATTGTTCGGACATTCCCTTTGGCTATGGAAAAACATCTCATTTTTTTTCCTCCTTAAGAGAAGCAGAGTAAAATAGCTGGCCTTTGATTTCTGTAACAACTCATGGAAGAAACAAAAGTTGGAAATCTCGGCCATGTTTCATCTGAAAGAACAGAATACTGGAAGCTTTCCAAAGCCAAGTAGATGTGTCCTTAATACATTATTGACTCCGAATGAAAAGGAGCACCTGACTACATCAGTGTCAGGTTCTCCACGCCAAATCCTATAGGGTGATAACTTTCTGATACATAAATATTGAATTTTACAGCATATTTTGGAGTCATTTCCGATTGTTATTCACCTTAGCGTGGATCACTTTGTCATCGGGGTCCGGAGAGCTCCATTTCTTGGACAAGCAAGGAAGAGTCATCAGCGTGATCAGAACAGCCGTCCGAGAAGAAGAAATCGTGGGCCCTGCTGCTGGTTGCCTGTGGCCTCCGAGAAGCTTCCCACTTCTCGACGATCTCATCTCCTTCTAACATTCTCAGCACTTCGGACATCCTTGGCCTTAGGCTCGGTTGGTATTGGGTGCAGAGGAGCGCTACTCGAACCATCTCTTCAAGCTCAAGCCGGTTGTATATGCCCTTCAGGTCCTTGTCGACTAGCATCTCAAGCTTCTTCTCCTGCTGAAGTTTCCGGACCTGCAGAAAAAGTTTGAAGAGTCCACGAAGAGTATTTTTGATCGTGAGAATGCTCGCCCTTTTCCATCTCCATGTCTGATAAAATTGACTTCCTTTTCTCAGTGTTCTATTTTCAAAGGAAACTGTTTTACCTCCTGCTCTTTTTGAATATCCCTTTTTCATGCGCTATCACCTTTACAGCATTTTGGAGAAGTTATCTCAGATTTTCAATTCACTGAAATTGATTTTCTTTTATCATACAAGTTGTTTTGCAATGTGGTTCACAGTTTTATATGCTATTGATGTTTGATAGCTCGAAAAGAAACTCAAATCTCTCACCCAGTCAAGCATGGCTCCCCTCCGATTTCCTGCTTTCCCGAATTCAATAGTCTTCTGCCCCGAGATCAGTTCTAGAAGAAGAATCCCGAACCCAAAGACATCTGTCTTCTCGGAAGACTGACCAGTTGATAGATACTCAGGGGCAATATGACCGGCTGTTCCTCTCACTGCGGTTGTCACATGAGATTCTTGGTGGTCCAAGAGCTTCGCGAGCCCAAAATCTCCCACCACGGCCTCGTAGTACTCGTCTAGCAATATATTTGCTGCCTTCACGTCCCTATGTATGATTTTAGGATCACACTGTTCGTGCAAGTAAAGAAGGCCCCTAGCAGCACCTACAGCAATCCTTTTTCTTGTGCCCCAATCCAAAGTTGGCTTTCCTGCAACATAATGGAAGAGAATAAACTGGCTGGGTTGAAACAGAAATTTCTTCACTCATTGGCAGCAATCCGGGGGATACCTTTGAGACGGGAAGCTACGCTTCCATTGGCCATGTATGGATAAACAAGTAACCGTTCAGTTGCAGTCAGACAGAATCCATACAACCTAAGGAGGTTCCGATGCACTGCTAAGCTTATCATCTCAACTTCTGTCTGGAACTGGGCCTCGCCAGCGATGGCACCTCCATCTCTTAGTCGTTTTACTGCCACTACCGTCCCATCTCTGAGGTACCCCTTGTAGACGTTTCCTGACCCTCCCTTCCCAATCAAGTTCTTGCTGCTGAAGTTGTTTGTAGCCATCTGTAGCTCCCTGAAGTTGAACCTCCTAAGGTTTCCGAGACAAATCTCTTCGGAATGATGCTCTGATGTAAGAAAGAGCAAAAGTTCAGCCCAGGGAATCAGGTAGTTATGGAAACTGCATTTGACGGATTAATCTGAAGCAAAATTCTTGTAGCTGATATAGAAAATTCAGTTAATAATGCCTTCAAAGCTGTCCGATGCTGGTGTTTTAGGGAGAGATAACCTTTATACTGACTGTTGACATAGAAAATTTGCTGGCTGAGTCTGTGCCTCCGCCATAGAAAGAAACCAAACCCAACGATGAGTATGCAGATGCTGCCTAGACTTAAACCCAACGCTAATCCAAGTTTGAGGCTCTTCCGACTCCTGGAATTTTCAAGGTCTTCATAGAAAATAAGAAAATGCAGGTTAGAATCAACACAGAGGAAAAGAAATACCGCATCAGGTTTCCTGGAGAGTAAGGAGTGGTAGTTCACCAAAATCTGAAACTAGAACAGACCAAATAAAGCTGCTCTATTGAATTAATGATCGAAAGTGGATCAAATATACATACTCTGTGAATTGCTTGAATTGAGCGGAATCGGCAATTGAGTGGTCTTGTAACAGTCCTCTTGTCCTGAGACACATATAAGTGGGTTTCCTACAGCTCTGTCGTTGGTCAAAAGCAAGTGGGGTTAAAAGCCCGGTAAGTTCTTCTTTGCACAGATTTTCGATTAACTGGATCAAACATGACAAAAAGAAGATGGCTTACTTGAATGTTTTAGCCTGCAACTTGGGCAATGGAGGGCTGAAATTGTTGTAAGACAGATCCCTTGAATTTGACAGCAACATTAGTGCGAAAAGTTTTCAGGTGAAGTAAATCTTTGCGGGACAGTTACGACTGGGTGCGGGAAGACTCACAGAAAGGTAAGCTGGGTCATGTCAGCAAAAGATGGTGGTATTGGACCTGAGAGATTGTTGTCATTTAATCGCCTGATTCGGAGACCAGACCAAAGAAAATGAGAGCAAAAAATTAAGACCACGTGGAAAGGAAATTATTTGGAGAGAATGAGAGCTTCTTAAGTTTTACTTACACGATCTGGAGGTTCTTCAGGTGGCATAGCTCGCCAGGGACTCTACCAGTGAACAAGTTCTGGGAAAGATCGAGCTGCTGAAGCTTTGAGAGCCTCCCAAGCTCCGCTGGAATCGGTCCCAATATGCTATTGTTCTGAAGGAACCTGCAGCAATCAGCAAATAATTATAAAACAGAAGACTCCTCGTTTACATATAAAAACTAGCTTTCTTTTTAAACCGACTAATGTCTGAAACTCACAGTTGCTCTAGGGTAGTGAGGTTGCTGATACTTGGAGAGAGTTCTCCTGATAAGTTCAGGCTCGGAATTTGTCTGCAGAGAAATCATCTCAAAATACATAACATTGTCTGTGTCGCTTTGTAAGCCTTTGTCCTCTTTGGTTCTGGGAAATTATGTAAAACTAAGTTTTCAAATTTCCTCTTCATGGCTATTACAGAAAATAGTGAATGAGAATCCCGAGACCCCTCTTTTCCCCTCGAAAAAAACAGAGCGGTAGAAACCTTGTCCAGTTCTCAGGAATTAGGCAGTTCAGCCTGCACCGAACTCTCTACTTACATGGTCACGACCGAGCCGTCGTCAGAGCAAGAGACCATGCTCCAAAGGCATGGGTCAACATAGTTTTCATCCCAGCTTCCTAGTGCAGAATTCGGGTCCTTGAGTGAAGCTTTTATACCCAACAAAGCTTGCACTAGAACACACCCAAGATGAAAGAGGCACGAAACAAAAGCAACAAAAGTCCCATAATTTAGTCCCTATATGAACTGAAAGATTGAGAAAATAATCAAGTTCTTTATAGAATGCAAGAGTCTGAGTCACCTTGAAGCAGATTCTTAGACAAACCCGACACGGAGGAAGTACAGAAACACAGGAAGATCGCAAGACAGAGGCGGGACTTCTCCTTTCTCAATACCATTGTTCAAAAGCAAATAGGAAGATTGCCCCGCGAAGCTGAAGTCAGTGTCGAGATCCAGAAGAAATCTATTGCTGCTTTAAGGTGTCAGAATTTTTTTTTCTCCACCTCTCTAACTTGTGAGAGAAGAACATCTGCAGCCTACTTTTAACTTCTCAAAGGAGGCAAGGGCCAAAAGGAGGCAGAATATTTATGGTAAAAGAGCAATGCTTGCCACCGGTTCAGCAAAGTGAGTGTGATGAGATGAGAACAATATAGAAAAAGGCGACATAATATTAAGCAAATCCTTCAGAAAATGATAGAAAGAAATTCCTTCAATCATTTATTAGTACACGGAAAAGGGTGGCTGGGAATTTTCTCAGTTTTTGAAATGTTATTCCCAGAAGAATCGGTGCAAAGAAGGGGGCAACTTTTTAGCACTAACAGTGTTGGGCATTTTTAGTCTTGAAACCCAAATATATGAGAAAAGAAAGGTGGCTTTGGGAGTCAGGAAGAAAATTGATTTGCCGAGCAAACTGGTCAGGTCTCCCTCTCGGATGCTTAATTCCAAAGAGATAGCAGCTCCTCTCGAGAACTTTACCTATTAGTCAGGTCAATATCGTTTCTTGCAGGATGGTTCATGGGGGGAGAGTACCTCCACGAGGCGCCTTCAATCCCCCATCTGTAGGAGTTGTCTGATGATATTAATGGCACACATGACTTAGTTTGGTTGAATTAACTATTTATATTACGTAGTTATTCATGTTTTCGTACAAATCAAGAAGTTACTTGCCATCACCATATGAGCTCTTTTTGGAGGGTGGGGAAAAGGAAAAAGAGTTCCACAAGTTTTTCGATGTGAACAACTAGAAAGTACAATTTGGTCTCTTAGAAAACACTCTACAAGCTTTGCATAAAGATTGTTTGATATATCTATCAACTTTGCTCTTTTCCAGGCTCCCATTGCTTGTCCTGAAATTTGTCGTTTCTACTTTCAGTGCTTCGTCGCCAAGTCAGTTAACTGAAGCTGCCTTTAGAGCCCAGAGGGGTCAGAATCTGATAAAGATCTGCGATAATCCTCGATTCATTTCTTGAATGGCCCCGCTTGGGCCATGATCTTTGTCAATGCTGGTTATTGCCGCCTCAATCTAGGCCACGTTGGGCCGCATTGATCAGCAAGATGGCACTCCAACTTGGCTGACGGTAGCGCCACCCTTTGGCACATATCAGTTAACTTGCAGCGGACACCATGGACATGGAGGGTAATCATCGTCCACCTTTACTAGGAGCCTCAAGTCATAATAAGCTCAGAATTCAAAGCACGATCGGGCACCTGAGTATCAGCATATTGCAACTCCTTCTGCAACTCCTCCAATCGGCCTAACAAGCTAAATCATAGCACAGCATGCACGTAAAGAAAAAGTTTTTGAGCATGCGTCAGGCAAAAGAATATATGCAGAACTTGCAGAATCATTGTTATCATCGATCGCCCTGTAAAAGGATCGGCAGTGTCGCACTTGGCAAAGCCTCTGCGTCCGCAGTTATGGTGGATATAGGAAAAAAGAATAAAACTTTCGGACGGATTCTCGCGCGACAGGAGGAGGAGCCATGGGATTGGATGGAATCCGAATCCAACGTAATGCTGGAAACCTACTTTTTCGGCCGGCTGGGGGAGTAGAATAAGTTCCACTCAAACGTACTAATGAAGCTTTCTTTTCTTTCCTTTTGCCCAAACTGCTGTATATATTATACTCATTAATAACGCCCCATCATTACCATACCCGTCCTCTTCTTCACCAAGAATTTTTCCGGGCTTTATTACGAGCAAGATGGACGCAGAATTCGGCGCATCCACGACAACGTGACAGCATGTCCCATGAATTACTAGAAGCTGCAATGCACGTGTTCCTCGAACTATTCTAACATAAAACCTACCAACCAATACCATCGCTGTTATTCATTAGAAATGACGTTAAAAGGCAATTGATTATGAAGAATCTCGATGTACGGTCGCATCATCACCCAACAAAACAGAGTCCCAAGATGATACCAACAATTTTCTCAGGTACATTCTCGATTTCTATGTCACCTGTGTCATAACCATGGCCGTAACATCGTCGCAATTCATTGGGGCACATCGTCTCACTGACTATAATGCTTAAGAAAGCTCCACGCATCCCAGTCACCAACAATCGGGAAAAGTTGCACCAAGTCTAGATCATCAGAGCATCAAATGTCTTACGTATACTGGTATGAAAATACATCGTAACGAGGAACTCAAAAGTCTAATGACCAAGAAATAATAGGTGCATAATCCAAAATCAGGAGAAACCAGTGCAGTCTGCTCGACGATCGTGCAGAATTTATTATGTTGAGAACAGGCAATGACATGAGAGAACATCAAACGTACTCCTCTTCCTCCTCGCAGAAGCTTTTCAGAACCGGCGCAGCAGGCCCCACTTGCCCAGTCATATAGATGATGGACCCAGAAGCTCCAAGGTCTTCACGGCTCCTCCCTCCACAACGGTATCCCTTAACATTCAGCAAGCAGCTCGGCTCAATCAACTTAAGAGCAGCATCTGAGTGCACAGAAACGGAGAACTCTTTCGGCTTGAAGCAAGCAAGTGCCCTCTCAATCAACTGGTCCAGGCTGAGAACCCTGAGATCATAGCCCACAGCTTCGAAGCTCGCATAACTGAAACCATCTTCTGGGGTGACATGAATTGTTGATATTGCAGGGCCTTCGATGGCATTCATGGAATACCCACAGGGCTCGAACTCAAAATCACATATTTCAGATTTTGGGAGAATCTTTCTAATACCGGAGATGACAGTCATAGCAGCAGCTGAGCCTGAGTTGTTCTTGAAGAATACAGAAGCTGAATTTTTATCCAAACCGGTCATGCACATCTCCACAGTATAAACAGGGCTAGCAGGATTCACAACGGCGGCAGAAGCAGAATATATGTGCCATTTCTTTGACTTGTCAGACCCACCCATCACAAATGCCTTGCTTCCTGAACCAAGCTTCCCAAAGTAGCCATTGAGGATTGTGACTTCTTCACTGAACTTGCGATGAGGATATGGCTGGGCTGAAGGAAATATGAAACTTCCACGAGTGTAACGCACAGATTTCACAGTGAGAGACAGGGCACGAGCAAGCCTGAGAATAGGGGAAACTGAAAGAAGCAACTTAGTGGTCCCACACGTTTTTATGATAATCTTGTACGGGTAAACAAATAAGCTGGACTCCGAAAGGACGTAGGAATCAACATAGTCATTTGAGATTGAAGACACAATAGTGCACTCTGCAGGTCTGAGAATCTCATCCAACTGGGCCTTAGAGAGTGATCGGAGTCCCTTCCCTTCAGGATCAACAAAGATTCCTGGCTCAAAGAATGCAATCTCTAGCCTCTTTTCGTATCCTTCAAAGCCGATTGGAGATACTCCCAACACGGTCATGTTTACCAATGTTAACCAAGAACACAACACACGCAAGTGCAATGAGATGATAGTTGCAGAGAGAGTGGAGGAAGGACCAAGAAAGATGTTCTCTGGAAAGCTGAAGAAAAACTACTATTGGAAAAACAACAAATGGGTCACTATAAGTGGCCAAGAGACCAGCTTAGGGGATATCAGGATGGCTTGCGCACGCACTGCAAAAGAAAAAAATGATTTGAGATTTTACATGTTTTCTGATAAATGAAAAATCACAAAATAAATAATGAAAGTCATTACATCAAGATCTTCAAATCTCGAATGACAATGGATCTTACATTTGAGTAAGCAGCAGATCTGAACTTCTTAAATTCACCGTTTGGTCTAACATCTTCAATGCTGTAACCGAGAGGAGCTTCATAGAGTAAGGATTTATTACTACCAGTACTACTCTTCTTCCCACCTTTGGACTCCATTAGATCATTCGTCTGACCTAATGAAGACATTGTAGTTGCATGCATTATCATGGACTGCCAATATAATGCAGTCAAACCAGAATGAATAGATATAGAAGTATACACCAACAAAAGGCACAGATGTTTAAGGTGTACAACTCATATGCTTATATTGATTTTCATTCAGCACAGAAAAAAAAAGTAAAAATTATGAATCAAATTCAAGCTTTGGAAAAGTAAAACATCATGTACTCCTTCAAAAGGATGATTTTGGGACAAGTCTCAAGTAATCCATTGAAACTAAGAGCTCAATCCAACTGTAGCTCATTAGAAGCTCACAGAGCTAGCGAGAAGATATAACATGTATCTCCATGACAATGACCATCATGGACAGAACCAGGCCTCTCTCCTTATCACATTCTCACACACCTGAACAAATGTGAGGCGTAATCCCAGATAATATCCTCACTTACATCAGTCCGACACCTCAGATTATAATCCAAATTGTCATTTTTAACTCATCAACGAGATATAACCATTCAAATGAAAATTACGAAAAAGATATTCTCAGGCAAGACAACATATTTCATGATAATGAATGCAAACGAAAGATCAGTCATCTAATACACGTCACCACATCTTACAGCTACGAACACGCGGGCCTTCAATACTAAAGCGAAGGAACCACAAAGTACAAAGGCACACTGAGGCCTTCGCGACTTACTGATGAATATTCAGAAACGATTCGATCAAAAGAATTGTGAACAAGGCGCGCCGCGTCACGGGGCAAAACCAGTCAATCCTGGAAACAAGAGAAGCCCAAGTCGCAGATTCGTTCATGAGAAATGAGTAGATAAAACATGTAGAAACTGAAATGACGCCCACGGCTAAGGCATTCGTATGGAGCGGCGTACCTGGAAACCCTAGGAATCGGCGTAGCCGGAGAGAAGATGCCGAGAATGAGAGGAGAAAGAGAGCGAACGGATTGGTTTCCTTATATGGTAATATGATTTGATAGATGAGGAGCTGCTGGCTGGTGGGCCGAGTTACATAGGGTTGTGGGTGGGGTGGGGAGTCCTGACTCCCTGAAATTACGTTCCTAGCCTTCCCTGATTTGTAGGCCCATCCATCTTCACTATCCGTCCGCATCCCATGATTAAATATTGCGTCATATTTTACTCATTTCACTGTAAGTCTCATTCGATTATAAACTATATTTTTTAACATATTTTTTTTTCTTATAGTTATATTTTTGCCTATCCATGTAAATGATACATACAACCACTTCTATGTACACTAAACGAACATGAATTAATCAACTGCTACACCGATAAGAAATTTTTAGATTTAATTATTGACATATTATATGTTTTCCAGAAATTTATGTACATGTTCCCGTACTGACATTAATGGTTCGGTAGCTCAACGCCGGTCCATGTTTGGTCCCCACGGCAAGTGGCAGCCTCGGCATCCCCCAATCAATCAATCATTCGCCATAACATGCCCACCCACCCCCCCGGTCGTCCCAACGTTTTTTTGCATGTTTGCATTAAATAAACTATAAATAATAATATGCGACCAAAAAAAAAAACAAAAAAGAGGCTACTAAAAGATGAGGAGACATTTGATGACCACTTAATTATTTGTGAACCTCATTCATTGATGTCTCGGTGCAAGTTTTAGTAATATGATGATAATCATCGGATACAATATCCGAGCATTGAGTTTTGAGTATGAATTATTTCTTCTATAGGCTAAGTCCGACTTAAAAAGAAAGTGTGGCTAATAAGGTACATAAGTTTTTCTGTAACTAAATTTATCAATATGATCAATAAGTTTGGTGTAGTGTCATTATTCTTGACCTAATAATCGAAAGATTATAAATTTTATTTTTATCATGAAATCTTATATACCCCTTTATATTATTCATTCTCACGCCATTTTCTAACCTCATATATTTTTAATGTAAGCCAAAAAAATTATCAATATGGAATAAGCTTAGTTATACAATCGATGATGCTACTCATAAAAATAAAAATAAAAAAACGTTTAGAGGTAATGGTTTAATTACCGAACTGGGTAGGTTTCCAGAAACTGCATGGCAATTTGGTGACAAATTGGTTTTAGTAAGTGGGGGGAGAATTGGAGTGGGACAGCCCCAAGTCAGCCATCGTGCGTAAAACGACAAAAGCACGGTGTGGATTTTAATGAATAAATGACTGAGTGGGTTGGGAGGAGTGGAGTGGATGGTAGAGCGAGATTCCGCCGACGGGCTCGTCAGAGGCCCGCGTTGTCCTGACGAGTGCGTTCGTGACTCAGGTTTCATCGTCGTTATCCTCCTTTTTCCTTTTCTTGCTCTTTTCCCTTGACAGTACATACAATATAATACGACAATTTCTTTCCGCTATGCATCGAGTAAATAGAGCGATCAAGGGATCTAGGCATAATGTTAGGAATGCCCATGGTCCGGTTTGGTGTTGAATCGAACCTTACCAAACCGTTAAAATTGTTCGATTCGGTTTAAAAATCGCACCCCTTAAGTCATAACCATTACACATTCATTTAATCAGTTTTATATTCGACTAATAAGTAAGAACCACTTTTCTTTAAAAAAATTACCAAATTAAATGCAATCTAGCCAAAATCAAACGAAAACTTAAATAAAAAAAAATAAAAACAACAAAATATAAAAGTAATAGAATTTTTAATTAAAGATAATTAGGATTAAAATAGACTTATTTATGATAAAATTTAGAATAAATGAGTGAAAAATAGATTATACAATAATGATAAGGGAATAAAAAATGTTTTTATATTTTATTTAAATATATTTATAATATTTTATGATATTTATTAATTTAAAAATTATTCGATATTTCAAACCGATTAACTGAACTGTTTAGACATAATAATGAGCTACACCGATTTACGTAAAAAGAGCACTATATAAGAATTTATTTGTCCCGAACCGAATTTTATAGGTTTGGTTCAGTTATTCGATTCACAATTTGATTTGGTCATCTAATTCTTTTTGCACATCCCCAAGGCATACCATAGGGTGGATTTACGTCCTCCTCCTTGAACTCGAAAAGTTACGCAAAACGGGCTATTAATTGTTTTCATGACTAGGTATATATGTTACCCACTAGTTAAAATTTTTGTTGGACTTACAAAGGGTTGGTCCCAGTTTTGATGGCGGTGCCTAGCAAACTTGCATTCGCAAAAAAAAAAAAAAAAAGAGAGAAGATTTTATCAATTTTTATTAGATTATCGCGTTTCGTCCATCTCTGTATTCATCCTCCTTATCTTCCAATTGAGTTTCTCCCCACGTATATACCCTTTTGTGTTCTTCTGTCTATCTATGAATGAATTCTATGGATCCATCCATGAACACCCTTACAAGCCCACCTCCAGCAAATATCCACAAGCTGTGGATCTTTCTCGTGTGCTTGGGTCAAGGGTTCTTCCATGAGTGCCTCTCCAGCGTAAGCCGAAGCCCTCCCCTTTGGGCCTCCGAGCCGTTGCGAATAGAAGGTGATCGATCATCTGGACAACTAGTGCTTGATACTCAAAGAAGTAGTAGATGCAGCGGCAAGCCCAAGTAGCCCACCGTGGTAGGTCAAGGCTTCCATTTCGAAATACTCGGAATATGCTCGCGTAAGTTTAATCATTAGGAATGTATTTGGGATTGTAACTCAGTCCGATTTTTAGAATTAACCCAATTACAATTAAAATACGGTCAGATCTGATTGAACTAGCCGGTTCCTGGTTGGATTAACAAATCCAATTAAACCGGTAAAAAAATCAATTTATTTAAAATTAAAAAATAAAAATACTATAATATACTTATTTTATTTTATTAAATTTATATTTGCATTTTATGTTGAACTTGCGTTAATAAAATGGCTATATCGTGGTTTTTTTTGTTGTAAATCGTTATTAAATTATGATATTATATCAATTTATTTGTAATATTATTTATTAAATATACGGTTCGATCAATTGAACTCATATTCTAATCCATTGACCCATACATTAACCGGTTCCTGATCCAATCTGATTTTAAAAACCACGGTATGGATTATATTGGGGAAGCTCATACAATCGGACAACTATGTGTATGAGGATTGCTTTTGACGGTCTGCATACTCGGGACAACTACGTAGGAGTACTTTGAATGCTCCGCCTATGCATTTGGTCATGGCCTCATTCTGCCATTTTTTGCGCGAAGGTTTGCAGCAAAATCCAGGTGTGAAAATTTCCAATTGTCGTGTGAAAAATATGCCTGTCTTCAGAAGATGATTTGAGGCTGAGGCCATTCTTTCGAATTTGTTTTACTGCATCCCAAATTCAAGTTAGATATTTGATCGATCTGGGCCGATCACATCCAGCCCAGTTCGTCCACCATGTCCCACGGGCGAATGCGATGCTCGTTCTCAACGGACTCGCCAGGCCACGGTCGTGGGAAAATGGCCCATCTCACGAGTATGGTAATTATTGATTGATTTTCTTGAGTATACACAAAAAAAACATTCCCCTCACCCTACAACATTTTCAAACCGATATTCTGAATACGAACTGGTCCATGCCATAGATAGAGCATTTTGAGGGGTAATTTGTAATCAATCCATGATAATTTGGGGAGTGAAGTTTTAAAATTGTAAAAATTGAGGGAGCGATATGGCGAAGGCAAGAAAACGTTGAGGTGCTGAATGGTACTTTTCAAAAACGTTTGTCCTTGGTGGCAGAATATGAATGATGCCGTTGGTTCACGCGTGCAACTACAGCCGAACCAAAGGACAGACGAATCAATCAGCCCGACTTTGAACGGTCAAACGTCGAAGTTCAATTCCCGAAGACCGCTCAGATCTGCCAACCCACAAATACATCGGTCTCGCCCGTCGAGGATGCCAGGGGAGGGGACCATATCTCGTCTCAAGAGGCTTTGTACAGTCCCGATCGAAACTTGACTTGATGGGTTTCCAGTAGAAAACGTTTCTATTCCGCGTTTCACTACTTTTCAGGAATAGTTTGCTGGAAAAGTACACCTTCCAGGAAACTGTTTTCCATCACCCTCAGCCGCGGCATGTAGCATGCATTCATGGAGACCGCAGCGTGTACTTGCTTTTAACTCAGATTTGAGCCGTATAATTGACGTAGGGCCCCAAAAAAGAAAAAAAATCCCTTTTTCCAATAAATTCGCCGTATCGGCGAGAGCTCCCCCTTTGAGCTTCACCCTGCAGAAAAAAACTGAGTCGAAGAACGCAACAGAGAGTCGCGTCGATCTCTCTCCTAGTTTTTCGATCACCTGGTAACCTTCTTCCCCTCTGTTTTTCCTATTCGCCGCAGATCTGCTGTGTCTCCCATCGTGCTTTCGTCCCTCGTAGGCTTCGTGCAGCCCCTGTTGATATCAGCGTCTGAAGCTTGTTATAGTCTTGGTCTATTCGTTTTCTGGCAACTTCATTTGTCTTAATCTATCAAAGTTGAGGTTTTTCTTTTAAAGAAATTCGAGCTTTGTGCTTCCCTCTTCAATTGCTTCCTGTTATTGAACAAATGCACTGACAGGTTGTCGCTCCTTTTCAATGTTAATGCAGTGGTTCAAAATTTACCTGGAGTTTCGATTACACAGCTAACACTGGTTCACGTACAGTTTGTTATTTCTAAAACAAAGCTTAGTTGGCGACAACAATACAGCAGGCAGATTTTAAGGAGACAGAAGGGTATCTTCAACCCTCAGCTTTAATGGAATAAAATCTTTGCTTATTTTGTTTGTTTTAATTGGAACGTTAAATCAGTTCATTTATCCATCTTCTTGATGATTCTGACAGGGCCGATACTTTGCTGGATTAAACATCCTTGGAGGGTGTATTTCTTTCTTTCGAAGGGCAGAAAATGGGGTATATTGGAGCACATGGAGTAGCAGCCCTGCATAGGTACAAGTACAGCGGTGTGGATAACTCACTGCTTGCGAAATATGTCTTTCAGCCCTTTTGGGGCCGTTGCGTGAACTTCTTCCCCCTGTGGATGCCGTAAGTTCACTTTATCATTCATATTTTAAATTTGGAAGCTTGTTACTACTGTTGTTGTTTGATTGATGTGACTATGCTGATAGATCACGAAACTCTGTAGCTTTTGAAACTTTGATCTTTGTTTAGTTATCTGATCTCTTGCATTGTTCCGGTTGTGGCTTATAGGATCATTAACGGATACAATTTTGGCTTGGATTATTGATGTAGTTGTTCTATAATAAATGTGGAATGATTGATCCAAAGGGAGTGACGCACCTACCGGTTATGAATTTTGCAAACACATCTTGTCTACCCACGCAATTCATAGTGCATGATGCAGACTTAGCTTCCTTATAGTATCTTTTTCCCCTGACAAATTGAAAGCAGTGAGGCACCCAATCGTGCATTTCCTTTTATTTATATCTTTTGAGGATGGATAGCTTCCATCTACCGAGTGGTCATTTTTACTTAATCTCAATTCATATCAGCATTTAGCTTTCTAGCAATGACACTATGATTAGTCAATGTGATGTATGACTATAAAATATTGCCTTCATCGTACTGACATGTTCTTTGTCTGTCTTCTGGATGTTCTCTGTTTTTTGGATCTTCTCCAGACCCAATGGGGTAAGGCATTTCTCTCTGTAAACGTACACATGGTTTCCCTATGCTTATGAATTTCTCTTTGCAAGCGACAACTAATACTGTCTGAATCTTTCTGTTATGCTCCCAGATTACCCTTATGGGATTTCTGTTCTTAATCACTTCTGCATGCCTTGGCTATGTGAGTTGATTTCTTCTACAGTGGTTTCTATTATTTTTATGCGTTTATAATGCTGAAATTTTTTTTAACATTTCTTATATTGATCCCTCAAACTAATACATGAAATCAACAAAATTCTTATGGATTCTTCAGCAATCTTGTCATTATTAGAAATGTTAAACCGTTGGGCCTTTCAGCATTCATGAGGTTTTTATTGTGTATTCAGGTTCTTTCATGAATTGTTCAAATTTTACTGATTGATGGAGCATGGCAATATTATCTTTTAATACCTAAAGTTGCTATGGTGGCAATAACCCTGTATGCTATTGTTTTCATTGATGATGCATTCTCCAGATTTATTCTCCTCACTTGGATTCACCTCCCCCAAGATGGGTTCATTTTGCACACGGATTACTTTTATTTCTCTACCAGGTAAGCTTATTTACTTCTCTATTGATCTTTTGAACGTTACCTGCTTCTGCAAGTTGCTACAGCTTAACTTTGGTATGTCTTTTACCTCCTTTTCTTTATTTACTAGACTTTTGATGCTGTTGATGGAAAGCAAGCACGACGTACAAGTTCCTCAAGTCCTCTGGGGGAGCTGTTTGATCATGGTGATATATTTGTTCTTGTTCTGCTAATTGTTTAATATATAACTGGAGGCATAAACTGATAATGCTTGTTCTGTCATTGATTCTTAACACAGGATGCGATGCACTTGCATGTGCGGTATGTCTCATATCTCAATAAATTCATTGTACTCAGCAGAATTACTACTTTGGGATTTATGCTTGTTGTGGTTCAGTGTGAAGCATTGGCTTTTGGGAGCACCGCAATGTGTGGCAGAACGACTTTCTGGTTTTGGGTTATCTCAGCTGTTACCTTTTATGGTGCAACATGGGAACAGTAAGTTATTAAGGGGTTGCAATATCCTGTATACCTAACTAGAATTATCTGACAAGGGAAATGCTATATGGTGGGAGATAAATAATCCTTTTCTCCTTGTCCTCCACGCTTGTTTTCCTTTGTGAACTATTACTGGATGTTAATTCTTAAACAGATAAGGGGGTAATATCTTTTGGCTTCTTTTCATGCAGCTATTTCACCAATAGCCTTATTCTGCCAACAATTAATGGACCCACAGAAGGTCTAATGCTCATTTATATGGGCCATTTTTTCACATTTTTTGTTGGTATGTAGGCCCTTAATACCTCAGGTTCTCCTTATCTAATAAAAGTTTTACACTTGAAAAATGATGGAATATCATTGACAAGGTTAAAGAGTTGATCTGGCATCTTCTCTCTCTCTCTCTCTCTCTCTTCTCTTGTGCATATAGGTGCTGAGTGGTGGGCTCAGAGGTTTGGGCAGTCTATTCCCCTTCTTGGATGGGTGCCAGTATTAAATGGTAAGGTTGCAAAGTAACTGATTTTGGATTTGGGTTCAGAGTCAGCTTGTCGTTGTGGTGAGAGCTGACTTAAATTGTGCAGCATAAGAGAAATTATTGAAAGGATAGTGTTATTTTTTTTTCAGTGTGCTATTACATATACATATATTATTAAATAAATGGATGTTAGATAGAGGTACTCAGTTTTAATTCATCAAAGAGTAGGACTTGGAAACTATAATGTTGGTACCAAGAAGGCTCCACTTCCAACCAGACTTGCATAGACCCTATACAATGCATACCTTTAGTTGCACTTTCTTTGTTAATATGAAATCTGACTATAAACAATCCATACTTTATTGTTCCTTTTCCCCTTCTGATAAGTGCACCTACATTTTTTTTCTGTCTTCTACAGAAGTTCCAACATATAGAGCTGTCTTGTTCCTGATGACAGTTTTTGGTGTCATACCAACAGTTTCATCTAAGTGAGTATTTTTTTCAACCATCACATTCATATCTATTATTGAATGAGATACGTGGTTTGTGCTTTCCCATATAAATAGTTTTGATAGTATCTTGATGTTACAATAATCTCAGAATTCTTTGTTGAGTTCAGCAACTTATTTTACATGGCAACTTCCATAATGAGTAAAGAGATGCCATGCTTTCCTTTGCATCGTAAATAAAATTGTACTATGTTACTTTTGCAGCATCTCAAACGTTCACAGGGTAGTTCAGGCAAGAAAAGGAAGCATGTTGCTTGCTGTGGCAATGGTAAAACAGTGACTGTCTAGTACCTGATTTTCCCCACCAATTATGGTAGCAGAAAAAGATTGCTAAATTCTGACATCCATTGTTTCTTGTCAGCTTTACCCTTTCTTTGTGCTTCTGGGTGGAGTTCTTGCATGGTACATCTCCCTTATGCCACATGCTCTGTGTTGGTTTAATGTTGCGTTTGGATTGTTTTCACGTCAATTCTATCTTATTCGTTCACATCAAATGCAATTTAAATGTGTTCATTAGTCAATTTATGTGAGGTTTCATGGTTTGTGCAGGGATTATTTGTCTACTAATAATTTGATAGCAAGTTACCCTCATCTTGTTGTAATGGGAACTGGGCTTGCATTTGGGTTCCTTGTGGTAAGATGAACATACAATGCATTCTCTTTTATTTATTTTAGCAGTATGTTGCATTAAAAATGCTTTGTTATCATCCTTTGACATTTCGGAATATCTCTATTGAAGCTCCGTATACTGATAAAGGCAGCTAATACTTTTATTAATTATTTATTAAGTTTATTTTTTGATGCTGATATTGAAATTTTGGCAGGGAAGAATGGTTTTAGCTCATCTGTGTGACGAACCCAAAGGATTGAAAACTAACATGTGTATGGTAAGCAGTTATCATAATTAGACTGAACATGAATCACTTTCCTGTGGAGTGCAAAGTCACATCCAAGTGATTGATCTCCTTGTTCTGTTCTCAATGTGTTGCTTTGATTTTTTTTTTTTGTGATCTTATTTTTAGTTACAACGTTGCCTAGACCATTACTTTATATATTCTTTCTATTGGACAAGTTCAGTTTGAGGGAAAGGAAGGAGACTGGCATGGAATTGTCTTTTGATATATGGTCTTCCCTTTTCGGTATCAACTTTGAACATTTAAAGGGTTAATAACTCATTTAAGCACAAACTTTGGTCGCCTTTTCAAATCTAGCACAAAATTTTTTTCATATCGTGATCGAATACGAAGTTTCCCTCTTCCTGTGACTCTTAGTGTGGAGGAGAAGAAACTCTCTCGATAGACAAGCCTTATGGGCTATCAGAAATTTTCTTAGACAAATTCCTATTTTATCATTTGGCTTTCTCTGTTCATGCAGTCCCTTCTCTATCTTCCACTTGCCATTGCAAATGCTCTGACTGCCAAATTGAATGATGGGTATGCTTCTCCTATCAATTTGTATGCATTTTGATGGATACATCAAAAGAATGAACTTTTTCACCTTCTCTTTTCCCTGCAGGGTTCCATTGGTGGATGAATTCTGGGTGCTTCTTGGATATTGTTTATTTACAGGTTTTGTGACTTGAACTTTAGAAATTTCTGTCGTGCTTCACTAGAGATGCGACAAATCTATACTTTTTTCTTTAACCTGAAAGTTATTATATTTCATACTGATACTGATGCCTAACCCATCTTTTATTCGAGTACAGTGGCACTTTATTTACATTTTGCAACATCTGTCATTCTCGAGATCACTAGTGCCTTGGGAATCTATTGCTTCAGGTGAGAATAGGGAGCCAGAATACTTTGCTAAAAAAGACCTTAATTGAGTTATGGTACTGGGCAATATTCTTCAGCAGCATATGATCTAACTTGATTCTCATGTACAAGTTAGATATTCATGACTTTCAAAACTTACAAGCATTAGATAATAAGCACAGTCCATGATAAATGCTTACTCTAATTCTACATGATGTCCCTCCCGTGGTATTCACTTTTAACTTTTGCTGTTTGAAGAGTACATTGTCTTTTGCTGATAGGCTTTCCTGAGAGGATTTGGCTTATAAACAATAATCTCTCTTCTTTTGCTGCCCAACAGGATTGCTAGGAAGGAAGCTTAAAATTTTCGATTAGCTATTCTCGGGTGTGTTCCTCATTCACAAACGTACATTTTCTCTTAGTCCATCTGTTCCATGGAAAACTCTTGCTGGATAAAATGTTATGCATGGAGACTTTCTCAGAAAATGTGCATTTTCTTGTTCCTTTTCTCCTACTCTTTTTCTTAGCAAAACACGGGAGCCTGAGTGTATGGTTTTTTTTTCTGCACATTGCTATGTTATTTAGGGGCGGGAGTCAGTCATATGCTCATACAATCTTATGCCTCCTGATCCAATCTGTTCCAGATGCTTGCAATTTTTGTGGCAGTCATTGCTCGGTGGCAGTTTCCCTGACTGACCTACACGGCGGTGCTGCGGGAGACGTTCTGCAACTTCAAGCAATTTTGGTTCTGTAATATATTGGTTTTTTTGACTGTGGGAACAGTAACAATTTTGTTCCTACTAAAATTATTATTTTGTTTGAATGCAGCTAGGAAGCTTTAGGCATTGATCGTCAGTTACATTCTTATGGCTCTCCAGATTTGTGTTTCATTCGACAGGCTAGACTGGTTTTGATTGATGTCTTAAAAGTAATGTCTGTCTGCCGTTGAAAGAGACTAGTCTTTCCATCAACCATCACAACGGGCAAGACCCGGCGAGTCCCGGTATTTCATATAACAACGTGATATCTTTCTTTTGATGAATTTCAATCAAATTGCTTCACTCGAGACCACTTGCTGTTGCAATAGAATCTGATGGTGACTCAACGAAACACTGTTAGTTAAACCGACTCTGAATTAGCTGCTCGCACCCGGTTTAACAGCGTAAGATGGTAGGCCCAAGCGTGTGTCATGGTTACTGACTTCTGAGTTGTGTGTGCTTTGAATCGGATCATTTGTATGTTTAACACAGAGTTCAAAGGAGGACCAACTGAGGGTACACCCCACTTCCATTCATCCCGATGTGGGGACAAAAAGTTCCTTTGTGATGGGCTTCAATCTCCTTTGGGCTCAATGGCTGCATGTGCTTGCTTCTACTTCTACTTTCTTCATATAGGCCTACCTTGAAAAGCCGCTTGGAAATGCAGCGCTGGAAGAGTTTCAACGTCCTCGCTTCTGGCGGGCACTGTAAAATTTGGCAGGCCTGTAACTGTCTTTAGAATTATAAGAGAGTCTTCAGTTTGTCTAAGAGCTCAGCCTCTGCTGTCTGTTGCTGAGGATGGGCTGACGGGGCTGTTTTACCAGGTATCGGATCATGATTGGCTTGTGATAATGGCTAGCCTTGACATGGCAGACGGCTTACTTTCGAATCTGGGTGGATTCACGGGTAATTTTCCATTCAATGGTTATTTTTTCAACCCTTTTAACCGTTTAACGTAAGGTAATTTCTGTAAATAACCGAGGCAGGGCCGTCAAAGTCCAACGCTAAGACCATGCCGGAAGGAGGAGGAGGAGGAGCAGCTGCAGCGGCAGCCCCGATCCACTTTCACGGCTGCGCCCGCATATCTGAGTACAAGTGCAAGAACTTCACCGAGCCTACTCTGACAAGCGACAGATGATATAGCATTTGAAATTAATCTTAGATCTGAATTTGAGCTTAGGTCAGCGATTCTTCAATGGCTTCAACTTCCTCCATGTCCAAGACGGATTGGGTCTACGATGTATTCCTCAGCTTCGGCGAAGATACTAGTGACACCTTCACCGGGTATCTCTGCAGCAATCTTAGAAGAAAGGGTATACCTTCGGATTTCTCCATCTATGTGCCGTTTGGTCTTCTGATCATCTTCTTACTGTAGATATTGTGAAACAGGGATCATCACCGTCATGGAAGAAGAAGAGACAAGACAAGGAGAGCACATCGCTCCCGCAGTCCTCGATGCTATCAAAGGATCTAGAATTGTGATAGTCGTACTCTCCCAAAAGTACATCTTGTCCTCACTGTGCATGGACGAGCTTGCCAGGATAGTTGAGTGCAGTGAATTGATGGGGCAAACAATAATCCCGGTCTTCTACAAGGTTCAGCCACTAAAACTGCAGGAAAGGAAAGGAGAGCAAGACAGAGCAATGGAGGCGCTCGAGGAAAGGTTTAGGGATGACATGGAGAAGGTGAAACAGTGGAAGGATGCATTTCTCAAAGTGTCAAGTATCTTCGGGTGGAAGTTTGAACGGGGGTAAATGTTACAATTTTCTGTCTTTTTTCAACACATCACCGTTTTTCAGTTATGGAATTCATTTAAATTGCATGAATTCGACATTTCTTATTCTTTCATGATTGAAAAAAGAAAGTTCTGAAATCAGTGTATTCTCAGCTTGCCAATTTTGTTCCTGTTTATAGACCATTGAAAAACAATCTGATCTGTCACAGGAGCCAAGATTTTGAGCATATTCAAAAGAAATGTGTGAAAATTGTCTCAAGGGCTTCAATTTGATATGAAAGTTAGCTGCTTGGCTGCTGTATCTATTTAACACCATCGAACAATGTATCTGCTACATAATTTCATCTAAGCAACAGGATTTCAATTATGTTATCGATGCTTATTCTGATGACCAACAGGTACGAGTGGAAAATAATTGAAAGAATATCACAAGATGTCTCAAGAAGAGTAGGTCGGCCACCCCTCTTACATGTTGCAGAGCCCACAACTAGAATGGACCCTCTTTTGAATGAGTTGAAATCTCTCTTATGTGATGGGTCGCTGGAGACTTCTGTAATCGGCTTATACGGAATCGATCAAATAGCTAAGACAACCATTGCTAAATTGTGTTACAATTCTCTTTTTGAGAGTTTTGAAGGTAGTACCTTCTTAGAGAATGTCAGTGCAACTTCGAAGCAGTGCAATGGTCTGGCAGAGCTACAAGAAACACTGCTTATTGAAATACTAGGAAACAATGATAACTTAAAGGTGGCCAGTGTTGCTAGAGGGATCAACTTGATAAGGGAAAGGCTTCGTAACAAAAGGGTTCTTATTGTTCTTGATGATGTGGATCATTTAGATCAGCTTGAAGCATTAGATAGTAGCCGTGACTGGTTTGGTTCTGGTAGTCGAATCATTATAACCACTAGAGATGAGCACTTACTAGTTGCTCATGGAGTCGAGCACATATACAAGATAAATGAACTATTTGATGATGATGCTGCTCTTGAACAACTTGGGTATGCTCATCAAGAGATTTGTGAAATGTGTAAAGCACATTTCGATGCCCTGGGGAATCATGAGAAGGCTATTTTCCTTGACATTGCTTGTTTCTTTGGCCAAGAGAACAAAGATCATGTTGTGAAAATGCTGAGAAACTGTAATTTGTACCCAGATATTGGAATTCCAATCCTTATTAGTATGTCTCTCATAAATATTAAGGGCAACAAGCTGCAAATAAACGATTCACTGCGACATATGGCCCGAGATATTGTTCGCCAAGAATCACCAGATCCAAGAAGCTGCAGCAGGCTTTGGTTTCATGAAGATGTTCTGCAGGTGTTGGAAGAAAACTCTGTGAGTGGAAACTTAATTTTCAATCTATGAGTTCCATATGTAGAGCTAATAGATGACAATTTTCCTGCTCGTTTGCAATATAACACTTAACAATAAGTTTCTGACCTCTCTAGGGGACTGATGCAATTGAAGGTATATTGGTAGACCTGCCCAGGGCCAACAAGAGAATCTTGAATGCTAAAGCGTTCAAAAAGATGAGGAGGCTTAGATTGCTGATAGTTAAAAATGCTTGTTTTTCCAGTGGGCCTGAATATCTCCCGAATGAGTTGAGGTGGCTCGAATGGTCCAACTACCCATCACCTTCTCTACCATCAGGCTTTCGTGCAAAGAAACTAACTGTGCTTAAATTGCATTCTGGTTCAATTACACGATTATGGGATGGGTTTCAGGTAACTCACAAGCTTAGTTACATTTATTGGTAATATGCAGCAAGCTTTACATTCTCCTGACTGCTCATTTATGATGTGCAGATGTTGAATCTGGCAACTGTCGAGTTAATAAAATGTGAATCATTATGTGAAATTCCAAATGTCTCATCTGTTCCCAACCTTGAGAAATTGATAGTCAACAACTGCACAAGTTTAATAAGCGTTCACAAATCAGTTGGCTTTCTAGAGAAGCTTACTGTTCTGAACTTTCAAGGATGCTCCAACCTCAGAAGAGTTCCTCGAAAATTTAGATTAATATCACTTAAGGATCTTGTCCTGAGTGGATGCAGGCATCTGACAAAGTTCCCAGATATCTTGGCGAGCATGGAACAAGTTGAAAGCGTTGATCTGTCAGAAACTGCCTTCAAGGATTTGCCTTTCTCTATTGAAAACCTCATTGGGCTCAGATCCCTTAAATTGAGCTGCTGCAGAAACCTCAAAGCCCTTCCAAGCAACATCTATAGCCTATCAAAGATCAAGAACCTTGATCTAAAAGGTTGCACCAGGCTTTGGGAACTCCCAGCAAATACAAGTTCTCTTATTAATTCTAAAACAGGGTTCCTAATGTTAGAATCCCTTGATGCATCAGATTGTGGCTTAGGGAATTTAGATTTCCTTGGAACTCTGAACTGCTTTGCCAGGCTAGAATATCTGGATCTATCTAGGAATGATTTTGTTATCCTTCCCTCGTGCATTTGTAAATTTTCTGAGCTGAAGTTTCTTCATTTGGAAGACTGCAAGCAGCTAAGAGAAATGCCGGAGCTTCCAATGAATTTAACCTATGTAAATGCGAAGAGTTGCAAGTCCTTGGAGAGGCTTCATAGTTGGAATCTACCGTCAAATACCAAATTCAAAGTAAACTTTTCTAACTGCCAAAGGTTGAGTCAAGCTCAAGTGGCTAAGAAACTGCTGAACGAGGTAAATCTCTCCATCTCTGCCCACACCACTCATAAGGACAGTCAGAGAGCACCTATGCACACATATGCATATGCTTGTTTGTTAGAGTGAAATTAATTATTTCATTTTGAAACAGACATCCTTTCGAGACAATGAGTTTCAAGTCATGATTCCCGGAAGTAACATTCCTGATGGGCTTTCTTATCAAAGTTCAGGCAATTCCATGTCCTTTGAGGTACAATCATGTGTAGGCAAAAATTTAGTCGGGCTGATTGCCTCCACAGTTTTCTGTCTGAAGCATAAAGGGCTAGTTGCCTTGAAGTGTAATATATCTGTCAATGGAAAAACCATTGTTTCTTTGGTTAGTGATCTTTATGACTCAGTACATCTGGAACACCTGTGGCTGGGTTATTTTCCACTGACCCAGAGCTTAGAAAGGATTTGGGATGGTTGGAATCAAGTGGAGATATCATTTAGATTCCTGGAAGTAGATGGCAAGGAATCTGCAACTGTGAAGCTAAAGGGATCTGGGGTCCACTTTCTGGGCAAGCAAAATGGGAAGGAGGTGAATGGTTCTGACGATATTCGTGTACTCTTTCCAGAGAATTGCAAGTTCCTCAAAGAGAGAGCTGCTGACACTTCATTTGAGCCAATTGAAGATGAGACCCCTGATGATCACAAATTCCACATCCATGAGTTGGACCATAATTTCATGCTGAACAGGTGTAAAGAAAATCGTGATGCTGTAGCTGTGAAACGACATTGTGGTTTGGCTAAGAATTCTATTTCAATCAGCTGTAATCTGCTGTTAGAGAAGGGGAAGAAGAACTGGCCAATTGCACTAGGCCCCAAGCTAATCCCTTTTAAGATAACTATGAGGAGAAAAAGGCAAAAGTAGAAAACAGAAGGTACAAGGAGAAAGCGTAAGTCAGCAAAACACTAGCAGGCAGCAGTCTGTCACTCTCTTGCCATGTCGAAACTGTCTTGTAAAATTCATGCCGCGAAGTCAGGCATAATTATGAAGTTAATGAACTAGGAAAGACTCCGAAGCTCAGTGCAAGTATCATTATGAAATACTAGGGTTTTCCAGGATACGTGAGTACATTTGCAGGCTGAAATATATATTGACTAGGCCCCAAGTCACCTTGGATTGACTTGCCATTTATTCACTTTGTTACTGCAGTTTAAGATTCCAGCTATAATTCCATTCCATGGCTACCAAGACGGGTAACCTTATATATTGGCTGCATGATAATTCAGGGAAGCTTCCATTAAAAGAATAATCACGACCATGTACTTGTATTGTCATATTTTGCAGGAAAGGGAGAGTGAGAGGTGGAGCAGGAACCCAAAGTTTTCTATGCCTTTTTCCTAATCAAAACTTATGTTTTGCGCCAGAATGCAGATGATTTTGATGCTTCGGGTTCACTATCATGTTCTTATAGAGTTGATTCTTGGTCTTGAATGCCAAGGAGTTTAATTTTTATTAGATTGCTTACCATTGACAGAGCTTTCTTGATTTTATTGGCACATTGTGTACCGACCGATGACAGTGCGGAGAGGTGCGATATCGAATTGATGGAGAATTAAGTAGATAGGGAAAAAGGGTACTCATGAAGGATAAGAACGATATTTGATAGAACGTGACCCTGGCCATTCTATTGCTGTCATCAATCTGATAGGGGCTTCCTTGCCAAGACCTTATGGAGGTCGTTACTGACATTTTGATGGTTAGATCTTGATCTCGGGAAGCCACCCGTTTCAAGGCCAAGGAAGGCATCCACTCAAGTGTCATATCCGAATGGTCAACATTTTGAAGGGCATCGACTGTGATGATCTGATAGAAGGCAGTCTCCTTATCTCGAATGGATGATGCCCTGCTCAGCATCAACTTAATTTCTATGCCCCTTTCAGACTGAGGTCCGGCCCTTCAGCCAGTCGATTGAGTGCCTTGTGCTGGTCATAGAGTGATCGGAATCTTGGATAGGCTAGTACCATGTCGAAATGGAAGGGTGAGTAAGTGCCGGCATCTCCATTTCACCATCACAAAATGAATATCTAAAGGTGAAGGCATCCTTACTTTTCATTGTTCCAATTCGAAAGGGAGATCATTGCAAAAGGGATCTTATTCTTGAAGGCTGATCCTTGGCGTTGGAATTTCGAACCCGAACTTCCGAAGGGTCCACAGCCGCTTTGATTCCACCCAATGTTCTTTCAGAAAAAAGTTTCCAGTCGACAGCATCTCATAGTACGAGGTTGAAATTGAACGCAACTTATTCCACTGTCTGCCACCACACTCGAGAATCGAAACCCTTTATTGAGATCTTGATTCTTGAGAGTGGTATCGTCGCTGGCGGCCACTCTTCCATTGATGAGGCGGCCATTTAACGGACCTCAGGATGACCACATCCCGAAGGTGGTTGCAGGTGGCAAGATGTCCAGCCCTGGAGATCCACCACTGTCCGATGACTTAAGAAGGATTCCGTGGCTTCGTCTGGGCACGGTGGCTACGCACTGACGAGACCATCATCTCGAGAACAACGAGAAATTATAGTTACCCAACATGTTTACGCATCGACTTACTTGAATTGGACTTACGGGATCATGGGACGGACTCGGAAGTATAAACTTCCTGTGTTAAAAGCAATTGTCTTTACTTCCTACTGTATCACCATACTTCTTCTCTACCCAAAATTTCTCACTAAATGTGAAGGATATTCGATGAAACCATTCCTCTCCCTCTCTCTCTCTCTCTTATGGGGGTGGTGGGTGGCGGGGGGCTGGGGGTGTGGTGCGTTGTGAGAATAGATCGATGAAACGATTCAAGCCATCGTACAAGGAACCCTTAAAATATTATTTCTATTTTTTTTACTGTTTTCTTTCTTTTCTTTGGTATTCTAGTCAAACAATTATTACCAATTTGATGGGTTAAATATCGCGTACGCTGTAGGGGGCCTTCTGGAGCTTGGCATTTTGTTGACCGTAGAACCTCTAGAAGTCAACAGCAAGAACAAGAGAGAGGCTCACATGCCAAGTATAGATATGAAACTCGGCTCGGGATCGGACTAAGAGCTTAATCTTGGCGCACCGATGGCTTCCACTTCCACTTCCCAGGGCGCCAAGCTTTGGACTTATGATGTGTTCCTGAGTTTCAGAGGGGAGGACACCCGGGACACCTTCACCGGCTACCTGTACAGCAATCTTCACCAGAAGGGTACATCATTCCCCTATCAGCTTGACTCGACACGATCATCGTTTATTTGCACCGCAACAATAATTGCTGATGTAATCATTCGGCAGGTATCATCACTTTCATTTATGATGAAGATCTGAAACCAGGGGAGCAGATGAGGCCGGCGGTCCTGAAGGCGATCCGAGGGTCGAGAATCGCAGTTGTCATCTTTTCTCAGAACTATGCTTCATCCTCGTGGTGCTTGGACGAGCTCATTGAGATTGTAGTGTGCAGTGAGTCCAAGGGGCAGATCATAATCCCAGTTTTTTATCGGATTGACCCATCTGAAGTACACGAACTGACTGGATCTTTTGGGAAAGCAATGGAGGTACATGAAAGAATGTTTCCAGATAATATGGAAACGGTTCAGAGATGGAGGGAAGCACTGTATAAGGCTTCGAGTATTCGCAATTGGCATTTGAAGAACGGGTAAATTCTCTCACTCGTATTCCGTTGTGCAGCTTTCTTTCTTGGGAAAATTTTGATTCTCGTGCATCATATCTGTCTGCAATCCAAGTGCTGTTAAAGCTCACTACAATTTCTGACTGCAATTTACTGCAGTACCCACATTTTTCTGCTGACTTTCTAATTGATTTGTGATAAATGAACATCTACGACGTATTTCTTTGATGCTCATTGATTTGTCATTTTGACAACAATCAGGTTTGAGGTGGAATTTGTTGAAACAATCTCACACGACATCTCGACAAGAATCGACCGGACGCTCTTGTATGTCGCTAAGCACCCAGTTGGGATAGATTTCCATTTGGATGAGCTGAAATCACTCTCGGAGGATTGTCCAGAAGAGGTCTGTATGATAGGAATCTCTGGAGTTGGTGGAATAGGTAAGACGACAATTGCTAAAGCATACTATAATTCGATCTATGGAAGTTTTGAGGTGAGTAGCTTCCTAGCAAATGTAAGGGAAACTTCAAGGCGATATAATGGTCTCGCTCGGTTGCAAGAACTACTTCTCCATGAAACTTTGGGGAGAATGAGTAACATGAGGGTGGGCAATGTCGCGAGGGGAGTCAATTTGATCGGGGAAAGGCTACGCCACAAGAGGGTTCTCTTAGTTCTCGATGACGTGGACCACTTAGACCAACTAGAAGCATTAGCTGGTAGTCCTGATTGGTTTGGTCCAGGAAGTAGAATCATCATAACGACTAGAGACGTGCATCTGCTAGTTGCTCGAGGAGTAGAAAGAAGGTACAAGATGAAGGGACTAAATGATGAAGATGCTGTTCAACTTCTTAGTTGGAATGCTTTCGGGATCCCTTACCCTCCCGAGGATTATGAGACCGTTTCCTCCTCTGTGTCACAATATGCCAAGGGACTTCCTTTGGCACTCAATGTGCTGGGATCTTTCTTGCATGGTCGGAGTATAACCGAGTGGAATTGCGCAATAGTCAAGTTGAAAGAGATTCCTGATGCTGACATTCATGCAATACTCAAAGTGAGTTTTGATGCATTGGGACACTATGAGAAGGTTATATTCCTCGATGTAGCTTGCTTCTTAAAAGGGGAGAACAGAAATCATGTCATGAAGCTGCTAGACAATTGTAACTTTTACCCGGATATAGGAATTGCGGTCCTTATTGACAAGTCTCTGATATATAATGAGGGCGGCGAGCTGCACATGCATGACTTAGTACAGCAGATGGGCAGGGAGATTGTTCGGCAAGAATCACCGAACCCAGGCAGACGTAGCAGGCTTTGGTTTCACGAAGACGTGATTCAAGTATTAGAAGAAAACACTGTGAGTGATCACTTAATTTTCAACCTTTAACCAACATGATCTGATATATATATATATATGTATGTATGCATTTAAAATGTATTATAGGATGCGTTACGGGACATTATTTATTACCTTCAGGGAACAGATGCAATTGAAGGTATGTTAGTGGACATGCCAGGGCCTGACGTGATATTTTTGAGTGCTGGAGCCTTCGCAAATATGAAAAGGCTAAGATTGCTCATAGTTCATAATGCTAGTTTCTCTGGAGGACCGGATTATCTCCCAAATAATTTGAGGTGGCTCGAGTGGTCTAATTATCCATCCCCTTCTCTGCCACCTGATTTTCATCCGAAGAAACTTGCTGTGCTTAGATTGAACTTCGGCTCAATGGTACATTTATGGGATGGATTCAAGGTAATTATCTCATCCATCCAGTTCAATTTGATGTTTTTTTTTTCTTTTCAATTTCTTAGCCTCTTGAATTTACTAGTAAAAACGATGGGCGACATGTTTTCTTGACCTCGCATTTTCCAACTGCAGACGTGTTCAAATCTGACAATCATGGAACTAAATAAATGTCATTCACTACTTGAGATTCCTGATGTCTCGACGATCCCGAACCTGGAGAAGTTGATTGTCGACCAGTGCATGGGTCTACTGCAGGTTCATGAATCGGTCGGGTTTCTGGAGAAGCTCATCGTCTTGAACTTTACAGATTGCTCTAACCTTAGGAGCCTTCCCAAAAGGCTCAGATTGACATCTCTTGAAACTCTTTGGCTCAGTGGCTGCACAAGTCTAGAGAAGTTACCGGATATTTTGGAAAACATGGAAAATGTCAAAAGCATCATTTTAACAGAGTCTGCTGTAAAGGAGTTGCCTTCATCTATTGGAAATCTCTCAGGTCTTGAGTTCCTCGATTTACACTCCTGCAGAAACCTGAGAGCTGTTCCCAGCAGCATATATAATCTGCAAAAAGTAGTGGAACTTAATCTAAAGGATTGTATGAAGCTTCAGGAGTTTCCAGTATTCATTTGTTCCACATCGGAAGAGAATAAGGCGATGATGCCATCCAGTTCAGAGCAAGATGTTTCATCGACGACTGGGTTTCCCATGTTGGAATTCCTTGATGCGTCAAATTGTGGCATATCATCGTTAGACTTCCTTGAGGCTCCAAACTGTTTCTCCAAGCTTGAGACTCTTGATCTATCGGAGAACAACTTTGTTACTCTTTCCTCTTGCTTTGGTAAATTTTCGGAATTGAAGTTCCTACACTTGACAGACTGTAAGCAGCTTCGAGAAATCATAGAGCTTCCTCCAAATTTAAACCATGTAGACGCTACTGGCTGTGAGTCCCTGCAGAGGCTTCAAGCTTGGAAACTAAGTGCTGTTACCAAATTCAAAGTCGACTTCACCAACTGTTACAAGTTGGGTCATAATCTAGAGATAAACGAATTGTTGGATAAGGTTAATCTTGACCGATCCCCTACACTTTCAAGATTTATAGAATAGGCATGTATTAATGTGTGTCGTTATACTAAAATACGCATCAACTGATGGTAATTTCTCACAGGCTTTCTCTGGGGAAACCGAGTTCATGGTCATAATCCCAGGAGGTGACATCCCGACTTGGTTCGACTACCAGACTACGAATCATTCCATGTCCTTTGAGGTGCATTCTCGTGTGAGCGAAAAAGTACTCGGGTTGGGCACATCGGTGCTGTTATATTTAGAGGATGGAGCGTCAACCATCATAAATTGTGATTTATCTATCAATGGCGAGCTGGTATATTCCTTGGCAAGTGCTCTTGATGAATCACAGGCATTTGATCACTTATGGCTCGGCTATTTTCCGCTTCCACAGAACTTGCATGAGATGAGGGATGGGTGGAACCTACTGGAGATATCACTTCAATTCCTGGATGATGATAGTGCAGAATCTGATAGAGTGAAACTGAAGGGGCTCGGTGCCCGTTTTGTGGGCAAGACGGATGACAGGGCGGTGGATGAGTCATCATCAATTCGGTCCCTCTGTCCCGAGAATTCAGGGGTCTTTCAGGAAGAACATACTAACACATCAGCGGATATGGAAGATGACATCTTGTTTACTGGAAAATGCCATGGGGAAGAGCTCCAGCACTTGGAAGGGGATCAAGGAAGTGGAACAAATGCAGTGATCTCAGGAACAGTCAATCGTTTACCAGAAGAACAGAAGAAGCCACACCATCAGAGACCTCGAAGACATCAGAAACGAGCCAGGATGGGGCTCGGTCTGAAGTTAACTTCTTTTAAAATCTGTACTAGGAAAACTCGGAAGAGGAAGATGAGATAAGATCACAATGCAGGTTGCCAGAGTCAGTAGAAGGGGATTAATTGCCACAGCAGTATGCTACATACTAAGCTGATTTGGAGCAATACTGTTGTTTTTCTCTCCATGTTTCTCATTGCCATGTAAAATCACTCAAGATTTTATCGGTTTTTCTTTGTCCCTTTCTTTCATGACTACTGGCATATACTCTCATGTACAGGAATTAATAAATACCAACCAAAGCTTCAATATGCCAAAAAATAATTGAAGATACAGCGATATATTTTTGTGTTTTTTTTTAAAAAAAAATCATAATAATTTATTTCACAGACCCAGAAACAGCACTCATAAGTTAATTCCCTATCAATTTAACCGCTACTTAAGAATCCTCTACCATAACAACATCGTCACTCTCCAACATGAGGTGCCGGTTACCCAGAACCTCCTTTCTCCTCCTCTCCCTGGTCGCCACCGTGGGCCACAGTCCTCTCGGCGGACGACGGCAGGGTGCCCATAAAGAACGTCGAGGAACCGCGCATCAAGGAGCTCACGGCGTTTGCTGTCAGCACGAACAACTTGCGGTTCAAGACAAGCCTAAGGCTCATAAGCGCGAAGAGCAGCGATTAATGCATAATCCCCTCGGCGGCAGATGGGACCGATACGAAGACTTCGAGGCTGATGTCTGGTCAAAACCGTCCGAGCACGTGAGGGAACTTGCTTCATTCAGGCCTGTGAAATCCTGAACAGGGAGGATTGCGAGTCGTTACATACATGACCCGACAAAAATAAAACATAAACTCCGATTGTCTGGTGATTCGCTTATAGTAATTAAGCAATAAACTGAGGAGAAAACATTCAATGGGGGTGTTGATTAACGATCATTACATTTCAACCCCGACGTAGACCATCAATCCAAAAACTTAGACCGGTAGGCTTTGCCATCCATTTTCTTCGTACTAAACTAGGAGAATATTCAACAGTGATCAATGGGAAGGTAGATATTGTATGAGATCATCGCTCGACCATGGTGCCGTTGCCCTTGTCCATGCTCAGTTTGCATCTAATTGCAGAATTATCACATGAGCTATCAAGCTTGCCGAAGCACATGCCAGCCCTGATGAATGCGGGCCGAGGCCGGTGGAACCCAGTTGCCTCGTCACATCATTTACCGTCTCAGCTGATCGATCCCTGAGGATCGATGATGGGTACTGTAGTGAAAGAGACGCCACTCCGTGGGATCTTCCTCTTGTTATTTCACTTATACCAAATTCGCTTTTCAAGATTTGAAGCTTCTGTTTCATGATCTCTTTAGATACTTGAAACTTGCTGATATTTGCCGTCAGATGGATCGATGCATCATATCTTCATCTTATCGATCATAGTTCGATCTAAATCTTGCACCCTCTTAATAAACGTGCCAGAAAGTACCAACAAAATTCCTTGAATTGCGTAGTGCCTTTGTTAATTATTTTGATCGATTAACATTAATTCCCAGTCTGATCAAGTCGCACCACTTAGCGACCCAATCGCTTGGTGGGGGAAACTATCACTGAGTTTTAGTAATGCGAGCTATGTCTAATCAGGAAACTTTCCCCTTTTACGATCAAGGATATAAACGAAGGAAACACTGACCGGGAAAGTGCCAACTATCAAAATATCTAGAGAGATATCTCGCTAGATATTTGCCCGAAAATCTACAGTGTGGTTCATTGCAAATCTCCAGCGTATTTATCTGGAGGATCCACGCACTCTCTGCTGCCACCGCCTTCTTCCTTCCATGCTTGCAATAATGGCTATGAGCACCAGCACTGACAGGGGGCTCCCTCTGGATGTGATATTGGAGATACTGGTGAAGCTCCCCGTGAAGTCGCTGTGCAGATTTCGTTGTGTGTCGAAGCTTTGGCGTTCGACTATCTCCGACCCGCAGTTCGTCGAAGCCCACCGGGTCCGGTCCAACGCACGTCCGAAACTGCTAGTGCTGCTCCCTCGCATCGAAGCCAATAGCCGGGTCGGTGAAGGCTTTCACTATTATTCTCACACCATTGGGGCGGAGCTGTACTCCATGGATTATCCACGAGACTCCGATGGCCCGACGCGAACTCTGACATATCATCAGTTAATTGGTAACCCGGCGCTCGCCCAAGGCCGTGTTTCTCATCCGGTCCACGGCCTTTACTGCCTCGACTTCTGCGATTCTTTTACGATCTGGAACCCCAGCACTCGTGAGTCCATCTCCATCAACGTCAAGACGGTGGAGGCCGAAACCGGGCTGGCTTCCAAGCTCAACATCTTCAACTGTTTCGGGTTTGATCCTGTCGAGAAGAAGCACAAGGTACTCAGCGTACGCAAGAAACGCTCTACATCTACCAGAAAGAAGATCATCGAGAGCCGTGTGTTTGTTCTCGAGGAAAACTCCTGGAGGACACTAGATCATTATCCTGCTGATCCGGCACTGTCTCCGTTCCATGACGCTATTTGCGCTGATGGAGTCATATACTTCACTTCACAAACCAGTACCCGCCGGGATCCGTTGGATCAGATTCTGGTGGCATTCCACGTCGGCTCGGAGAGATTCCAGATGGTTCCGATTCCTAGAGAATCTCGGGAGTCAATCCTGATAGAGTTTGCAGGGCGGGCAACCGTGGTCGATACTCATGAGCTAGACGGATACAGCAACAAGATCACCCTATGGATGTTGGAGGATCTCGAGCGTCACGTTTGGAGATCCAAAACATGCGTGATCCCTTGGGAGCCCGATTATGGTCTCGAGCCGATTGTCACTCTCCAGGGTGCCACACCCACGGGCGAGCTGATACTCACGCCGGCGGACATCACGGAGTCGCCATTGTTTTTCTTCTTCTTATATCACGCGGATAGTAACACACTGAGGAGGATCGAGCTCCAGGGGATACGAGAACACATATACCGACAAGATCCCTTCGATACGTGGACTAAGGTCCGTTTTCACGTGGAAACCCTGCAGGATGTTCCGATGGAACATCAGCGCAGATCAAGACTTGTGGCCGGATGACTCGAGAGTCGGGCGGCTTGAAGGAGATAGGAAACTATTGGAGAAGTTATGTAGTATTTACGTACTCAATCTTAAATTGGAAGAGTATGATTAAATTTCGACCGATCCCTCTCGTGTGTTCCAGCTTTTCCTTAATTTTTTTCGCAAGGGAGGGCTCTGTCGGTGCCTCTATGACTTCATGGACCGGACTTCGTAGGGGTTGGGCGCCTATCACTTCCCACCTAGCTTGGATCAACTAACTTCGCCCACTCTTGTTGCACGGATCCCCCCAAGAATTTACCAATTTAATGAATCCTAACCGGTTAAAGTTCCAGCGCGCAAATCTACTCAGGCGTGGTTTTTTTTTTTTTTTTTAAATTTATAAACTTGAATCCGGTATTTAATTAAGGAGAACAAAAAAAAAGTACTGAACCATGCAAATCAATCCACCAGGGTAAACTTCACCAGTTTTTTCGGGGATAAATATTGATAAAATTCAACTAATTTGCCACTTGACTCTCGCCTCAGCCTCACACGTAAAGTAATCCGACAAGCTCTCCTGTTGATCCCGGCCTGAGACTCCCGTAGACACCTCGTGATTCTGCGTGTTCCCCGGCTGATTAGGGCCCAAGGAAGGAAGAGATCAAGATCGAACACCCAACACCATCCAGATGTGCGTCTTGTTCCACGGGTGCACGGTGCACCGGGAGCGGCACATTACTTCGTGAGATTCCTGGCGGTCGTACGGACCTCCTCATTTGTCTCCCGGTTGCTGTGACAGAGCAAAAGGACTAAAGGCAGGGCAGCTCAAGGAGGCAGAAACGGAACCTGGCGATAAGCGGT
Organism: Sonneratia alba; assembly: GCA_900174645.1. Lineage (NCBI taxonomy): Eukaryota > Viridiplantae > Streptophyta > Magnoliopsida > Myrtales > Lythraceae > Sonneratia > Sonneratia alba. The sequence goes on from FWPY01000040.1 coordinate 1,315,399, forward strand.
GAAACGCCAGCGTGCTCATCAATCTCCGCGACATGGCGGTTAATCCCTCTAGCTGCTCGCCTCGGCTGAGCCACTCTCCATCCACTCGCACTTCCCTAGCCTTCCTCAGCCGGTCTTTTCTGAGGCCTGGTTCATCCGCCGGACCTCTGGCTCCGGGCCTCGTTTATGTCCGCTGCCAGAAGAGCCCATCCGACGGATTCGGATCTCCGAGTTTCCTGAGCATGGGTGCGTCCGAAATGCCTGTGGGATCTGCATGCCAGGGGTCTTCGGCTCCGGCGATTGATTTTCTCACATTGTGCCACCGCCTAAAGGTACGGTGGAGATGAAATTTCAGGACCTTCAGTTCTTCCTTCGGGCAAGAAGATCAAGGAGATTTCTCTGCTTTAAATATATTCATTTGTGTGTGTGTGTCTCTCTCTCTCTCTCTCTCTCTCTCTAGTCGAAGTTAGTCGTTATTTCTTTGAGTCTGTTCTTGTGTTATTGATTCAAATGGGCCAAATATATGCATGACGTGCTCTTATTGCCTCTGTGTTGTGTGCATTTGGGTGTTATCGAGTTATATGCAAGAATTGGTGCAATGAGATGATAGATTGTACTGTTAAATTTGTGATCGTGTTCAGAAGAAATCATGTTGTCCTAATATTTGGGTATCTCTGTTTCTGTATCTCTTTTGTAGACAACGAAAAGAAAAGGGTGGATCAACCATGGAATAAAAGGCCCAGAGTCAATCGCTGATCATATGTACCGCATGGCACTAATGGCTTTGATTGCTGGGGATCTCGCTGGTCTGAATCGTGAACGGTAATGCTCTGATCAATGTTCATTTTCATAGATACTTGACGTTTAGGAGATACTGAAATGTTGGCTCTTTTTACATGTACAGATAGGTATATACCTCTTGCCACTCTGTAATACTGGCTCAGGAATTTCCTGAAAAGGTTAAATAAGACATGCTGATTGACCTCCTGCGTGATGTATATCAGTTTAATTGTGATTTGTTGGCTAGTGAGTTGGTTGTCTTGTTCTAGTTTTAAGCTATGGCAATGAAAAAAAGCAGACAAGTTTTACCTACAGCATGTTACTGTTATTCGATTCTTGCTATGTGGTCCCTGCTGGATGAATCTCCTTAACTTAAATACATTGAAGTCTGCGAACAGTTTATATGTTAGATAATGGATCATAAGGTATCTGAATGATATAGACCACCTGTACATGTCGTTGTTTTTGCTTGCATAATAAGCTGTCTTTAGTTATACTTTTAGATTTAGATAGTATAACTGTTGCACAAAATTGTGAGAAAGGTTACAGCAGCTAGCCAACGCCACAAAAAGATGAAACAGAAACTAGAGAGGATAAGTAGTGCTGCTTTATTATTATTTATTACTCCATCTCGATTGTTCCTCAGTCAAATCAGCTTACCGAGTTTATATTAGATAGCTCTTTCTCAGCATTTTTTGCTTGGTGAAAGGTGTATCTTGTTCGATCAGATGCCTAGTTGATTATATCAAACCAGGTGCTGAATAATGCTTGACATTGATTTTAGCCTTCAGCTGTCTCTTTGGGTTTTCTTTACTGATAGTGGCTCACCTGAAGACCTTTGTTGTATCAGGTGCATTAAGATAGCTCTTGTGCATGATATTGCTGAAGGTATGTTGAGTTTTAACTCGAAAAAAGTTGATTCTATCCTACTTCCGTGTCATAGATGGGCCGGTTATTTAACAGGCAGCCAGGCTTTTTTTCTCAAAGAATGGTTGTATTATCTCATGATATTGATGATTTTTAGAAAATTTGATCATACCCTCGCCAGTATACAGGATTAGCAATTCCATTATCAGCAAGTTTTTCACAATATACATTTGTTTCATGCTTTTTTTTAAGTTGATTTGCGTCTGAAATTTGATAGCTATTGTCGGAGATATAACACCATCAGATGGTGTGCCTAAGGAAGAGAAAAGCAGGAGGGAAAGTGCAGCTTTGAATGAAATGTGTGAAGTTCTTGGTGGAGGAATGAGAGGTATCATCAATTCTTGTTTTGCTGGAGAGCTGGTAATACTTTCATTTGTCTTTTGCTGTAAATTGACTGTAAATTGATTGGATTGTTTTCTATAGCGGAAGAGATCAAGGAACTCTGGGCTGAATATGAAAATAATGCATCCCTCGAGGCCAATTTGGTCAAAGATTTTGACAAAGTAAGCCTTTACTAGCATTTTAGATGAATCTCTGCATATTAAAGTTTTCTAGTTAGCTTACATCCCTCATAAGTTGTGCAGGAAATTTATCTTCATTAATTGAATTATGGACCCATTAGAAATACCTGTTAGCGTTTCCCACATGCTTAACACCATAGTTTTCCTATTTTTAAAGTTAGACCTACTGCATGGAATAAGTTAACATTTTCACTTGTGGAAATTGGATATTGCAGCTAGATTTTATTGCAAATACTCCCGTCTATACACAGAAGTCCAAGTCATTGTTTAATGATATTACAGACAAATTTCCTATACGTACAAGCATAGATGGTTTTGCTTTGTTTTGTCCACATTTATCCTTTGCTTGTTGTTTAATGGTCATTTATCATATCTGAAGCAAGATACGTCTTTCCAGGTTGAGATGATTCTGCAAGCTCTGGAATATGAAACAGGTAAAGCTTCTTTCATACTTATGATTCCTGTTGATATGGGACTTCTAGTTGAGGATCATATGAATTCAAATATTAAATCTGAAACTGGCTGCAAAACCTATCTGATCATTGATGTTTGCTGGAAATGATAATACAGAACATGGGAAGGTGCTGGATGAGTTTTTCCTTTCGACTGCAGGTAGGATCTATATTGTTTTCTTTAGCAGTGTATCCCTCATTACAAAACATTCTGATAGTCCTTGATATCTGATTTCTCGAACATATCACTGTTCCTTTTACTTTTATGTGTAGGAAAGTTTCAGACTGAAATAGGAAAGAGTTGGGCAGCTGAGATTCTTTTGAGAAGAAATTCAAGACTTGCCAATGGGCCAAATTGATCCAATGCTTCATTAATAAAACCCTCAGTTTCCATTGGAGTTGGACCAACCATTTTGAGTGAAGTCATCCTCCTGGATACAATCTCAACACAGTTACATTCCTAAAAGTTTGTGGTGATGACAACTTTACACTAGGAAATAAAAAAAAGCATTGGTTCTCTGAAGTGAAGACGTGAAGCTACAGACACTCAGGATGATGTTTTATTCTATCTGATGGTTACATGGTGCGAGTATCTTTTTTTGAAGGAACTTGCTATGAGGTGGACTGCTATGTTTCACACTAGGGATTCCGCAGCATTAACTCAATTAATGATAGGGATTCTGCAAGCGTTGAGCCCATTAATGAGTACTATGTTTAGCTTAAAGGTTCTCTTTGTTGCAGAATTACCAATTAACTATGGTAGATGGCAGGAGCAAGGCACAATTTCAAGCAATCATAGGTTCCTCTTTTGCAGAACTGTGCATCTTATTTGCTTGTAGAATACTTCTAACAAGCGCCAAAGAATGCTCTATGTGTACTTATTGCAATCTGATGCGGCAGATCAGTGAGATACCCTCTCATTGGCAGTGTCCCTCCTGAAAATGAAATAAAGAGCATTGGCACTATTAGTATTCATAATCTTGGTGCTTGCCATGGATGAGTGGTCGAGTGTTTACTTGTATTTGCCATGTATCCCAACTTAGGAGTAACTGTGCTACTAGTCCTAGTTCATCAGTCCCTGAGCGATCTTTGTCATTACAAAAAGATCAAGCCTTCTGAAAGCCCGCTTATGAAGTGTGTGCCCTCCATATGTTCAGGAACATTTTCTGCCAGTTGTTTGCAGTTGTTTGCCAGTGGATGGCATTTTATTCACAAGTGTTTTGCGTCCTAATCTATCTGTTGCCTTGACCAGACAGTCTAGATGAATGCCCAGATGAATGTACTTTGCTAATAGGCTTTTTCTGGGGCTATGACTTGTCGGAGCTGTGCTATATCAGCCATTTTTTCAGCTACGAGCCAGTAGTCCTTTCCCACTCCCACGTGTACTAATGATTCCCGTGCCGATCGAGGAAGTGGCCAACCCTCTGATCCAGTGCAAGTGCCGTTAATGGAATGACCCTTTTCCCTGTATAGATATATGCCACCATCTAAGTTTTAAAAGCCGATATCAGCCCCTCTACCAGTTTATTAGATTAACACGAGTACGTAGGGATGGATTTACTGCAAGCTCCTGCTTTAAAGGGATCGATCTAGCTATTTAGGATGGCTGAAGAGAAGTTGAAAGTAATTAATTGAGCCCCTAGCTGATTTATAACTTTAGAGCAGCTGTCAGTCAGTAATCAAGCTAATTTTCCAGCATGAGTATCATTCATGGAGCACCAACTTGACTTGATTGAGGTGGTTCACTTCATTCTCTTCCATACTATTTCAGCTTTGGAAAAAAAAAAAAGAGCAAAAAAGAGGTTGCGGACACATTTTCTCGAAGCCTCGAGTAGATCAGAAGCTACGAGAAAGATCATGAATCATCTGGTGGGGGGGGGGTGCCTACTGTGAGCCACCGATGATGTTGGGGCGGCTGCACTGAGGAATTTACACGTGTCAGGTGGTGGATATGGAATTCCTCGATAACACGGTAAAAAGGGAAAGCGCACTAATTCTTCCTCTCCGCGCACTTGACTGTGATCGTGCATGCTCGTCGCCAAAATTCATTCTGAGTCAGCACGTGTCTAAGTTCTGATTCCTACTGCCCTAATTCATCCTATCCATCAGTGAAGACAATCCAGATATACACCGTGAGCACTGTAAAATCATCTCTAGGTAAAAATAGCGAAATTTCAGAGTTTCTACCTCTAAGTGGATCGATCATATACAAACTCGTATCGGTCAGAGCTGATCGAGTGTCTGTGCACCGGACACCACCGAAGAAGACAGTGTCGCTATATGTGTGAAACATAAAGATGGCGTTGTTAAGAGTCTCGCCGGTCGTCATTGTTCCATGATGGTCACATGGGCCTTATCAGACCGAACAAATAGAGACCCTCTAGCTGCCTGTCCCTGTCGGCTCATCCGACATCCTCAGTTGGTGAATCCCTTCCCTTCACCTTGCCCCCCCACAAAAAAAAGAACCATCGATTTGATCTTCAATCTAGGCGACCGCGACGTGGCCCGCGCTTTACGAGATTTTATCGCACGTAAAGTCGAGGGGATTTCCGAATTGGATCATCAATCAAAATTCAGATCGGCTAAGACCCAGAAGTAGAGCATCCCCGAACGACAGTTTACTTACTATAGCAGCAGTTAGAAGGATAAGCTTTGATACATTATTTAATTACGATTGACACAAAAGCGACCTCTGTCTTATTAGGGTACGACAGATAGATTAATATCAATCCCGAGTGGATGCATACATTCATGTAAAAATATTGAGTAGAGAAAAGAATTCACTCATATGTATGATGCAAATTAAATTGTTTAAATTACTTTTAATAATTAATTAAATTAAAATGATTAAAGTGGTAAAGTGGGGGTCTAAAAAACAGTGAAAGTAAGATGCATATAAGTCGAGGAAGAGAGTTTGGTGCAGTAATATCACTTTTAATATAATAATTAAGATATTATAAATTTAATTTTTATTATAAAATTTTCAGCACTATTTTATCTGTTCTTTACTTCTTTATATCATTCTAAATTTATGGATTTCTCACATAGAGCAGGGGAAAGAAAATGTGTGTTAGTCTATATACGGCATTTGAGCAGACCGGTCAAACGTGAGCTCCACAGGTGAAAAGTCCAAAGTCACAAACATTGACAAAGTCTTCAAATACGGAATTAACTAAATATCGCGGCTCCTTCGAAGTAACGGTTAGAATGAGTCCACGGGAGCGAGATCGTATGGATAGCGTGTCAATATTGGCATGTCGGTATCGGGATTAGCCAATTGTGTGAACATGAATCGAAAATTATAAGGTTATCGACTTAAATGATGAAATTATAATTTTTAAAGTTTTTATTTTAAAAAAAAGATGGTTAGGTTATAATTAAAACCAAAAAATAAAATCCGAACAGAGTCAAATGCCCATTACAAATTGAGCAAAATATATAATGGCACGAATTCGACGCCGGGAAGACTAGGAGTTATTTAATGCGTTATAATTCTTTTCTTTTTTTTTTATTTGCATGTGTGAATGCAGAAATTCGCTATTTTTTAATTCAACCACGTCCTGAATTGGTAAAATTTATTAATTTTTTTTAGATCAACGTGGTTATATTAAAAAAAGGGTAAATAGGTTTAATAGGGAGTACAAACGAGATCGAAGAAAAGAGAGCTAAGAGTATCGAACTTGTTCATGAGCAATAGCACGCCCCGTCCTTTTGTACTTTTTTTTTTAATTGATAGGGTAATAATTAATTTATTTATTAAATAACATATAATTAATCTCTTAGTACCCATTCTTTAGAGTTTCAGATAATAATTAAGATCGACTTATTATCGGACTGGCTTCAAAAAGCATTGCGTTAAGAACAACAGCCTACCGAACCATCAAAGTAATGCTTATTAAAGCAACGCTTGAGAAAGAATAAAAATGAAATATTTATGGGTTCGACGTCGAGATGAAGCAAGGCCAACAAAGGAAGCCAAAATGTTATGATCTTTAATTATGTGTGATCGCGAGGTTGATTATCGATTAATACCATTTTCAAATTTCAAAATTTTACTCCTACCTTAAAGAATTGATAATTATTCATTCCTTGTTTAATTCGGACAGACTTCAGAAGAGATCCTGTACCCACCGGAGGTCACTGTCGCCTTGTTCTGGCCCTTCCAAGGCGGGCTCCACAATCCGTGTGCTGCTTCTGCTGCTGCAGCGGAGAAAAGAGAAAAAGGGAGAAACTTTGGAGGAAATTAGTATCGTCATCTTGTGGGTGTGAGCCTGATTCACTCAGAGCAGAGCGATTACTTCGGTGGGATGATTAACCAGTAAGCGGCTGAGTCACTGATAACTGCTCGGCAGAGGAAGAGGTGAGATCTTTAGCCTGTTTTGGTGGGGGGTTGTCCGTACCATTTGCTTCGTGGGCCTGTTATTTTTGTTGCTATTCGGGGGTGTCGGTGGTCGGGGAAGCTTAAGGTTTTCTTGCTCAAAGCGAGCATATTTGGCCACAGAAGCTTGTCCTCTTGGTGGCATCAGTCTCTCCTCCTTCTTCACTTTGGTACTCAGTGATCTGACTGTGGCCTGTTGCGTCTCTTAGTGATCTGGGTTTCGGCTGCTTTATACATGTCTGAAATTTCTGCAGCTTTTGTTATAGTACAGACGCACCTGATTCGACTGAGGTCATTGTTTTCTTGGATTTGAAGTGGTAGATGGTGAAGTGATTTGAGTGAGTCTCTGGTTCTTATCTGGAGACTTGGAGGTTGGGAGTATAGAGGAGTTCTTGTTTTGATTAGTGGGATCTGCTCAAAGTTTGGGCCTTTTGTTGATTCAGAGGCAAATGTGAGATGGGGAGAGAGATCTTTGTTGGAGAATCTGATGAGTTCTTTGGGTGGAGATTGAACCGTTTCCTTTGTTTGGTTTCATCTGACTGAGAGATGTCATCTGTATCACCAGCTCCTAATTCCTCTCCTTCTGCTGTGCCACCGGCTGCTCCACCACCGCCCTCCGCTACCACTCAGCCGCCTAATCCATCATCCTCTTCTCCGCCAGCGCCCTCCGTGGCCTCTCAGCCACCTACCCCATCATCCTCTTCTCCGCTACCGATTTCTCCTCCTCGGCCCGATGCCAATTCGCCCGACTCTTCTGCCCCCTCCCCTCCACCACCTCAAACATCTCCTCCTTCTCCGGTGGACCCTGTCTCCCCACCGACACCGTCCCCACCACCAAAAGGTCCTCCACAGCCGTCGCCACCGCCACCGCCGCCGCCGCTGTCACCATCACCACCACCAGTTACTCCTCCCCCGAAAAGTCCACCTGCACCTCCACCTCCTGCATCAGCTCCTACGCCTGTCTCCCCTCCAGCACCACCAGCAAACCCTCCACAAACTCCATCTCCACCTCTGACGCCAACCCCAAATCCTCCACAAACTCCATCACCACCACCATCCAGCCCTCCAAAAACTTCTCCTCCATCACCACCTGTGGCACCACCACAAGGCGCACCACCTCCACCACTGACACCACCAACACCATCCCAACCACCTAAAAGCTCCCCCCCACCAGCACCAATGAGCTCTACTCTGTCACCGTCTTCAGGGACTCCAACAAAATCACCTTCCCCTCCTGTGCTTGCTCCTCAACCCGCTTCCTCACCTACTCCAAACTCCACACCGAAGCTTTCACCACCTCCATCTTCAATTTCTCCTCCATCTTTAACTCCACCTGCACATGCTCCTGTCCCTACAACAGAGATTTTAGATTCTAAAGGGAACAGTAGTCCTGGTACAGGGGGTATAGTTGCTATTGCCGCAGTTCTAGGAATTCTCTTCCTTAGTTTGGTTGGATTTGCTGTATGGTACATGAGGAAACGAAGCAAAAGGTCTGCTGGAACTAATGGAGGTTACATTATGCCGTCCCCCTCAGCATCTTCTCTTAAGTCAGGTAACCTTTGGGCTTGCATGAAGAGATGAATGTATGATGAAATATGTATTGGGTTTCAAGAATGTCTTGACTTCTCCTCATTGCATCCTTAATACGCAATGTGAATATCTTAAATACAATATAGCTCCTCTCACCATTCAGACAACAATAAAATATAACCTATTGCAGTAATGCCCTTGTCACTTATGATTATGTTCACCTTCACATGTAGTTGAATGACCAAGATTTTTTCTTTTTAACTGATCAGATTCAGCTGCTGTGAAAAGTCATCCTTCAGCGCCCCTTATAGGTAGTAGCTCTGGAAGTGAAGCTGTAAACTCCCCAAGAGAGCACAGTGGGATTGGACACTCGGGTCCGTGGTTTACATACCAGCAACTCATGGAGGCAACAAATGGGTTCTCTTCTCAGAATCTTTTGGGGGAAGGTGGATTTGGTTCTGTGTACAAGGGCTGTCTCCCTGATGGTAGAGTGGTTGCTGTGAAGCAGTTGAAAGTTGGGGGTGGACAAGGGGAAAGGGAGTTTAAGGCTGAGGTTGAGACCATTAGTCGAATACATCATAGACACTTGGTTTCGCTTGTCGGGTTCTGCATTGCTGATAATCGGAGGCTGCTCGTGTATGATTTTGTGGCCAATAACACACTATATTTTCATCTTCATGGTAAGGCAGTTGTGGAGCTTGACGAAGCATTGATGCTTAACTTTAATCTTCAGTTCTACCTATTTAATAGCCACTACCAAGGGATCGAGAAGCTTAAGATATTTTGATGGTCTTGCTTCTTAATTCCATGTCTTGATTAAATCATAATATTTCTCCTGGTTCTCACATTAGCGAGAATCTCAAACAATTTATTATTAGAAAATGTTCACTCAACAGCAAAGTTTTAGATGATTTTATTCCCTTTTTTTTTACATGTTGTGCATTTTTGTCTTATGTTGCACTCAACAGTAGAAGGAAGGCCTTTCCTGGACTGGGCAAAACGCTTCAGAATTGCTGCTGGTGCTGCTCGTGGATTGGCTTATCTTCATGAAGACTGTAAGCATCCATTCTATCATTTAGGTTTTCCTGGTATTCCCATGCAGTCAATTCTTATATAGTGCTTAAACTTCTATGAAGCTCAAGGTTTAACTTAGCTGTAGCATATGGACCAAGATCCTGTACTTAATTACCTTGTAATACTTCATTTTTCATTGTTTTGATTTCCTCCCATAGGCCATCCCCGGATTATTCACAGGGATATCAAGTCATCGAACATTCTTTTGGACAATAATTTTGAAGCCCGGGTCTGTTCACTGTCCTTGGCTCTTCTAGTAGTATTATAGATCACTTGGACATAGCAGTCACAGGTTTGGAGAATTCTGTCTGCAGGTATCCGATTTTGGACTTGCCAAGTTAGCACTCGATGATGCCAACACACATGTGACTACACGCGTAATGGGAACTTTTGGGTAGGCAATATTGTTAAATGTTGCATCTTCTGCTCATGAACTTAAAGAATGTCTTTCTTCTTTCTTTCTTTCTTCACCCCCCCCCCTTTCAGAATGGTTGTCAAAATTGTGGAACTTACAAGAGAACCCTCCAGGTATATGGCTCCTGAATATGCATCAAGCGGGAAGTTAACCGAGAAATCTGATGTATACTCTTTTGGGGTTGTGCTGCTGGAGCTAATCACGGGAAGAAAGCCTGTGGATGCATCCCAGCCTTTGGGAGACGAGAGTTTAGTTGAATGGGTAATTCATTAATCCCTTGCTGAATTGCTCAAAATAATAATAATAATCCCCTGCTTACCTTATCAATTATTTGTGTGCTAGTTCATGACAAATTTGATGTTCATATTTGATGGTGATCAGACTCGTCACATCTGTTGTTGACAAGGATAAAGATCAAGATATTAACCCAAAAAAAAAAAAAAACTTCCACACAGCACCTGAAGTATCAATTTACCTATTATATTAGGTGTAACCATGCTGTGTCCGGGAAATGGAGGCAGTAAAGTTCTTAATTTTCTATATTGTGCCATAGGTTCATGACTAGGTTCCCCAAATATATCCATCTGTTATCATCAACTCAAGTGATTCTAGCAAATCTGAACTCTTAAAAATTTATTGCTCTGTGCAAATTGCCATGAAGAATTTGCATAGTTTAAATAGCAAGTTATGCACTTCTGAAAGATGGTTATCATTTGCCCCAGTTCTAATATTAAATGTTGCACATAGCCTATAGATAAATAGTTTTCTACTATTACGTTGCATATGGCTTGGGACTCTGATACCTGAAAAAAGTTAGCCATTTTGTAATATGGAGAAACTGGATGCCAGGTGTCATTAGTTGAATGGCACAAGTCTGCACCTTGGCAGGTATATTCTTTTGAATAAATTCGAGATTATGTTTTGAATGGTAAACTTAATTCACTTTCTATTGGTTTTCCTTAAATGTCTTGATTTTCCCTACAAGTTTTTGTCATATAAGGCTCTGCTTGGTCCCAAAAATCCATGGGACCTTCCATTTTTCTTATTCTGTTTTGTGGAAGGAGTAAAAAATTAAGAAAGGCCTACTTTAAGTTGCACTTTTCAGCATGTATTTGATGATGAAATGTTATTTGAACTACGATCCAATATGTATTTTCGTTACATCACTTTCTGAGAAGACAGGAATTAGGTAGAAAATGCCAGTATTTTTGCACTGGTAAGTAAGAAAATGAGAACTAACAACTGTCTATTCCCCTTTGATACTCTCCAGGCTCGTCCATTGCTGAGTCATGCACTCGATAAAGAAGACTTCCAAGTCCTAGCAGACCCAAGACTTGAAAATAATTTTGTCGAGAGTGAGATGTTCCGAATGATAGAAGCTGCTGCGGCTTGTGTTCGACACTCAGCTGCCAAGCGGCCACGTATGGGACAGGTAATTTCCTCTCATTATTTTTGTTATAAGTTTTGAAAAATGTATCCAGTCCTTTGTTTTGATACGTGAGAAAGAATTCTTGATTCCTTCCTTGAACTTCCTCGGCCACAATGATACTCCTTATTCTTCCTTCAAGATAAGATATTTTGGAAGTCCTACCTGGTAGTATTACATAAGTTAGTGTTGAAGTTCTCAATCCTAGAATTTTCTCAATTTTGACACTAGGTACTTATTACCTTTCACAGGTAGTGAGAGCATTTGATAGTTTGGCTACTTCTGATCTAATGAATGGGATGCGGGTTGGAGAAAGTGAGATATTCAACTCTGCTGAACAATCTGCTGAAATTAGACTGTTCAGGAGGATGGCATTTGGGAGCCAAGACTACAGCACTGATTTTTTTAGTCGGACTAGCTCAAATATTTGAAATTCTGATTCTCGTAAATATTGGAGATGAATTTGATTCGAACAAAGAGAGCTTAATAGGCTTAAGTTAAGAAGACCCAGATTCTGTTTGGCTTTCAGTTGCAGAGGTCCACGGAAGGTCAGTCATTGATGCTCTCAGTTCTTGTAATTAGGCATTTGTTCCTCCTGACTCTGCTAGAGCTACTTGTGCAGGCTTTTATCTCCTTTTTGTAGTATCATATGCTGTTTTATGTACTGTTTTCGCCCCGAATGTTATTTAGGTGGTGAAAACAGATAGATTAATTCAATGATATTCTTTTCATTTGAATTCCAAACCTCTCAGCCAATGGGTTACTAACGAGGATTTCATGTTCTTCTATCTCGTCTCGCAAGTGGCTGAACAGTAACAAGCGATTCCTGTAGATCATTGCTGCAATTTAGTGCCTGTAAAACAGTTGGTTTTCGGTCAGATGGATCCTGTGATCAAGCATTTTTTGGGTTAGTTGAGTCCGCAGGTCAGGGAGTTCCTTCTTAGGTGTAAAGACATCCAAGGGATACTCTAGTATACAAATGAGATTTATCCATTCCTGAAATTTGAGATACATGCGATATATGCTTCTCAAATTTGAGCATATTATTAGACTTTTGGACAGGGAGGAAGTTAGATCTCTATTCACAAATCGCTTTAAATCCCGAAAATATATGTTCTTGAGGATAAGTTGTGTTGGAAATGGTACATTGGAACTGTACATTTTCCGAATTCCCCAACTGGTTTCTCGCCTATGCGATATGTCCAAAGAGATAAAAATAAAAAATAAAAAATTTACTCCTAACATGACTAGAATTCACCTCTACTACAGCCGTTCAACCCTATAGACATCCCGCTGGAGGACTTAGTTTACGTGTTATTTATCATCCAGCAAGCTCCAAAATATCCTAAAGCACACCAGCTCATCCTCTACAATGGATGAATTCCCGGTCTACATCATCCACGGTGATCATTCCTCTCCTGTCCGTGCATCACCCTCGCAGCACGTTTCGCCACTAGACGGGCTGAGTGGCCGACTGTGGTAGGCCGCAGAGATCTCTGGCGGACCATTTCGCAGTACACGACGTCATCTGACTGGCCCTCGTGCCTGATCCACTGTATCATACCATGGTACATTGGGAAAAACCTTGTCTGAATCGCCGTGTAGGTGAAGTACGGGACCAGCGCTGAGATCATCACAAATAACGTCACGAGCCAATAGGAAGGAGCCGGAGCGAGGGCCTCAATGAAGACCTTGTAAGCCGTGGTTGAAAAGCCTGGGGACATGGCTCCATACACAACGAGGAAGAGGTACCAGAAACCAATGGAGCCCCAGATGAAGATATGTTGTATCAGGGTGAAGTAGCTAATGGAAAGGGCCATTTGGAGATTCACAACCCAGACTATACACGTGTACATGGTGCCACCTAATATTTCAAGGCCGACGACTTTTCCATCACTGTTGAAAGCTTGGTGCTCCAGTGCCTTTATGCAGAAGAAGAAGACGATGACAGCACTTAGGAAACCGTTGAACATCCAGCTGAGGATACGGAACCAGCTAAAGAGCACGTTCTGCACACCTTCTTGGTATAGGATGGGGAACTGCCGGAAAAATATGTACTGAGAACAATTAATACGCTTGCCATTGGAAAAAATTCATGGACAAAAGTATACCACGGTGACTGGTATTTCAGGCATCTATAAGATAAAACTGACCTTCCCCATCTTGATTTTAAAAGTGAGTATTATCCACTGTTGAAGATTGGTGATTTTGCATACTAATTTCTGGGAAGGTGTTTCGGAGGAGAAATATGGTGCTATAGTTTGCATAAAAGGTGAATATAGTCCTATAGTGTTCGTATATATATAGATATATTCTTCAGCAAATTCAATTATGATTCCCATTACCTTGAGACAAAACCGTGCTGACACGTCCTGGTCAAAGACACCCAAGGCAACTGCTGGAAGCGATGTGAAGAAGACATTGTAGAGCGACAAGAACCAATCATTGTATGCTGGCTGGGCCGAGAAAGAGGTGTATATTTCGTACAAGAAAAGCGAGAAGCCGAACACGATGTTCTTGTAGAAGAAGTAGCATATCTGTAACAGAAAGACAGAACCTTTAAAACAACAAGTCACTGAACAAGAAAATTAGAGATATTTTTAATGGTAACAAGATCATTTACCATGGAAGTGATTCTCCGGTAACACCAATGACCATGAACAAGGAGCAAGCGCTCCAGATACCGAAACTGAGCAAGTGCAATGTCACTAGACATGACAGCCTGAAATTTCGAACCAAAGGCACAAATTAGATTGTCTCTAACATATAAAAACGGAAATCATGACACATTTAAAGAGAATACATAACTTGCCCCCAGAATGCAGACGTTAGAATTTCCAGATCTCCCTTTTTCCTCTTCACAGAAAAAAAAAAGAAGAGGAATTTAAAAGGGTACCTGCATTCCTTCAACACCACTAATCCCAACGCCAATATCTGCTTCTTGAAGCATGCCAACATCATTAGCCCCATCTCCTATCGCAAGTGTTGTCTTCCCGGTCCCAGACTTTACCAATCTTGTCACCTGTTTATCAGTTTCTCCATTTGTAATAGTTAGATGGATATGGTGTAGGAGAATTTTCCAATTTAGCAGTTGGAAAAAGTTACAAAAACCCACCAGTGCCTTCTGTTTTGGTGAAGAACGGCAGCAAATGACAGATGCACAGCCCATTGCAAGCTGCAGGAACATGTTCTTCACATCATCCTCTAAGGCATAGGTTAGCGATTTCCCATCGATGATCAAAGCAAAAGCATCAGAACTTCCTCTTGAAGAACCTAGGAGAGATATCCCTTCGTTTATCTGACGAATAACACTTTCCTTTGATGCCTATACGATCAGTTGTCAGCAAAATTGAAAATAAGAAACTAGCGGATGAGCAATTCTGCTGAAAGACATCATACCCAAACATAAAATGACCAAAGTCATGTGTTCTTCCATAGCATCAACAACTTGACTGATAATTGATGTTTCATACCTTGCTTATTGAAGACTTGTCTACAGCCTTTTCCAGAGCTTGAATTTCTGGAGCGTCCAAGCCTATTATGATCTGCTTCATCCCTTGTCTCAGCAGGCTACAAGCAAACCTGAATAAATCACAAAACAATTAGGAACTTTCGACACTGATATCCATAATAAATATGGAAATCAGCATGGTGCTTCATCAGGCTTTTGTTATGCTCACCCGATATTGATGGCTGTCTCCATCTTGTCTCCAGTCAAAACCCATATCTTAATCCCAGCTTGGGCAAGTTTGTCAATGCAGTCAGGAACCTATCAGGATTAAATTTTTTTAAAAAGAGGAGAAAAAAATCTAATGGCATCAGAGTAATTCCATCTTCCATTCAAACAGTATAAGACATCTTGGGCCTCAGAGGGGTTCCAACTGAATTCTCTACTATAATTCACTCAGAGCTCAATCGTTCCAGCACATGGTAACAGTCTAATAGATATATAAATTACCTTATAACATTTTTTCTGTACTCACCCCATTCTGCAGTTTATCCTCGACTGCAGTGGCACCAAGAAGGATCAAATCCTTTTCAATCATCTCTGTCGCTTCATCAATCAGTGCATCACGATTGGCACTCACAGAGCTTTTTGCCTGGTTGAACATCTCACTGAACATTTTATATTCTTCTTCTTTAAGTTCACGATAGGCAAGTAATAAAGTCCTTAGACCCGCATCAGCATACTCGTTAACATGCTCCACTGTCTCCTCCTCAAACTCCCGACCATTCTTAGCGAGCCTTTCTGACATTACACTGCATCAGGTTTTCGAGTCAGTGTCAATTTAGAAATCCAACCAAGAGGACAAGGATGACTTTTGGCGTTTAGAAGACCTACCTGTCAGCACCTTTACAAAGTAAAAGCAGTTTGCCTTCCTCATCCCTCACAATTACTGACATTCGCTTTCTTGCACTATTGAATTCTATTACATTAAGAAGCTGATATACCCTGCAAATTTAGATAGTTCATTGTAGAAGTTCATACAATTTTCATAATTTTCCAATGTGTACTATAAAGTACTAAAATTTTGTTTACAAGTATCATGCACTTCAAGAATATCTGTTTTTCAAGGAAAATATAACAAATACTCTTAAAAAATACTATAATATGAATTTAATAGAAATTTTCAGCAAGAAGATATAGAACTGAGACATGCTCAGACCAGGAAAAGCTAATATTGAAGGATCAAGATGGTTATGTAAGATTCGCCCACTTTAGCATATTCTGTAATAGAAGATGTCTCTGACCTTTCAACTTTCTTTACAATATTTGGATCCAATTCATGAACCGAGATACTCATCTGGGTCCTCTGATAAAACTCAAACCCAACCTCCTTCGCAGCAATCACAAATGCAGCTTCATCAGGTGATTCTGCCTCATAAGATATCTTTCCAGTGTCCTCATCCACTTCCGGAATTGCAGTGTGACACAGTGCAAGAACACGAAAAAACATCTGAATCACATCAGAATGAGCCTCCTTAACCCAGTTACCATTCATGATCCTTTCGTCACTGAAATTAAATCCCTTAGTTGTTGGTTTTGGACCAGAAATGTCATTGAAGCCATAACCATTAGCCTTGTCACTAGCCAGTGGAGAGCCCTTCATTCGTCCAATAGCCCTCTCAACCTCAGTGACTCCACGGCCATAAGCAGTCCCACCAATCGAACACTTAATGAACTCCATGGAGTTACAGGTGAGAGTCCCGGTCTTGTCAGAAAGAATCGTGTCAACCTGCCCTAGCTCCTCATTCAAGTTTGAGGTTCGGGCATGGGCAGGTTTATCGGCCTCTTCATAATACATGTGAATGTCCCGATTGATGAACATGCTCTGAAGAACTTTAACAATCTCTATGGAGACATATAATGAGATAGGGATAAAGTAGCTGAAGAGCATAATAGCTGTAAGGAAGTGATAGAATGCAGCAAGAGGAGCCTTCTTTGGGTTGAAAAAATCCGTTGTACTATCAGGTCTAAGGTACCACCGCTTCATCTTCCCATTCTTCAGGTCATCCTTTGTTTCCAGCCCGAAGATAATTGATCCAATAAGAGCTAAGAGGAACAGGATGAAGAACAGGAGGTAAATAATCTTGTCCATCTTTCTCTCGACTCTGCTCCGCTTCGAGGGTGGGTCTGTGGAGTTCTGTCTGACCTTAGTATCCTGGCCTGTGAAGATGACTGCCCCATATACATAATCTGTGTTCCTGAGCTTCGAGTCTCGAAGGAGGAGCTGCTGGGGAGATAGCGGGTACTGCTGCTCCTCAAACTCCATGGTCCCAACGAAGGAGTACAAGTTTGCATTTGGGTCCTCACATTTTACGATGGCTTTGAAGTCTCCAAAATCTCCATCCTCGTGTAAGTTTGAGGTCACCTCTAGGGCTTGCTTAAGTTTTAAATTTGTTTCACCGTCGAGGTTCATAGTCTCTACATAGCAGATAGCATCCTCGTAGCTTGAGCAGAGAAGGACAAGGTCTGCGGGGAAGAATTCGTCCTTCTCTACCTTTACTATGTCTCCAACTCTCAAGTTTTTCCATTCAGTGGGATCAAAAACTCCTCTTCCTTTATGGACTCGAACTTTTCTATTGTTCACCTCAATATCCTGCAAAAATTATAGTTGTGAGAATAAGGCCAATCTTCAGCATGGAAGCTAGTACAAATAATGCTATGCAAATGCATGAAAGCACAAAAGAACTTGTACCAGAGACCAAAAACTCTAGAGCTCCGAAGGAGGGGTGAAAAAAATCTTTGCCAGTCAAACTTTTTCAATAAACATATTGGAAAGCATGTTTGAAGCCTGGAAATATATGCGCTTCAAAAGACAAAAGCTCGACAACTCAAAGCAGTCATCTTTAGCTACCCAAGCTGATTAGATTGCAACATTATGGTGGCCGTACGCAACAATTTGCATTTGATTTTACCCTTCAACACCTCTCAATTAGTTAATCAACCAAATTGCTAAAAGCTTATGTTGGTAGAGGAATGCAGTAACAATAATACGGAAAGCATAAATAATTTTTTTTACGGGCATTCCTGAGCTTGGAAGAAGCTTGTGATAACATGGAAAGCAGTCAAGATATTATAACATCAAAATGACTGAATAGCACAGACTATTGCTGATTTCCCTGTTAGCCTGAGATTGTCACAAGCTTGACTGATTTCCCAAGAGCATGAGCTGGTTGGAGAGGGCCCGAACCATGTATACCAAGGTGCATGGTTCAATATGCAGTACTAATCACTTATTGCTCAACAAATTTTCAAGAAGAAATCCACGGGCCAAAAACAATCTGAGCAACTTACTACAGATCTCAATTACGTCAGCCATGGAAACATTAAAGGCGTGAATAACAATACCTGCTGCTTC